>CM034618.1:40913112-41599495 GCA_020080225.1 Gynochthodes officinalis | reverse complement strand
CTCCTTCTAGCCATGAGGTGCACATCAAAAACTTCTAATACATTGTACTGACTTTGAATCTTCTTAATATACTAGAACTCTAGGTTGTGACGATGATTCATCCATTGGTCTAATCTTCTCTGATTTTAATTGTTCCGCAAGTTAAGTTCGGACTAGTTGTTTGTTGTGTGTTCTTTCCTATGGCCGCATTTGCACAACAAAAATTCCTAATACCTTCAAGTCCCTTTGAATCTTATTAATCTAGTAGAACCTAGGTTGTGATGATGCTCTATCCGTTGATCTAACCTTGCCTGATTGTACTTGTTTCGCAAGTTAAGTTTGGCCTAGTTGCTTGTTGTGTGTTGTTGGCTCCTTCTAGCCGTAAGGTGCACATTAAAAACTTCTAATACATTCTACTGACTTTAAATCTTCTTAATCTACTAGAACTCTAGGTTGTGACGATGCTTCACCCATTGGTCTAATCTTCTCTTATTGTAATTGTTTCGCAAGTTAAGTTTGCTCTAGTTGCTTGTTATGTGTTCCTCGCCCTTATAGCCGTACGGTGCACAACAAAAACTCCTAATACATTCAAGTCCCTTTGAATCTTATTAATCTAGTAGAACGTAGGTTGTGACGATATTTCATTCACTGGCCTAATCTTCCCTGATTGTACTTGTTTCACAAGTTAAGTTTGGCCTACTTGCTCGTTGTGTGTTGTTGGCTACTTCTAGCCATTAGGTACATATCAGAAATTCCTAATGTATTCTAGTGCCTTTGAATCTTATTAATCTAGTAGAACTCTTGGTTTTAACGATGTTTCATCCATTGGTCTAATCTTCCCTGATTCTACTTGTTTTGCGAGTTCAATTTGGCCTTGTTGTTTGTTGTTTGTTGTTGGCTCCTTATAGTGTTAAGGTGCAAATCAAAACACCTAATACATTTTGGTGCCATTGAATCATATTAATCTACTAGAACACTCAGTTGTGATGACGTTTTATCAATTGGTTTAGTCTTCCATGATTCTACTTGATCGCACGCAAAGTTTGGCCTAGTTCTCTGTTGTTTGTTGTTGGCTCCTTAGAGCCGTAAGGTGCACATCAAAAACTCCTAAAACATTCTATTGCCTTTGAATCATATTAATATAGTAGAACTCTAGGTTGTAACGATGCTTCATCCATTGGTCTAATTTTCTCTTATTTTAATTGTTCCGCAAGTTAAGTTCGGACTAGTTGTTTGTTGTGTGTTCTTCACTCCCTATAGCCGCATTTGCACAACAAAAATTCCTAATACCTCCAAGTGTCTTTGAATCTTATTAATCTAGTAGAACCATAGATTGTGACGATATTTCATCCATTGGCCTAATCTTCCCAGATTGTACTTGTTTCGCAAGTTAAGTTTGGCCTAGTTGCTTGTTGTGTGTTGTTGGCTCCTTCTAGCCGTGAGGTGCACATCAAAAACTTCTAATACATTCTACTGACTTTGAATCTTCTTAATACACTAGAACTCTAGGTTGTGACGATGATTCATCCATTGGTCTAATCTTCTCTGATTTTAATTGTTCCGCAAGTTAAGTTCGGACTAGTTGCTTGTTGTGTGTTCTTGACTCCCTATAGCCGTGAGGTGCACATCAAAAACTCCTAATACCTTCAAGTCCCTTTGAATCTTATTAATGTAGTAGAACCTAGGTTGTGATGACGCTATAGCCATAGATCTGAGCTTTGCTGATTGTACTTGTTTCGCAAGTTAAGTTTGGCCTAGTTGCTTGTTGTGTGTTGTTGGCTCCTTCTAGCCGTAAGGTGCACATTAAAAACTTCTAATACATTCTACTGACTTTAAATCTTCTTAATCTACTAGAACTCTAGGTTGTGACGATGCTTCACCCATTGGTCTAATCTTCTCTTATTGTAATTGTTTCGCAAGTTAAGTTTGCTCTAGTTGCTTGTTATGTGTTCTTGGCCCTTATAGCCGTACGGTGCACAACAAAAACTCCTAATACATTCAAGTTCCTTTGAATCTTATTAATCTAGTAGAACGTAGGTTGTGACGATATTTCATTCACTGGCCTAATCTTCCCTGATTGTACTTGTTTCACAAGTTAAGTTTGGCCTACTTGCTCGTTGTGTGTTGTTGGCTACTTCTAGCCATTAGGTACATATCAGAAATTCCTAATGTATTCTAGTGCCTTTGAATCTTATTAATCTAGTAGAACTCTTGGTTTTAACGATGTTTCATCCATTGGTCTAATCTTCCCTGATTCTACTTGTTTTGCGAGTTCAGTTTGGCCTTGTTGTTTGTTGTTTGTTGTTGGCTCCTTATAGTGTTAAGGTGCAAATCAAAACACCTAATACATTTTGGTTCCATTGAATCATATTAATCTACTAGAACACTCAGTTGTGATGAATTGGTTTAGTCTTCCATGATTCTTCTTGCTTCGCACGCAAAGTTTGGCCTAGTTCTCTGTTGTTTGTTCTTCGCTCCTTAGAGCCGTAAGGTGCACATAAAAAACTCCTAAAACATTCTATTGCCTTTGAATCATATTAATATAGTAGAACTCTAGGTTGTAACGATGCTTCATCCATTGGTCTAATTTTCTCTTATTTTAATTGTTCCGCAAGTTAAGTTCGGACTAGTTGTTTGTTGTGTGTTCTTCACTCCTTATAGCCGCATTTGCACAACAAAAATTCCTAATACCTCCAAGTGTCTTTGAATCTTATTAATCTAGTAGAACCATAGATTGTGACGATATTTCATCCATTGGCCTAATCTTCCCTGATTGTACTTGTTTCGCAAGTTAAGTTTGGCCTAGTTGCTTGTTGTGTGTTGTTGGCTCCTTCTAGCCGTGAGGTGCACATCAAAAACTTCTAATACATTCTACTGACTTTGAATCTTCTTAATACACTAGAACTCTAGGTTGTGACGATGATTCATCCATTGGTCTAATCTTCTCTGATTTTAATTGTTCCGCAAGTTAAGTTCGGACTAGTTGCTTGTTGTGTGTTCTTGACTCCCTATAGCCGTACAGTGCACAACAAAAATTCCTAATACCTTCAAGTCCCTTTGAATCTTATTAATCTAGTAGAACCTAGGTTGTGATGATGCTTCATCCGTTGATCTAACCTTGCCTGATTGTACTTGTTTCGCAAGTTAAGTTTGGCCTAGTTGCTTGTTGTGTGTTGTTGGCTCCTTCTAGCCGTAAGGTGCACATTAAAAACTTCTAATACATTCTACTGACTTTAAATCTTCTTAATCTACTAGAACTCTAGGTTGTGACGATGCTTCACCCATTGGTCTAATCTTCTCTTATTGTAATTGTTTCGCAAGTTAAGTTTGCTCTAGTTGCTTGTTATGTGTTCTTGGCCCTTATAGCCGTACGGTGCACAACAAAAACTCCTAATACCTTCAAGTCCCTTTGAATCTTATTAATCTAGTAGAACGTAGGTTGTGACGATATTTCATTCATTGGCCTAATCTTCCCTGATTGTACTTGTTTCACAAGTTAAGTTTGGCCTACTTGCTCGTTGTGTGTTGTTGGCTACTTCTAGCCATTAGGTACATATCAGAAATCCTAATGTATTCTAGTGCCTTTGAATCTTATTAATCTAGTAGAACTCTTGGTTTTAACGATGTTTCATCTATTGGTCTAATCTTCCCTGATTCTACTTGTTTTGCGAGTTCAGTTTGGCCTTGTTGTTTGTTGTTTGTTGTTGGCTCCTTATAGTGTTAAGGTGCAAATCAAAACACCTAATACATTTTGGTGCCATTGAATCATATTAATCTACTAGAACACTCAGTTGTGATGACGTTTTATCAATTGGTTTAGTCTTCCATGATTCTACTTGCTCCGCACGCAAAGTTTGGCCTAGTTCTCTGTTGTTTGTTGTTGGCTCCTTAGAGCCGTAAGGTGCACATCAAAAACTCCTAAAACATTCTATTGCCTTTGAATCATATTAATATAGTAGAACTCTAGGTTGTAACGATGCTTCATCCATTGGTCTAATTTTCTCTTATTTTAATTGTTCCGCAAGTTAAGTTCGGACTAGTTGTTTGTTGTGTGTTCTTCACTCCCTATAGCCGTACGGTGCACAACAAAAATTCCTAATACCTCCAAGTGTCTTTGAATCTTATTAATCTAGTAGAACCATAGATTGTGACGATATTTCATCCATTGGCCTAATCTTCCCTGATTGTACTTGTTTCGCAAGTTAAGTTTGGCCTAGTTGCTTGTTGTGTGTTGTTGGCTCCTTCTAGCCGTGAGGTGCACATCAAAAACTTCTAATACATTCTACTGACTTTGAATCTTCTTAATACACTAGAACTCTAGGTTGTGACGATGATTCATCCATTGGTCTAATCTTCTCTGATTTTAATTGTTCCGCAAGTTAAGTTCGGACTAGTTGCTTGTTGTGTGTTCTTGACTCCCTATAGCCGTAGGGTGCACAACAAAAATTCCTAATACCTTCAAGTCCCTTTGAATCTTATTAATCTAGTAGAACCTAGGTTGTGATGATGCTTCATCCGTTGATCTAACCTTGCCTGATTGTACTTGTTTCGCAAGTTAAGTTTGGCCTAGTTGCTTGTTGTGTGTTGTTGGCTCCTTCTAGCCGTAAGGTGCACATTAAAAACTTCTAATACATTCTACTGACTTTAAATCTTCTTAATCTACTAGAACTCTAGGTTGTGACGATGCTTCACCCATTGGTCTAATCTTCTCTTATTGTAATTGTTTCGCAAGTTAAGTTTGCTCTAGTTGCTTGTTATGTGTTCCTCGCCCTTATAGCCGTACGGTGCACAACAAAAACTCCTAATACATTCAAGTCCCTTTGAATCTTATTAATCTAGTAGAACGTAGGTTGTGACGATATTTCATTCATTGGCCTAATCTCCCTGATTGTACTTGTTTCACAAGTTAAGTTTGGCCTACTTGCTCGTTGTGTGTTGTTGGCTACTTCTAGCCATTAGGTACATATCAGAAATTCCTAATGTATTCTAGTGCCTTTGAATCTTATTAATCTAGTAGAACTCTTGGTTTTAACGATGTTTCATCCATTGGTCTAATCTTCCCTGATTCTACTTGTTTTGCGAGTTCAGTTTGGCCTTGTTGTTTGTTGTTTGTTGTTGGCTCCTTATAGTGTTAAGGTGCAAATCAAAACACCTAATACATTTTGGTGCCATTGAATCATATTAATCTACTAGAACACTCAGTTGTGATGACGTTTTATCAATTGGTTTAGTCTTCCATGATTCTACTTGCTCCGCACGCAAAGTTTGGCCTAGTTCTCTGTTGTTTGTTGTTGGCTCCTTAGAGCCGTAAGGTGCACATCAAAAATCCTAAAACATTCTATTGCCTTTGAATCGTATTAATATAGTAGAACTCTAGGTTGTAACGATGCTTCATCCATTGGTCTAATTTTCTCTTATTTTAATTGTTCCGCAAGTTAAGTTCGGACTAATTGTTTGTTGTGTGTTCTTCACTCCCAATAGCCGTACGGTGCACAACAAAAATTCCTAATACCTCCAAGTGTCTTTGAATCTTATTAATCTAGTAGAACCATAGATTGTGACGATATTTCATCCATTGGCCTAATCTTCCCTGATTGTACTTGTTTCGCAAGTTAAGTTTGGCCTAGTTGCTTGTTGTGTGTTGTTGGCTCCTTCTAGCCGTGAGGTGCACATCAAAAACTTCTAATACATTCTACTGACTTTGAATCTTCTTAATACACTAGAACTCTAGGTTGTGACGATGATTCATCCATTGGTCTAATCTTCTCTGATTTTAATTGTTTCGCAAGTTAAGTTCGGACTAGTTGCTTGTTGTGTGTTCTTGACTCCCTATAGCCGTACGGTGCACAACAAAAATTCCTAATACCTTCAAGTCCCTTTGAATCTTATTAATCTAGTAGAACCTAGGTTGTGATGATGCTTCATCCGTTGATCTAACCTTGCCTGATTGTACTTGTTTCGCAAGTTAAGTTTGGCCTAGTTGCTTGTTGTGTGTTGTTGGCTCCTTCTAGCCGTAAGGTGCACATTAAAAACTTCTAATACATTCTACTGACTTTAAATCTTCTTAATCTACTAGAACTCTAGGTTGTGACGATGCTTCACCCATTGGTCTAATCTTCTCTTATTGTAATTGTTTCGCAAGTTAAGTTTGCTCTAGTTGCTTGTTATGTGTTCTTGGCCCTTATAGCCGTACGGTGCACAACGAAAACTCCTAATACATTTTGGGGCCTTTGAATCTTATTAATCTAGTAGAACGTAGGTTGTGACGATATTTCATTCATTGGCCTAATCTTCCCTTATTGTACCTGTTTCACAAGTTAAGTTTGGCCTACTTGCTCGTTGTGTGTTGTTGGCTACTTCTAGCCATTAGGTACATATTAGAAATTCCTAATGTATTCTAGCGCCGTTGAATCTTATTAATCTAGTAGAACTCTTGGTTTTAACGATGTTTCATCCATTGGTCTAATCTTCCCTGATTCTACTTGTTTTGCGAGTTCAGTTTGGCCTTGTTGTTTGTTGTTTGTTGTTGGCTCCTTATAGTGTTAATGTGCAAATCAAAACACCTAATACATTTGTGCCATTGAATCATATTAATCTACTAGAACACTCAGTTGTGATGACGTTTTATCAATTGGTTTAGTCTTCCATGATTCTACTTGTTTCGCACGCAAAGTTTGGCCTAGTTCTCTGTTGTTTATTGTTGGCTCCTTAGAGCCATAAGGTGCACATCAAAAACTCCTAAAACATTCTACTGCCTTTGAATCATATTAATATAGTAGAACTCTAGGTTGTAACGATGTTTCATCCATTGGTCTAATCTTCTCTTATTTTAATTGTTCCGCAAGTTAAGTTCGGACTAGTTGTTTGTTGTGTGTTCTTCACTCCCTATGGCCGTACGGTGCACAACAAAAATTCCTAATACCTTCAAGTGCCTTTGAATCTTATTAATCTAGTAGAACCAAAGGTTGTGACGATATTTCATCCATTGGCCTAATCTTCCCTGATTGTACTTGTTTCGCAAGTTAAGTTTGGCCTAGTTGCTTGTTGTGTGTTGATGGCTCCTTCTAGCCGTAAGGTGCACATTAAAAACTTCTAATACATTCTACTGACTTTAAATCTTCTTAATCTACTAGAACTCTAGGTTGTGACGATGCTTAACCCATTGGTCTAATCTTCTCTTATTGTAATTGTTTCGCAAGTTAAGTTTGATCTAGTTGCTTGTTATGTGTTCCTCGCCCTTATAGCCGTACGGTGCACAACAAAAACTCCTAATACATTCAAGTCCCTTTGAATCTTATTAATCTAGTAGAACGTAGGTTGTGACGATATTTCATTCACTGGCCTAATCTTCCCTGATTGTACTTGTTTCACAAGTTAAGTTTGGCCTACTTGCTCGTTGTGTGTTGTTGGCTACTTCTAGCCATTAGGTACATATCAGAAATTCCTAATGTATTCTAGTGCCTTTGAATCTTATTAATCTAGTAGAACTCTTGGTTTTAACGATGTTTCATCCATTGGTCTAATCTTCCCTGATTCTACTTGTTTTGTGAGTTCAGTTTGGCCTTGTTGTTTGTTGTTTGTTGTTGGCTCCTTATAGTGTTAAGGTGCAAATCAAAACACCTAATACATTTTGGTGCCATTGAATCATATTAATCTACTAGAACACTCAGTTGTGATGACGTTTTATCAATTGGTTTAGTCTTCCATGATTCTACTTGCTTCGCACGCAAAGTTTGGCCTAGTTCTCTGTTGTTTGTTGTTGGCTCCTTAGAGCCGTAAGGTGCACATCAAAAACTCCTAAAACATTCTATTGCCTTTGAATCATATTAATATAGTAGAACTCTAGGTTGTAACGATGCTTCATCCATTGGTCTAATTTTCTCTTATTTTAATTGTTCCGCAAGTTAAGTTCGGACTAGTTGTTTGTTGTGTGTTCTTCACTCCCTATTAATCTAGTAGAACCATAGATTGTGACGATATTTCATCCATTGGCCTAATCTTCCCTGATTGTACTTGTTTCGCAAGTTAAGTTTGGCCTAGTTGCTTGTTGTGTGTTGTTGGCTCCTTCTAGCCGTGAGGTGCACATCAAAAACTTCTAATACATTCTACTGACTTTGAATCTTCTTAATACACTAGAACTCTAGGTTGTGACGATGATTCATCCATTGGTCTAATCTTCTCTGATTTTAATTGTTCCGCAAGTTAAGTTCGGACTAGTTGCTTGTTGTGTGTTCTTGGCCCTTATAGCCGTACGGTGCACAACAAAAATTCCTAATACCTTCAAGTCCCTTTGAATCTTATTAATCTAGTAGAACCTAGGTTGTGATGATGCTTCATCCGTTGATCTAACCTTGCCTGATTGTACTTGTTTCGCAAGTTAAGTTTGGCCTAGTTGCTTGTTGTGTGTTGTTGGCTCCTTCTAGCCGTAAGGTGCACATTAAAAACTTCTAATACATTCTACTGACTTTAAATCTTCTTAATCTACTAGAACTCTAGGTTGTGACGATGCTTCACCCATTGGTCTAATCTTCTCTTATTGTAATTGTTTCGCAAGTTAAGTTTGCTCTAGTTGCTTGTTATGTGTTCCTCGCCCTTATAGCCGTACGGTGCACAACAAAAACTCCTAATACATTTAAGTCCCTTTGAATCTTAATAATCTAGTAGAACGTAGGTTGTGACGATATTTCATTCACTGGCCTAATCTTTCCTGATTGTACTTGTTTCACAAGTTAAGTTTGGCCAACTTGTTCGTTGTGTGTTGTTGGCTACTTCTAGCCATTAGGTACATATCAGAAATTCGTAATGTATTCTAGTGCCTTTGAATCTTATTAATCTAGTAGAACTCTTGGTTTTAACGATGTTTCATCCATTGGTCTAATCTTCCCTGATTCTACTTGTTTTGCGAGTTCAGTTTGGCCTTGTTGTTTGTTGTTTGTTGTTGGCTCCTTATAGTGTTAAGGTGCAAATCAAAACACCTAATACATTTTGGTGCCATTGAATCATATTAATCTACTAGAACACTCAGTTGTGATGACGTTTTATCAATTGGTTTAGTCTTCTATGATTCTACTTGCTCCGCACGCAAAGTTTGGCCTAGTTCTCTGTTGTTTGTTGTTGGCTCCTTAGAGCCGTAAGGTGCACATCAAAAACTCCTAAAACATTCTATTGCCTTTGAATCATATTAATATAGTAGAACTCTAGGTTGTAACGATGCTTCATCCATTGGTCTAATTTTCTCTTATTTTAATTGTTCCGCAAGTTAAGTTCGGACTAGTTGTTTGTTGTGTGTTCTTCACTCCCTATAGCCGCATTTGCACAACAAAAATTCCTAATACCTCCAAGTGTCTTTGAATCTTATTAATCTAGTAGAACCATAGATTGTGACGATATTTCATCCATTGGCCTAATCTTCCCAGATTGTACTTGTTTCGCAAGTTAAGTTTGGCCTAGTTGCTTGTTGTGTGTTGTTGGCTCCTTCTAGCCGTGAGGTGCACATCAAAAACTTCTAATACATTCTACTGACTTTGAATCTTCTTAATACACTAGAACTCTAGGTTGTGACGATGATTCATCCATTGGTCTAATCTTCTCGGATTATAATTGTTCCGCAAGTTAAGTTCTGACTTGTTTCTTGTTGTGTGTTCTTGACTCCTATAGCCGCATTTGCACAACAAAAATTCCTAATACCTTCAAGTCCCTTTGAATCTTATTAATCTAGTAGAACCTAGGTTGTGATGATGCTTCATCCGTTGATCTAACCTTGCCTGATTGTACTTGTTTCGCAAGTTAAGTTTGGCCTAGTTGCTTGTTGTGTGTTGTTGGCTCCTTCTAGCCGTAAGGTGCACATTAAAAACTTCTAATACATTCTACTGACTTTAAATCTTCTTAATCTACTAGAACTCTAGGTTGTGACGATGCTTCACCCATTGGTCTAATCTTCTCTTATTGTAATTGTTTCGCAAGTTAAGTTTGCTCTAGTTGCTTGTTATGTGTTCTTGGCCCTTATAGCCGTACGGTGCACAACGAAAACTCCTAATACATTTTGGGGCCTTTGAATCTTATTAATCTAGTAGAACGTAGGTTGTGACGATATTTCATTCATTGGCCTAATCTTCCCTTATTGTACCTGTTTCACAAGTTAAGTTTGGCCTACTTGCTCGTTGTGTGTTGTTGGCTACTTCTAGCCATTAGGTACATATTAGAAATTCCTAATGTATTCTAGCGCCGTTGAATCTTATTAATCTAGTAGAACTCTTGGTTTTAACGATGTTTCATCCATTGGTCTAATCTTCCCTGACTCTACTTGTTTTGCGAGTTCAGTTTGACCTTGTTGTTTGTTGTTTGTTGTTGGCTCCTTATAGTGTTAATGTGCAAATCAAAACACCTAATACATTTGTGCCATTGAATCATATTAATCTACTAGAACACTCAGTTGTGATGACGTTTTATCAATTGGTTTAGTCTTCCATGATTCTACTTGTTTCGCACGCAAAGTTTGGCCTAGTTCTCTGTTGTTTATTGTTGGCTCCTTAGAGCCATAAGGTGCACATCAAAAACTCCTAAAACATTCTACTGCCTTTGAATCATATTAATATAGTAGAACTCTAGGTTGTAACGATGTTTCATCCATTGGTCTAATCTTCTCTTATTTTAATTGTTCCGCAAGTTAAGTTCGGACTAGTTGTTTGTTGTGTGTTCTTCACTCCCTATAGCCGTACGGTGCACAACAAAAATTCCTAATACCTTCAAGTGCCTTTGAATCTTATTAATCTAGTAGAACCAAAGGTTGTGACGATATTTCATCCATTGGCCTAATCTTCCCTGATTGTACTTGTTTCGCAAGTTAAGTTTGGCCTAGTTGCTTGTTGTGTGTTGTTGGCTCCTTCTAGCCGTAAGGTGCACATTAAAAACTTCTAATACATTCTACTGACTTTAAATCTTCTTAATCTACTAGAACTCTAGGTTGTGACGATGCTTCACCCATTGGTCTAATCTTCTCTTATTGTAATTGTTTCGCAAGTTAAGTTTGCTCTAGTTGCTTGTTATGTGTTCCTCGCCCTTATAGCCGTACGGTGCACAACAAAAACTCCTAATACATTCAAGTCCCTTTGAATCTTATTAATCTAGTAGAACGTAGGTTGTGACGATATTTCATTCATTGGCCTAATCTTCCCTGATTGTACTTGTTTCACAAGTTAAGTTTGGCCTACTTGCTCGTTGTGTGTTGTTGGCTACTTCTAGCCATTAGGTACATATCAGAAATTCCTAATGTATTCTAGTGCCTTTGAATCTTATTAATCTAGTAGAACTCCTGGTTTTAACAATGTTTCTAATCTTCCCTAATTCTACTTGTTTCACAAGTTCAGTTTGGCCTTGTTGTTTGTTGTTTGTTGTTGGCTCCTTATAGTGTTAAGGTGCAAATGGAAACACCTAATACATTTTGGTGCCTTTGAATCATATTAATCTGTTAGAACACTCAGTTGTGACGACGTTTTATCTATTGGTTTAGTCTTCCGTGATTCTACTCACTGTGGTTCCAAAGTTTGGCCTAGTTCTCTGTTGTTTGTTCTTGGCTCCTTAGAGCCGTAAGGTGCACATAAAAAACTCCTAAAACATTCTATTGCCTTTGAATCATATTAATATAGTAGAACTCTAGGTTGTAACAATGCTTCATCCATTGATCTAATCTTCTCGTATTTTAATTGTTCCGCAAGTTAAGTTCGGACTAGTTGTTTGTTGTGTGTTCTTCACTCCCAATAGCCGTACGGTGCACAACAAAAATTCCTAATACCTCCAAGTGTCTTTGAATCTTATTAATCTAGTAGAACACTAGGTTGTGGTGGCGATTCATCCATTGGCCTAATCTTCCCTGATTGTACTTGTTTCGCAAGTTAAGTTTGGCCTAGTTGCTTGTTGTGTGTTGTTGGCTCCTTCTAGCCGTAAGGTGCACATCAAAAACATCGAATACATTCTACTGACTTTGAATCTTCTTAATCTACTAGAACTCTAGGTTGTGACGATGCTTCACCCATTGGTCTAATCTTCTCTTATTGTAATTGTTTCGCAAGTTAAATTTGCTCCAGTTGCTTGTTATGTGCTCTTGGCCCTTATAGCCTTACGGTGCACAACAAAAACTCCTAATACATTTTGGGGCCTTTGAATCTTATTAATCTAGTAGAACGTAGGTTGTGACGATATTACATTCATTGGCCTAATCTTCCCTGATTGTACTTGTTTCACAAGTTAAGTTTGGCCTACTTTCTCGTTGTGTGTTGTTGGCTACTTCTAGCCATTAGGTACATATCAGAAATTCCTAATGTATTCTAGTGCCTTTGAATCTTATTAATCTAGTAGAACTCTTGGTTTTAACGATGTTTCATCCATTGGTCTAATCTTCCCTGATTCTACTTGTTTTGCGAGTTCAGTTTGGCCTTGTTGTTTGTTGTTTGTTGTTGGCTCCTTATAGTGTTAATGTGCAAATCAAAACACCTAATACATTTGTGCCATTGAATCATATTAATCTACTAGAACACTCAGTTGTGATGACGTTTTATCAATTGGTTTAGTCTTCCATGATTCTACTTGTTTCGCACGCAAAGTTTGGCCTAGTTCTCTGTTGTTTATTGTTGGCTCCTTACAGCCATAAGGTGCACATCAAAAACTCCTAAAACATTCTACTGCCTTTGAATCATATTAATATAGTAGAACTCTAGGTTGTAACGATGTTTCATCCATTGGTCTAATCTTCTCTTATTTTAATTGTTCCGCAAGTTAAGTTTGGACTAGTTGCTTGTTGTGTGTTCTTGACTCCCTATAGCCGCACGGTGCACAAAAAAAATTCCTAATACCTTCAAGTCCCTTTGAATCTTATTAATCTAGTAGAACCTAGGTTGTGATGATGCTTCATCCGTTGATCTAACCTTGCCTGATTGTACTTGTTTCGCAAGTTAAGTTTGGCCTAGTTGCTTGTTGTGTGTTGTTGGCTCCTTCTAGCCGTAAGGTGCACATCAAAAACTTCTAATACATTCTACTGACTTTGAATCTTCTTAATCTACTAGAACTCTAGGTTGTGACGATGCTTCACCCATTGGTCTAATCTTCTCTTATTGTAATTGTTTCACAAGTTAAGTTTGGTCTAGTTGCTTGTTATGTGTTCTTGGCTCTTATAGCCGTGCGGTGCACAACAAAAACTCCTAATACATTCAAGTGCCTTTGAATCTTATTAATCTAGTAGAACGTAGGTTGTGACGATATTTCATTCATTGGCCTAATCTTCCCTGATTGTACTTGTTTCACAAGTTAAGTTTGGCCTACTTGCTCGTTGTGTGTTGTTGGCTACTTCTAGCCATTAGGTACATATCAGAAATTCCTAATGTATTCTAGTGCCTTTGAATCTTATTAATCTAGTAGAACTCTTGGTTTTAACGATGTTTCATCCATTGGTCTAATCTTCCCTGATTCTACTTGTTTTGCGAGTTCAGTTTGGCCTTGTTGTTTGTTGTTTGTTGTTGGCTCCTTATAGTGTTAAGGTGCAAATCAAAACACCTAATACATTTTGGTGCCATTGAATCATATTAATCTACTAGAACACTCAGTTGTGATGACGTTTTATCAATTGGTTTAGTCTTCCATGATTCTACTTGCTCCGCACGCAAAGTTTGGCCTAGTTCTCTGTTGTTTGTTGTTGGCTCCTTAGAGCCGTAAGGTGCACATCAAAAACTCCTAAAACATTCTATTGCCTTTGAATCATATTAATATAGTAGAACTCTAGGTTGTAACGATGCTTCATCCATTGGTCTAATTTTCTCTTATTTTAATTGTTCTGCAAGTTAAGTTCGGACAAGTTGTTTGTTGTGTTTTCTTCACTCCCTATAGCCGCATTTGCACAACAAAAATTCCTAATACCTCCAAGTGTCTTTGAATCTTATTAATCTAGTAGAACCCTAGATTGTGACGATATTTCATCCATTGGCCTAATCTTCCCTGATTGTACTTGTTTCGCAAGTTAAGTTTGGCCTAGTTGCTTGTTGTGTGTTGTTGGCTCCTTCTAGCCGTGAGGTGCACATCAAAAACTTCTAATACATTCTACTGACTTTGAATCTTCTTAATACACTAGAACTCTAGGTTGTGACGATGATTCATCCATTGGTCTAATCTTCTTGATTTTAATTGTTCCGCAAGTTAAGTTCGGACTAGTTGCTTGTCGTGTGTTCTTGACTCCCTATAGCCGTAGTTGCACAACAAAAATTCCTAATACCTTCAAGTCCCTTTGAATCTTATTAATCTAGTAGAACCTAGGTTGTGATGATGCTTCATCCGTTGATCTAACCTTGCCTGATTGTACTTGTTTCGCAAGTTAAGTTTGGCCTAGTTGCTTGTTGTGTGTTGTTGGCTCCTTCTAGCCGTAAGGTGCACATTAAAAACTTCTAATACATTTTACTGACTTTAAATCTTCTTAATCTACTAGAACTCTAGGTTGTGACGATGCTTCACCCATTGGTCTAATCTTCTCTTATTGTAATTGTTTCGCAAGTTAAGTTTGCTGTAGTTGCTTGTTATGTGTTCTTGGCCCTTATAGCCGTACGGTGCACAACGAAAACTCCTAATACATTTTGGGGCCTTTGAATCTTATTAATCTAGTAGAACGTAGGTTGTGACGATATTTCATTCATTGGCCTAATCTTCCCTTATTGTACCTGTTTCACAAGTTAAGTTTGGCCTACTTGCTCGTTGTGTGTTGTTGGCTACTTCTAGCCATTAGGTACATATTAGAAATTCCTAATGTATTCTAGCGCCGTTGAATCTTATTAATCTAGTAGAACTCTTGGTTTTAACGATGTTTCATCCATTGGTCTAATCTTCCCTGACTCTACTTGTTTTGCGAGTTCAGTTTGACCTTGTTGTTTGTTGTTTGTTGTTGGCTCCTTATAGTGTTAATGTGCAAATCAAAACACCTAATACATTTGTGCCATTGAATCATATTAATCTACTAGAACACTCAGTTGTGATGACGTTTTATCAATTGGTTTAGTCTTCCATGATTCTACTTGTTTCGCACGCAAAGTTTGGCCTAGTTCTCTGTTGTTTATTGTTGGCTCCTTAGAGCCATAAGGTGCACATCAAAAACTCCTAAAACATTCTACTGCCTTTGAATCATATTAATATAGTAGAACTCTAGGTTGTAACGATGTTTCATCCATTGGTCTAATCTTCTCTTATTTTAATTGTTCCGCAAGTTAAGTTCGGACTAGTTGTTTGTTGTGTGTTCTTCACTCCCTATGGCCGTACGGTGCACAACAAAAATTCCTAATACCTTCAAGTGCCTTTGAATCTTATTAATCTAGTAGAACCAAAGGTTGTGACGATATTTCATCCATTGGCCTAATCTTCCCTGATTGTACTTGTTTCGCAAGTTAAGTTTGGCCTAGTTGCTTGTTGTGTGTTGTTGGCTCCTTCTAGCCGTCAGGTGCACATCAAAAACTTCGAATACATTCTACTGACTTTGAATCTTCTTAATCTACTAGAACTCTAGGTTGTGACGATGCTTCACCCATTGGTCTAATCTTCTCTTATTGTAATTGTTTCACAAGTTAAGTTTGCTCCAGTTGCTTGTTATGTGCTCTTGGCCCTTATAGCCGTACGGAGCACAACAAAAACTCCTAATACATTTTGGGGCCTTTGAATCTTATTAATCTAGTAGAACGTAGGTTGTGACGATATTTCATTCATTGGCCTAATCTTCCCTGATTGTACTTGTTTCACAAGTTAAGTTTGGCCTACTTGCTCGTTGTGTGTTGTTGGCTACTTCTAGCCATTAGGTACATATCAGAAATTCCTAATGTATTCTAGTGCCTTTGAATCTTATTAATCTAGTAGAACTCTTGGTTTTAACGATGTTTCATCCATTGGTCTAATCTTCCCTGATTCTACTTGTTTTGCGAGTTCAGTTTGGCCATGTTGTTTGTTTTTTGTTGTTGGCTCCTTATAGTGTTAAGGTGCAAATCAAAACACCTAATACATTTTGGTGCCTTTGAATCATATTAATCTACTAGAACACTCAGTTGTGATGACGTTTTATCTATTGGTTTAGTTTTCCATGATTCTACTTGCTTCGCACGCAAAGTTTGGCCTAGTTCTCTGTTGTTTGTTGTTGGCTCCTTAGAACCGTAAGGTGCACATCAAAAACTCGTAAAACATTCTACTGCCTTTGAATCATATTAATATAGTAGAACTCTAGGTTGTGACGATGCTTCATCCATTGGTCTAATCTTCTCTGATTTTAATTGTTCCGCAAAATAAGTTCGGACTAGTTGCTTGTTGTGTGTTCTTGACTCCCTATAGCCGTACGGTGCGCAACAAAAATTCCTAATACCTTCAAGTCCCTTTGAATCTTATTAATCTAGTAGAACCTAGGTTGTGATGATGCTTCATCTGTTGATCTAACCTTGCCTGATTGTACTTGTTTCGCAAGTTATGTTTGGCCTAGTTGCTTGTTGTGTGTTGTTGGCTCCTTCTAGCCGTAAGGTGCACATCAAAAACTTCTAATACATTCTACTGACTTTGAATCTTCTTAATCTACAAGAACTCTAGGTTGTGACAATGCTTCACCCATTGGTCTAATCTTCTCTTATTGTATTTGTTTCGCAAGTTAAGTTTGCTCTAGTTGCTTGTTATGTGTTCTTGGCCCTTATAGCCGTACTGTGCACAACAAAAACTCCTAATACCTTTAAGTCCTTTTGAATCTTATTAATCTAGTAGAACGTAGGTTGTGACGATATTTCATTCATTGGCCTAATCTTCCCTGATTGTACTTGTTTCACAAGTTAAGTTTGGCCTACTTGCTCGTTGTGTGTTGTTGGCTACTTCTAGCCATTAGGTACATATCAGAAATTCCTAATGTATTCTAGTGCCTTTGAATCTTATTAATCTAGTAGAACTCCTGGTTTTAACGATGTTTCATGCATTGGTCTAATCTTCCTTGATTCTACTTGTTTTGCGAGTTCAGTTTGGCCTTGTTGTTTGTTGTTTGTTGTTGGCTCCTTATAGTGTTAATGTGCAAATCAAAACACCTAATACATTTTGGTGCCTTTGAATCATATTAATCTACTAGAACACTCAGTTGTGATGACGTTTTATCTATTGGTTTACTCTTCCATGATTCTACTTGCTTCGCACGCAAAGTTTGGCCTAGTTCTCTGTTGTTTGTTGTTGGCTCCTTAGAGCCGTAAGGTGCACATCAAAAACTCCTAAAACATTCTACTGCCTTTGAATCAAATTAATATAGTAGAAGTCTAGGTTGTGACGATGCTTCATCCATTGGTCTAATCTTCTCTTATTTTAATTGTTCCGCAAGTTAAGTTTTGAGTAGTTGTTTGTTGTGTGTTCTTCACTCCCTATAGCCGCACGGTGCACAACAAAAATTCCTAATACCTTCAAGTGCCTTTGAATATTATTAATCTAGCAGAACCATAGGTTGTGACAATATTTCATCCATTGGCCTAATCTTCCCTGATTGTACTTGTTTCGCAAGTTAAGTTTGGCCTAGTTGCTTGTTTTGTGTTGTTGGCTCCTTCTAGCCGTAAGGTGCACATCAAAAACTTCTAATACATTCTACTGACTTGAATCTTCTTAATATACTAGAACTCTAGGTTGTGACGATGCTTCATCCATTGGTCTAATCTTCTCTGATTTTAATTGTTCCGCAAGTTAAGTTCGGACTAGTTGCTTGTTGTGTGTTCTTGACTCCCTATAGCCGTACGGTGCACAACAAAAATTCCTAATACCTTCAAGTCCCTTTGAATCTTATTAATCTAGTAGAAACCTAGGTTGTGACGATGCATCATCCATTTTTTGAATCTTCTCTGATTCTACTAGTTTCGCATGTAATGTTTAGCATAGTTCCTTGTTGCTTTTTGTTGGCTCCTTATAGCCGTAAGGTGCACTTCAAAAACTCCTAATAGATTGTAATGGCTTTGAATCATATTAATATAGTAGAAGTCTAGGTTGTGACGATGCTTCATCCATTGGTCCAATCTTTTCCGATTCTACTTGTTTCGCAAGTTAAGTTTGGCCTAGTTGCTTGTTGTGTTTTGGTCGCTCCTTGTAGCCGTAAGGTGCACGTCAAAAACTCCTAAAACATACTAGTGCCTTAGAATCATATTAATATAGTAGAACTCTAGGGTGTGATAAAGCTTCATCCATTGGTCTAATCTTCTCTGATTCTAATTCTTTCGCAAGATAAGTTCGGCCTAGGTACTTGTTGTGTGTTCTTGGCTCCTTATAGCTGTACGGTCCACAACAAAAACTCCAAATACATTGAAGTGCCTTTCAGTCTCAATAATCTAGTAGAACCCAGGTTGTGACAATGTTTCATCCATTGGCCTAATCTACCCTAATTCTGCTTGTTTCGCCAGTTAAGTTTCACTTAGTTGCTTGTTGTGTGTTGTTGGCCATTAGGTACATATCAGAAACTCCGAATGTATTCTAGTGCCTTTGAATATTATTAATCTAGTAGAACTCTTGGTTTTAACGATGTTTCATCCATTGGTCTAATCTTCCCTGATTCTTTTTGCAAGTTCAGTTTGGCGTTGTTGTTTGTTGTTTGTTGTTGGCTCCATATAGTCTTAAGCTGCAAATCAAAACACCTAATACATTTTGGTGCCTTTGAATCATATTAATCTAGTAGAACACTCAGTTGTGACGACATTTTATCTATTGGTTTAGTCTTACATGATTCCACTTGTTTCGCAAGCAAAGTTTGGCCTAGTTCTCTATTGTTTGTTGTTGGCTCCTTAGAACCGTAAGGTGTACATCAAAAACTCCTAAAACATTCTGCTGCATTTGAATCATATTAATATAGTAGAACTCTAGGTTGTGACGATGCTTCATCCATCGGTCTAATCTTCTCTGATTTTAATTGTTCCGCAAGTTAAGTTTGAACTAGTTGCTTATTGTGTGTTCTTGACTCCCTATAGCCGTACGGTGCACAACAAAAATTCCTAATACCTTCAAGTCCCTTTGAATCTTATTAATCTAGTAGAACCTAGGTTGTGATGATGCTTCATCCATTGATCTAACCTTGCCTGATTGTACTTGTTTCGCAAGTTAAGTTTGGACTAGTTGTTTGTTGTGTGTTGTTGGCTCCTTCTAGCCGTAAGGTGCACATCAAAAACTTCTAATACATTCTACTGACTTTGAATCTTCTTAATCTACTAGAACTCTAGGTTGTGACGATGCTTCACCCATTGGTCTAATCTTCTCTCATTGTAATTGTTTTGCAAGTTAAGTTTGGTCTAGTTGCTTGTTATGTGTTCTTGGCCCTTATAGCCGTACGTTGCACAACAAAAACTCCTAATACATTCAAGTGCCTTTGAATATTATTAATCTAGTAGAACTTAGGTTGTGACGATATTTCATTAATTGGCCTAATCTTCCCTGATTGTACTTGTTTCACAAGTTAAGTTTGGCCTATTTGCTTGTTGTGTGTTGTTGGCTCCTTCTAGCCTTTAGGTACATATCAGAAATTCCTAATGTATTCTAGTGCCTTTGAATCTTATTAATCTAGTAGAACTCTTGGTTTTAACGATGTTTCATCCATTGGTCTAATCTTCCCTGATTCTACTTGTTTTGCGAGTTCAGTTTGGCCATGTTGTTTGTTTTTTGTTGTTGGCTCCTTATAGTGTTAAGGTGCAAATCAAAACACCTAATACATTTTGGTGCCTTTGAATCATATTAATCTACTAGAACACTCAGTTGTGATGACGTTTTATCTATTGGTTTAGTTTTCCATGATTCTACTTGCTTCGCACGCAAAGTTTGGCCTAGTTCTCTGTTGTTTGTTGTTGGCTCCTTAGAACCGTAAGGTGCACATCAAAAACTCCTAAAACATTCTACTGCCTTTGAATCATATTAATATAGTAGAACTCTAGGTTGTGACGATCCTTCATCCATTGGTCTAATCTTCTCTGATTTTGATTGTTCCGCAAGTTAAGTTTGGACTAGTTGCTTGTTGTGTGTTTTTGACTCCCTATAGCCGTACGGTGCACAACAAAAATTCCTAATACCTTCAAGTGCCTTTGAATCTTATCAATCTAGTAGAACCTAGGTTGTGATGATGCTTCATCCGTTGATCTAACCTTTTCTGATTGTACTTGTTTCGCAAGTTAAGTTGGCCTAGTTACTTGCTGTGTGTTGTTGGCTACTTCTAGCCGTAAGGTGCACATCAAAAACTTCTAACACATTCTACGTACTTTGAATCTTCTTAATCTACTAGAACTCTAGGTTGTGACGATGCTTCATCCATAGGTGTAATCTTCTCTTATTCTAATTGTTTCGAAAGTTAAGTTTGGTATAGCTGCTCGTTATGTGTTCTTGGTCCTTATAGCCGTACGGTGCACAACAAAAACTCCTAATACATTCAAGTGTCTTTGAATCTTATTAATCTAATAGAACCTAGGTTGTGACGATATTTCATCCATTGGCCTAATCTTCCCTGATTATACTTGTTTCAAAAGTTAAGTTTGGCCAACTTGCTTGTTGTGTGTTGTTCTCTCCTTATAGCCATTAGGTACATATCAGAAACTCCTAATGTATTCTTGTACCTTTGAATATTATTAATCTAGTATAACTCTTGGTTTTAACGATGTTTCATCCAATTGTCTAATCTTCCCTGATTCTACTTGTTTTGCAAGTTCAGATTGGCTTTGTTGTTTGTTGCTTGTTGTTGGCTCCTTATAGTCTTAAACTGCAAATCAAAACACCTAATACATTTTGGTGCCTTTGAATCATATTAATCTACTAGAACACTCAGTTGTGATGACGTTTTATCTATTGGTTTAGTCTTCTATGATTCTACATGCTTCGCAAGCAAAGTTTGGCCTAGTTCTCTATTGTTTGCTGTTGGCTCCTTAGAGCCGTAAGGTGCACATCAAAAACTCCTAAAACATTCTACTGCCTTTGAATCATATTAATATAGTAGAACTCTAGGTTGTGACGATCCTTCATCCATTGGTCTAATCTTCTCTGATTTTAATTGTTCCGTAAGTTAAGTTTGGACCAGTTCCTTGTTGTGTGTTCTTGACTCGCTATAGCCGTACGGTGCACAACAAAAATTCCTAAAACCTTCAAGTCCCTTTGAATCTTATTATTCTAGTAGAACCTAGGTTGTGATGATGCTTCATCCGTTGATCTAACCATGCCTGATTGTACTCATTTCGCAAGTTAAGTTTGGCCTAGTTGCTTGTTGTGTGTTGTTGGCTCCTTCTAGCCGTAAGGTGCACATCAAAAACTTCTAATACATTCTACAGACTTTGAATCTTCTTAATCTACTAGAACTTATAGCCGTACGGTGCACAACAAAAATTCCTAATACCTTCAAGTGCCTTTGAATTTTATTAATCTAGTAGAACCTAGGTTGTGATGATGCTTCATCCGTTGATCTAACCTTTTCTGATTGTACTTGTTTCGCAAGTTAAGTTTGGCCTAGTTACTTGCTGTGTGTTGTTGGCTACTTCTAGCCGTAAGGTGCACATCAAAAACTTCTAACACATTCTACGTACTTTGAATCTTCTTAATCTACTAGAACTCTAGGTTGTGACGATGCTTCATCCATAGGTGTAATCTTCTCTTATTCTAATTGTTTCGAAAGTTAAGTTTGGTCGAGTTGCTTGTTTTGTGTTCTTGGTCCTTATAGCCGTACGGTGCACAACAAAAACTCCTAATACATTCATGTGCCTTTGAATCTTATTAATCTAATTGAACCTAGGTTGTGACGATATTTCATCCATTGGCCTAATCTTCCCTGATTGTACTTGTTTTACAAGTTAAGTTTGGCCTACTTGCTCGTTGTGTGTTGTTGGCTCCTTATGGCCATTAGGTACATATCAGAAACTCCTAATGTATTCTAGTGCCTTTGAATCTTATTAATCTAATAGAACTCTTGGTTTTAACGATGTTTCATCCATTGGTCTAATCTTCCCTAATTCTACTTGTTTTGCAAGTTCAGTTTGGCCTTGTTGTTTGTTGTTTGTTGTTGGCTCCTTATAGTCTTAAGCTGCAAATCAAAACACCTAATACATTTTGGTGCCTTTGGATCATAATAATCTAGTAGAACACTCAGTTGTGATGACGTTTTATCTATTGGTTTAGTCTTACATGATTGTACTTGTTTCGCAAGCAAAGGTTGGCCTAGTTCTCTATTGTTTGCTCTTGGCTCCTTAGAGCCGTAAGGTGCGCATCAAAAACTCCTAAAACATTTTGATGTGCACCTTACGGCTAGAAGGAGCCAACAACAAACAACAAGCAACTAGTCCAAACTTAACTTGCGAAATAAGTAGAATCAGGGAAGATTAGGCCAATGCATGAAATATCGTCACAACCTAAGGTTCTACTTGAATGTATTAGGAGTTTTTGATGTGCACCGTACGGCTATATGGAGCTGAGAACACACAACAAGCAATTAGGCCAAATTTAACTTGCGAAACAAGTAGAATAAGGGAAGATTAGGCCAATGGATGAAACATCATCACAACCTAGGATTCTACTATATTAATAAGATTCAAAGGCACTATAATCTATTAGGAGTTTTTGATGTGCACCTTACGGCTATAAGCAGCCAACAACTAACAACAAGGGACTAGACCAAACATTACTTGCGAAACAAGTAGAATCATGGAAGATTGGACCAATGGATAAAACGTCGTCACAACCGAGTGTTCTACTAGATTAATATGATTCAAAAGCACAAAAATGTATTAGGTGTTTACGATTTTCACCTTAAGGCTATAAGGAGCTAACAACAAACATGAAGTAACTAGGCCAAACTTAAATTGCAAAACAAGTAGAATCTGGGAAGATTAGACCAATGGATGAAACATCGTTAAAACCTAGAGTTCTACTAGATTAATAAGATTCAAAGGCACTAGAATATATTAGGAGTTTCTGATGTGCACCTAACGGCTAGAAAAAGCCAACAACACACAACAAGCAACTAGGCCAAACTTAACTTGCGAAACAAGTACAATCAGGGAAGATTAGGCCAATGGATGAAATATAGCCACAACCTAGGGTTCTACTAAATTTTAATAAGATTCAAAGACACTTGAATGTATTAGGAGTTTTCGTTGTGCATTGTACGTTATAAGGAGCCAAAAACACAACAAGCAACTAGGCCAAACTTAACTTGTAAACAATTAGAATCGGAGAAGATTAGACCAATGGATGAAGCATCGTCTAGAGTTCTACTATATTAATATGATTCAAAGGCACTAGAATGATTTAGGAGTTTTTGATATGCACCTTACGGCTCTAAGGACCCAACAACACACAACAAGCAACTAGGCCAAACATTACTTGCAACACAAGTAGAATCGGAGAAGATTGGACCAATGGATGAAGCATCCTCACAACCAAGATTTCCACTATATTAATAAGATTCAAAGGCACTAGAATATGTTAGGAGTTTTTGATGCGCACATAATGATGAGCTCCAAAGATCCCATCATGATAACAACAAAGACAAGAACAATGAAGATCAAGTTGTGAATAATGCTTCTCAAAATGAGACTCCTTCTCCACCTCATGCACTTGATGGAATGGCCGGTCCTATGACTCGTTTAAGGAAGAAAAGGATGGAAGAATCTTTGTCTAATTTGATCATTCAAGTCCATGACAAAGAAAGGACCAATGCTACCAAAGTTCAGCCCACTTGTTACAACATTTTGCAAGTATTGGACCTAGATTCAAAAGGGGCTAATTAAGTGAGTTGTTGCTGATTCTTAACCACTTTATTTGGTCCAAAATAATGCAATTTTCGTTTAGCCCAAGTCCCAAAAGTCAGTCCACAAATCTGCCCAAAAACAGCCCAATTTCAAGTCCAAATTCAACCCACCAAGTGATGAATTTTCAAGAAAATTCAAGAAGCTTCTAAGGATCAAAAACATGGTGAAATGGACGAAATTATGAAGTATTTTGAAGGTTCCATCTGATTTCCTTGGTCAAAATTCAACTACCAAGTGTAAAGGTGAAGACTAGTCAAAGAATTCTAGAAGTCCATTTTGGTTGCTGAATTTTGGACGAATTTCCAACCATTTTTTTTGAAGACTTTTCAAGTTTTTTTCTGCATTTTTAATATTTAGATTAATTGTTTAAAGAGTTTTTTTAGGTCATAGAGCTTTTCTTGGTCAAAGAGTATTTATTTAATGCTAGTTTGGCCAAAAGAGTTCAGATTTACTACTTTAGTCCTTTTGTAATTTTCAACTTTGGTCCCTCTTGAAACACTATAAAAAGGGGCCTTGGTTAAGCATTTTCAATCAGATTTGAGTAATAAACTTCTTAAGGATTTTTCCTTTCTTTGCTAGTTTCTTTGTGAGCTAGTTTGAGTCTTGCAAAATTGCTTGCAAAACTTACAAGGCTTATCAACTAAAACTCTTCCTTTTAGTTGTGGTGCCTCTACTCATCTTTTTCTTTTCATTTCATAATCCAAAGGTGTTAGGTTCATCCTAGTGTTGTTGGATTTGAAGATTAGAGGGTTTGGGAATAGTGAATTCTATTTAGCCTTATTATGATTCAAAGGTGATAGGTTTCATCCTATTGTTGTTGGGTCTAGTTTGGTTAGGTTGTTTTGGCTTGGAAGATTTCAAGATTTCTTTCTCCAAGTATGATTCAAAGGTGATAGGTTCATCCTATTGTTGTTGGGTTCACTTGGGATTGGTGTTTTGCCCAAGATCATTCAAGGACGATTCTACAATTAAGTTGAGTCCTCACGGATTCACATCAGTTTGGTATCAGAGCTAGTCTCCTTGAATTGATCATATCTTTTTTTTATCTTCGTATCTCCATTTACTATTCATCATCATAATTCTTGCTATTAAATCCCTTTGTTCTATCTTTGAAGGTTAAAGTTTGCAAGAGCTTTGAAGGTGTTGCTTATCAAAAAAAAAAAGAAAAAGAAAAAAAATTTGACAATAGTCCTA
Source organism: Gynochthodes officinalis (assembly GCA_020080225.1). NCBI lineage: Eukaryota > Viridiplantae > Streptophyta > Magnoliopsida > Gentianales > Rubiaceae > Gynochthodes > Gynochthodes officinalis. The sequence continues at coordinate 41,574,545 of CM034618.1, read as the reverse complement.
ACACCATTTGTTTCTCTCTACTCCTATTCTCTCTTCTACTTGTTTCTTTATATGATCTTTGCATGATATCTTTTCTTTGACCTCTTAATTTCTTTGTTGCCAAGTAAGCCATTTGTTGAGCATCTTGTAAGGTTTGAACAATTCTCACCAGAAGCTAGTGAAAGGAAAAGAGTGGTAAGAAAAGAGTGTATCTACCCCCCCACTATATTTAGCCAAAAACAAGTGTACAACATTGAAATTTGGGTTGAGACATATTGGGAAAAGGGGTACAAAGGTGTGAGGAATTACTAATCTTTCTTCAAAGTTTTTGATTCACTATGGCGTATCAAGTTGATCAAACTGCACAGTTGAGAGCAATTGGTGATGAAATTACTGCTCAATTCAATAGATCAATGGAAGCAGTTATGGCACGCATGGCACATATGGAAACTAGATTCCAAGAGCTTGGAGGAAAACCACCACCATCGGTCCATAGTGATGAAGAAGGTTCTCAATCATCAGAAGCATCATCCTTAATGAGGCGAAGGAGAAATGATGTAGGAGATGCATCACCAATAAGAGAAAGGAGAGGAAATCATAGAGGTGGCATGGATAACAATCTCATGGGTCTTAAGATGAAAGTTCCTGAATTTCATGGCAAAAGTGATCCTGGTCCTTATTTGGAGTGGGAGACAAAGGTGGAGAAAATCTTTTCCATTCATGAATACTCCGAGGAAAAGAAGGTAAAAATTGCTTCACTTGAGTTTCAGTCTTATGCTCTAACATGGTGGGATAAGTTGGTGTCTTCTAGGAGAAGGAACCGAGAAAGGCCTATTGAAACTTGGGAGGACATGAAGTCTATCATGAGGAAAAGGTTTATTCCCTCACATTTCTATAGAGACTTGTACAACAAATTGCAGGGAATTACCCAAGGATCCAAAATGGTGGCAGAATACTACCAAGAAATGGAAGTGGCTATGACAAGAGTTAATATTGAGGAAGATAAAGAAGCTACCATGGCACGATTCTTAGGTGGTCTCAAGAGGGAGATAGCTGATGTTGTTGAGTTACAACATTATATGGATTTGGAAGAAATGATGCACATGGCAGAAAAGGTAGAAAAGCAATTGAAAAGAAAAGGAGGCTCAAGTAAGTTTTCTTCTAACCAATCATCTTGGAAAAGCAATAGTTGGAATAAAAAGGATGTTGGTAAAAAGAAAGAAGAACCAAAGAAATTTGATTCTAAGAAGTTTGAAAATGGTGAATCAAGAGAACCCTCTTCTTCTACTTCTAAGCTCACTTGTTTTAAGTGTTTTGGGAAGGGACACATAGCCTCTCAATGTCCAAATTCCAGAACCATGGTTATGCAAGAAGATGGTTCCTATTTGAGCCAAAGTGAAGAAGAAGTGGAGGAGCCGACTATTGAAAATGAAGGTGAACAATTTGAATCAAGTGGTGATGAGATTCTAGTCACTTTGAGGGCATTGAATGCACAAGTTGGATTGGATGATAAAGAGCAAAGGAGTACTATTTTCCACACAAGATGCAAGGTTCAAAATAAGGTATGCATGCTCATCATTGATAGTGGAAGTTGTACTAATTGTGTTAGCTCTTATCTTGTAGATAAGCTTGGATTGCCTATGATAGTACATCCTAGTCCCTACCGCTTGCAATGGGTCAATGATAGTGGTGAGCTAAGGGTGAATCGGCAAGCTAAGGTAAAATTCTCAATTGGAAAATATGAGGATGAAGTTTTGTGTGATGTAGTACCAATGCATGCGCCATATTCTTCTTGGCCGACCATGGAGTTTGATCATGATGCCGATCACAAGGGAAAGTCCAACAAGTATCATATTATTCATAATCATAAAGCTTTTACTCTTGTTCCACTTTCTCCACAACAGGTGTACCAAGAACAAATGAGAATGAGAGAGAAAAGGCTAAAAGAGGAGGGTGAGAAGAAAAGGCCAAGTGAGAGTGAAAAAGCAAGAGATGAAAAGGCTAAAAGCAAAGTGAGTGAGAGTGGGAAAACAAAGGAGAAGCCGAAGGCAAGTGAGACAAAAGGCACCTTTTTTGCAAGCATGAGAGATGTAGATAGGGCCCTGAATTCTCACAAGCCAATCGTCATGCTTTTGTGCAGAGATGAATGTCTTGTCCTTGATGAGTTACCTAACAATTTGCCTTTAGAAATTGTTGCTGTTTTGAATGAATTTGCAGATGTGTTGCTCGATGAAGCACCTGAAGGATTGCCTCCAATTCGAGGGATTGAACATCAAATTGATTTCTCGCCTGAGCTACCATCCCAAATAGGCCAAAGATATCGTGCAAATCCGAGGAAACCAAAGAACTTCAAAGGCAAGTTGATGAGTTGCTAAGCATAGGACATATTCGTGAGTCTCTTAGCCCTTGTGTGTTCCTCGTGATTTTAGTTCCTAAAAAGATGGTTCATGGCGCATGTGTATTGATTGTAGGTCGTGAACAAAATCACCATTAAGTATCGCCATCCTATTCCTAGATTGGATGATATGCTTGATGAGTTGCATGGTGCTAAGTTCTTCACAAAAATTGATTTGAAATCAAGTTATCATCAAATAAGAATAAAAGAGGGTGATGAATGGAAAACGGCCTTCAAAACAAAATTTGGTCTTTATGAGTGGCTTGTTATGCCTTTTGGATTAACTAATGCTCCCAAAGACTTTTATGAGACTAATGAATCATGTTTTGAGACGTTTCATTGGAAAATTTGTTGTTGTCTATTTTGATGATATCTTGATTTATAGTAAGAGCATGGATGAACATGTTGAACATCTTAAGCTTGTTCTTACTACTTTTGCGTGAGGAAAAGTTGTTTGCAAACTTGAAAAAGTGTACTTTTGTGTTGAAGAAGTTATCTTTCTTGGCTATATTGTGAATTCTAATGGATCTAAGTTGATGAAGCAAAGGTGACAAGAATTCTTGAATGGCCAATTCCCACAAATGTGATCGAGGTAAGATCTTTCCATGGGCTAGCAAGTTTTATAGGAGGTTTGTTAGAGATTTCTCAACAAAGGCAGCCCCGCTTAATGAATTGGTAAAGAAAATGTGAAATTTGAATGGGGAGATTCTCAACAAAAGGCTTTTGAACAATTGAAGCATGATTTAACGAATGCTCCAGTTTTAGCATTGCCTGATTTTTCTAAAACTTTTGAAGTTTAATGTGATGCTTCAGTTATTGGGTTTGTAGCGGTGTTGCTTCAAGGAGGCCGACCTATTTCCTACTTTAGTGAGAAGTCGAATGGAGCAACTTTGAATTACCCAACATATGACAAAGAGCTTTATGCCGTTGTGAGAGCTTTGGAGACATAGCAAAACTAACTTCTTCCAAGAGAATTTGTAATCCACACAGATCATGAATCTATCAAGTATCTCAGTTTACAAAAGAATTTGCACAAGAGACATGCCAAGTGGATTTCATTCATTGAAACTTTTCCATACGTGGTAAAATACAAGAAAGGTAAAGAGAACATTGTGGCTGATGCACTCTCTCGAAGGTACACTGACACATCGCCAATGCTACTATCATGGGATTTGAGTACATTAAGGAGTTGTATGATAAGGATCATGATTTTTCCCTTGTATTTGCTGCATGTGAAAAGGGTTCTTTTAATAAGTTTTATCGGCATGAAGGATTTCTGTTCAAAGAAAATAAAATGTGTATTCCTTATTGTTCACTTAGAGAGCTTTTGGTGCGTGAAGCACATTGTGGAGGTTTGATGGGCCATTTTGGTGTTTTAAAGTCTTTGGATATTCTGAATGAACATTTTTATTGGCCTAACATGAAAAGGGATGTTGAGAAAATTTGTGCAACTTGTCTTGATTGTAAGAAAGCAAAATCTAAATCCTTCCTCATGGATTGTACACTCCACTCCTGCCTCAATCTCCTTGACCGACATTTCTATGGATTTTGTTCTTGGTTTGCCTAGGTCTCAAAGAGGAATGGACTCAATTTTTGTTGTTGTTGATGATTCTCAAAGATGGCTCATTTTATTGCTTGTAGAAAAACCGATGATGCAAAGCATGTGGCTGATTTGTTCTTCAAGGAAGTTGTCCGTCTGCATGGAGTCCCTAGGACCATTGTTTCTGATAGGGATGTGAAGTTTTTGAGTTATTTCTGGAAAACACTTTGGGGAAAATTGGGAACAAAACTTTTGTTTTCAACTACAAGTCACCCACAAACTGATGGCCAAACTAAGTAACTAATAGAACTTTGGGTGTTTTACTAAGGGCCATAATTAAGAAGAACTTGAAGAGTTGGGAGGAGTGTTTACCAATTGCTGAATTTGCATACAATCGCACACTACACACTTCTACTAATTTTTCTCCTTTTGAATTGGTGTATGGTTTTAATCCTTTGACTCCATTAGACTTATCTCCTTTACCTATACAAGATCAAGTGAGTTTGGATGGTAAAAAGAAAGCTGAAGTTGTGAAGAAGTTGCATGAGCAAGCTCGCAAACATTGAGAAGAAAAATGAGCAAAATGCCAAGAATGCTAACAAAGGGCGTAAGAAGGTTGTATTTAAACTCGTGATTGGGTTTGGCTACACATGAGGAACGAGAGATTTCCAGCCTCAAGAAGAACTAAATTACACCCCCGTGGAGATGGACCATTCCAAGTTGTGGCACGAGTCAATGATAATGCCTACAAGCTTGATCTTCCCAGAGACTATGGTATAAGTTCTACTTTTAATGTCTCGATTTATTTCCCTTTGTCTTTGATGCAGATCCTTTGGATTCGAGGACGAATCCTTTCCAAGAGAGAGGGGATGATGAGCTCCAAAGATCCCATCATGATAACAACAAAGACAAGAACAATGAAGATCAAGTTGTGAATAATGCTTCTCAAAATGAGACTCCTTCTCCACCTCATGCACTTGATGGCATGGCCGGTCCTATGACTCGTTTAAGGAAGAAAAGGATGGAAGAATCTTTGTCTAATTTGATCATTCAAGTCCATGACAAAGAAAGGACCAATGCTACCAAAGTTCAGCCCACTTGTTACAACATTTTGCAAGTCTTGGACCTAGATTCAAAAGGGGCTAATTGAGTGAGTTGTTGCTGATTCTTAACCACTTTATTTGGTCCAAAATAATGCAATTTTCGTTCAGCCCAAGTCCCAAAAGTCAGTCCACAAATCTGCCCAAAAACAGCCCAATTTCAAGTCCAAATTCAACCCACCAAGTGATGAATTTTCAAGAAAATTCAAGAAGCTTCTAAGGATCAAAAAACATGGTGAAATGGACGAAATTATGAAGTATTTTGAAGGTTCCATCTGATTTCCTTGGTCAAAATTCAACTACCAAGTGTAAAGGTGAAGACTAGTCAAAGAATTCTAGAAGTCCATTTTGGCGGCTGAATTTTGGACGAATTTCCAACCATTTTTTGAAGACTTTTCAAGTTGTTTTCTGCATTTAGATTAATTGTTTAAAGAGTCTTTTTAGGTCATAGAGCTTTTCTTGGTCAAAGAGTATTTATTTAATGCTAGTTTGGCCAAAAGAGTTCAGATTTACTACTTTAGTCCTTTTGTAATTTTCAACTTTGGTCCCTCTTGAAACACTATAAAAAGGGGCCTTGGTTAAGCATTTTCAATCAGATTTGAGTAATAAACTTCTTAAGGATTTTTCCTTTCTTTGCTAGTTTCTTTGTGAGCTAGTTTGAGTCTTGCAAAATTGCTTGCAAAACTTACAAGGCTTATCAACTAAAACTCTTCCTTTTAGTTGTGGTGCCTCTACTCATCTTTTTCTTTTCATTTCATAATCCAAAGGTGTTAGGTTCATCCTAGTGTTGTTGGATTTGAAGATTAGAGGGGTTGGGAATAGTGAATTCTATTTAGCCTTATTATGATTCAAAGGTGATAGGTTTCATCCTATTGTTGTTGGGTCTAGTTTGGTTAGGTTGTTTTGGCTTGGAAGATTTCAAGATTTCTTTCTCCAAGTATGATTCAAAGGTGATAGGTTCATCCTATTGTTGTTGGGTTCACTTGGGATTGGTGTTTTGCCCAAGATCATTCAAGGACGATTCTACAATTAAGTTGAGTCCTCCCGGATTCACATCACAATATACAACAAGCAACTAGGCCAACTTAAGTTGCGAAATAAGTAGAATCAGGGAATACTAGACCAATCGATGAAGAGTCGTCGCAACCTTCGGCTCTACTATGTTAGTAATATTCAACGGCAGTTGAATGTTTTAGAAGTTTTTGATTTGCAACTTAGGGCTACAATGAGCCAACAACACACAACAAGCAAATAGGCCAAATTTCACTTGCGAAACAACTAGAATCGGGAAGATTAGGCCAATGGATGAAATATCGTCACAACCTAAGGTTCTACTAGATTAATAAGATTCAAAGGCACTTGAATGTATTAGGAGTTTTTGATGTGCACCTTACGGCTACTTGGGAGCCAGAACACACAACAAGCAACTAGGCAAACTTAACTTGCGAAACAAGTAGAATAAGGAAGATTAGACCAATGGATGAAACATCATCACAACCTAGGATTCTACTATATTAATAAGATTCAAAGGCACTAGAATGTATTAGGAGTTTTGATATGCACCTTACGGCTATAAGGACCAACAACACACAACAAGCAACTAGGCCAAACATTACTTGCAAAACAAGTAGAATCATGGAAGATTGGACCAATGGATGAAGCATCCTCACAACCAAGATTTCTACTAGATTAATAAGATTCAAAGGCACTAGAATGTATTAGGTGTTTGATTTGCACCTTACGGCTATAAGGAGCCAGCAACACACAACAAGCAACTTGGGCAACCTTAACTTGCAAAACAAGTAGAATCTGGGAAGATTAGAACAATGGATGAAACATCGTTAAAACCTACAGTTCTACTAGATTAATATGATTCAAAGGCACTAGAATATATTAGGAGTTTCTGATGTGCACCTAACGGCTTGAAAAAGCCAACAACACACAACAAGCAACTAGGCCAAACTTAACTTGCGAAACAAGTACAATCAGGGAAGATTAGGCCAATGGATGAAATATAGCCACAACCTAGGGTTCTACTGAATTTTAATAAGATTCAAAGACACTTGAACGTATTAGGAGTTTTTGATGTGCACCGTATGCCTATATGGAGCTGAGAACACACAACAAGCAATTAGGCCAAATTTAACTTGCGAAACAAGTAGAATAAGGGAAGATTAGGCCAATGGATGAAACATCATCACAACCTAGGATTCTACTATATTAATAAGATTCAAAGGCACTATAATCTATTAGGAGTTTTTGATGTGCACCTTACGGCTATAAGCAGCCAACAACTAACAACAAGGGACTAGACCAAACATTACTTGCGAAACAAGTAGAATCATGGAAGATTGGACCAATGGATAAAACGTCATCACAACCGAGTGTTCTACTAGATTAATATGATTCAAAAGCACAAAAATGTATTAGGTGTTTACGATTTTCACCTTAAGGCTATAAGGAGCTAACAACAAACATGAAGTAACTAGGCCAAACTTAAATTGCAAAACAAGTAGAATCTGGGAAGATTAGACCAATGGATGAAACATCGTTAAAACCTAGAGTTCTACTAGATTAATAAGATTCAAAGGCACTAGAATATATTAGGAGTTTTTGATGTGCACCTAACGGCTAGAAAAAGCCAACAACACACAACAAGCAACTAGGCCAAACTTAACTTGCGAAACAAGTACAATCAGCGAAGATTAGGCCAATGGATGAAATATAGCCACAACCTAGGGTTCTACTAAATTTTAATAAGATTCAAAGACACTTGAATGTATTAGGAGTTTTCGTTGTGCATTGTACGGCTATAAGGAGCCAAAAACACACAACAAGCAACTAGGCCAAACTTAACTTGCGAAACAATTAGAATCAGAGAAGATTAGACCAATGGATGAAGCATCGTCACAACCGAGAGTTCTACTATATTAATATGATTCAAAGGCACTAGAATGATTTAGGACTTTGTGATATGCACCTTACGGCTCTAAGGACCCAACAACACACAACAAGCAACTAGGCCAAACATTACTTGCAACACAAGTAGAATCGGAGAAGATTGGACCAATGGATGAAGCATCCTCACAACCAAGATTTCCACTATATTAATAAGATTCAAAGGCACTAGAATATATTAGGAGTTTTTGATGCGCACATAACGGCTAGAAGCAGCCAACAACACACAACAAGCAACTACGCAAACTTAACTTGCGAAACAAGTACAATCAGGGAAGATTAGACCAATGGATGGAGCATCCTCACAACCTAGAGTTCTAGTAGATTAATAAGATTCAAAGGCAGTAGAGTGTATTAGAAGTTTTTGATCTGCACCTTACGGCTAGAATGAGCCAACAACAAAGAACAAACAACTAGTCTATACTTAACTTCTGAATAAGTAGAATCAGGGAAGATTAGGCCAATGGATGAAATATCGTCACAACCTAAGGTTCTACTAGATTAATAATATTCAAAGGCACTTGAATGTATTAGGAGTTTTTGATGTGCACCGTACGGCTATATGGAGCTGAGAACACACAACAAGCAACTAGGCCAAATTTAACTTGCGAAACAAGTAGAATAAGGGAAGATTAGGCCAATGGATGAAACATCATCACAACCTAGGATTCTACTATATTAATAAGATTCAAAGGCACTATAATCTATTAGGAGTTTTTGATGTGCACCTTACGGCTATAAGCAGCCAACAACTAACAACAAGGGACTAGACCAAACATTACTTGCGAAACAAGTAGAATCATGGAAGATTGGACCAATGGATAAAACGTCGTCACAACCGAGTGTTCTACTAGATTAATATGATTCAAAAGCACAAAAATGTATTAGGTGTTTACGATTTTCACCTTAAGGCTATAAGGAGCTAACAACAAACATGAAGTAACTAGGCCAAACTTAAATTGCAAAACAAGTAGAATCTGGGAAGATTAGACCAATGGATGAAACATCGTTAAAACCTAGAGTTCTACTAGATTAATAAGATTCAAAGGCACTAGAATATATTAGGAGTTTCTGATGGGCACCTAACGGCTAGAAAAAGCCAACAATAAACAACAAGCAACTAGGCCAAACTTAACTTGCGAAACAAGTACAATCAGAAAAGATTAGGCCAATGGATGAAATATAGTCTCAACCTAGGGTTCTACTAAATTTTAATAAGATTCAAAGACACTTGAATGTATTAGGAGTTTTCGTTGTGCATTGTACGGCTATAAGGAGCCAAAAACACACAACAAGCAACTAGGCCAAACTTAACTTGCGAAACAATTAGAATCAGAGAAGATTAGACCAATGGATGAAGCATCGTCACAACCGAGAGTTCTACTATATTAATATGATTCAAAGGCACTAGAATGATTTAGGAGTTTTTGATATGCACCTTACGGCTCTAAGGACCCAACAACACACAACAAGCAACTAGGCCAAACATTACTTGCAAAACAAGTAGAATCGGAGAAGATTGGACCAATGGATGAAGCATCCTCACAACCAAGATTTCCACTATATTAATAAGATTCAAAGGCACTAGAATATATTAGGAGTTTTTGATGCGCACATAACGGCTAGAAGCAGCCAACAACACACAACAAGCAACTACGCAAACTTAACTTGCGAAACAAGTACAATCAGGGAAGATTAGACCAATGGATGGAGCATCCTCACAACCTAGAGTTCTAGTAGATTAATAAGATTCAAAGGCAGTAGAGTGTATTAGAAGTTTTTGATGTGCACCTTACGGCTAGAAGGAGCCAACAACAAACAACAAGCAACTAGGCCAAACTTAACTTGCGAAATAAGTAGAATCAGGGAAGATTAGGCCAATGGATGAAATATCGTCACAACCTAAGGTTCTACTAGATTAATAATATTGAAAGGCACTTGAATGTATTAGGAGTTTTTGATGTGCACCGTACGGCTACATGGAGCTGAGAACACACAACAAGCAACTAGGCCAAATTTAACTTGCGAAACAAGTAGAATAAGGGAAGATTAGGCCAATGGATGAAACATCATCACAACCTAGGATTCTACTATATTAATAAGATTCAAAGGCACTATAATCTATTAGGAGTTTTTGATGTGCACCTTACGGCTATAAGCAGCCAACAACTAACAACAAGGGACTAGACCAAACATTACTTGCGAACAAGTAGAATCATGGAAGATTGGACCAATGGATAAAACGTCGTCACAACCGAGTGTTCTACTAGATTAATATGATTCAAAAGCACAAAAATGTATTAGGTGTTTACGATTTTCACCTTAAGGCTATAAGGAGCTAACAACAAACATGAAGTAACTAGGCCAAACTTAAATTGCAAAACAAGTAGAATCTGGGAAGATTAGACCAATGGATGAAACATCGTTAAAACCTAGAGTTCTACTAGATTAATAAGATTCAAAGGCACTAGAATATATTAGGAGTTTCTGATGTGCACCTAACGGCTAGAAAAAGCCAACATCACACAAGAAGCAACTAGGCCAAACTTAACTTGCGAAACAAGTACAATCAGGGAAGATTTGGCCAATGGATGAAATATAGCCACAACATAGGGTTCTACTAAATTTTAATAAGATTCAAAGACACTTGAATGTATTAGGAGTTTTCGTTGTGCATTGTACGGCTATAAGGAGCCAAAAACACACAGCAAGCAACTAGGCCAAACTTAACTTGCGAAACAATTAGAATCAGAGAAGATTAGACCAATGGATGAAGCATCGTCACAACCGAGAGTTCTACTATATTAATATGATTCAAAGGCAATAGAATGATTTAGGAGTTTTTGATATGCACCTTACGGCTCTAAGGACCCAACAACACACAACAAACAACTAGGCCAAACATTACTTGCAACACAAGTAGAATCGGAGAAGATTGGACCAATGGATGAAGCATCCTCACAACCAAGATTTCCACTACATTAATAAGATTCAAAAGCACTAGAATATATTAGGAGTTTTTGATGCGCACATAACGGCTAGAAAAAGGCAACACACAACAAGCAACTACGCAAACTTAACTTGCGAAACAAGTACAATCAGGGAAGATTAGACCAATGGATGGAGCATTCTCACAACCTAGAGTTCTAGTAGATTAATAAGATTCAAAGGCAGTGGAGTGTATTAGAAGTTTTTGATGTGCACCTTACGGCTAGAATGAGCCAACAACAAACAACAAACAACTAGTCCAAACTTAACTTGCGAAATAAGTAGAATCAGGGAAGATTAGGCCAATGGATGAAATATCGTCACAACCTAAGGTTCTACTAGATTAATAATATTGAAAGGCACTTGAATGTATTAGGAGTTTTTGATGTGCACCGTACGGCTACTTGGAGCTGAGAACACACAACAAGCAATTAGGCAAATTTAACTTGCGAAACAAGTAGAATAAGGGAAGATTAGGCCAATGGATGAAACATCATCACAACCTAGGATTCTACTATATTAATAAGATTCAAAGGCACTATAATCTATTAGGAGTTTTTGATGTGCACCTTACGGCTATAAGCAACCAACAACTTACAACAAGGGACTAGACCAAACATTACTTGCGAAACAAGTAGAATCATGGAAGATTGGTCCAATGGATAAAACGTCGTCACAACCGAGTGTTCTACTAGATTAATATGATTCAAAAGCACAAAAATGTATTAGGTGTTTACGATTTTCACCTTAAGGCTATAAGGAGCTAACAACAAACATGAAGTAACTAGGCCAAACTTAAATTGCAAAACAAGTAGAATCTGGGAAGATTAGACCAATGGATGAAACATCGTTAAAACCTAGAGTTCTACTAGATTAATAAGATTCAAAGGCACTAGAATATATTAGGAGTTTCTGATGTGCACCTAACGGCTAGAAAAAGCCAACAACACACAACAAGCAACTAGGCCAAACTTAACTTGCGAAACAAGTACAATCAGGGAAGATTAGGCCAATGGATGAAATATAGCCACAACCTAGGGTTCTACTAAATTTTAATAAGATTCAAAGACACTTGAATGTATTAGGAGTTTTCGTTGTGCATTGTACGGCTATAAGGAGCCAAAAACACACAACAAGCAACTAGGCCAAACTTAACTTGCGAAACAATTAGAATCAGAGAAGATTAGACCAATGGATGAAGCATCGTCACAACCGAGAGTTCTACTATATTAATATGATTCAAAGGCACTAGAATGATTTAGGAGTTTTTGATATGCACCTTACGGCTCTAAGGACCCAACAACACACAACAAGCAACTAGGCCAAACATTACTTGCAACACAAGTAGAATCGGAGAAGATTGGACCAATGGATGAAGCATCCTCACAACCAAGATTTCCACTATATTAATAAGATTCAAAGGCACTAGAATATATTAGGAGTTTTTGATGCGCACATAACGGCTAGAAGCAGCCAACAACACACAACAAGCAACTACGCAAACTTAACTTGCGAAACAAGTACAATCAGGGAAGATTAGACCAATGGATGGAGCATCCTCACAACCTAGAGTTCTAGTAGATTAATAAGATTCAAAGGCAGTGGAGTGTATTAGAAGTTTTTGATGTGCACCTTACGGCTAGAATGAGCCAACAACAAACAACAAACAACTAGGCCAAACTTAACTTGCGAAATAAGTAGAATCAGGGAAGATTAGGCCAATGGATGAAATATCGTCACAACCTAAGGTTCTACTAGATTAATAATATTGAAAGGCACTTGAATGTATTAGGAGTTTTTGATGTGCACCGTACGGCTACATGGAGCTGAGAACACACAACAAGCAACTAGGCCAAATTTAACTTGCGAAACAAGTAGAATAAGGGAAGATTAGGCCAATGGATGAAACATCATCACAACCTAGGATTCTACTATATTAATAAGATTCAAAGGCACTATAATCTATTAGGAGTTTTTGATGTGCACCTTACGGCTATAAGCAGCCAACAACTAACAACAAGGGACTAGACCAAACATTACTTGCGAAACAAGTAGAATCATGGAAGATTGGACCAATGGATAAAACGTCGTCACAACCGAGTGTTCTACTAGATTAATATGATTCAAAAGCACAAAAATGTATTAGGTGTTTACGATTTTCACCTTAAGGCTATAAGGAGCTAACAACAAACATGAAGTAACTAGGCCAAACTTAAATTGCAAAACAAGTAGAATCTGGGAAGATTAGACCAATGGATGAAACATCGTTAAAACCTAGAGTTCTACTAGATTAATAAGATTCAAAGGCACTAGAATATATTAGGAGTTTCTGATGTGCACCTAACGGCTAGAAAAAGCCAACATCACACAAGAAGCAACTAGGCCAAACTTAACTTGCGAAACAAGTACAATCAGGGAAGATTAGGCCAATGGATGAAATATAGCCACAACCTAGGGTTCTACTAAATTTTAATAAGATTCAAAGACACTTGAATGTATTAGGAGTTTTCGTTGTGCATTGTACGGCTATAAGGAGCCAAAAACACACAACAAGCAACTAGGCCAAACTTAACTTGCGAAACAATTAGAATCAGAGAAGATTAGACCAATGGATGAAGCATCGTCACAACCGAGAGTTCTACTATATTAATATGATTCAAAGGCACTAGAATGATTTAGGAGTTTTTGATATGCACCTTACGGCTCTAAGGACCCAACAACACACAACAAGCAACTAGGCCAAACATTACTTGCAACACAAGTAGAATCGGAGAAGATTGGACCAATGGATGAAGCATCCTCACAACCAAGATTTCCACTATATTAATAAGATTCAAAGGCACTAGAATATATTAGGAGTTTTTGATGCGCACATAACGGCTAGAAGCAGCCAACAACACACAACAAGCAACTACGCAAACTTAACTTGCGAAACAAGTACAATCAGGGAAGATTAGACCAATGGATGGAGCATCCTCACAACCTAGAGTTCTAGTAGATTAATAAGATTCAAAGGCAGTAGAGTGTATTAGAAGTTTTTGATGTGCACCTTACGGCTAGAAGGAGCCAACAACAAACAACAAGCAACTAGGCCAAACTTAACTTGCGAAATAAGTAGAATCAGGGAAGATTAGGCCAATGGATGAAATATCGTCACAACCTAAGGTTCTACTAGATTAATAATATTCAAAGGCACTTGAATGTATTAGGAGTTTTGATGTGCACCGTACGGCTACATGGAGCTGAGAACACACAACAAGCAACTAGGCCAAATTTAACTTGCGAAACAAGTAGAATAAGGGAAGATTAGGCCAATGGATGAAACATCATCACAACCTAGGATTCTACTATATTAATAAGATTCAAAGGCACTATAATCTATTAGGAGTTTTTGATGTGCACCTTACGGCTATAAGCAGCCAACAACTAACAACAAGGGACTAGACCAAACATTACTTGCGAAACAAGTAGAATCATGGAAGATTGGACCAATGGATAAAACGTCGTCACAACCGAGTGTTCTACTAGATTAATATGATTCAAAAGCACAAAAATGTATTAGGTGTTTACGATTTTCACCTTAAGGCTATAAGGAGCTAACAACAAACATGAAGTAACTAGGCCAAACTTAAATTGCAAAACAAGTAGAATCTGGGAAGATTAGAACAATGGATGAAACATCGTTAAAACCTAGAGTTCTACTAGATTAATAAGATTCAAAGGCACTAGAATATATTAGGAGTTTCTGATGTGCACCTAACGGCTAGAAAAAGCGAACAACACACAACAAGCAACTAGGCCGAACTTAACTTGCGAAATAATTAGAATCAGAGAAGATTAGACCAATGGATGAAATATAGCCAGAACCTAGGGTTCTACTAAATTTTAATAAGATTCAAAGACACTTGAATGTATTAGGAGTTTTCGTTGTGCATTGTACGGCTATAGGGAGCCAAAAACACACAACAAGCAACTAGGCCAAACTTAACTTGCGAAACAATTAGAATCAGAGAAGATTAGACCAATGGATGAAGCATCGTCACAACCGAGAGTTCTACTATATTAATATGATTCAAAGGCACTAGAATGATTTAGGAGTTTTTGATATGCACCTTACGGCTCTAAGGACCCAACAACACACAACAAGCAACTAGGCCAAACATTACTTGCAACACAAGTAGAATCGGAGAAGATTGGACCAATGGATGAAGCATCCTCACAACCAAGATTTCCACTATATTAATAAGATTCAAAGGCACTAGAATATATTAGGAGTTTTTGATGCGCACATAACGGCTAGAAGCAACCAACAACACACAACAAGCAACTACGCAAACTTAACTTGCGAAACAAGTACAATCAGGGAAGATTAGACCAATGGATGGAGCATTCTCACAACCTAGAGTTCTAGTAGATTAATATGATTCAAAGGCAGTGGAGTGTATTAGAAGTTTTTGATGTGCACCTTACGGCTAGAATGAGCCAACAACAAACAACAAACAACTAGGCCAAACTTAACTTGCGAAATAAGTAAAATCCGGGAAGATTAGGCCAATGGATGAAATATCGTCACAACCTAAGGTTCTACTAGATTAATAATATTGAAAGGCACTTGAATGTATTAGGAGTTTTTGATGTGCACCGTACGGCTACATGGAGCTGAGAACACACAACAAGCAACTAGGCCAAATTTAACTTGCGAAACAAGTAGAATAAGGAAAATTAGGCCAATGGATGAAACATCATCACAACCTAGGATTCTACTATATTAATAAGATTCAAAGGCACTATAATCTATTAGGAGTTTTTGATGTGCACCTTACGGCTATAAGCAGCCAACAACTAACAACAAGGGACTAGACCAAACATTACTTGCGAAACAAGTAGAATCATGGAAGATTGGACCAATGGATAAAACGTCGTCACAACCGAGTGTTCTACTAGATTAATATGATTCAAAAGCACAAAAATGTATTAGGTGTTTACGATTTTCACCTTAAGGCTATAAGGAGCTAACAACAAACATGAAGTAACTAGGCCAAACTTAAATTGCAAAACAAGTAGAATCTGGGAAGATTAGAACAATGGATGAAACATCGTTAAAACCTACAGTTCTACTAGATTAATATGATTCAAAGGCACTAGAATATATTAGGAGTTTCTGATGTGCACCTAACGGCTAGAAAAAGCCAACAACACACAACAAGCAACTAGGCCAAACTTAACTTGCGAAACAAGTACAATCAGGGAAGATTAGGCCAATGGATGAAATATAGCCACAACCTAGGGTTCTACTAAATTTTAATAAGATTCAAAGACACTTGAATGTATTAGGAGTTTTCGGTTTGCATTGTATGGCTATAAGGAGCCAAAAACACACAACAAGCAACTAGGCCAAACTTAACTTGCGAAACAATTAGAATCAGAGAAGATTAGACCAATGGATGAAGCATCGTCACAACCGAGAGTTCTACTATATTAATATGATTCAAAGGCACTAGAATGATTTAGGAGTTTTTGATATGCACCTTACGGCTCTAAGGACCCAACAACACACAACAAGCAACTAGGCCAAACATTACTTGCAACACAAGTAGAATCGGAGAAGATTGGACCAATGGATGAAGCATCCTCACAACCAAGATTTCCACTATATTAATAAGATTCAAAGGCACTAGAATATATTAGGAGTTTTTGATGCGCACATAACGGCTAGAAGCAGCCAACAACACACAACAAGCAACTACGCAAACTTAACTTGCGAAACAAGTACAATCAGGGAAGATTAGACCAATGGATGGAGCATTCTCACAACCTAGAGTTCTAGTAGATTAATATGATTCAAAGGCAGTGGAGTGTATTAGAAGTTTTTGATGTGCACCTTACGGCTAGAAGGAGCCAACAACAAACAACAAGCAACTAGGCCAAACTTAACTTGCGAAATAAGTAGAATCAGGGAAGATTAGGCCAATGGATGAAATATCGTCACAACCTAAGGTTCTACTAGATTAATAATATTCAAAGGCACTTGAATGTATTAGGAGTTTTTGATGTGCACCGTACGGCTACATGGAGCTGAGAACACACAACAAGCAACTAGGCCAAATTTAACTTGCGAAACAAGTAGAATAAGGGAAGATTAGGCCAATGGATGAAACATCATCACAACCTAGGATTCTACTATATTAATAAGATTCAAAGGCACTATAATCTATTAGGAGATTTTGATGTGCACCTTACGGCTATAAGCAGCCAACAACTAACAACAAGGGACTAGACCAAACATTACTTGCGAAACAAGTAGAATCATGGAAGATTGGACCAATGGATAAAACGTCGTCACAACCGAGTGTTCTACTAGATTAATATGATTCAAAAGCACAAAAATGTATTAGGTGTTTACGATTTTCACCTTAAGGCTATAAGGAGCTAACAACAAACATGAAGTAACTAGGCCAAACTTAAATTGCAAAACAAGTAGAATCTGGGAAGATTAGACCAATGGATGAAACATCGTTAAAACCTAGAGTTCTACTAGATTAATAAGATTCAAAGGCACTAGAATATATTAGGAGTTACTGATGTGCACCTAACGGCTAGAAAAAGGCAACACACAACAAGCAACTAGGCGAAACTTAACTCGCGAAACAAGTACAATCAGGGAAGATTAGGCCAATGGATGAAATATAGTCACAACCTAGGGTTCTACTAAATTTTAATAAGATTCAAAGACACTTGAATGTATTAGGAGTTTTCGTTGTGCATTGTACGGCTATAAGGAGCCAAAAACACACAACAAGCAACTAGGCCAAACTTAACTTGCGAAACAATTAGAATCAGAGAAGATTAGACCAATGGATGAAGCATCGTCACAACCGAGAGTTCTACTATATTAATATGATTCAAAGGCACTAGAATGATTTAGGAGTTTTTGATATGCACCTTACGGCTCTAAGGACCCAACAACACACAACAAGCAACTAGGCCAAACATTACTTGCAAAACAAGTAGAATCTGGGAAGATTAGACCAATGGATGAAACATCGTTAAAACCTAGAGTTCTACTAGATTAATAAGATTCAAAGGCACTAGAATATATTAGGAGTTTTTCATGCGCACATAACGGCTAGAAGCAGCCAACAACACACAACAAGCAACTACGCAAACTTAACTTGCGAAACAAGTACAATCAGGGAAAATTAGGCCAATGGATGAAATATAACCACAACCTAGGTTCTACTAAATTTTAATAAGATTCAAAGGCACTTGAATGTATTAGGAGTTTTCGTTGTGCATTGTACGGCTATAGGGAGCCAAAAACACACAACAAGCAACTAGGCCAAACTTAAATTGCAAAACAAGTAGAATCTGGGAAGATTAGACCAATGGATGAAACATCGTTAAAACATAGAGTTCTACTAGATTAATATGATTCAAAGGCACTAGAATGATTTAGGAGTTTTTGATATGCACCTTACGGCTCTAAGGACCCAACAACACACAACAAGCAACTAGGCCAAACATTACTTGCAACACAAGTAGAATCGGAGAAGATTGGACCAATGGATGAAGCATCCTCACAACCAAGATTTCCACTATATTAATAAGATTCAAAGGCACTAGAATATATTAGGAGTTTTTGATGCGCACATAACGGCTAGAAGCAGCCAACAACACACAACAAGCAACTACGCAAACTTAACTTGCGAAACAAGTACAATCAGGGAAGATTAGACCAATGGATGGAGCATTCTCACAACCTAGAGTTCTAGTAGATTAATATGATTCAAAGGCAGTGGAGTGTATTAGAAGTTTTTGATGTGCACCTTACGGCTAGAATGAGCCAACAACAAACAACAAACAACTAGGCCAAACTTAACTTGCGAAATAAGTAGAATCAGGGAAGATTAGGCCAATGGATGAAATATCGTCACAACCTAAGGTTCTACTAGATTAATAATATTGAAAGGCACTTGAATGTATTAGGAGTTTTTGATGTGCACCGTACGGCTACATGGAGCTGAGAACACACAACAAGCAACTAGGCCAAATTTAACTTGCGAAACAAGTAGAATAAGGGAAGATTAGGCCAATGGATGAAACATCATCACAACCTAGGATTCTACTATATTAATAAGATTCAAAGGCACTATAATCTATTAGGAGTTTTTGATGTGCACCTTACGGCTATAAGCAGCCAACAACTAACAACAAGGGACTAGACCAAACATTACTTGCGAAACAAGTAGAATCATGGAAGATTGGACCAATGGATAAAACGTCGTCACAACCGAGTGTTCTACTAGATTAATATGATTCAAAAGCACAAAAATGTATTAGGTGTTTACGATTTTCACCTTAAGGCTATAAGGAGCTAACAACAAACATGAAGTAACTAGGCCAAACTTAAATTGCAAAACAAGTAGAATCTGGGAAGATTAGACCAATGGATGAAACATCGTTAAAACCTAGAGTTCTACTAGATTAATAAGATTCAAAGGCACTAGAATATATTAGGAGTTTCTGATGTGCACCTAACGGCTAGAAAAAGCCAACATCACACAAGAAGCAACTAGGCCAAACTTAACTTGCGAAACAAGTACAATCAGGGAAGATTAGGCCAATGGATGAAATATAGCCACAACCTAGGGTTCTACTAAATTTTAATAAGATTCAAAGACACTTGAATGTATTAGGAGTTTTCGTTGTGCATTGTACGGCTATAAGGAGCCAAAAACACACAACAAGCAACTAGGCCAAACTTAACTTGCGAAACAATTAGAATCAGAGAAGATTAGACCAATGGATGAAGCATCGTCACAACCGAGAGTTCTACTATATTAATATGATTCAAAGGCACTAGAATGATTTAGGAGTTTTTGATATGCACCTTACGGCTCTAAGGACCCAACAACACACAACAAGCAACTAGGCCAAACATTACTTGCAAAACAAGTAGAATCGGAGAAGATTGGACCAATGGATGAAGCATCCTCACAACCAAGATTTCCACTATATTAATAAGATTCAAAGGCACTAGAATATATTAGGAGTTTTTGATGCGCACATAACGGCTAGAAGCAGCCAACAACACACAACAAGCAACTACGCAAACTTAACTTGCGAAACAAGTACAATTAGGGAAGATTAGACCCATGGATGGAGTATCCTCACAACCTAGAGTTCTAGTAGATTAATAAGATTCAAAGGCAGTAGAGTGTATTAGAAGTTTTTGATGTGCACCGTACGGCTTGAAGGAGCCAACAACAAACAACAAACAATTATGCCAAACTTAACTTGCGAAATAAGTAGAATCAGGGAAGATTAGGCCAATGGATGAAATATCGTCACAACCTAAGGTTCTACTAGATTAATAATATTCAAAGGCACTTGAATGTATTAGGAGTTTTTGATGTGCACCGTACGGCTACATGGAGCTGAGAACACACAACAAGCAACTAGGCCAAATTTAACTTGCGAAACAAGTAGAATAAGGGAAGATTAGGCCAATGGATGAAACATCATCACAACCTAGGATTCTACTGTATTAATAAGATTCAAAGGCACTATAATCTATTAGGAGTTTTTGATGTGCACCTTACGGCTATAAGCAGCCAACAACTAACAACAAGGGACTAGACCAAACATTACTTGCGAAACAAGTAGAATCATGGAAGATTGGACCAATGGATAAAACGTCGTCACAACCGAGTGTTCTACTAGATTAATATGATTCAAAAGCACAAAAATGTATTAGGTGTTTACGATTTTCACCTTAAGGCTATAAGGAGCTAACAACAAACATGAAGTAACTAGGCCAAACTTAAATTGCAAAACAAGTAGAATCAAGGAAGATTAGACCAATGGATGAAACATCGTTAAAACCTAGAGTTCTACTAGATTAATAAGATTCAAAGGCACTAGAATATATTAGGAGTTTCTGATGTGCACCTAACGGCTAGAAAAAGCCAACAACACACAACAAGCAACTAGGCCAAACTTAACTTGCGAAACAAGTACAATCGGCGAAGATTAGGCCAATGGATGAAATATAGCCACAACCTAGGGTTCTACTAAATTTTAATAAGATTCAAAGACACTTGAATGTATTAGGAGTTTTAGTTGTGCATTGTATGCGGCTATAAGGAGCCAAAACACACAACAAGCAACTAGGCCAAACTTAACTTGCGAAACAATTAGAATCGGAGAAGATTAGACCAATGGATGAAGCATCGTCACAACCGAGAGTTCTACTATATTAATATGATTCAAAGGCACTAGAATGATTTAGGAGTTTTGATATGCACCTTACGGCTCTAAGGACCCAACAACACACAACAAGCAACTAGGCCAAACATTACTTGCAAAACAAGTAGAATCGGAGAAGATTGGACCAATGGATGAAGCATCCTCACAACCAAGATTTCCACTATATTAATAAGATTCAAAGGCACTAGAATATATTAGGAGTTTTTGATGCGCACATAACGGCTAGAAGGCACCAACAACACACAACAACCAACTACACAAACTTAACTTGCGAAACAAGTACAATCAGGGAAGATTAGACCAATGGATGGAGCATCCTCACAACCTAGAGTTCTAGTAGATTAATAAGATTCAAAGGCAGTAGAGTGTATTAGAAGTTTTTGATGTGCACCTTACGGCTAGAAGGAGCCAACAACAAACAACAAGCAACTAGGCCAAACTTAACTTGCGAAATAAGTAGAATCAGGGAAGATTAGGCCAATGGATGAAATATCGTCACAACCTAAGGTTCTACTAGATTAATAATATTGAAAGGCACTTGAATGTATTAGGAGTTTTTGATGTGCACCGTACGGCTACATGGAGCTGAGAACACACAACAAGCAACTAGGCCAAATTTAACTTGCGAAACAAATAGAATAAGGAAAATTAGGCCAATGGATGAAACATCATCACAACTTAGGATTCTACTGTATTAATAAGATTAAAAGGCACTATAATCTATTAGGAGTTTTTGATGTGCACCTTACGGCTATAAGCAGCCAAAATCTAACAACAAGGGACTGGACCAAACATTACTTGCGAAACAAGTAGAATCATGGAAAATTGGACCAATGGATAAAATGTCGTCCCAACCGAGAGTTCTACTAGATTAATATGATTCAAAAGCACAAAAATGTATTAGGTGTTTACGATTTTCACCTTAAGGCTATAAGGAGCTAACAACAAACATGAAGTAACTAGGCCAAACTTAAATTGCAAAACAAGTAGAATCTGGGAAGATTAGACCAATGGATGAAACATCGTTAAAACCTAGAGTTCTACTAGATTAATAAGATTCAAAGGCACTAGAATATATTAGGAGTTTCTTATGTGCACCTAACGGCTAGAAAAAGCCAACATCACACAAGAAGCAACTAGGCCAAACTTAACTTGCGAAACAAGTACAATCAGGGAAGATTAGGCCAATTGATGAAATATAGCCACAACCTAGGGTTCTACTAAATTTTAATAAGATTCAAAGACACTTGAATGTATTAGGAGTTTTCGTTGTGCATTGTACGGCTATAAGGAGCCAAAAACACACAACAAGCAACTAGGCCAAACTTAACTTGCGAAACAATTAGAATCAGAGAAGATTAGACCAATGGATGAAGCATCGTCACAACCGAGAGTTCTACTATATTAATATGATTCAAAGGCACTAGAATGATTTAGGAGTTTTTGATATGCACCTTACGGCTCTAAGGACCCAACAACACACAACAAGCAACTAGGCCAAACATTACTTGCAACACAAGTAGAATCGGAGAAGATTGGACCAATGGATGAAGCATCCTCACAACCAAGATTTCCACTATATTAATAAGATTCAAAGGCACTAGAATATATTAGGAGTTTTTGATGCGCACATAAAGGCTAGAAGCAGCCAACAACACACAACAAGCAACTACGCAAACTTAACTTGCGAAACAAGTACAATCAGGGAAGATTAGACCAATGGATGGAGCATTCTCACAACCTAGAGTTCTAGTAGATTAATAAGATTCAAAGGCAGTGGAGTGTATTAGAAGTTTTTGATGTGCACCTTACGGCTAGAATGAGCCAACAACAAACAACAAGCAACTAGTCCAAACTTAACTTGCGAAATAAGTAGAATCAGGGAAGATTAGGCCAATGGATGAAATATCGTCACAACCTAAGGTTCTACTAGATTAATAATATTCAAAGGCACTTGAATGTATTAGGAGTTTTTGATGTGCACCGTACGGCTACATGGAGCTGAGAACACACAACAAGCAACTAGGCCAAATTTAACTTGCGAAACAAGTAGAATAAGGGAAGATTAGGCCAATGGATGAAACATCATCACAACCTAGGATTCTACTATATTAATAAGATTCAAAGGCACTATAATCTATTAGGATTTTTTGATATGCACCTTACGGCTATAAGCAGCCAACAACTAACAACAAGGGACTAGACCAAACATTACTTGCGAAACAAGTAGAATCATGGAAGATTGGACCAATGGATAAAACGTCGTCACAACCGAGTGTTCTACTAGATTAATATGATTCAAAAGCACAAAAATGTATTAGGTGTTTACGATTTTCACCTTCAGGCTATAAGGAGCTAACAACAAACATGAAGTAACTAGGCCAAACTTAAATTGCAAAACAAGTAGAATCAGGGAAGATTAGACCAATGGATGAAACATCGTTAAAACCTAGAGTTCTACTAGATTAATAAGATTCAAAGGCACTAGAATATATTAGGAGTTTCTGATGTGCACCTAACGGCGAGAAAAAGCCAACAACAGACAACAAGCAACTAGGGCAAACTTAACTTGCGAAACAAGTACAATCAGGGAAGATTAGGCCAATGGATGAAATATAGCCACAACCTAGGGTTCTACTAAATTTTAATAAAATTCAAAGACACTTGAATGTATTAGGAGTTTTCGTTGTGCATTTATGCGGCTATAGAGCCAAAACACACAACAAGCAACTAGGCCAAACTTAACTTGCGAAACAATTAGAATCGGAGAAGATTAGACCAATGGATGAAGCATCGTCTGGCAACCAGAGTTCTACTATATTAATATGATTCAAAGGCACTAGAATGATTTAGGAGTTTTTGATATGCACCTTACGGCTCTAAGGACCCAACAACACACAACAAGCAACTATGCCAAACATTACTTGCAAAACAAGTAGAATCGGAGAAGATTGGACCAATGGATGAAGCATCCTCACAACCAAGATTTCCACTATATTAATAAGATTCAAAGGCACTAGAATATATTAGGAGTTTTTGATGCGCACATAACGGCTAGAAGCAGCCAACAACACACAACAAGCAACTACGCAAACATAACTTGCGAAACAAGTACAATCAGGGAACATTAGACCAATGGATGGAGCATTCCCACAACCTAGAGTTCTAGTAGATTAATAAGATTCAAAGGCAGTAGACTGTACTAGAAGTTTTTGATGTGCACCTTACGGCTAGAAGGAGCCAACAACAAACAACAAGCAATTAGGCCAAACTTAACTTGCGAAATAAGTAGAATCATGGAAGATTAGGCCAATGGATGAAATATCGTCACAACCTAAGGTTCTACAAGATTAATAATATTCAAAGGCACTTGAATGTATTAGGAGTTTTTGATGTGCAAATGCGGCTACATGGGTGAGAACACACAACAAGCAACTAGGCCAAATTTAACTTGCGAAACAAGTAGAATAAGGGAAGATTAGGCCAATGGATGAAACATCATCACAACTTAGGATTCTACTGTATTAATAAGATTCAAAGGCACTATAATCTATTAGGAGTTTTTGATGTGCACCTTACGGCTATAAGCAGCCAACAACTAACAAAAGGGACTAGACCAAACATTACTTGCGAAACAAGTAGAATCATGGAAGATTGGACCAATGGATAAAATGTCGTCACAACCGAGTGTTCTACTAGATTAATATGATTCAAAAGCACAAAAATGTATTAGGTGTTTACGATTTTCACCTTAAGGCTATAAGGAGCTAACAACAAACATGAAGTAACTAGGCCAAACTTAAATTGCAAAACAAGTAGTACACAGTAAGATTAGACCAATGGATGAAACATCGTTAAAACCTAGAGTTCTACTAGATTAATAAGATTCAAAGGCACTAGAATATATTAGGAGTTTCTTATGTGCACCTAACGGCTAGAAAAAGCCAACATCACACAAGAAGCAACTAGGCCAAACTTAACTTGCGAAACAAGTACAATCAGGGAAGATTAGGCCAATGGATGAAATATAGCCACAACCTAGGGTTCTACTAAATTTTAATAAGATTCAAAGACACTTGAATGTATTAGGAGTTTTCGTTGTGCATTGTACGGCTATAGGGAGCCAAAAACACACAACAAGCAACTAGGCCAAACTTAACTTGCGAAATAATTAGAATCAGATAAGATTAGACCAATGGATGAAGCATCGTCACAACCGAGAGTTCCATTATATTAATAAGATTCAAAGGCACTAGAATGATTTAGGAGTTTTTGATATGCACCTTACGGCTCTAAGGACCCAACAACACACAACAAGCAACTAGGCCAAACATTACTTGCAAAACAAGTAGAATCGGAGAAGATTGGACCAATGGATGAAGCATCCTCACAACCAAGATTTCCACTATATTAATAAGATTCAAAGGCACTAGAATATATTAGGAGTTTTTGATGCGCACATAACGGCTAGAAGCAGCCAACAACACACAACAAGCAACTACGCAAACTTAACTTGCGAAACAAGTACAATCAGGGAAGATTAGACCAATGGATGGAGCATTCTCACAACCTAGAGTTCTAGTAGATTAATATGATTCA
This sequence comes from Gynochthodes officinalis, assembly GCA_020080225.1. Lineage (NCBI taxonomy): Eukaryota > Viridiplantae > Streptophyta > Magnoliopsida > Gentianales > Rubiaceae > Gynochthodes > Gynochthodes officinalis. The sequence goes on along the minus strand of CM034618.1, from coordinate 41,548,717 downwards.
AAGGCAGTGGAGTGTATTAGAAGTTTTTGATGTGCACCTTACGGTTAGAATGAGCCAACAACAAACAACAAACAAGTAGGCCAAACTTAACTTGCGAAATAAGTAGAATCAGGGAAGATTAGGCCAATGGATGAAATATCGTCACAACCTAAGGTTCTACTAGATTAATAATATTCAAAGGCACTTGAATGTATTAGGAGTTTTTGATGTGCACCGTCTGGCTACAGGGAACTGAGAACACTGACCAAGCAACTAGGCCAAATTTAACTTGCGAAACAAGTAGAATAAGGGAAGATTAGGCCAATGGATGAAACATCATCACAACCTAGGATTCTACTATATTAATAAGATTCAAAGGCACTATAATCTATTAGGAGTTTTTGATGTGCACCTTACGGCTATAAGCAGCCAACAACTAACAACAAGGGACTAGACCAAACATTACTTGCGAAACAAGTAGAATCATGGAAGATTGGACCAATGGATAAAACGTCGTCACAACCGAGTGTTCTACTAGATTAATATGATTCAAAAGCACAAAAATGTATTAGGTGTTTACGATTTTCACCTTAAGGCTATAAGGAGCTAACAACAAACATGAAGTAACTAGGCCAAACTTAAATTGCAAAACAAGTAGAATCAGGGAAGATTAGACCAATGGATGAAACATCGTTAAAACCTAGAGTTCTACTAGATTAATAAGATTCAAAGGCACTAGAATATATTAGGAGTTTCTGATGTGCACCTAACGGCTAGAAAAAGCCAACATCACACAAGAAGCAACTAGGCCAAACTTAACTTGCGAAACAAGTACAATCAGGGAAGATTAGGCCAATGGATGAAATATAGCCACAACCTAGGGTTCTACTAAATTTTAATAAGATTCAAAGACACTTGAATGTATTAGGAGTTTTCGTTGTGCATTGTACGGCTATAAGGAGCCAAAAACACACAACAAGCAACTAGGCCAAACTTAACTTGCGAAACAATTAGAATCAGAGAAGATTAGACCAATGGATGAAGCATCGTCACAACCGAGAGTTCTACTATATTAATATGATTCAAAGGCACTAGAATGATTTAGGAGTTTTTGATATGCACCTTACGGCTCTAAGGACCCAACAACACACAACAAGCAACTAGGCCAAACATTACTTGCAACACAAGTAGAATCGGAGAAGATTGGACCAATGGATGAAGCATCCTCACAACCAAGATTTCCACTATATTAATAAGATTCAAAAGCACTAGAACATATTAGGAGTTTTTCATGCGCACATAACGGCTAGAAGCAGCCAACAACACACAACAAGCAACTACGCAAACTTAACTTGCGAAACAAGTACAATCAGGGAAGAATAGACCCATGGATGGAGCATTCTCACAACCTAGAGTTCTAGTAGATTAATAAGATTCAAAGGCAGTAGACTGTATTAGAAGTTTTTGATGTGCACCTTACGGCTAGAAAGAGCCAACAACAAACAATAAGCAATTAGGCCAAACTTAACTTGCGAAATAAGTAGAATCAGGGAAGATTAGGCCAATGGATGAAATATCGTCACAACCTAAGGTTCTACTAGATTAATAATATTCAAAGGCACTTGAATGTATTAGGAGTTTTTGATGTGCACCGTACGGCTACATGGAGCTGAGAACACACAACAAGCAACTAGGCCAAATTTAACTTGCGAAACAAGTAGAATAAGGGAAAATTAGGCCAATGGATGAAACATCATCACAACTTAGGATTCTACTGTATTAATAAGATTCAAAGGCACTATAATCTATTAGGAGTTTTTGATGTGCACCTTACGGCTATAAGCAGCGAACAACTAACAACAAGGGACTACACCAAACATTACTTGCGAAACAAGTAGAATCATGGAAGATTGGACCAATGGATAAAACGTCGTCACAACCGAATGTTCTACTAGATTAATATGATTCAAAAGCACAAAAATGTATTAGGTGTTTACGATTTTCACCTTAAGGCTATAAGGAGCTAACAACAAACATGAAGTAACTAGGCCAAACTTAAATTGCAAAACAAGTAGAATCTGGGAAGATTAGACCAATGGATGAAACATCGTTAAAACCTAGAGTTATACTAGATTAATAAGATTCAAAGGCACTAGAATATATTAGGAGTTTCTTATGTGCACCTAACGGCTAGAAAAAGCCAACATCACACAAGAAGCAACTAGGCCAAACTTAACTTGCGAAACAAGTACAATCAGGGAAGATTAGGCCAATTGATGAAATATAGCCACAACCTAGGGTTCTACTAAATTTTAATAAGATTCAAAGACACTTGAATGTATTAGGAGTTTTCGTTGTGCATTGTACGGCTATAGGGAGCCAAAAACACACAACAAGCAACTAGGCCAAACTTAACTTGCGAAACAATTAGAATCAGAGAAGATTAGACCAATGGATGAAGCATCGTCACAACCGAGAGTTCTACTATATTAATATGATTCAAAGGCACTAGAATGATTTAGGAGTTTTTGATATGCACCTTACGGCTCTAAGGACCCAACAACACACAACAAGCAACTAGGCCAAACATTACTTGCAAAACAAGTAGAATCGGAGAAGATTGGACCAATGGATGAAGCATCCTCACAACCAAGATTTCCACTATATTAATAAGATTCAAAGGCAGTGGAGTGTATTAGAAGTTTTTGATGTGCACCTTACGGCTAGAAGGAGCCAACAACAAACAACAAGCAACTAGTCCAAACTTAACTTGCGAAATAAGTAGAAACAGGGAAGATTAGACCAATGGATGGAGCATCCTCACAACCTAGAGTTCTAGTAGATTAATAAGATTCAAAGGCAGTGGAGTGTATTAGAAGTTTTTGATGTGCACCTTACGGCTAGAATGAGCCAACAACAAACAACAAACAACTAGGCCAAACTTAACTTGCGAAATAAGTAGAATCCGGGAAGATTAGGCCAATGGATGAAATATCGTCACAACCTAAGGTTCTTCTAGATTAATAATATTGAAAGGCACTTGAATGTATTAGGAGTTTTTGATGTGCACCGTACGTCTACTTGGAGCTGCGAACACACAACAAGCAATTAGGCCAAATTTAACTTGCGAAACAAGTAGAATAAGGGAAGATTAGGCCAATGGATGAAACATCATCACAACCTAGGATTCTACTATATTAATAAGATTCAAAGGCACTATAATCTATTAGGAGTTTTTGATGTGCACCTTACGGCTATAAGCAGCCAACAACTAACAACAAGGGACTAGACCAAACATTACTTGCGAAACAAGTAGAATCATGGAAGATTGGACCAATGGATAAAACGTCGTCACAACCGAGTGTTCTACTAGATTAATATGATTCAAAAGCACAAAAATGTATTAGGTGTTTACGATTTTCACCTTAAGGCTATAAGGAGCTAACAACAAACATGAAGTAACTAGGCCAAACTTAAATTGCAAAACAAGTAGAATCAGGGAAGATTAGACCAATGGATGAAACATCGTTAAAACCTAGAGTTCTACCAGATTAATAAGATTCAAAGGCACTAGAATATATTAGGAGTTTCTGATGTGCACCTAACGGCTAGAAAAAGCCAACATCACACAACAAGCAACTAGGCCAAACTTAACTTGCGAAACAAGTACAATCGGGAAGATTAGGCCAATGGATGAAATATAGCCACAACCTAGGGTTCTACTAAATTTTAATAAGATTCAAAGACACTTGAATGTATTAGGAGTTTTCGTTGTGCATTGTACGGCTATAAGGAGCCAAAAACACACAACAAGCAACTAGGCCAAACTTAACTTGCGAAACAATTAGAATCAGAGAAGATTAGACCAATAGATGAAGCATCGTCACAACCGAGAGTTCTACTATATTAATATGATTCAAAGGCACTAGAATGATTTAGGAGTTTTTGATATGCACCTTACGGCTCTAAGGACCCAACAACACACAACAAGCAACTAGGCCAAACATTACTTGCAACACAAGTAGAATCGGAAAAGATTGGACCAATGGATGAAGCATCCTCACAACCAAGATTTCCACTATATTAATAAGATTCAAAGGCATTAGAATATATTAGGAGTTTTTGATGCGCACATAACGGCTAGAAGCAGCCAACAACACACAACAAGCAACTACGCAAACTTAACTTGCGAAACAAGTACAATCAGGGAAGATTAGACCAATGGATGGAGCATTCTCACAACCTAGAGTTCTAGTAGATTAATAAGATTCAAAGGCACTAGAATATATTAGGAGTTTCTGATGTGCACCCAACGGCTAGAAAAAGCCAACAACACACAACAAGCAACTAGGCCAAACTTAACTTGCGAAACAAGTACAATCAGGGAAAATTAGGCCAATGGATGAAATATAACCACAACCTAGGTTCTACTAAATTTTAATAAGATTTAAAGACACTTGAATGTATTTGGAGTTTTCGTTGTGCATTGTACGGCTATAGGGAGCCAAAAACAGACAACAAGCAACTAGGCCAAACTTAACTTGCGAAACAATTAGAATCAGAGAAGATTAGACCAATGGATGAAGCATCGTCACAACCGAGAGTTCTGCTATATTAATATGATTCAAAGGCACTAGAATGATTTAGGAGTTTTTGATATGCACCTTACGGCTCTAAGGACCCAACAACACACAACAAGCAACTAGGCCAAACATTACTTGCAAAACAAGTAGAATCGGAGAAGATTGGACCAATGGATGAAGCATCCTCACAACCAAGATTTCCACTATATTAATAAGATTCAAAGGCACTAGAATATATTAGGAGTTTTTGATGCGCACATAACGGCTAGAAGCAGCCAACAACACACAACAAGCAACTACACAAACTTAACTTGCGAAACAAGTACAATCAGGGAAGATTAGACCAATGGATGGAGCATTCTCACAACCTAGAGTTCTAGTAGATTAATATGATTCAAAGGCAGTGGAGTGTATTAGAAGTTTTTGATGTGCACCTTACGGCTAGAATGAGCCAACAACAAACAACAAGCAACTAGGCCAAACTTAACTCGCGAAACAAGTACAATCAGGGAAGATTAGGCCAATGGATGAAATATCGTCACAACCTAAGGTTCTACTAGATTAATAATATTGAAAGGCACTTGAATGTATTAGGAGTTTTTGATGTGCACCGTACGGCTACATGGAGCTGAGAACACACAACAAGCAACTAGGCCAAATTTAACTTGCGAAACAAGTAGAATAAGGGAAGATTAGGCCAATGGATGAAACATCATCACAACCTAGGATTCTACTATATTAATAAGATTCAAAGGCACTATAATCTATTAGGAGTTTTTGATGTGCACCTTACGGCTATAAGCAGCCAACAACTAACAACAAGGGACTAGACCAAACATTACTTGCGAAACAAGTAGAATCATGGAAGATTGGACCAATGGATAAAACGTCGTCACAACCGAGTGTTCTACTAGATTAATATGATTCAAAAGCACAAAAATGTATTAGGTGTTTACGATTTTCACCTTAAGGCTATAAGGAGCTAACAACAAACATGAAGTAACTAGGCCAAACTTAAATTGCAAAACAAGTAGAATCTGGGAAGATTAGACCAATGGATGAAACATCGTTAAAACCTAGAGTTCTACTAGATTAATAAGATTCAAAGGCACTAGAATATATTAGGAGTTTCTGATGTGCACCTAACGGCTAGAAAAAGCCAACAACACACAACAAGCAACTAGGCCAAACTTAACTTGCGAAACAAGTACAATCAGGGAAGATTAGGCCAATGGATGAAATATAGCCACAACCTAGGGTTCTACTAAATTTTAATAAGATTCAAAGACACTTGAATGTATTAGGAGTTTTCGTTGTGCATTGTGTGGCTATAAGGAGCCAAAAACACACAACAAGCAACTAGGCCAAACTTAACTTGCGAAACAATTAGAATCAGAGAAGATTAGACCAATGGATGAAGCATCGTCACAACCGAGAGTTCTACTATATTAATATGATTCAAAGGCACTAGAATGATTTAGGAGTTTTTGATATGCACCTTACGGCTCTAAGGACCCAACAACACACAACAAGCAACTAGGCCAAACATTACTTGCAACACAAGTAGAATCGGAGAAGATTGGACCAATGGATGAAGCATCCTCACAACCAAGATTTCCACTATATTAATAAGATTCAAAGGCACTAGAATATATTAGGAGTTTTTGATGCGCACATAACGGCTAGAAAAAGCCAACAACACACAACAAGCAACTACGCAAACTTAACTTGCGAAACAAGTACAATCAGGGAAGATTAGACCAATGGATGGAGCATCCTCACAACCTAGAGTTCTAGTAGATTAATAAGATTCAAAGGCAGTAGAGTGTATTAGAAGTTTTTGATGTGCACCTTACGGCTAGAAGGAGCCAACAACAAACAACAAGCAACTAGTCCAAACTTAACTTGCGAAATAAGTAGAATCAGGGAAGATTAGGCCAATGGATGAAATATCGTCACAACCTAAGGTTCTACTAGATTAATAATATTCAAAGGCACTTGAATGTATTAGGAGTTTTTGATGTGCACCGTACGGCTATATGGAGCTGAGAACACACAACAAGCAACTAGTCCAAATTTAACTTGCGAAACAAGTAGAATAAGGGAAGATTAGGCCAATGGATGAAACATCATCACAACCTAGGATTCTACTATATTAATAAGATTCAAAGGCACTATAATCTATTAGGAGTTTTTGATGTGCACCTTACGGCTATAAGCAGCCAACAACTAACAACAAGGGACTAGACCAAACATTACTTACGAAACAAGTAGAATCATGGAAGATTGGACCAATGGATAAAACGTCGTCACAACCGAGTGTTCTACTAGATTAATATGATTCAAAAGCACAAAAATGTATTAGGTGTTTACGATTTTCACCTTAAGGCTATAAGGAGCTAACAACAAACATGAAGTAACTAGGCCAAACTTAAATTGCAAAACAAGTAGAATCTGGGAAGATTAGACCAATGGATGAAACATCGTTAAAACCTAGAGTTCTACTAGATTAATAAGATTCAAAGGCACTAGAATATATTAGGATTTACTGATGTGCACCTAATGGCTAGAAAAAGGCAACAACACACAACAAGCAACTAGGCCAAACTTAACTTGCGAAACAAGTACAATTAGGGAAGATTAGGCCAATGGATGAAATATAGCCACAACGTAGGGTTCTACTAAATTTTAATAAGATTCAAAGACACTTGAATGTATTAGGAGTTTTCGTTGTGCATTGTACGGCTATAAGGAGCCAAAAACACACAACAAGCAACTAGGCCAAACTTAACTTGCGAAACAATTAGAATCAGAGAAGATTAGACCAATGGATGAAGGATCGTCACAACCGAGAGTTCTACTATATTAATATGATTCAAAGGCACTAGAATGATTTAGGAGTTTTTGATATGCACCTTACGGCTCTAAGGACCCAACAACACACAACAAGCAACTAGGCCAAACATTACTTGAAAAACAAGTAGAATCGGAGAAGATTGGACCATGGGATGAAGCATCGTTACAACCAAGACTTCTACTATATTAATAAGATTCAAAGGCACTAGAATATATTAGGAGTTTTTGATGTGCTCCTAACGGCTAGAAGAAGCCAACAACACACAACAAGCAAGTAAGCAAACTTAACTTGCGAAACAAGTACAATCAGGGAAGATTAGACCAATGGATTAAGCATCGTCACAACCTAGAGTTCTAGTAGATTAATAAGATTCAAATACAGTAGAATGTATTAGAATTTTTTGTTGTGCACTTTGCGACTAGAAGGAGCCAACAACACACAACAAGCAACTAAGCCAAACTTTGCTGGCGAAACGAGTAGAATCATGAAAGATTAAACCAATGGATAAAAGGTCGTCACAACTGAGTGTTCTACTAGATTAATATGATTCAAAGGCACCAAAATGTATTATGTGTTTTTGAGTTGCATTTTAAGGCGATAAGGAGCCAACAACAAACAACAAGGCCAAACTTAACTTGCAAAAGAAGTAGAATCAGGGAAGATTAGACCAACGGATGAAGCATCGTCCCAACCTAGATTTGTACTATATTAATAATATTCAAAGGCACTAGAATGTAGTAGGAGTTTTTGATATACACCTTACGGCTACAAGTACCCAGCAACACACAACAAGCAACTAGCCCAAACTTAACTTGCAAAACTGGTTGAATTAAGGAAAATTAGGCCAATGGATGCAGCATCGTTACAACTTATAGTTCTACAATATTAATAAGATTCAAAGCCACTAGAATCTATTAGGAGTTTTTGATGTACACCTTACGACTAGAGGAGCCAACAACAAAAAATAAACAACTAGGCCATACTTAACTCAAAACAAGTACATTAAGGGAAGGTTAGACCAATGGATGAAGCATCGTCACAACCTAGACGTCTACTATATTAATAAAATTCAAAGGCACCAGAATGTATTAGGAGTTTTTGATGTGCACCTTACGATTATAAGGAGCCAACAACACACAACAAGCAACAAGGCCAAACTTAATTTGCAAGACAAGTAGAATCATGGAAGATTAACTGAATGGATGAAGTATCGTCACAACCTATGGTTCTACAAGACAAATAAGATTCAAATGTAGTAGAATGTATTAGGAGTTTTTGAGCTGCACATTACAGCTAGAAGGCGCCAACAAAACACAAGAAGCAACTAGGCCAAACTTAACTTGCGAAACAAGCAGAATAAGGGAAGATTAGACCAATGGATGAACATCGTTAAAACCTAGAGTTCTACTAGATTAATAAGATTCAAAGGCACTAGAATCTATTAGGAGTTTTTGATGTGCACCTAACGGCTAGAAGGAGCCAACAACACATACCAAGCAACTAGGCCAAACTTAACTTGCGAAACAAGTACAATCTGGCAAGATTAGACCAATGGATGAAGTATCGTCACAGCCTAGAGTTATAGTAGATTAATAAGATTGAAAGGCAGTAGAATCTATTAGAAGTTTTTGATGTGCACCTTACCGCTGGAAGCAGCCAACAACACACAACAAGCAACTAGTGCAAATTTAACATGCGAAACAAGTAGAATCAGGGTAGATTAGGCCAATGGATAAAACATCATGACAACCTAGGGTTCTGCCAGATTAATACGATTGAAAGGCACTTGAATGTATTAGGAGTTTTTGTTGTGGACTGTACGGCCATAAGGAGCCAAGAACACACAAGAAGTCCCTAGACCAAACTTAACTCGCGAAACAATCAGAATTACAGAAGATAAGACCAATGGATGAAGTATCGTCACAACCTAGAGTTCTACTATATTAATATGATTCAAAGGCACTTGTATGTTTTAGGAGTTTTTGATGTGCACCTTACTGCTACAAGGAGCCAAGAACACACAACAAGCAACAAGGCAAAACTTGACCTGCGAAACAAGTAGAATCGGAGAATATTAGACCAATGGATGAAGCATCCTCACAACCAAGACTTCTACAATATTAATAAGATTCAAAGGCACTATAATCTATTAGGAGTTTTTGATGTGCACCATATCGCTATATGGAGCCAACAACAAACAACAAGGAACTAGGACAAACTTTACTTGCAAAACAAGTAGAATCATGGAAAATTAAACCAATGGATAAAACGTCATCACAACTGAGTGTTCTACTAGATTAATATGATTCAAAGGCACCAGAATGTATTAGGTGTTTTTGATTTGCACCATAAGGCTAGAAAGAGCCAACAACACACAAGCAACTAGGCCAAACTTAACTTGCGAAACAAGTACAATCAGGGAAGATTAGGCTAATGGATGAAATATCGTCACAACCTAGGGTTCTACGAGATTAATAGGATTCAAAGGCACTTGAATGTGTTAGGAGTTTTTGTTGTGCACTATACTGCAATAAGGAGCCAAGAACACACAACAAGCAACTAGGCCAAACTTAACTTGCGAAACAATTAGAATCAGAGAAGATTAGACCAATGGATGACGCATCGTCACAACCTAGATTAATACTATATTAATATGATTCAAAGGCACTAGAAAGTTTTAGGAGTTTTTGATGTGCCGCTTACGGCTCTAAGGAGCCAACAACACACAACAAGCAACTAGGCCAAACATTTCTTGCAAAACTGGTTGAATTAGGGAAAATTAGTCCAATGGATGAAGCATTGTTACAACTTAGAGTTCTACAATATTAATAAGATTCAAAGCCACTAGAATCTTTTAAGAGTTTTTCATGTGCACGTAACGGCTAGAAGGAGCCAACAGCACATAACAAGCAACTAGGCCAAACTTAACTTGCGAAACAAGTGCAATATGGCAAGATTAGACCAATGGATGAAGTATCGTCACAGCCTAGAGTTATAGTAGATTAATAAGATTGAAAGGCCGTAGAATCTATTAGAAGTTTTTGATGTGCGCCTTACCGCTAGAAGGAGCCAACAACACACAACAAGGAACTAGGCCAAACTTAAATTGCGAAACAGGTAGAATCAGGGTAGATTAGGCCAATGGATAAAGCCTCGTCACAACCTAGAGTTCTGCTAGATTAATACGATTGAAAGGCACTTAATGTATTAGGAGTTTTTGTTGTGGACTGTACGGCTATAAGGAGCCAAGAACACAAAAGAAGTACCTAGACCAAACTTAACTCGCGAAATAATTAGAATTAGAGAAGATTAGACCAATGGATGAAGTATCGTCACAACCTAGAGTTCTACTATATTAATATGATTCAAAGGCACTTGTATGTTTTAGGACTTTTTGATGTGCACCTTACGGCTACAAGAAGCCAAGAACACACAACAAGCAACTAGGCCAAACTTAACTTGCGAAACAAGTAAAATCGGAGAATATTAGACCAATGGATGAAGCATCCTCACAACCAAGACTTCTACAATATTAATAAGATTCAAAGGCATTATAATCTATTAGGAGTTTTTGATATGCACCTTACGGCTATAAGGAGCCAACAACAAACAACAAGGAACTAGGACAAACTTTACTTGCAAAACAAGTAGAATCATGGAAGATTAAACCAATGGATAAAACGTCATCACAACTGAGTGTTCTACAAGATGAATATGATTAAAAGACACTAAAATGTATTAGGTGTTTTTGATTTGCACCTTAAGGCTAGAAGGAGCCAGCAACACACAAGCAACTAGGCCAAACTTAACTTGCGAAACAAGTACAATCAGGGAAGATTAGGCCAATGGATGAAATATCGTCACAACCTAGGGTTCTAATAGATTAATAGGATTCAAAGGAACTTGAATGTATTAGGAGTTTTTGTTGTGCACTGTACGGCTATAAGGAGCCAAGAACACACAACGAGCAACTAGGCCAAACTTAACTTGCGAAACAATTAGAATCAGAGAAGATTAGACCAATGGATGACGCATCGTCACAACCTAGATTTCTACTATATTAATATGATTCAAAGGCACTAGAATGTTTTAGGAGTTTTTGATGTGCAGCTTATGACTCTAAGGAGCCAACAACACACAACAAGCAACTAGGCCAAACATTTCTTGCAAAACTGGTTGAATTAGGGAAAATTAGTCCAATGGATGAAGCATCGTTACAACTTAGAGTTCTACAATATTAATAAGATTCAAAGCCACTAGAATCTATTAAGAGTTTTTGATGTGCACCTAACGGCTAGAAGGAGCCAACAGCACATCACAAGCAACTAGGCCAAACTTAACTTGCGAAACAAGTGCAATCTGGCAAGATTAGACCAGTGGATGAAGCATCGTCACAGCCTAGAGTTATAGTAGATTAATAAGATTGAAAGGCTGTAGAATCTATTAGAATTTTTTGATGTGCGCCTTACCGCTAGAAGGAGCCAACAACACACAACAAGGAACTAGGGCAAATTTAACTTGCGAAACCGGTAGAATCAGGGTAGATTAGGCCAATGGATAAAACATTGTCACAACCAAGAGTTCTGCTAGATTAATACGATTGAAAGGCACTTGAATGTATTAGGAGTTTTTGTTGTGGACTGTATGGCTATAAGGAGCCAAGAACACACAAAAAGTACCTAGACCAAACTTAACTCGCGAAACAATTAGAATTACAGAAGATTAGACCAATGGATGAAGTATCGTCACAACCTAGAGTTCTACTATATTAGTATGATTCAAAGGCACTTGTATGTTTTAGGAGTTTTTGATGTGCACCTTACGGTTACAAGGAGCCAAGAACAAACAACATGCAACTAGGCCAAACTTAACTTGCGAAACAGGTAGAATCAGGGTAGATTAGGCCAATGGATAAAACCTCGTCACAACCTAGGGTTCTGCTAGATTAATACGATTTGAAAGGCACTTGAATGTATTAGGAGTTTTTGTTGTGAACTGTACGGCTATAAGGAGCCAAGAACACAAAAGAAGTACCTAGACCAAACTTAACTCGCGAAATAATTAGAATTAGAGAAGATTAGACCAATGGATGAAGTATCGTCACAACCTGGAGTTCTACTATATTAATATGATTCAAAGGCACTTGTATGTTTTAGGAGTTTTTGATGTGCATCTTACGGCTACAAGGAGCCAAGAACACACAACAAGCAACTAGGCCAAACTTAACTTGCGAAACAAGTAGAATCGGAGAATATTAGACCAATGGATAAAGCATCCTCACAACCAAGACTTCTACAATCGTAATAAGATTCAAAGGCACTATAATCTATTAGGAGTTTTTGATATGCACCTTACAGCTATAAGGAGCCAACAACAAACAACAAGGAACTAGGACAAACTTTACTTGCAAAACAGGTAGAATCATGGAAGATTTAACCAATGGATAAAACGTCATCACAACTGAGTGTTCTACTAAATGAATATGATTACAAGGCACCAAAATGTATTAGGTGTTTTTGATTTGCACCTTAAGGCTAGAAGGAGCCAGCAACACACAAGCAACTAGGCCAAACTTAACTTGCGAAACAAGTACAATCAGGGAAGATTAGGCCAATGGATGAAATATCGTCACAACCTAGGGTTCTACTAGATTAATAGGATTCAAAGGCACTTGAATGTATTAGGAGTTTTTGTTGTGCACTGTACGGCTATAAGGAGCCAAGAGCACACAACGAGCAACTAGGCTAAACTTAACTTGCGAAACAATTACAATCAGAGAAGATTAGACCAATGGATGACGCATCGTCACAACTTAGATTTCTACTATATTAATATGATTCAAAGGTACTAGAATGTTTTAGGAGTTTTTGATGTGCACCTTACGGCTCTAAGAAGCCAACAACACATAACAAGCAACTAGGCCAAACATAATTTGCGAAACAAGTAGAATCGGAGAAGATTGGACCAAGGGATGAAGTATCGTTACAACCAAGACTTCTACTATATTAATAAGATTCAAAGGCACTAGAATATATTTGGAGTTTTTGATGTGCACGTAACTGCTAGAAGAAGCCAACAACACACAACAAACAACTAGGCAAACTTAACTTGCGAAACAAGTACAATCAGGGAACATTAATCAAATGGATTGAGCATCGTCACAACCTAGAGTTCTAGTAGATTAATAAGATTCAAAGGCAGTAGAATGTGTTAGAAGTTTTTGGTGTACACCTTACGGCTAGAAGGAGCCAACAACACATAACAAGCAAGCAGGCCAAACTTAACGCGCAAAACAAGTACAATCAGGGAAGATTACGTCAATGGATGAAACGTCGTCACAACCTCGGGTTCTACTAGATTAAAAAGATTCAAAGGCACTTGAATGTAATAAGAGTTTTTGATGTGCACCGCTCATTAGGGGTAGTATTGATGTGTTGCTAGACACCGCTCATTACTTTTGGCATAAAATATATTTTATGTCAATGCCAACGTTATGAGAACCTATTGGGTCACACACTTAGATCGTATCCAAAAGAAGTGCAAAATTCATGTGATGAAATTATGGTTAATTTAAGAATCCTATTGAGAATAGGAATCTATCGGGTTTTGTTTTAAAACGGTCTTGGATTTAATGCCAAAAGATTTTGGTTCTATTAATATTAATAAATCCAAAATGAGTTTTAGATTTATTAATTAAATAATAATCAAAATGGATTTTATTATTGGAAGATGAAAAGGCAACCATTCATTGGAAAATGAAAAGGTAGCTATTTAATTCATTTTATGTAAATGAAAAGGCAGCCATTTAATTCATTTTATGAAAATGAAAAGGCAGCCATTTATTTGAAAATGAAAAGGCAACCATGTGCAGCATATGGCAATTCAATTTCTACAATATGAAATGTGAAAAGGCAGCTATTCACATGGATGAGTAATTGACTGAAAAATGAAGAAAACCGATAGACACTTTCACTTTGAAAGACTTCTATTTAAGCTTTCTTTGTTGAAGAAAAACAAGAACTATTCTTGGTGCACAAAATTTTATTCATTATTCTTCTCTTGCTCAATATAGACATCACTCCTTATTTGAGCAATAAGAATAAAAAACGAATTTATAAGAAGAGATTGAAAGAAAAACAAATTCTTGAGTTTAGAACTTGAGGGATTACCCGAGTAACAAAATCCTAGCTAGCACTATAAGATTTTGTTACTTCTTTCTTAAGTTAATTGTTTGACAATTAACTTGAGACTTGGAGACGATCGTGAGGATACCATAGAGGCAAGGCTAGATTGGTTTTGCTTGCGATTCGACAGTCAACAATCTCCAACAATCAACAAGGCTACACTACCGGTAAGGTAACAATCTTCACTACCAATATGATTTCACTTCGTATGGATCCTTGGCGGGAACCAAAAAAAATTTAATTTCCACTGCAAACTCTGCTTTGGTTTCCTACACTAGAAGGAACGAACAACACACAATAAACAACTAGGCCAAACTTAACTTGCGAAACAAGTACAATCAGGGAAGATTAGGCCAATCGATGAAATATAGTCACAACCTAGGGTTCTACTAGATTAATAAGATTCAAAGACACTTGAATGTGTTAAAAGTTTTGTTGTGCACCGTACGGCTATAAAGAGCCAAAAACACACAACAAGCAACTAGGCCAAACTTAACTTGCGAAACAATTAGAATCAGAGAAGATTAGACCAATGGATGAAGCATCGTCACAACCTAGAGTTCTACTATATTAATATGATTCAAAGGCACTAGAATGTTTTAGGAGTTTTTTATGTGCACCTTACGGCTCTAACGAGCCAACAACACAGAACAAGCAACAAGGCCAAACATAATTTGCGACACAAGTGAAAACGGAGAAGATTTGACCAATGGATGAAGCATTGTCACAACCAAGACTTCTACAATATTAATAAGAGTCAAAGGCACTAGAATATATTAGGAGTTTTTGATGTGCACCTAACGGCTAGAAGAAGCAACCAACACACAACAAGCAACTAGGCAAACTTAACTTTCCAAAAAAAGTACAATCATGGAAGATTAAACCAATCGATGAAACTTCGTCACAACCTAGAGTTCTAGTAGATTAATAAGATTCAAAGGCATTAGAACATATTAGAAGTTTCTAATGTGCACCTTACGGCTAGAAGGAGCCAACAAAACACAACAAGCAACTAGGCCAAACTTAACTTGCGAAACAGGTAGAATAAGGGAAGATTAGACCAATGGATGAAACATAGTTAAAACCTAGAGTTCTACTAGATTAATAAGATTCAAAGGCACTAGAATATATTAGGAGTTTTTGATGTGCACCTAACGGCTAGAAGGAGCCAATAACACACAATAAGCAACTAGGCCAAACTGAACTTGCGAAACAAGTACAATCTGGGAAGATTAGGCCAATGGATGAAATATAGTCACAACCTAGAGTTCTAGTAGATTAATAAGATTCAAAGTCACTCGAATGTATTAGAAGTTTTTGATGTGCACTACGAGGAGCTAAGAACACACAACAAGCGACTAGGCCAAACTTTGCTTGCGAAACAAGTAAAATCATGGAAAATTAAACCAATGCATAAAACGTCATCACAACTGAGTGTTCTACTAGATTAATATAATTAAAAGGCACCAAAATGTATTGTGTTTTTGATTTGCACGTTAAGGTGATAAGGAGCCAACAACAAACAACAAACAACATTGCTAAACTTAACTTGCAAAACAAATAGAATTAGGGAAGATTAGACTAACGGATGAAGCGTCGTCCCAACCTAGAGTTGTACTATATTAATAATATTCAAAAGAACTAGAATGTATTTGGAGTTTTTGATATACACCTTACGGCTACAAGGAGCCAACAACACACAACAAGCAACTAGATCAAACTTGTAAAACTGCTTAAATTAGGGAAAATTAGACCAATGGACGAAGCATCGTTACAACTTAGAGTTCTACAATATTAGTAAGATTCAAAGCCACTAGAATCTATTAGGAGTTTTTGATGTACACCTTACGACTAGAAGGAGCCAACAACACACAATAAGCAACTACGCCGTACTTAACTTGCGAAACAAGTACAATAAGGGAAGGCTAGACCAATCGATGAAGCATCGTCACAACCTAGACGTCTACTATATTAATAAAATTCAAAGGTACTAGAATGTATTAGGAGTTTTTGATGTGCACCTTACAGCTATAAGGAGCCAACAACACACAACAAGCAACTAGGCCAAACTTAACTTGCGAGACAAGTAGATTCATGGAAGATAGCTGAACGGATGAAGCATCGTCACAACCTATGGTTCTACAAGATAAATAAGATTCAAACGTAGTAGAATGTATTAGGAGTTTTTGAGCTGCACCTTACGGCTAGAAGGATCCAACAAAACACAACATGCAACTAGGCCAAACTTAACTTGCGAAATAAATAGAATCAGAGAAGATTAGACCAATGGATGAAACATCATTAAAACCTAGATTTCTACTAGATTAATAAGATTCAAAGGCACTAGAATATATTAGGAGTTTTGATGTGCAACTAACGGCTAGAAGGAGCCAACAACACACCATAAGCAACTAGCCCAAACTTAACTTGCGAAACAAGTAGAATCAGGGAAGATTAGGCCAATGGATGAAGCATCATCACAACATAGGGTTCTACTGTATTCATAAGATTCAAAGGCACTATAATCTATTAGGAGTTTTTGATGTGCCCCTAACGGCTAGAAGGAGCAAACAACACACAACAAGCAACTAAGCCAAACTTTATTACGAAATAAGAAGAATAATGGAAAATTGGACAAATGGATAAAACGTCGTCACAACCGAGTGTTCTACTAGATTAATAAGATTCAATGGCACAAAAATGCATTAGGTGTTTAAGATTTGGACCTTAAGGCTATAAGGAGCTAACAACCAACATGAAGCAACTAGGCCGAACTTAACTCGCAAAACAAATAGAATCTGGGAAGATTAGACCCATGAGTGAAACATCGTGAAAAGCTAGAGTTCTAATAGGTTAATAAGATTCAAAGGCACTATAATCTATTAGGAGTTTTTGATGTGCCCCTAACGGCTAGAAGGAGCAAACAACACACAACAAGCAACTAAGCCAAACTTAACTTGTGAAACAAGTACAATCAGGAAAGATTAGGCCAATGGATGAAATATAGTCACAACCTAGGGTTCTACTAGATTAATAAGATTCAAAGGCACTTGACTGTATTAGGAGTTTTTGTTGTGCACCGTACGGCTATAAGGAACCAAGAACACACAACAAGCAACTACGCCAAACTTAACTTGCGAAACAATTAGAATCAGAAAAGATTAGACCAGTGGATGAAGCATCGTCACAACCTAGAGTTCTAATATATTAATATGATTCAAAGGCACAAGAATGTTTTAGGAGTTTTTGATGTGCACCTTACGGCTCTAAGGAGCCAACAACATAGAACAAACAACAAGGCCAAACATAACTTGTGAAACAAGTAGAATCGGAGAAGATTTGACCAATGGATGAAGCATCCTCACAACAGAGACTTCTACTATATTAATAACAGTCAAAGGCACTAGAATATATTTGGATTTTTTGATGTGCACATAACGGCTAGAAGAAGCCAACAACACACAACAAGAAACTAGGCAAACTTAACTTGCGAAACAAGTACAAACAGGGAAGATTAGATCAATGGATGAAGCTTCGTCACAGCCTAGAGTTCTAGTAGATTAATAAGATTCAAAGGCAGTAGAATGTATTAGAAGTTTTTGATGTGCACTTTACGGTTAGAAGAAGCCAACAACACACAACAAGCCACTAGGCCAAACTTTGCTTGCGAAACAAGTAGAATCATGGAAGATTAAACCAATGGATAAAACATCATTACAACTGAGTGTTCTACTAGATTAATATGATTCAAAGGCACCAAAATGTATTATGTGTTTTTCATTTGCACTTTAAGGCTATAAGAAGCCAACAACAAACAACAAACAAGAAGGCCAAGCTTAACTTGCAAAACAAGTAGAATCAGGGAAAATTAGACCAACGGATGAAGCATTGTCCCAACCTAGAGTTGTACTATATTAATAATATTAAAAGGCACTAGAATGCATTAGGAGTTCTTGATATACACCTTACAGCTACAAGGAGCCAACAACATACAACAAGCAACTAGGCCAAACTTAACTTCCAAAACTAGTTGAATTAGGGAAAATTAAACTAATGGATGAAGTATCGTTACAACTTAGAGTTCTACAATATTAATAAGATTCAAAGCCACTAGAATCTATTGGGAGTTTTTGATGTACAGCTTACGACTAGAAGGAGCCAACAACACACAATAAGAAACTAGGCCATACTTAACTTGCGAAACAAGTACAATAAGGGAAGGTTAGACCAATGGATGAAGCATCGTCACAACCTAGACGTCTACTATATTAATAAAATTCAAAGGCACAAGAATGTATTAGGAGTTTTTGATCTGCACCATACAGCTATAAGGAGCCAACAACACACAATAAGCAACATGGCCAAATTTAACTTATAGACAAATAGAATCAAGGAAGATTAGGCCAATGGATGAAATATCGTCACAACCTATGGTTCTACAAGACAAATAAGATTCAAATGCACTTGGATGTATTAGGAGTTTTGAGATGCACCTTACGGCTAGAAGGAGCCAACAAAACACAACAAGAAACTACGCCAAACTTAAATTCGAAACAAGTAGAATCAGGAAAGATTAGACCAAGGGATGAAACATCATTAAAACCTAGAGTTCTACTAGATTAATAAGATTCAAAGGCACTAGAATCGATTAGGAGTTTTTGATGTGCACCTTACGACTATAAGAGGCCAAGACCTCACAACAAACAACTACACCAAAGTTAACGTGTGAAACAAGTAGAATCGGAGAAGATTGGACCAATGGATGAAGCATCCTCACAACCAAGATTTCTACTATATTAATAAGATTCTAAGGCACTAGAATATATTAGGACTTTTTGATTTGCACCTAACGGCTAGAAGCAGCCAACAACACACAACGAACAACAAGGCAAACTAAAGTTACGAAACAAGTACAATCAGGGAAGATTAGACCAATGGATTGAGCATCGTCACAACCTAAAGTTCTAGTAGATTAATTGATTCAAAGGCAGTAGAATGTAGTAGAAGTTTTTGATGTGCACCTTACGGGTAGAAGGAGCCAACAACACACAACAAGCAACTAGGCCAAACTTAATTTGCGAAACAAGCAGAATCAGGGAAGATTAGGCCAATGGATGAAACATTGTCACAACCTAGGGTTCTACTAGATTAATAAGATTCAAAGGCACTTGAATGTATTAGGAGTTTTTGATGTGCACCGTACAGCTATATGGAGTCGAGAGCACACAACAAGCAACTAGGCCAAACTTAATTTGCGAAACAAGCAGAATCAGGGAAGATTAGGCCAATGGATGAAACAAATCACAACCTAGGGTTCTACTATATTAATAAGATTCAAAGGCACTATTATCCATTAGGAGTTTTTGATGTGCACCTTACGGCTATAAGCGACCAACAACAAACAACAAAGAACTAGGCCAAATTTTGCTTGCAAAACAAGTAGAATCATGGAAGATTGGACCAATGGATAAAACGTCCACAACCGAGTCTTCTACTATATTAATATGATTCAAAGGCACTAAAATGAATTAGGTGTTTACGATTTGCACCTTATGGCTATAAGGAGCTAACAACAAACATGAAGCAACTAGGCCAAACTTAAATTGCAAAACAAGTAGAATCAGGGAAGATTAGACCAATGGATGAAACATCGTTAAAACCTAGAGTTCTACTATATTAATAAGATTCAAAGGCACTAGAATATATTAGGAGTTTTTGATATGCACCTAACGGCTAGAAGGAGCCAACAACACACGACGAGCAACTAGGCCAAACTTAACTTACTAAAGAAGTACAATCGGGAAGATTAGACCAATGGATGAAATATCCTCACAACCTAGAGTTCTAGTAGATTAATAAGATTCAAAGGCACTTGAATGTATTAGAAGTTTTTGATGTGCACCTACGGCTAGAAAGAGCCAACAACAAACAACAAGCAACTAGGCCAAACTTAACTTGCTAAATAAGTAGAATCGGAGAAGATTAGGCCAATGGATGAAATATCGTCACAACCTAGAGTTCTACTAGATTAATAATATTCAAAGGCACTTGAATGTATTAGGAGTTTTTGATGTGCACCTTACGGCTATAAGGAGCCTAAGTTAGAACACACAACAAGCAATTAGGCCAAATTTAACTTGCGAAACAAGTAGAATAAGGGAAGATTAGGCCAATGGATGAAACATCATCACAACCTAGGATTCTACTATATTAATAAGATTCAAAGGCACTATAATCTATTAGGAGTTTTTGATGTGCACCTTACGGCTATAAGCAGCAACAACTAACAACAAGGGACTAGACCAAACATTACTTGCGAAACAAGTAGAATCATGGAAGATTGGACCAATGGATAAAACGTCGTCACAACCGAGTGTTCTACTAGATTAATATGATTCAAAAGCACAAAAATGTATTAGGTGTTTACGATTTTCACCTTAAGGCTATAAGGAGCTAACAACAAACATGAAGTAACTAGGCCAAACTTAACTTGCGAAACAAGTACAATCAGGGAAGATTAGACCAATGGATGGAGCATCCTCACAACCTAGAGTTCTAGTAGATTAATAAGATTCAAAGGCAGTAGAGTGTATTAGAAGTTTTTGATGCGCACATAACGGCTAGAAGCAGCCAACAACACACAACAAGCAACTACGCAAACTTAACTTGCGAAACAAGTACAATCAGGGAAGATTTGGCCAATGGATGAAATATAGCCACAACTTAGGGTTCTACTAAATTTTAATAAGATTCAAAGACACTTGAATGTATTAGGAGTTTTCGTTGTGCATTGTACGGCTATAGGGAGCCAAAAACACACAACAAGCAACTAGGCCAAACTTAACTTATAAACAATTAGAATCAGAGAAGATTAGACCAATGGATGAAGCATCACACAACCGAGAGTTCTACTATATTAATATGATTCAAAGGCACTAGAATGATTTAGGAGTTTTGATATGCACCTTACTACGGCTCTAAGGACCCAACAAAACACAACAAGAAAATAGGCCAAACATTACTTGCAAAACAAGTAGAATCGAGAAGATTGGACCAATGGATGAAGCATCCTCACAACCAAGATTTCCACTATATTAATAAGATTCAAAGGCACTAGAATATATTAGGAGTTTTTGATGCCCACATAACGGCTAGAAGCAGCCAACAACACACAACAAGCAACTACGCAAACTTAACTTGCGAAACAAGTACAATCAGGGAAGATTAGACCAATGGATGGAGCATCCTCACAACCTAGAGTTCTAGTAGATTAATAAGATTCAAAGGCAGTGGAGTGTATTAGAAGTTTTTGATGTGCACCTTACGGCTAGAATGAGCCAACAACAAACAACAAACAACTAGGCCAAACTTAACTTGCGAAATAAGTAGAATCAGGGAAGATTAGGCCAATGGATGAAATATCGTCACAACCTAAGGTTCTACTAGATTAATAATATTGAAAGGCACTTGAATGTATTAGGAGTTTTTGATGTGCACCGTACGGCTACATGGAGCTGAGAACACACAACAAGCAACTAGGCCAAATTTAACTTGCGAAACAAGTAGAATAAGGGAAGATTAGGCCAATGGATGAAACATCATCACAACCTAGGATTCTACTATATTAATAAGATTCAAAGGCACTATAATCTATTAGGAGTTTTTGATGTGCACCTTACGGCTATAAGCAGCCAACAACTAACAACAAGGGACTAGACCAAACATTACTTGCGAAACAAGTAGAATCATGGAAGATTGGACCAATGGATAAAACGTCTTCACAACCGAGTGTTCTACTAGATTAATATGATTCAAAAGCACAAAAATGTATTAGGTGTTTACGATTTTCACCTTAAGGCTATAAGGAGCTAACAACAAACATGAAGTAACTAGGCCAAACTTAAATTGCAAAACAAGTAGAATATGGGAAGATTAGACCAATGGATGAAACATCGTTAAAACCTAGAGTTCTACTAGATTAATAAGATTCAAAGGCACTAGAATATATTAGGAGTTTCTGATGTGCACCTAACGGCTAGAAAAAGCCAACATCACACAAGAAGCAACTAGGCCAAACTTAACTTGCGAAACAAGTACAATCAGGGAAGATTAGGCCAATGGATGAAATATAGCCACAACCTAGGGTTCTACTAAATTTTAATAAGATTCAAAGACACTTGAATGTATTAGGAGTTTTCGTTGTGCATTGTACGGCTATAAGGAGCCAAAAACACACAACAAGCAACTAGGCCAAACTTAACTTGTAAACAATTAGAACCAGAGAAGATTAGACCAATGGATGAAGCATCGTCACAACCGAGAGTTCTACTATATTAATATGATTCAAAGGCACTAGAATGATTTAGGAGTTTTTGATATGCACCTTACGGCTCTAAGGACCCAACAACACACAACAAGCAACTAGGCCAAACATTACTTGCAACACAAGTAGAATCGGAGAAGATTGGACCAATGGATGAAGCATCCTCACAACCAAGATTTCCACTATATTAATAAGATTCAAAGGCACTAGAATATATTAGGAGTTTTTGATGCGCACATAACGGCTAGAAGCAGCCAACAACACACAACAAGCAACTACGCAAACTTAACTTGCGAAACAAGTACAATCAAGGAAGATTAGACCAATGGATGGAGCATCCTCACAACCTAGAGTTCTAGTAGATTAATAAGATTCAAAGGCAGTAGAGTGTATTAGAAGTTTTTGATGTGCACCTTACGGCTAGAAGGAGCCAACAACAAACAACAAGCAACTAGGCCAAACTTAACTTGTAAATAAGTAGAATCAGGAAGATTAGGCCAATGGATGAAATATCGTCACAACCTAAGGTTCTACTAGATTAATAATATTCAAAGGCACTTGAATGTATTAGGAGTTTTTGATGTGCACCGTACGGCTATATGGAGCTGAGAACACACAACAAGCAACTAGTCCAAATTTAACTTGCGAAACAAGTAGAATAAGGGAAGATTAGGCCAATGGATGAAACATCATCACAACCTAGGATTCTACTATATTAATAAGATTCAAAGGCACTATAATCTATTAGGAGTTTTTGATGTGCACCTTACGGCTATAAGCAGCACACAACTAACAACAAGGGACTAGACCAAACATTACTTATAAACAAGTAGAATCATGGAAGATTGGACCAATGGATAAAACGTCACAACCGAAAGTGTTCTACTAGATTAATATGATTCAAAAGCACAAAAATGTATTAGGTGTTTACGATTTTCACCTTCAGGCTATAAGGAGCTAACAACAAACATGAAGTAACTAGGCCAAACTTAAATTGCAAAACAAGTAGAATCAGGGAAGATTAGACCAATGGATGAAACATCGTTAAAACCTAGAGTTCTACTAGATTAATAAGATTCAAAGGCACTAGAATATATTAGGAGTTTCTGATGTGCACCTAACGACTAGAAAAAGCCAACATCACACAAGAAGCAACTAGGCCAAACTTAACTTGCGAAACAAGTACAATCAGGGAAGATTAGGCCAATGGATGAAATATAGTCACAACCTAGGGTTCTACTAAATTTTAATAAGATTCAAAGACACTTGAATGTATTAGGAGTTTTCGTTGTGCATTGTACGGCTATAGGGAGCCAAAAACACACAACAAGCAACTAGGCCAAACTTAACTTGCGAAATAATTAGAATCAGATAAGATTAGACCAATGGATGAAGCATCGTCACAACCGAGAGTTCCATTATATTAATAAGATTCAAAGGCACTAGAATATATTAAGAGTTTTTGATGCGCACATAACGGCTAGAAGCAGCCACAACACACAACAAGCATCTACGCAAACTTAACTTGCGAAACAAGTACAATCAGGGAAGATTAGACCCATGGATGGAGCATCCTCACAACCTAGAGTTCTAGTAGATTAATAAGATTCAAAGGCAGTAGAGTGTATTAGAAGTTTTTGATGTGCACCTTACGGCTAGAAGGAGCCAACAACAAACAACAAGCAACTAGTCCAAACTTAACTTGTGAAATAAGTAGAATCAGGGAAGATTAGGCCAATGGATGAAATATCGTCACAACCTAAGGTTCTACTAGATTAATAATATTCAAAGGCACTTGAATGTATTAGAAGTTTTTGATGTGCACCGTACGGCTATATGGAGCTGAAAACACACAACAAGGAACTAGTCCAAATTTAACTTGCGAAACAAGTAGAATAAGGGAAGATTAGGCCAAAGTAAGAAACATCATCACAACCTAGGATTCTACTATATTAATAAGATTCAAAGGCACTATAATCTATTAGGAGTTTTTGATGTGCACCTTACGGCTATAAGCAGCCAACAACTAACAACAAGGGACTAGACCAAACATTACTTGCGAAACAAGTAGAATCATGGAAGATTGGACCAATGGATAAAACGTCGTCACAACTGAGTGTTCTACTAGATTAATATGATTCAAAAGCACAAAAATGTATTAGGTGTTCACGATTTTCACCTTAAGGCTATATGGTGCTAACAGCAAACATGAAGTAACTAGGCCAAACTTAAATTGCAAAACAAGTAGAATCTGGGAAGATTAGACCGATGGATGAAACATCGTTAAAACCTAGAGTTCTACTAGATTAATAAGATTCAAAGGCACTAGAATATATTAGGAGTTTCTGATGTGCACCTAACGGCTAGAAAAAGCCAACAACAGACAACAAGCAACTAGGCCAAACTTAACTTGCGAAACAAGTACAATCAGAGAAGATTAGGCCAATGGATGAAATATAGTCTCAACCTAGGGTTCTACTAAATTTTAATAAGATTCAAAGACACTTGAATGTATTAGGAGTTTTCGTTGTGCATTGTACGGCTATAAGGAGCCAAAAACACACAACAAGCAACTAGGCCAAACTTAACTTGCGAAACAATTAGAATCAGAGAAGATTAGACCAATGGATGAAGCATCGTCACAACCGAGAGTTCTACTATATTAATATGATTCAAAGGCACTAGAATGATTTAGGAGTTTTTGATATGCACCTTACGGCTCTAAGGACCCAACAACACACAACAAGCAACTAGGCCAAACATTACTTGCAACACAAGTAGAATCGGAGAAGATTGGACCAATGGATGAAGCATCCTCACAACCAAGATTTCCACTATATTAATAAGATTCAAAGGCACTAGAATATATTAGGACTTTTTGATGCGCACATAACGGCTACAAGTAGCCAACAACACACAACAAGCAACTACGCAAACTTAACTTGCGAAACAAGTACAATCAGGGAAGATTAGACTAATGGATGGAGCATCCTCACAACCTAGATTATTAGAAGTTTTTGATGTGCACCTTACGGCTAGAAGGAGCCAACAACAAACAACAAGCAACTAGTCCAAACTTAACTTGCGAAATAAGTAGAATCAGGGAAGATTAGGCCAATGCATGAAATATCGTCACAACCTAAGGTTCTACTAGATTAATAATATTCAAAGGCACTTGAATGTATTAGGAGTTTTTGATGTGCACCGTACGGCTATATGGAGCTGAGAACACACAACAAGCAATTAGGCCAAATTTAACTTGCGAAACAAGTAGAATAAGGGAAGATTAGGCCAATGGATGAAACATCATCACAACCTAGGATTCTACTATATTAATAAGATTCAAAGGCACTATAATCTATTAGGAGTTTTTGATGTGCACCTTACGGCTATAAGCAGCAACAACTAACAACAAGGGACTAGACCAAACATTACTTGCGAAACAAGTAGAATCATGGAAGATTGGACCAATGGATAAAACGTCACAACCGAAAGTGTTCTACTAGATTAATATGATTCAAAAGCACTTGAATGTATTAGGTGTTTACGATTTTCACCTTAAGGCTATAAGGAGCTAACAACAAACATGAAGTAACTAGGCCAATCTTAAATTGCAAAACAAGTAGAATCGGAAGATTAGGCCAATGGATGAAACATCGTTAAAACCTTGAGTCCTACTAGATTAATAAGATTCAAAGGCACTAGAATATATTAGGAGTTTCTAGTGTGCACCTAACGGCTAGAAAAAGCCAACAACTCACAAGAAGCAACTAGACCAAACTTAACTTATAAACAAGTACAATCAGGAAGATTAGGCCAATGGATGAAATATAGCCACAACCTAGGGTTCTACTAAATTTTAATAAGATTCAAAGACACTTGAATGTATTAGGAGTTTTCACAGCATTGTACGGCTATAAGGAGCCAAAAACACACAACAAGCAACTAGGCCAAACTTAACTTGCATAAACAATTAGAATCGTAGAAGATTAGACCAATGGATGATGCATCGTCACAACCGAGAGTTCTACTATATTAATAAGATTCAATGGCACTAGAATGATTTAGGAGTTTTGATATGCACCTTACGGCTCTAAGGACCCAACAACACACAACAAGCAACTAGGCCAAACATTACTTGCAAAACAAGTAGAATCGAGAAGATTGGACCAATGGATGAAGCATCCTCACAACCAAGATTTCCACTATATTAATAAGATTCAAAGGCACTAGAATATGTTAGGAGTTTTTGATGCGCACATAATGGCTATAAGCAACAACAACACACAACAAGCAACTACGCAAACTTAACTTATAAACAAGTACAATCAGGGAAGATTAGACCAATGGATGGAGCATCCTCACAACCTAGAGTTCTAGTAGATTAATAAGATTCAAAGGCAGTGGAGTGTATTAGAAGTTTTTGATGTGCACCTTACGGCTAGAATGAGCCAACAACAAACAACAAACAACTAGGCCAAACTTAACTTGCGAAATAAGTAGAATCCGGGAAGATTAGGCCAATGGATGAAATATCGTCACAACCTAAGGTTCTTCTAGATTAATAATATTGAAAGGCACTTGAATGTATTAGGAGTTTTTGATGTGCACCGTACGTCTACTTGGAGCTGCGAACACACAACAAGCAATTAGGCCAAATTTAACTTGCGAAACAAGTAGAATAAGGGAAGATTAGGCCAATGGATGAAACATCATCACAACCTAGGATTCTACTATATTAATAAGATTCAAAGGCACTATAATCTATTAGGAGTTTTTGCTGTATACCTTACGGCTATAAGCAGCAACAACTAACAACAAGGGACTAGACCAAACATTACTTGCGAAACAAGTAGAATCATGGAAGATTGGACCAATGGATAAAACGTCGTCACAACCGAGTGTTCTACTAGATTAATATGATTCAAAAGCACAAAAATGTATTAGGTGTTTACGATTTTCACCTTAAGGCTATAAGGAGCTAACAACAAACATGAAGTAACTAGGCCAAACTTAAATTGCAAAACAAGTAGAATCTGGGAAGATTAGACCAATGGATGAAACATCGTTAAAACCGAGAGTTCTACTAGATTAATTTGATTCAAAGGCACTAGAATATATTAGGAGTTTCTAATGTACACCTAACGGCTAGAAAAAGCCAACAACACACAACAAGCAACTAGGCCAAACTTAACTTGCGAAACAAGTACAATCAGGGAAAATTAGGCCAATGGATGAAATATGGCCACAACCTAGGGTTCTACTAAATTTTAATAAGATTCAAAGACACTTGAATGTATTTGGAGTTTTCACAGCATTGTACGGCTATAAGGAGCCAAAAACACACAACAAGCAACTAGGCCAAACTTAACTTATAAACAATTAGAATCAGAGAAGATTAGACCAATGGATGAAGCATCGTCACAACCGAGAGTTCTACTATATTAATATGATTCAAAGGCACTAGAATGATTTAGGAGTTTTTGATATGCACCTTACGGCTCTAAGGACCCAACAACACACAACAAGCAACTAGGCCAAACATTACTTGCAAAACAAGTAGAATCGGAGAAGATTGGACCAATGGATGAAGCATCCTCACAACCAAGATTTCCACTATATTAATAAGATTCAAAGGCACTAGAATATATTAGGAGTTTTTGATGCGCACATAACGGCTAGAAGCAGCCAACAACACACAACAAGCAACTACGCAAACTTAACTTATAAACAAGTACAATCAGGGAAGATTAGACCAATGGATGGAGCATCCTCACAACCTAGAGTTCTAGTAGATTAATAAGATTCAAAGGCAGTAGACTGTATTAGAAGTTTTTGATGTGCACCTTACGGCTAGAAGGAGCCAACAACAAACAACAAGCAACTAGGCCAAACTTAACTTGCGAAATAAGTAGAATCAGGGAAGATTAGGCCAATGGATGAAATATCGTCACAACCTAAGGTTCTACTAGATTAATAATATTCAAAGGCACTTGAATGTATTAGGAGTTTTTGATGTGCACCGTACGGCTATATGGAGCTGAAAACACACAACAAGCAACTAGTCCAAATTATGAAACAAGTAGAATAAGGGAAGATTAGGCCAAAGTATGAAACATCATCACAACCTAGGATTCTACTATATTAATAAGATTCAAAGGCACTATAATCTATTAGGAGTTTTTGATGTGCACCTTACGGCTATAAGCAGCCAACAACTAACAACAAGGGACTAGACCAAACATTACTTGCGAAACAAGTAGAATCATGGAAGATTGGACCAATGGATAAAACGTCAACACAACTGAGTGTTCTACTAGATTAATATGATTCAAAAGCACAAAAATGTATTAGGTGTTTACGATTTTCACCTTAAGGCTATAAGGAGCTAACAACAAACATGAAGTAACTAGGCCAAACTTAAATTGCAAAACAAGTAGAATCTGGGAAGATTAGACCAATGGATGAAACATCGTTAAAACCTAGAGTTCTACTAGATTAATAAGATTCAAAGGCACTAGAATATATTAGGAGTTTCTGATGTGCACCTAACGGCTAGAAAAAGCCAACAACACACAACAAGCAACTAGGCCAAACTTAACTTGCGAAACAAGTACAATCAGCGAAGATTAGGCCAATGGATGAAATATAGCCACAACCTAGGGTTCTACTAAATTTTAATAAGATTCAAAGACACTTGAATGTATTAGGAGTTTTCGTTGTGCATTGTACGGCTATAAGGAGCCAAAAACACACAACAAGCAACTAGGCCAAACTTAACTTGCGAAACAATTAGAATCAGAGAAGATTAGACCAATGGATGAAGCATCGTCACAACCGAGAGTTCTACTATATTAATATGATTCAAAGGCACTAGAATGATTTAGGAGTTTTTGATATGCACCTTACGGCTCTAAGGACCCAACAACACACAACAAGCAACTAGGCCAAACATTACTTGCAAAACAAGTAGAATCGGAGAAGATTGGACCAATGGATGAAGCATCCTCACAACCAAGATTTCCACTATATTAATAAGATTCAAAGGCACTAGAATATATTAGGAGTTTTTGATGCGCACATAACGGCTAGAAGCAGCCAACAACACACAACAAGCAACTACGCAAACTTAACTTGCAAAACAAGTACAATCAGGGAAGATTAGACCAATGGATGGAGCATTCTCACAACCTAGAGTTCTAGTAGATTAATATGATTCAAAGGCAGTGGAGTGTATTAGAAGTTTTTGATGTGCACCTTACGGCTAGAATGAGCCAACAACAAACAACAAACAACTAGGCCAAACTTAACTTGCGAAATAAGTAGAATCAGGGAAGATTAGGCCAATGGATGAAATATCGTCACAACCTAAGGTTCTACTAGATTAATAATATTCAAAGGCACTTGAATGTATTAGGAGTTTTTGATGTGCACCGTACGGCTACATGGAGCTGAGAACACACAACAAGCAACTAGGCCAAATTTAACTTGCGAAACAAGTAGAATAAGGGAAGATTAGGCCAATGGATGAAACATCATCACAACCTAGGATTCTACTATATTAATAAGATTCAAAGGCACTATAATCTATTAGGAGTTTTTGATGTGCACCTTACGGCTATAAGCAGCCAACAACTAACAACAAGGGACTAGACCAAACATTACTTACGAAACAAGTAGAATCATGGAAGATTGGACCAATGGATGAAACGTCGTCACAACCGAGTGTTCTACTAGATTAATATGATTCAAAAGCAAAAAAATGTATTAGGTGTTTACGATTTTCACCTTAAGGCTATAAGGAGCTAACAACAAACATGAAGTAACTAGGCCAAACTTAAATTGCAAAACAAGTAGAATCTGGGAAGATTAGACCAATGGATGAAACATCGTTAAAACCTAGAGTTCTACTAGATTAATAAGATTCAAAGGCACTAGAATATATTAGGAGTTTCTGATGTGCACCTAACGGCTAGAAAAAGCCAACATCACACAAGAAGCAACTAGGCCAAACTTAACTTATAAACAAGTACAATCAGGGAAGATTAGGCCAATGGATGAAATATAGTCACAACCTAGGGTTCTACTAAATTTTAATAAGATTCAAAGACACTTGAATGTATTAGGAGTTTTCGTTGTGCATTGTACGGCTATAGGGAGCCAAAAACACACAACAAGCAACTAGGCCAAACTTAACTTGCGAAATAATTAGAATCAGATAAGATTAGACCAATGGATGAAGCATCGTCACAACCGAGAGTTCCATTATATTAATAAGATTCAAAGGCACTAGAATATATTAAGAGTTTTTGATGCGCACATAACGGCTAGAAGCAGCCAACAACACACAACAAGCAACTACGCAAACTTAACTTGCGAAACAAGTACAATCAGGGAAGATTAGACCAATGGATGGAGCATTCTCACAACCTAGAGTTCTAGTAGATTAATATGATTCAAAGGCAGTGGAGTGTATTAGAAGTTTTTGATGTGCACCTTACGGTTAGAATTAGCCAACAACAAACAACAAACAAGTAGGCCAAACTTAACTTGCGAAATAAGTAGAATCAGGGAAGATTAGGCCAATGGATGAAATATCGTCACAACCTAAGGTTCTACTAGATTAATAATATTCAAAGGCACTTGAATGTATTAGAAGTTTTTGATGTGCACCGTACGGCTATATGGAGCTGAGAACACACAACAAGCAACTAGGCCAAATTTAACTTGCGAAACAAGTAGAATAAGGGAAGATAAGGCCAATGGATGAAACATCATCACAACCTAGGATTCTACTATATTAATAAGATTCAAAGGCACTATAATCTATTAGGAGTTTTTGATGTGCACCTTACGGCTATAAACAGCCAACAACTAATAACAAGGGACTAGACAAAACATTACTTGCGAAACAAGTAGAATCATGGAAGATTGGACCAATGGATAAAACGTCACAACCGAAAGTGTTCTACTAGATTAATATGATTCAAAAGCACAAAAATGTATTAGGTGTTTACGATTTTCACCTTAAGGCTATAAGGAGCTAACAACAAACATGAAGTAACTAGGCCAAACTTAAATTGCAAAACAAGTAGAATCGGGAAGATTAGACCAATGGATGAAACATCGTTAAAACCTAGAGTTCTACTAGATTAATAAGATTCAAAGGCACTAGAATATATTAGGAGTTTCGATGTGCACCTAACGGCTAGAAAAAGCCAACAACACACAACAAGCAACTAGGCCAAACTTAACTTGTAAACAAGTACAATCAGGAAGATTAGGCCAATGGATGAAATATAGCCACAACCTAGGGTTCTACTAAATTTTAATAAGATTCAAAGACACTTGAATGTATTAGGAGTTTTCACAGCATTGTACGGCTATAAGGAGCCAAAAACACACAACAAGCAACTAGGCCAAACTTAACTTATAAACAATTAGAATCAGAGAAGATTAGACCAATGGATGAATCATCGTCACAACCGAGAGTTCTACTATATTAATATGATTCAAAGGCACTAGAATGATTTAGGAGTTTTGATATGCACCTTACGGCTCTAAGGACCCAACAACACACAACAAGCAACTAGGCCAAACATTACTTGCAAAACAAGTAGAATCGGAGAAGATTGGACCAATGGATGAAGCATCCTCACAACCAAGATTTCCACTATATTAATAAGATTCAAAGGCACTAGAATATATTAGGAGTTTTTGATGCGCACATAACGGCTAGAAGCAGCCAACAACACACAACAAGCAACTACGCAAACTTAACTTGCGAAACAAGTACAATCAGGGAAGATTAGACCAATGGATGGAGCATCCTCACAACCTAGAGTTCTAGTAGATTAATATGATTCAAAGGCAGTGGAGTGTATTAGAAGTTTTTGATGTGCACCTTACGGCTAGAATGAGCCAACAACAAACAACAAACAACTAGGCCAAACTTAACTTGCGAAATAAGTAGAATCAGGGAAGATTAGGCCAATGCATGAAATATCGTCACAACCTAAGGTTCTACTAGATTAATAATATTCAAAGGCACTTGAATGTATTAGGAGTTTTTGATGTGCACCGTACGGCGATGGAGCTGAGAACACACAACAAGCAATTACGCCAAATTTAACTTGCGAAACAAGTAGAATAAGGGAATATTAGGCCAATGGATGAAACATCATCACAACCTAGGATTCTACTATATTAATAAGATTCAAAGGCACTATAATCTATTAGGAGTTTTTGATATGCACCTTACGGCTATAAGCAGCAACAACTAACAACAAGGGACTAGACCAAACATTACTTGCGAAACAAGTAGAATCATGGAAGATTGGACCAATGGATAAAACGTCGTCACAACCGAGTGTTCTACTAGATTAATATGATTCAAAAGCACAAAAATGTATTAGGTGTTTACGATTTTCACCTTAAGGCTATAAGGAGCTAACAACAAACATGAAGTAACTAGGCCAAACTTAAATTGCAAAACAAGTAGAATCTGGGAAGATTAGACCAATGGATGAAACATCGTTAAAACCTAGAGTTCTACTAGATTAATAAGATTCAAAGGCACTAGAATATATTAGGAGTTTCTGATGTGCACCTAACGACTAGAAAAAGCCAACATCACACAAGAAGCAACTAGGCCAAACTTAACTTGCGAAACAAGTACAATCAGGGAAGATTTGGCCAATGGATGAAATATAGCCACAACTTAGGGTTCTACTAAATTTTAATAAGATTCAAAGACACTTGAATGTATTAGGAGTTTTCGTTGTGCATTGTACGGCTATAGGGAGCCAAAAACACACAACAAGCAACTAGGCCAAACTTAACTTGCGAAATAATTAGAATCAGATAAGATTAGACCAATGGATGAAGCATCGTCACAACCGAGAGTTCCATTATATTAATAAGATTCAAAGGCACTAGAATATATTAAGAGTTTTTGATGCGCACATAACGGCTAGAAGCAGCCAACAACACACAACAAGCAACTACGCAAACTTAACTTGCGAAACAAGTACAATCAGGGAAGATTAGACCAATGGATGGAGCATTCTCACAACCTAGAGTTCTAGTAGATTAATATGATTCAAAGGCAGTGGAGTGTATTAGAAGTTTTTGATGTGCACCTTACGGTTAGAATGAGCCAACAACAAACAACAAACAAGTAGGCCAAACTTAACTTGCGAAATAAGTAGAATCAGGGAAGATTAGGCCAATGGATGAAATATCGTCACAACCTAAGGTTCTACTAGATTAATAATATTCAAAGGCACTTGAATGTATTAGGAGTTTTTGATGTGCACCGTACGGCTACATGGAGCTGAGAACACACAACAAGCAACTAGGCCAAATTTAACTTGCGAAACAAGTAGAATAAGGGAAGATTAGGCCAATGGATGAAACATCATCACAACCTAGGATTCTACTATATTAATAAGATTCAAAGGCACTATAATCTATTAGGAGTTTTTGATGTGCACCTTACGGCTATAAGCAACCAACAACTTACAACAAGGGACTAGACCAAACATTACTTGCGAAACAAGTAGAATCATGGAAGATTGGACCAATGGATAAAACGTCGTCACAACCGACTGTTCTACTAGATTAATATGATTCAAAAGCACAAAAATGTATTAGGTGTTTACGATTTTCACCTTAAGGCTATAAGGAGCTAACAACAAACATGAAGTAACTAGGCCAAACTTAAATTACAAAACAAGTAGAATCTGGGAAGATTAGACAAATGGATGAAACATCGTTAAAACCTAGAGTTCTACTAGATTAATAAGATTCAAAGGCACTAGAAAATATTAGGAGTTTCTGATGTGCACCTAACGGCTAGAAAAAGCCAACAACACACAACAAGCAACTAGGCCAAACTTAACTTATAAACAAGTACAATCAGGAAGATTAGGCCAATGGATGAAATATAGCCACAACCTAGGGTTCTACTAAATTTTAATAAGATTCAAAGACACTTGAATGTATTAGAGTTTTCACAGCATTGTACGGCTATAGGGAGCCAAAAACACACAACAAGCAACTAGGCCAAACTTAACTTGCGAAGCAATTAGGATCAGAGAAAATTAGACCAATGGATGAAGCATCGTCACAACCGAGAGTTCTACTATATTAATATGATTCAAAGGCACTAGAATGATTTAGGAGTTTTTGACATGCACCTTACGGCTCTAAGGACCCAACAACACACAACTAGCAACTAGGCCAAACATTACTTGCAAAACAAGTAGAATCGGAGAAGATTGGACCAATGGATGAAGCATCCTCACAACCAAGATTTCCACTATATTAATAAGATTCAAAGGCACTAGAATATATTAGGAGTTTTTGATGCGCACATAACGGCTAGAAGCAGCCAACAACACACAACAAGCAACTACGCAAACTGAACTTGCGAAACAAGTACAATCAGGGAATATTAGACCAATGGATGGAGCATTCTCACAACCTAGAGTTCTAGTAGATTAATATGATTCAAAGGCAGTGGAGTGTATTAGAAGTTTTTGATGTGCACCTTACGGCTAGAATGAGCCAACAACAAACAACAAACAACTAGGCCAAACTTAACTTGTAAATAAGTAGAATCAGGAAGATTAGGCCAATGGATGAAATATCGTCACAACCTAAGGTTCTACTAGATTAATAATATTCAAAGGCACTTGAATGTATTAAGAGTTTTTGATGTGCAACCAGACGGCTATATGGAGCCGAGAACACACAACAAGCAACTAGGCCAAATTTAACTTGCGTAAACAAGTAGAATAAGGGAAGATTAGGCCAATGGATGAAACATCATCACAACCTAGGATTCTACTATATTAATAAGATTCAAAGGCACTATAATCTATTAGGAGTTTTTGATGGGCACGTTACGGCTATAAGCAAACCAACAACTAACAACAAGGGACTAGACCAAACATTACTTATAAACAAGTAGAATCATGGAAGATTGGACCAATGGATAAAACGTCGTCACAACCGAAAGTGTTCTACTAGATTAATATGATTCAAAAGCAAAAATGTATTAGGTGTTTACGATTTTCACCTTAAGGCTATAAGGAGCTAACAACAAACATGAAGTAACTAGGCCAAACTTAAATTGCAAAACAAGTAGAATCGGAAGATTAGACCAATGGATGAAACATCGTTAAAACCTAGAGTTCTACTAGATTAATAAGATTCAAAGGCACTAGAATATATTAGGAGTTTCGATGTGCACCTAACGGCTAGAAAAAGCCAACAACACACAACAAGCAACTAGGCCAAACTTAACTTGCATAAACAAGTACAATCAGGAAGATTAGGCCAATGGATGAAATATAGCCACAACCTAGGGTTCTACTAAATTTTAATAAGATTCAAAGACACTTGAATGTATTAGGAGTTTTCAGTGCATTGTACGGCTATAAGCAGCCAAAAACACACAACAAGCAACTAGGCCAAACTTAACTTGTGAAACAATTAGAATCAGAGAAGATTAGACCAATGGATGAAGCATCGTCACAACCGAGAGTTCTACTATATTAATATGATTCAAAGGCACTAGAATGATTTAGGAGTTTTTGATATGCACCTTACGGCTCTAAGGACCCAACAACACACAACAAGCAACTAGGCCAAACATTACTTGCAAAACAAGTAGAATCGGGGAAGATTGGACCAATGGATGAAGCATCCTCACAACCAAGATTTCCACTATATTAATAAGATTCAAAGGCACTAGAATATATTAGGAGTTTTTGATGCGCACATAACGGCTAGAAGCAGCCAACAACACACAACAAGCAACTACGCAAACTTAACTTGCGAAACAAGTACAATCAGGGAAGATTAGACCAATGGATGGAGCATCCTCACAACCTAGAGTTCTAGTAGATTAATAAGATTCAAAGGCAGTAGAGTGTATTAGAAGTTTTTGATGTGCACCTTACGGCTAGAAGGAGCCAACAACAAACAACAAGCAACTAGGCCAAACTTAACTTAAGTAAATAAGTAGAATCGGGGAAGATTAGGCCAATGGATGAAATATCGTCACAACCTAAGGTTCTACTAGATTAATAATATTCAAAGGCACTTGAATGTATTAGGAGTTTTTGATGTGCACCGTACGGCTATATGGAGCTGAGAACACACAACAAGCAACTAGTCCAAATTTAACTTGCGAAACAAGTAGAATAAGGGAAGATTAGGCCAATCGATGAAACATCATCACAACCTAGGATTCTACTGTATTAATAAGATTCAAAGGCACTATAATCTATTAGGAGTTTTTGATGTGCACCTTACGGCTATAAGCAGCCAACAACTAACAACAAGGGAC
Source organism: Gynochthodes officinalis (assembly GCA_020080225.1). Classification (NCBI taxonomy): domain Eukaryota; kingdom Viridiplantae; phylum Streptophyta; class Magnoliopsida; order Gentianales; family Rubiaceae; genus Gynochthodes; species Gynochthodes officinalis. The sequence goes on along the minus strand of CM034618.1, from coordinate 41,511,432 downwards.
TAGACCAAACATTACTTATAAACAAGTAGAATCATGGAAGATTGGACCAATGGATAAAACGTCATCACAACCGAAAGTGTTCTACTAGATTAATATGATTCAAAAGCACAAAAATGTATTAGGTGTTTACGATTTTCACCTTAAGGCTATAAGGAGCTAACAACAAACAAGAAGTAACTAGGCCAAACTTAAATTGCAAAACAAGTAGAATCGGGAAGATTAGACCAATGGATGAAACATCGTTAAAACCTAGAGTTCTACTAGATTAATAAGATTCAAAGGCACTAGAATATATTAGGAGTTTCGATGTGCACCTAACGGCTAGAAAAAGCCAACAACACACAACAAGCAACTAGGCCAAACTTAACTTATAAACAAGTACAATCAGTGAAGATTAGGCCAATGGATGAAATATAGCCACAACCTAGGGTTCTACTAAATTTTAATAAGATTCAAAGACACTTGAATGTATTAGGAGTTTTCAGTGCATTGTACGGCTATAAGGAGCCAAAACACACAACAAGCAACTAGGCCAAACTTAACTTGCATAAACAATTAGAATCAGAGAAGATTAGACCAATGGATGAAGCATCGTCACAACCGAGAGTTCTACTATATTAATATGATTCAAAGGCACTAGAATGATTTAGGAGTTTTTGATATGCACCTTACGGCTCTAAGGACCCAACAACACACAACAAGCAACTAGGCCAAACATTACTTGCAAAACAAGTAGAATCGGAGAAGATTGGACCAATGGATGAAGCATCCTCACAACCAAGATTTCCACTATATTAATAAGATTCAAAGGCACTAGAATATATTAGGAGTTTTTGATGCGCACATAACGGCTAGAAGCAGCCAACAACACACAACAAGCAACTACGCAAACTTAACTTGCGAAACAAGTACAATCAGGGAAGATTAGACCAATGGATGGAGCATCCTCACAACCTAGAGTTCTAGTAGATTAATATGATTCAAAGGCAGTGGAGTGTATTAGAAGTTTTTGATGTGCACCTTACGGCTGGAATGAGCCAACAACAAACAACAAACAACTAGGCCAAACTTAACTTGTAAATAAGTAGAATCAGGAAGATTAGGCCTATGGATGAAATACCGCCTCAACCTAAGGCTCTGCTAGATAAATAATATTCAAAGGCACCTGAATGTATTAGGAGTTTTTGATGTGCACCGTGACGGCTACATGGAGCCGAGAACACACAACAAGCAACTAGGCCAAATTTAACTTATAAACAAGTAGAATAAGGGAATATTAGGCCAATGGATGAAACATCATCACAACCTAGGATTCTACTATATTAATAAGATTCAAAGGCACTATAATCTATTAGGTGTTTTTGATGTGCACCTTACGGCTATAAGCACCAACAACTAACAACAAGGGACTAGACCAAACATTACTTATAAACAAGTAGAATCATGGAAGATTGGACCAATGGATAAAACGTCACAACCGAAAGTGTTCTACTAGATTAATATGATTCAAAAGCACAAAAATGTATTAGGTGTTTACGATTTTCACCTTAAGGCTATAAGGAGCTAACAACAAACATGAAGTAACTAGGCCAAACTTAAATTGCAAAACAAGTAGAATCGGGAAGATTAGACCAATGGATGAAACATCGTTAAAACCTAGAGTTCTACTAGATTAATAAGATTCAAAGGCACTAGAATATATTAGGAGTTTCGATGTGCACCTAACGGCTAGAAAAAGCCAACAACACACAACAAGCAACTAGGCCAAACTTAACTTGCATAAACAAGTACAATCAGGAAGATTAGGCCAATGGATGAAATATAGCCACAACCTAGGGTTCTACTAAATTTTAATAAGATTCAAAGACACTTGAATGTATTAGGAGTTTTCACAGTGCATTGTACGGCTATAAGGAGCCAAAAACACACAACAAGCAACTAGGCCAAACTTAACTTATAAACAATTAGAATCAGAGAAGATTAGACCAATGGATGAAGCATCGTCACAACCGAGAGTTCTACTATATTAATATGATTCAAAGGCACTAGAATGATTTAGGAGTTTTTGATATGCACCTTACGGCTCTAAGGACCCAACAACACACAACAAGCAACTAGGCCAAACATTACTTGCAAAACAAGTAGAATCGGAGAAGATTGGACCAATGGATGAAGCATCCTCACAACCAAGATTTCCACTATATTAATAAGATTCAAAGGCACTAGAATATATTAGGAGTTTTTGATGCGCACATAACGGCTAGAAGCAGCCAACAACACACAACAAGCAACTACGCAAACTTAACTTATAAACAAGTACAATCAGGGAAGATTAGACCAATGGATGGAGCATCCTCACAACCTAGAGTTCTAGTAGATTAATATGATTCAAAGGCAGTGGAGTGTATTAGAAGTTTTTGATGTGCACCTTACGGCTAGAATGAGCCAACAACAAACAACAAACAACTAGGCCAAACTTAACTTGTAAATAAGTAGAATCAGGAAGATTAGGCCAATGGATGAAATATCGTCACAGCCTAAGGTTGTACTAGATTAATAATATTCAAAGGCACTTGAATGTATTAGAAGTTTTTGATGTGCACCAGACGGCTACATGGAGCCGAGAACACACAACAAGCAACTAGGCCAAATTTAACTTGCGAAACAAGTAGAATAAGGGAATATGAGGCCAATGGATGAAACATCATCACAACCTAGGATTCTACTATAGTAATAAGATTCAAAGGCACTATAATCTATTAGGAGTTTTTGATATGCACCTTACGGCGATAAGCAGCAACAACTAACAACAAGGGACTAGACCAAACATTACTTATAAACAAGTAGAATCATGGAAGATTGGACCAATGGATAAAACGTCGTCACAACCGAGTGTTCTACTAGATTAATATGATTCAAAAGCACAAAAATGTATTAGGTGTTTACGATTTTCACCTTAAGGCTATAAGGAGCTAACAACAAACAAGAAGTAACTAGGCCAAACTTAAATTGCAAAACAAGTAGAATCTGGGAATATTAGACCAATGGATGAAACATCGTTAAAACCTAGAGTTCTACTAGAATAATAAAATTCAAAGGCACTAGAATATATTAGGAGTTTCTGATGTGCACCTAACGGCTAGAAAAAGCCAACATCACACAAGAAGCAACAAGGCCAAACTTAACTTGCGAAACAAGTACAATCAGGGAAGATTAGGCCAATGGATGAAATATAGCCACAACCTAGGGTTCTACTAAATTTTAATAAGATTCAAAGACACTTGAATGTATTAGGAGTTTTCGTTGTGCATTGTACGGCTATAAGGAGCCAAAAACACACAACAAGCAACTAGGCCAAACTTAACTTGCGAAACAATTAGAATCAGAGAAGATTAGACCAATGGATGAAGCATCGTCACAACCGAGAGTTCTACTATATTAATATGATTCAAAGGCACTAGAATGATTTAGGAGTTTTTGATATGCACCTTACGGCTCTAAGGACCCAACAACACACAACAAGCAACTAGGCCAAACATTACTTGCAACACAAGTAGAATCGGAGAAGATTGGACCAATGGATGAAGCATCCTCACAACCAAGATTTCCACTATATTAATAAGATTCAAAGGCACTAGAATATATTAGGAGTTTTTGATGCGCACATAACGGCTAGAAGCAACCAACAACACACAACAAGCAACTACGCAAACTTAACTTGCGAAACAAGTACAATCAGGGAAGATTAGACCCATGGATGGAGCATCCTCACAACCTAGAGTTCTAGTAGATTAATAAGATTCAAAGGCAGTAGAGTGTATTAGAAGTTTTTGATGTGCACCTTACGGTTAGAATGAGCCAACAACAAACAACAAACAAGTAGGCCAAACTTAACTTGCGAAATAAGTAGAATCAGGGAAGATTAGGCCAATGGATGAAATATCGTCACAACCTAAGGTTCTACTAGATTAATAATATTCATAGGCACTTGAATCTATTAGAAGTTTTTGATGTCCTCCGTACGGCTATATGGAGCTGAGAACACACAACAAGCAATTACGCCAAATTTAACTTGCGAAACAAGTAGAATAAGGGAATATTAGGCCAATGGATGAAACATCATCACAACCTAGGATTCTACTATATTAATAAGATTCAAAGGCACTATAATCTATTAGGAGTTTTTGATATGCACCTTACGGCTATAAGCAGCAACAACTAACAACAAGGGACTAGACCAAACATTACTTGCGAAACAAGTAGAATTTTGGAAGATTGGACCAATGGATAAAACGTCGTCACAACCGAGTGTTCTACTAGATTAATATGATTCAAAAGCACAAAAATGTATTAGGTGTTTATGATTTTCACCTTAAGGCTATAAGGAGCTAACAACGAACATGAAGTAACTAGGCCAAACTTAAATTGCAAAACAAGTAGAATCTGGGAAGATTAGACCAATGGATGAAACATCGTTAAAACCTAGAGTTCTACTAGATTAATAAGATTCAAAGGCACTAGAATATATTAGGAGTTTCTGATGTGCACCCAACGGCTAGAAAAAGCCAACAACACACAACAAGCAACTAGGCCAAACTTAACTTGCGAAACAAGTACAATCAGGGAAGATTAGGCCAATGGATGAAATATAGCCACAACCTAGGGTTCTACTAAATTTTAATAAGATTCAAAGACACTTGAATGTATTAGGAGTTTTCGGTTTGCATTGTACGGCTATAAGGAGCCAAAAACACACAACAAGCAACTAGGCCAAACTTAACTTGCGAAACAATTAGAATCAGAGAAGATTAGACCAATGGATGAAGCATCGTCACAACCGAGAGTTCTACTATATTAATATGATTCAAAGGCACTAGAATGATTTAGGAGTTTTTGATATGCACCTTACGGCTCTAAGGACCCAACAACACACAACAAGCAACTAGGCCAAACATTACTTGCAAAACAAGTAGAATCGGAGAAGATTGGACCAATGGATGAAGCATCCTCACAACCAAGATTTCCACTATATTAATAAGATTCAAAGGCACTAGAATATATTAGGAGTTTTTGATGCGCACATAACGGCTAGAAGCCAACAACACACAACAAGCAACTACGCAAACTTAACTTATAAACAAGTACAATCAGGGAAGAGTAGACCAGTGGATGGATCAACCCCACAAGCTAGAGTTCTAGTAGATTAATATGATTCAAAGGCCAGTGTATTAGAAGTTTTTGATGTGCACCTTACGGCTAGAATGAGCCAACAACAAACAACAAACAACTAGGCCAAACTTAACTTGCGAAATAAGTAGAATCAGGGAAGATTAGGCCAATGGAAGAAATATCGTCACAACCTAAGGTTCTACTAGATTAATAATATTGAAAGGCACTTGAATGTATTAGGAGTTTTTGATGTGCATCGTACGGCTACATGGAGCTGAGAACACACAACAAGCAACTAGTCCAAATTTAACTTATAAACAAGTAGAATAAGGGAAGATTAGGCCAATGGATGAAACATCATCACAACCTAGGATTCTACTATATAAATAAGATTCAAAGACACTATCCTCTATTAGGCCTTTTTGCTGTATACCTTACGTCTATAAGCAGTAACAACTAACAACAAGGTTCTAGACCAAGCATTACTTATGTAAACAAGTAGAATCATGGAAGATAGGACCAATGGATAAAACGTCCTCACAACCGAGTGTTCTACTAGATTAATATGATTCAAAAGCACAAAAATGTATTAGGTGTTTACGATTTTCACCTTAAGGCTATAAGGAGCTAACAACAAACATGAAGTAACTAGGCCAAACTTAAATTGGAAAACAAGTAGAATCTGGGAAGATTAGACCAATGAATGAAACATCGTTAAAACCTAGAGTTCTACTAGATTAATAAGATTCAAAGGCACTAGAATATATTAGGAGTTTCTGATGTGCACCTAACGGCTAGAAAAAGCCAACAACAGACAACAAGCAACTAGGCCAAACTTAACTTGCGAAACAAGTACAATCAGGGAAGATTAGGCCAATGGATGAAATATAGCCACAACCTAGGGTTCTACTAAATTTTAATAAGATTCAAAGACACTTGAATGTATTAGGAGTTTTCACAGTGCATTGTACGGCCATAAGGAGCCAAAACACACAACAAGCAACTAGGCCAAACTTAACTTGCGAAACAATTAGAATCAGTAGAAGATTAGACCAATGGATGAAGCATCGCCACAACCGAGAGTTCTACTATATTAATATGATTCAAAGGCACTAGAATGATTTAGGAGTTTTTGATATGCACCTTACGGCTCTAAGGACCCAACAACACACAACAAGCAACTAGGCCAAACATTACTTGCAAAACAAGTAGAATCGGAGAAGATTGGACCAATGGATGAAGCATCCTCACAACCAAGATTTCCACTATATTAATAAGATTCAAAGGCACTAGAATATATTAGGAGTTTTTGATGCGCACATAACGGCTAGAAGCAGCCAACAACACACAACAAGCAACTACGCAAACTTAACTTGCATAAACAAGTTCCAACAGGGAAGATTAGTCCAAAGGATGGACCATCCTGACAACCTAGAGTTCTAGTAGTTTAATAAGATAGAAAGACACTAGACTGTATTAGAAGATTTTGATGTGCAGCTAAGGGCTAGAACGAGCCAACAACAAACAACAAACAACTAGGGCAAACTTAACTTGCCAAATAAGTAGAATCAGGAAAGATTAGGCCAATGGATGAAATATCGTCACAGCCTAAGGTTCTTCTAGATTAATAATATTGAAAGGCACTTGAATGTATTAGGAGTTTTTGATGTGCACCGTACGTCTACTTGGAGCTGCGAACACACAACAAGCAATTAGGCCAAATTTAACTTGCGAAACAAGTAGAATAAGGGAAGATTAGGCCAATGGATGAATCATCATCACAACCTAGGATTCTACTATATTAATAAGATTCAAAGGCACTATAATCTATTAGGAGTTTTTGATGTGCACCTTTCGGCTATAAGCAGCCAACAACTAACAACAAGGGACTAGACCAAGCATTACTTGCGAAACAAGTAGAATCATGGAAGATTGGACCAATGGATAAAACGTCGTCACAACCGAGTGTTCTACTAGATTAATATGATTCAAAAGCACAAAAATGTATTAGGTGTTTACGATTTTCACCTTAAGGTTATAAGGAGCTAACAACAAACATGAAGGAACTAGGCCAAACTTAAATTGCAAAACAAGTACAATCTGGGAAAATTAGACAAATGGATGAAACATCGTTAAAACCTAGAGTTCTACTAAGTTAATAAGATTCAAAGGCACTAGAATATATTAGGAGTTTCTGATGTGCACCTAACGGCTAGAAAAAGCCAACAACACACAACAAGCAACTACGCAAACTTAACTTGCGAAACAAGTACAATCAGGGAAGATTTGGCCAATGGATGAAATATAGCCACAACTTAGGGTTCTACTAAATTTTAATAAGATTCAAAGACACTTGAATGTATTAGGAGTTTTCGTTGTGCATTGTACGGCTATTGGGAGCCAAAAACACACAACAAGCAACTAGGCCAAACTTAACTTGCGAAAGAATTAGAATCAGATAAGATTAGACCAATGGATGAAGCATCGTCACAACCGAGAGTTCCATTATATTAATAAGATTCAAAGGCACTAGAATATATTAGGAGTTTTTGATGCGCACATAACGGCTAGAAGCAGCCAACAACACACAACAAGCATCTACGCAAACTTAACTTGCGAAACAAGTACAATCAGGGAAGATTAGACCCATGGATGGAGAATCCTCACAACCTAGAGTTCTAGTAGATTAATAAGATTCAAAGGCAGTAGAGTGTATTAGAAGTTTTTGATGTGCACCTTACGGCTAGAAGGAGCCAACAACAAACAACAAGCAACTAGGACAAACTTAACTTGTAAATAAGTAGAATCAGGAAGATTAGGCCAATGGATGAAATATCGCCACAACCTAAGGTTCTACTAGATTAATAATATTCAAAGGCACTTGAATGTATTAGGAGTTTTTGATGTGCACCGCACGGCTACATGGAGCCGAGAACACACAACAAGCAACTAGGCCAAATTTAACTTATAAACAAGTAGAATAAGGGAAGATTAGGCCAATGGATGAAACATCATCACAACCTAGGATTCTACTATATTAATAAGATTCAAAGGCACTATAATCTATTAGGAGTTTTTGATGTGCACCTTACGGCTATAAGCAGCCAACAACTAACAACAAGGGACTAGACCAAACATTACTTGCGAAACAAGTAGAATCATGGAAGATTGGACCAATGGATAAAATGCATCACAACCGAGTGTTCTACTAGATTAATATGATTCAAAAGCACAAAAATGTATTAGGTGTTTACGATTTTCACCTTAAGGCTATAAGGAGCTAACAACAAACATGAAGTAACTAGGCCAAACTTAAATTGCAAAACAAGTAGAATCTGGGAAGATTAGACCAATGGATGAAACATCGTTAAAACCTAGAGTTCTACTAGATTAATAAGATTCAAAGGCACTAGAATATATTAGGAGTTTCTGATGTGCACCTAACGGCTAGAAAAAGCCAACATCACACAAGAAGCAACTAGGCCAAACTTAACTTGCGAAACAAGTACAATCAGGGAAGATTAGGCCAATGGATGAAATATAGTCTCAACCTAGGGTTCTACTAAATTTTAATAAGATTCAAAGACACTTGAATGTATTAGGAGTTTTCACAGCATTGTACGGCTAGAAGGAGCCAACAACACACAACAAGCAACTAGGCCAAACTTAACTTGCGAAATAATTAGAATCAGATAAGATTAGACCAATGGATGAAGCATCGTCACAACCGAGAGTTCCATTATATTAATAAGATTCAAAGGCACTAGAATATATTAGGAGTTTTTGATGCGCACATAACGGCTAGAAGCAGCCAACAACACACAACAAGCAACTACGCAAACTTAACTTGCGAAACAAGTACAATCAGGGAAGATTAGACCAATGGATGGAGCATCCTCACAACCTAGAGTTCTAGTAGATTAATATGATTCAAAGGCAGTGGAGTGTATTAGAAGTTTTTGATGTGCACCTTACGGCTAGAATGAGCCAACAACAAACAACAAACAACTAGGCCAAACTTAACTTGCGAAATAAGTAGAATCAGGGAAGATTAGGCCAATGGATGAAATATCGTCACAACCTAAGGTTCTACTAGATTAATAATATTCAAAGGCACTTGAATGTATTAGGAGTTTTTGATGTGCACCGTACGGCTATATGGAGCTGAGAACACACAACAAGCAACTAGGCCAAATTTAACTTGCGAAACAAGTAGAATAAGGGAAGATTAGGCCAATGGATGAAACATCATCACAACCTAGGATTCTACTATATTAATAAGATTCAAAGGCACTATAATCTATTAGGAGTTTTTGATGTGCACCTTACGGCTATAAGCAGCCAACAACTAACAACAAGGGACTAGACCAAACATTACTTACAAAACAAGTAGAATCATGGAAGATTGGACCAATGGATAAAACGTCATCACAACCGAGTGTTCTACTAGATTAATATGATTCAAAAGCACAAAAATGTATTAGGTGTTTACGATTTTCACCTTAAGGCTATAAGGAGCTAACAACAAACATGAAGTAACTAGGCCAAACTTAAATTGCAAAACAAGTAGAATCTGGGAATATTAGACCAATGGATGAAACATCGTTAAAACCTAGAGTTCTACTAGATTAATAAGATTCAAAGGCACTAGAATATATTAGGAGTTTCTGATGTGCACCTAACGGCTAGAAAAAGCCAACAACACACAACAAGCAACTAGGCCAAACTTAACTTGTAAACAAGTACAATCAGGAAGATTAGGCCAATGGATGAAATATAGCCACAACCTAGGGTTCTACTAAATTTTAATAAGATTCAAAGACACTTGAATGTATTAGGAGTTTTCACAGTGCATTGTACGGCCATAAGGAGCCAAAACACACAACAAGCAACTAGGCCAAACTTAACTTGCGAAACAATTAGAATCGTAGAAGATTAGACCAATGGATGAAGCATCGCCACAACCGAGAGTTCTACTATATTAATATGATTCAAAGGCACTAGAATGATTTAGGAGTTTTTGATATGCACCACCTTACGGCTCTAAGGACCCAACAACACACAACAAGCAACTAGGCCAAACATTACTTGCAACACAAGTAGAATCGGAGAAGATTGGACCAATGGATGAAGCATCCTCACAACCAAGATTTCCACTATATTAATAAGATTCAAAGGCACTAGAATATATTAGGAGTTTTTGATGCGCACATAACGGCTAGAAGCAGCCAACAACACACAACAAGCAACTACGCAAACTTAACTTGCGAAACAAGTACAATCAGGGAAGATTAGACCAATGGATGGAGCATTCTCACAACCTAGAGTTCTAGTAGATTAATAAGATTCAAAGGCAGTGGAGTGTATTAGAAGTTTTTGATGTGCACCTTACGGCTAGAAGGAGCCAACAACAAACAACAAGCAACTAGTCCAAACTTAACTTGTGAAATAAGTAGAATCAGGGAAGATTAGGCCAATGGATGAAATATCGTCATAACCTAAGGTTCTACTAGATTAATAATATTCAAAGGCACTTGAATGTATTAGGAGTTTTTGATGTGCACCGTGACGGCTACATGGAGCCGAGAACACACAACAAGCAACTAGGCCAAATTTAACTTGCATAAACAAGTAGAATAAGGGAAGATTAGGCCAATGGATGAAACATCATCACAACCTAGGATTCTACTATATTAATAAGATTCAAAGGCACTATAATCTATTAGGAGTTTTGATGTGCACCTTACGGCTATAAGCAACAACAACTAACAACAAGGGACTAGACCAAACATTACTTATAAACAAGTAGAATCATGGAAGATTGGACCAATGGATAAAACGTCGTCACAACCGAGTGTTCTACTAGATTAATATGATTCAAAAGCACAAAAATGTATTAGGTGTTTACGATTTTCACCTTAAGGCTATAAGGAGCTAACAACAAACATGAAGTAACTAGGCCAAACTTAAATTGCAAAACAAGTAGAATCTGGGAAGATTAGACAAATGGAAGAAACATCGTTAAAACCTAGAGTTCTACTAGATTAATAAGATTCAAAGGCATTAGAATATATTAGGAGTTTCTGATGTGCACCTAACGGCTAGAAAAAGCCAACAACACACAACAAGCAACTAGGCCAAACTTAACTTGCGAAACAAGTACAATCAGCGAAGATTAGGCCAATGGATGAAATATAGCCACAACCTAGGGTTCTACTAAATTTTAATAAGATTCAAAGACACTTGAATGTATTAGGAGTTTTCGTTGTGCATTGTACGGCTATAAGGAGCCAAAAACACACAACAAGCAACTAGGCCAAACTTAACTTGCGAAACAATTAGAATCAGAGAAGATTAGACCAATGGATGAAGCATCGTCACAACCGAGAGTTCTACTATATTAATATGATTCAAAGGCACTAGAATGATTTAGGAGTTTTTGATATGCACCTTACGGCTCTAAGGACCCAACAACACACAACAAGCAACTAGGCCAAACATTACTTGCAACACAAGTAGAATCGGAGAAGATTGGACCAATGGATGAAGCATCCTCACAACCAAGATTTCCACTATATTAATAAGATTCAAAGGCACTAGAATATATTAGGAGTTTTTGATGCGCACATAACGGCTAGAAGCAGCCAACAACACACAACAAGCAACTACGCAAACTTAACTTGCATAAACAAGTACAATCAGGGAAGATTAGACCAATGGATGGAGCATCCTCACAACCTAGAGTTCTAGTAGATTAATAAGATTCAAAGGCAGTGGAGTGTATTAGAAGTTTTTGATGTGCACCTTACGGCTAGAATGAGCCAACAACAAACAACAAACAACTAGGCCAAACTTAACTTGCGAAATAAGTAGAATCAGGGAAGATTAGGCCAATGGATGAAATATCGTCACAACCTAAGGTTCTACTAGATTAATAATATTGAAAGGCACTTGAATGTATTAGGAGTTTTTGATGTGCACCGTACGGCTACATGGAGCTGAGAACACACAACAAGCAACTAGGCCAAATTTAACTTATAAACAAGTAGAATAAGGGAAGATTAGGCCAATGGATGAAACATCATCACAACCTAGGATTCTACTGTATTAATAAGATTCAAAGGCACTATAATCTATTAGGAGTTTTTGATGTGCACCTTACGGCTATAAGCAGCCAACAACTAACAACAAGGGACTAGACCAAACATTACTTACGAAACAAGTAGAATCATGGAAGATTGGACCAATGGATGAAACGTCGTCACAACCGAGTGTTCTACTAGATTAATATGATTCAAAAGCACAAAAATGTATTAGGTGTTTACGATTTTCACCTTCAGGCTATAAGGAGCTAACAACAAACATGAAGTAACTAGGCCAAACTTAAATTGCAAAACAAGTAGAATCAGGGAAGATTAGACCAATGGATGAAACATCGTTAAAACCTAAAGTTCTACTAGATTAATAAGATTCAAAGGCACTAGAATATATTAGGAGTTTCTGATGTGCACCTAACGGCTAGAAAAAGCCAACATCACACAAGAAGCAACTAGGCCAAACTTAACTTGCGAAACAAGTACAATCAGGGAAGATTAGGCCAATGGATGAAATATAACAACAACCTAGAATTCTACTAAATTTTAATAAGATTCAAAGACACTTGAATTTATTAGGAGTTTTCAGTGCATTGTACGGCTATAGGGAGCCAAAAACACACAACAAGCAACTAGGCCAAACTTAACTTGCGAAAGAATTAGAATCAGATAAGATTAGACCAATGGATGAAGCATCGTCACAACCGAGAGTTCCATTATATTAATAAGATTCAAAGGCACTAGAATATATTAGGAGTTTTTGATGCGCACATAACGGCTAGAAGCAGCCAACAACACACAACAAGCAACTACGCAAACTTAACTTGCGAAACAAGTACAATCAGGGAAGATTAGACCCATGGATGGAGCATCCTCACAACCTAGAGTTCTAGTAGATTAATAAGATTCAAAGGCAGTAGAGTGTATTAGAAGTTTTTGATGTGCACCTTACGGCTAGAAGGAGCCAACAACAAACAACAAGCAACTAGTCCAAACTTAACTTGTGAAATAAGTAGAATCAGGGAAGATTAGGCCAATGGATGAAATATCGTCACAACCTAAGGTTCTACTAGATTAATAATATTCAAAGGCACTTGAATGTATTTGGAGTTTTTGATGTGCACCGTACGGCTATATGGAGCTGAGAACACACAACAAGCAACTAGTCCAAATTTAACATTCGAAACAAGTAGAATAAGGGAAGATTAGGCCAATGGATGAAACATCATCACAACCTAGGATTCTACTATATTAATAAGATTCAAAGGCACTATAATCAATTAGGAGTTTTTGATGTGCACCTTACGGCTATAAGCAGCCAACAACTAACAACAAGGGACTAGACCAAACATTACTTGCGAAACAAGTAGAATCATGGAAGATTGGACCAATGGATAAAACGTCGTCACAACCGACTGTTCTACTAGATTAATATGATTCAAAAGCACAAAAATGTATTAGGTGTTTACGATTTTCACCTTAAGGCTATAAGGAGCTAACAACAAACATGAAGTAACTAGGCCAAACTTAAATTGCAAAACAAGTAGAATCTGGGAAGATTAGACCAATGGATGAAACATCGTTAAAACCTAGAGTTCTACTAGATTAATAAGATTCAAAGGCACTAGAATATATTAGGAGTTTCTGATGTGCACCTAACGGCTAGAAAAAGCCAACAACACACAACAAGCAACTAGGCCAAACTTAACTTGCGAAACAAGTACAATCAGAGAAGATTAGGCCAATGGATGAAATATAGCCACAACCTAGGGTTCTACTAAATTTTAATAAGATTCAAAGACACTTGAATGTATTAGGAGTTTTCAGTGCATTGTACGGCCATAAGGAGCCAAAAACACACAACAAGCAACTAGGCCAAACTTAACTTGCGAAACAATTAGAATCAGAGAAGATTAGACCAATGGATGAAGCATCGTCACAACCGAGAGTTCTACTATATTAATATGATTCAAAGGCACTAGAATGATTTAGGAGTTTTTCATATGCACCTTACGGCTCTAAGGACCCAACAACACACAACAAGCAACTAGGCCAAACATTACTTGCAAAACAAGTAGAATCGGAGAAGATTGCACCAATGGATGAAGCATCCTCACATCCAAGATTTCCACTATATTAATAAGATTCAAAGGCACTAGAATATATTAGGAGTTTTTGATGCGCACATAACGGCTAGAAGCAGCCAACAACACACAACAAGCAACTACGCAAACTTAACTTGCGAAACAAGTACAATCAGGGAAGATTAGACCAATGGATGGAGCATCCTCACAACCTAGAGTTCTAGTAGATTAATAAGATTCAAAGGCAGTAGACTGTATTAGAAGTTTTTGATGTGCACCTTACGGCTAGAAGGAGCCAACAACAAACAACAAGCAACTAGGCCAAACTTAACTTGCGAAATAAGTAGAATCAGGGAAGATTAGGCCAATGGATGAAATATCGTCACAACCTAAGGTTCTACTAGATTAATAATATTCAAAGGCACTTGAATGTATTAGGAGTTTTTGATGTGCACCGTACGGCTATATGGAGCTGAGAACACACAACAAGCAACTAGTCCAAATTTAACTTGCGAAACAAGTAGAATAAGAGAAGATTAGGCCAAAGGATGAAACATCATCACAACCTAGGATTCTACTATATTAATAAGATTCAAAGGCACTATAATCTATTAGGAGTTTTTGATGTGCACCTTACGGCTATAAGCAGCCAACAACTAACAACAAGGGACTAGACCAAACATTACTTGCGAAACAAGTAGAATCATGGAAGATTGGACCAATGGATAAAACGTCGTCACAACAGAGTGTTCTACTAGATTAATATGATTCAAAACACACAAAAATGTATTAGGTGTTTACGATTTTCACCTTAAGGCTATAAGGAGCTAACAACAAACATGAAGTAACTAGGCCAAACTTAAATTGCAAAACAAGTAGAATCTGGGAAGATTAGACCAATGGATGAAACATCGTTAAAACCTAGAGTTCTACTAGATTAATAAGATTCAAAGGCACTAGAATATATTAGGAGTTTCTGATGTGCACCTAACGGCTAGAAAAAGCCAACAACACACAACAAGCAACTAGGCCAAACTTAACTTGCGAAACAAGTACAATCAGGGAAGGTTAGGCCAATGGATGAAATATAGTCACAACCTAGGGTTCTACTAAATTTTAATAAGATTCAAAGACACTTAAATGTATTAGGAGTTTTCGTTGTGCATTGTACGGCTATAAGGAGCCAAAAACACACAACAAGCAACTAGGCCAAAGTTAACTTGCGAAACAATTAGTATCAGAGAAGATTAGACCAATGGATGAAGCATCATCACAACCGAGAGTTCTACTATATTAATATGATTCAAAGGCACTAGAATGATTTAGGAGTTTTTGATATGCACCTTACGGCTCTAAAGACCCAACAACACACAACAAGCAACTAGGCCAAACATTACTTGCAAAACAAGTAGAATCGGAGAAGATTGGACCAATGGATGAAGCATCCTCACAACCAAGATTTCCACTATATTAATAAGATTCAAAGGCACTAGAATATATTAGGAGTTTTTGATGCGCACATAACGGCTAGAAGCAGCCAACAACACACAACAAGCAACTACGCAAACTTAACTTGCATAAACAAGTACAATCAGGAAGATTAGACCAATGGATGGAGCATCCTCACAACCTAGAGTTCTAGTAGATTAATAAGATTCAAAGGCAGTAGAGTGTATTAGAAGTTTTTGATGTGCACCTTACGGCTAGAAGGAGCCAACAACAAACAACAAGCAACTAAGCCAAACTTAACTTGTAAATAAGTAGAATCAGGAAGATTAGGCCAATGGATGAAATATCGCCACAACCTAAGGTTCTACTAGATTAATAATATTCAAAGGCACTTGAATGTATTAGAGTTTTTGATGTGCACCAGACGGCTATATGGAGCCGAGAACACAGAACAAGCAATTAGACAAAATTTAACTTGCTCAACAACAAAGATAAGGGAAGATTAGGCCAATGGATGAAACATCATCACAACCTAGGATTCTACTATATTAATAAGATTCAAAGGCACTATAATCTATTAGGAGTTTTTGATGTATACCTTACGGCTATAAGCAGCAACAACTAACGACAAGGGACTAGACCAAACATTACTTGCGAAACAAGTAGAATCATGGAAGATTGGACCAATGGATAAAACGTCGTCACAACCGAGTGTTCTACTAGATTAATATGATTCAAAAGCACAAAAACGTATTAGGTGTTTACGATTTTCACCTTAAGGCTATAAGGAGCTAACAACAAACATGAAGTAACTAGGCCAAACTTAAATTGCAAAACAAGTAGAATCTGGGAAGATTAGACCAATGGATGAAACATCGTTAAAACCTAGAGTTCTACTAGATTAATTTGATTCAAAGGCACTAGAATATATTAGGAGTTTCTGATGTGCACCTAACGGCTAGAAAAAGCCAACAACACACAACAAGCAACTAGGCCAAACTTAACTTGCGAAACAAGTACAATCAGGGAAAATTAGGCCAATGGATGAAATATGGCCACAACCTAGGGTTCTACTAAATTTTAATAAGATTCAAAGACACTTGAATGTATTAGGAGTTTTCGTTGTGCATTGTACGGCTATAAGGAGCCAAAAACACACAACAAGCAACTAGGCCAAAACTTAACTTGCGAAACAATTAGAATCAGAGAAGATTAGACCAATGGATGAAGCATCGTCACAACCGAGAGTTCTACTATATTAATATGCTTCAAAGGCACTAGAATGATTTAGGAGTTTTTGATATGCACCTTACGGCTCTAAGGACCCAACAACACACAACAAGCAACTAGGCCAAACATTACTTGCAACACAAGTAGAATCGGAAAAGATTGGACCAATGGATGAATCTTCCTCACAACCAAGATTTCCACTATATTAATAAGATTCAATGGCACTAGAATATATTAGGAGTTTTTGATGCGCACATAACGGCTAGAAGCAGCCAACAACAAACAACAAGCAACTAGGCCAAACTTAACTTGCGAAATAAGTAGAATCAGGGAAGATTAGACCAGTGGATGGAGCATCCTCACAACCTAGAGTTCTAGTAGATTAATAAGATTCAAAGGCAGTGGAGTGTATTAGAAGTTTTTGATGTGCACCTTAAGGCTAGAATGAGCCAACAACAAACAACAACCAACTAGGCCAAACTTAACTTGCGAAATAAGTAGAATCAGGGAAGATTAGGCCAATGGATGAATTATCGTCACAACCTAAGGTTCTACTAGATTAATAATATTGAAAGGCACTTGAATGTATTAGGAGTTTTTGATGTGCACCGTACGGCTACATGGAGCTGAGAACACACAACAAGCAATTAGGCCAAATTTAACTTGCGAAACAAGTAGAATAAGGGAAGATTAGGCCAATGGATGAAACATCATCACAACCTAGGATTCTACTATATTAATAAGATTCAAAGGCACTATAATCTATTAGGAGTTTTTGATGTGCACCTTACGGCTATAAGCAGCCAACAACTAACAACAAGGGACTAGACCAAACATTACTTGCGAAACAAGTAGAATCATGGAAGATTGGACCAATGGATAAAACGTCGTCACAACCGAGTGTTCTACTAGATTAATATGATTCAAAAGCACAAAAATGTATTAGGTGTTTACGATTTTCACCTTAAGGCTATAAGGAGCTAACAACAAACAAGAAGTAACTAGGCCAAACTTAAATTGCAAAACAAGTAGAATCTGGGAATATTAGACCAATGGATGAAACATCGTTAAAACCTAGAGTTCTACTAGAATAATAAAATTCAAAGGCACTAGAATATATTAGGAGTTTCTGATGTGCACCTAACGGCTAGAAAAAGCCAACATCACACAAGAAGCAACTAGGCCAAACTTAACTTGCGAAACAAGTACAATCAGGGAAGATTAGGCCAATGGATGAAATATAGCCACAACCTAGGGTTCTACTAAATTTTAATAAGATTCAAAGACACTTGAATGTATTAGGAGTTTTCAGCATTGTACGGCCATAAGGAGCCAAAACACACAACAAGCAACTAGGCCAAACTTAACTTATAAACAATTAGAATCGTAGAAGATTAGACCAATGGATGAAACATTGCCACAACCGAGAGTTCTACTATATTAATATGATTCAAAGGCACTAGAATGATTTAGGAGTTTTTGATATGCACCTTACGGCTCTAAGGACCCAACAACACACAACAAGCAACTAGGCCAAACATTACTTGCAACACAAGTAGAATCGACGAAGATTGGCCCAATGGATGGTGCACCCTCACAACCAAGAGCTCCACTATATTCATAAGTTTCCAAGTCAGTAGAATATATTAGGAGTTTTTGATGCGCATAACGGCTAGAAGCAGCCAACAACACACAACAAGCAACTACGCAAACTTAACTTATAAACAAGTACAATCAGGGAAGATTAGACCAATGGATGGAGCATCCTCACAACCTAGAGTTCTAGTAGATTAATAAGATTCAAAGGCAGTGGAGTGTATTAGAAGTTTTTGATGTGCACCTTACGGCTAGAAGGAGCCAACAACAAACAACAAGCAACTAGTCCAAACTTAACTTGTGAAATAAGTAGAATCAGGGAAGATTAGGCCAATGGATGAAATATCGTCACAGCCTAAGGTTCTACTAGATTAATAATATTCAAAGGCACTTGAATGTATTAGGAGTTTTTGATGTGCACCGTACAGCTATAAGGAGCCAACAACACACAACAAGCAACTAGGCCAAATTTAACTTGCGAAACAAGTAGAATAAGGGAAGATTAGGCCAACGGATGAAACATCATCACAACCTAGGATTCTACTATATTAATAAGATTCAAAGGCACTATAATCTATTAGGAGTTTTTGATGTGCACCTTACGGCTATAAGCAGCCAACAACTAACAACAAGGGACTAGACCAAACATTACTTGCGAAACAAGTAGAATCATGGAAGATTGGACCAATGGATAAAACGTCATCACAACCGAGTGTTCTACAAGATTAATATGATTCAAAAGCACAAAAATGTATTAGGTGTTTACGATTTTCACCTTAAGGCTATAAGGAGCTAACAACAAACATGAAGTAACTAGGCCAAACTTAAATTGCAAAACAAGTAGAATCTGGGAAGATTAGACCAATGGATGAAACATCGTTAAAACCTAGAGTTCTACTAGATTAATAAGATTCAAAGGCACTAGAATATATTAGGAGTTTCTGATGTGCACCTAACGGCTAGAAAAAGCCAACAACACACAACAAGCAACTAGGCCAAACTTAACTTGCGAAACAAGTACAATCAGGGAAGATTAGGCCAATGGATGAAATATAGTCACAACCTAGGGTTCTACTAAATTTTAATAAGAATCAAAGACACTTGTATGTATTACGAGTTTTCGTTGTGCATTGTACGGCTATAGGGAGCCAAAAACACACAACAAGCAACTAGGCCAAACTTAACTTGCGAAACAATTAGAATCAGAGAAGATTAGACCAATGGATGAAGCATCGTCACAACCGAGAGTTCTAGTATATTAATATGATTCAAAGGCACTAGAATGATTTAGGAGTTTTTGATATGCACCTTACGGCTCTAAGGACCCAACAACACACAACAAGCAACTACGCCAAACATTACTTGCAAAACAAGTAGAATCGGAGAAGATTGGACCAATGGATGAAGCATCCTCACAACCAAGATTTCCACTATATTAATAAGATTCAAAGGCACTAGAATATATTAGGAGTTTTTGATGCGCACATAACGGCTAGAATCAGCCAACAACACACAACAAGCAACTACGCAAACTTAACTTGCGAAACAAGTACAATCAGGGAAGATTAGACGAATGGATGGAGCATTCTCACAACCTAGTGTTCTAGTAGATTAATATGATTCAAAGGCAGTGGAGTGTATTAGAAGTTTTTGATGTGCACCTTACGGCTAGAATGAGCCAACAACAAACAACAAACAACTAGGCCAAACTTAACTTGCGAAATAAGTAGAATCAGGGAAGATTAGGCCAATGGATGAAATATCGTCACAACCTAAGGTTCTACTAGATTAATAATATTGAAAGGCACTTGAATGTATTACGAGTTTTTGATGTGCACCGTACGGCTACATGGAGCTGAGAATACACAACAAGCAACTAGGCCAAATTTAACTTGCAAAACAAGTAGAATAAGGGAAGACTAGGCCAATGGATGAAATATCATCACAACCTAGGATTCTACTGTATTAATAAGATTCAAAGGCACTATAATCTATTAGGAGTTTTTGATGTGCACCTTACGGCTATAAGCAGCCAACAACTAAGAACACGGGACTAGACCAAACATTACTTGCGAAACAAGTAGAATCATGAAAGATTGGACCAATGGTAAAACGTCGTCACAACCGAGTGTTCTACTAGATTAATATGATTCAAAAGCACAAAAATGTATTAGGTGTTTACGATTTTCAACTTAAGGCTATAAGGAGCTAACAACAAACATGAAGTAACTAGGCCAAACTTAAATTGCAAAACAAGTAGAATCTGGGAAGATTAGACCAATGGATGAAACATCGTTAAAACCTAGAGTTCTACTAGATTAATAAGATTCAAAGGCACTAGAATATATTAGGAGTTTCTGATGTGCACCTAACGGCTAGAAAAAGCCAACATCACACAAGAAGCAACTAGGCCAAACTTAACTTGCGAAACAAGTACAATCAGAGAAGATTTGGCCAATTGATGAAATATAGCCACAACGTAGGGTTCTACTAAATTTTAATAAGATTCAAAGGCACTTGAATGTATTAGGAGTTTTCGTTGTGCATTGTACGGCTATAAGGAGCCAAAAACACACAACAAGCAACTAGGCCAAACTTAACTTATAAACAATTAGAATCGTAGAAGATTAGACCAATGGATGAAACATCGTTAAAACCTAGAGTTCTACTAGATTAATAAGATTCAAAGGCACTAGAATGATTTAGGAGTTTTTGATATGCACCTTACGGCTCTAAGGACGCAACAACACACAACAAGCAACTAGGCCAAACATTACTTGCAACACAAGTAGAATCGGAGAAGATTGGACCAATGGATAAAGCATCCTCACAACCAAGATTTCCACTATATTAATAAGATTCAAAGGCACTAGAATATATTAGGAGTTTTTGATGCGCACATAACGGCTAGGAGCAGCCAACAACACACAACAAGCCACTACGCAAACTTAACTTGCGAAACAAGTACAATTAGTTAAGATTAGACCAATGGATGGAGCATCCTCACAACCTAGAGTTCTAGTAGATTAATAAGATTCAAAGGCAGTAGAGTGTATTTGAAGTTTCTGATGTGCACCATACGGCTAGAAGGAGCCAACACACAAATAACAAGCAACTAGGCCAAACTTAACTTGTAAATAAGTAGAATCAGGAAGATTAGGCCAATGGATGAAATATCGTCACCACCTAAGGTTCTACTAGATTAATAATATTCAAAGGCACTTGAATGTATTAGGAGTTTTTGATGTGCACCAGACGGCTATATGGAGCCGAGAACACACAACAAGCAACTAGGCCAAATTTAACTTATAAACAAGTAGAATAAGGGAAGATTAGGCCAATGGATGAAACATCACCACAACCTAGGATTCTACTATATTAATAAGATTCAAAGGCACTATATTCTATTAGGAGTTTTTGATGTGCACCTTACGGCTATAAGCAACCAACAACTAACAACAAGGGACTAGACCAAACATTACTTATAAACAAGTAGAATCATGGAAGATTGGACCAATGGATAAAACGTCATCACAACCGAAAGTGTTCTACTAGATTAATATGATTCAAAAGCACAAAAATGTATTAGGTGTTTACGATTTTCACCTTAAGGCTATAAGGAGCTAACAACAAACATGAAGTAACTAGGCCAAACTTAAATTGCAAAACAAGTAGAATCGGGAAGATTAGACCAATGGATGAAACATCGTTAAAACCTAGAGTTCTACTAGATTAATAAGATTCAAAGGCACTAGAATATATTAGGAGTTTCGATGTGCACCTAACGGCTAGAAAAAGCCAACAACACACAACAAGCAACTAGGCCAAACTTAACTTGCATAAACAAGTACAATCAGGAAGATTAGGCCAATGGATGAAATATAGCCACAACCTAGGGTTCTACTAAATTTTAATAAGATTCAAAGACACTTGAATGTATTAGGAGTTTTCAGTGCATTGTACGGCTATAAGGAGCCAAAAACACACAACAAGCAACTAGGCCAAACTTAACTTATAAACAATTAGAATCAGAGAAGATTAGACCAATGGATGAAGCAATGCCACAACGGAGAGTTCTACTATATTAATATGATTCAAAGGCACTAGAATGATTTAGGAGTTTTTGATATGCACCTTACGGCTCTAAGGACGCAACAACACACAACAAGCAACTCGGCTAAACTTAACTTGCGAAACAAATAGAACTAGGGAATATTAGATCAATGGATGAAGCATCCTCACAACCAAGATTTCCACTATATTAATAAGATTCAAAGGCACTAGAATATATTAGGACTTTTTGATGCGCACATAACGGCTAGAAGCAGCCAACAACACACAACAAGCAACTACGCAAACTTAACTTGCATAAACAAGTACAATCAGTGAAGATTAGACCAATGGATGGAGCATCCTCACAACCTAGAGTTCTAGTAGATTAATAAGATTCAAAGGCAGTAGAGTGTATTAGAAGTTTTTGATGTGCACCTTACGGCTAGAAGGAGCCAACAACAAACAACAAGCAACTAGGCCAAACTTAACTTGTAAATAAGTAGAATCAGGAAGATTAGGCCAATGGATGAAATATCGCCACAACCTAAGGTTCTACTAGATTAATAATATTCAAAGGCACTTGAATGTATTAGGAGTTTTTGATGTGCACCGCACGGCTACATGGAGCCGAGAACACACAACAAGCAACTAGGCCAAATTTAACTTATAAACAAGTAAAATAAAAAAAGATTAGGACAATGAATGAAACATCATCACAACCTAGGATTCTACTATATTAATAAGATTCAAAGGCACTATAATCTATTAGGAGTTTTTGATATGCACCTTACGGCTATAAGCAGCAACAACTAACAACAAGGGACTAGACCAAACATTACTTAAGTAAACAAGTAGAATCATGGAAGATTGGACCAATGGATAAAACGTCACAACCGAAAGTGTTCTACTAGATTAATATGATTCAAAAGCACAAAAATGTATTAGGTGTTTACGATTTTCACCTTAAGGCTATAAGGAGCTAACAACAAACATGAAGTAACTAGGCCAAACTTAAATTGCAAAACAAGTAGAATGGGAAGATTAGACCAATGGATGAAACATCGTTAAAACCTAGAGTTCTACTAGATTAATAAGATTCAAAGGCACTAGAATATATTAGGAGTTTCGATGTGCACCTAACGGCTAGAAAAAGCCAACAACACACAACAAGCAACTAGGCCAAACTTAACTTGTAAACAAGTACAATCAGGAAGATTAGGCCAATGGATGAAATATAGCCACAACCTAGGGTTCTACTAAATTTTAATAAGATTCAAAGACACTTGAATGTATTAGGAGTTTTCACAGCATTGTACGGCTATAAGGAGCCAAAACACACAACAAGCAACTAGGCCAAACTTAACTTGCATAAACATTTAGAAACAGAGAAGATTAGACCAATGGATGAAGCATCGTCACAACCGAGAGTTCTACTATATTAATATGATTCAAAGGCACTAGAATGATTTAGGAGTTTTTGATATGCACCTTACGGCTCTAAGGACCCAACAACACACAACAAGCAACTAGGCCAAACATTACTTGCAACACAAGTAGAATCAGAGAAGATTAGACCAATGGATGAAGCATCCTCACAACCAAGATTTCCACTATATTAATAAGATTCAAAGGCACTAGAATATATTAGGAGTTTTTGATGCGCACATAACGGCTAGAAGCAGCCAACAACACACAACAAGCAACTACGCAAACTTAACTTGTTAAACAATTACAATCAGGGAAGATTAGACCAATGGATGGAGCATCCTCACAACCTAGAGTTCTAGTAGATTAATAAGATTCAAAGGCAGTAGACTGTATTAGAAGTTTTTGATGTGCACCTTACGGCTAGAAGGAGCCAACAACAAACAACAAGCAACTAGGCCAAACTTAACTTGCGAAATAAGTAGAATCAGGGAAGATTAGGCCAATGGATGAAATATCGTCACAACCTAAGGTTCTACTAGATTAATAATATTCAAAGGCACTTGAATGTATTAGGAGTTTTTGATGTGCACCGTACGGCTATATGGAGCTGAGAACACACAACAAGCAACTAGTCCAAATTATGAAACAAGTAGAATAAGGGAAGATTAGGCCAATGGATGAAACATCATCACAACCTAGGATTCTACTATATTAATAAGATTCAAAGGCACTATAATCTATTAGGAGTTTTTGATGTGCACCTTACGGCTATAAGCAGCCAACAACTAACAACAAGGGACTAGACCAAACATTACTTGCGAAACAAGTAGAATCATGGAAGATTGGACCAATGGATAAAATGCGTCACAACCGAGTGTTCTACTAGATTAATATGATTCAAAAGCACAAAAATGTATTAGGTGTTTACGATTTTCACCTTAAGGCTATAAGGAGCTAACAACAAACATGAAGTAACTAGGCCAAACTTAAATTGCAAAACAAGTAGAATCTGGGAAGATTAGACCAATGGATGAAACATCGTTAAAACCTAGAGTTCTACTAGATTAATAAGATTCAAAGGCACTAGAATATATTAGGAGTTTCTGATGTGCACCTAACGGCTAGAAAAAGCCAACAACACACAACAAGCAACTAGGCCAAACTTAACTTATAAACAAGTACAATCAAGGAAGATTAGGCCAATGGATGAAATATAGCCACAACCTAGGGTTCTACTAAATTTTAATAAGATTCAAAGACACTTGAATGTATTAGGAGTTTTCGTTGTGCATTGTACGGCTATAAGGAGCCAAAAACACACAACAAGCAACTAGGCCAAACTTAACTTATAAACAATTAGAATCAGAGAAGATTAGACCAATGGATGAAGCATCGTCACAACCGAGAGTTCTACTATATTAATATGATTCAAAGGCACTAGAATGATTTAGGAGTTTTTGATATGCACCTTACGGCTCTAAGGACCCAACAACACACAACAAGCAACTAGGCCAAACATTACTTGCAACACAAGTAGAATCGGAGAAGATTGGACCAATGGATGAAGCATCCTCACAACCAAGATTTCCACTATATTAATAAGATTCAAAGGCACTAGAATATATTAGGAGTTTTTGATGCGCACATAACGGCTAGAAGCAGCCAACAACACACAACAAGCAACTACGCAAACTTAACTTGTGAAATAAGTACAATCAGGAAGATTAGACCAATGGATGGAGCATCCTCACAACCTAGAGTTCTAGTAGATTAATAAGATTCAAAGGCAAAGAGTGTATTAGAAGTTTTTGATGTGCACCTTACGGCTAGAAGGAGCCAACAACAAACAACAAACAACTAGGCCAAACTTAACTTGTAAATAAGTAGAATCAGGAAGATTAGGCCAATGGATGAAATATCGTCACAACCTAAGGTTCTACTAGATTAATAATATTCAAAGGCACTTTAATGTATTAGGAGTTTTTGATGTGCACCGTACGGCTATATGGAGCCGAGAACACACAACAAGCAACTAGGCCAAATTTAACTTAAAAAACAAGTAGAATAAGGAAAGATTAAGACAATAGATGAAACATCATCACAACCTAGGATTCTACTATATTAATAAGATTCAAAGGCACTATAATCTATTAGGAGTTTTGATGTGCACCTTACGGCTATAAGCACCAACAACTAACAACAACAAGGGACTAGACCAAACATTACTTGCGAAACAAGTAGAATCATGGAAGATTGGACCAATGGATAAAACGTCGTCACAACCGACTGTTCTACTAGATTAATATGATTCAAAAGCACAAAAATGTATTAGGTGTTTACGATTTTCACCTTAAGGCTATAAGGAGCTAACAACAAACATGAATTAACTAGGCCAAACTTAAATTGCAAAACAAGTAGAATCTGGGAAGATTAGACCAATGGATGAAACATCGTTAAAACCTAGAGTTCTACTAGATTAATAAGATTCAAAGGCACTAGAATATATTAGGAGTTTTTGATGTGCACCTAACGGCTAGAAAAAGCCAACAACACACAACAAGCAACTAGGCCAAACTTAACTTATAAACAAGTACAATCAGGAAGATTAGGCCAATGGATGAAATATAGCCACAACCTAGGGTTCTACTAAATTTTAATAAGATTCAAAGACACTTGAATGTATTAGGAGTTTTCATGTGCATTGTACGGCTCTAAGGACGCAACAACACACAACAAGCAACTAGGCCAAACATTACTTGCAACACAAGTAGAATCAGAGAAGATTAGACCAATGGATGAAGCATCGTCACAACCGAGAGTTCTACTATATTAATATGATTCAAAGGCACTAGAATGATTTAGGAGTTTTTGATATGCACCTTACGGCTCTAAGGACCCAACAACACACAACAAGCAACTATGCCAAACATTACTTGCAAAACAAGTAGAATTATGGAAGATTAGACCAAGGGATGAAGCATCCTCACAACCAAGATTTCCACTATATTAATAAGATTCAAAGGCACTAGAATATATTAGGAGTTTTTGATGCGCACATAACGGCTAGAAGCAGCCAACAACACACAACAAGCAACTACGCAAACTTAACTTGCAAAACAAGTACAATCAGGGAAGATTAGACCAATGGATGGAGCATCCTCACAACCTAGAGTTCTAGTAGATTAATAAGATTCAAAGGCAGTAGAGTGTATTAGAAGTTTTTGATGTGCACCTTACGGCTAGAATGAGCCAACAACAAACAACAAACAACTAGGCCAAACTAAACTTGCGAAATAAGTAGAATCAGGGAAGATTAGGCCAATGGATAAAATATCGTCACAACCTAAGGTTCTACTAGATTAATAATATTCAAAGGCACTTGAATGTATTAGGAGTTTTTGATGTGCACCGTACGGCTATATGGAGCTGAGAACACACAACAAGCAACTAGGCCAAATTTAACTTGCGAAACAAGTAGAATAAGGGAAGATTAGGCCAATGGATGAAACATCATCACAACCTAGGATTCTACTATATTAATAAGATTCAAAGGCACTATAATCTATTAGGAGTTTTTGATGTGCACCTTACGGCTATAGGACCCAACAACTAACAACAAGGGACTAGACCAAACATTACTTAAAAACAAGTAGAATCATGGAAGATTGGACCAATGGATAAAACGTCGTCACAACCGAGTGTTCTACTAGATTAATATGATTCAAAAGCACAAAAACATATTAGGTGTTTACGATTTTCACCTTAAGGCTATAAGGAGCTAACAACAAACATGAAGTAACTAGGCCAAACTTAACTTGCGAAACAAGTACAATCAGGGAAGATTAGACCAATGAATGAAACGTCGTTAAAACCTAGAGTTCTACTAGATTAATAAGATTCAAAGGCACTAGAATATATTAGGAGTTACTGATGTGCACCTAACGGCTAGAAAAAGGCAACAACACACAACAATCAACTAGGCCAAACTTAACTTGCGAAACAAGTACAATCAGGGAAGATTAGGCCAATGGATGAAATATAGTCACAACCTAGGGTTCTACTAAATTTTAATAAGATTCAAAGACACTTGAATGTATTAGGAGTTTTCGTTGTGCATTGTACGGCTATAGGGAGCCAAAAACACACAACAAGCAACTAGGCCAAACTTAACTTGCGAAACAAGTAGAATAAGGGAAGATTAGGCCAATGGATGAAACATCATCACAACCTAGGATTCTACTGTATTAATAAGATTCAAAGGCACTATAATCTATTAGGAGTTTTTGATGTGCCAAACATTACTTGAAAAACAAGTAGAATCGGAGAAGATTGGACCAATAGATGAAGCATCCTCACAACCAAGATTTCCACTATATTAATAAGATTCAAAGGCACTAGAATATATTAGGAGAACAACACACAACAAGCAACTAGGCCAAACTTAACTAAGATTAGGCCAATGGATGAAATATCGTCACAACCTAAGGTTCTACTAGATTAATAATATTGAAAGGCACTTGAATGTATTAGGAGTTTTTGATGTGCACCTTACGGCTCTAAGGACCCAACAACACACAACAAGCAACTAGGCCAAACATTACTTGCAAAACAAGTAGAATCGGAGAAGATTGGACCAATGGATGAAGCATCCTCACAACCAAGATTTCCACTATATTAATAAGATTCAAAGGCACTAGAATATATTAGGAGTTTTTGATGCGCACATAACGGCTAGAAGCAGCCAACAACACACAACAAGCAACTACGCAAACTTAACTTGCGAAACAAGTACAATCAGGGAAGATTAGACCAATGGATGGAGCATCCTCACAACCTAGAGTTCTAGTAGATTAATAAGATTCAAAGGCAGTAGAGTGTATTAGAAGTTTTTGATGTGCACCTTACGGCTAGAAGGAGCCAACAACAAACAACAAGCAACTAGGCCAAACTTAACTTGCGAAATAAGTAGAATCAGGGAAGATTAGGCCAATGGATGAAATATCGTCACAACCTAAGGTTCTACTAGATTAATAATATTCAAAGGCACTTGAATGTATTAGGAGTTTTTGATGTGCACCGTACGGCTACATGGAGCTGAGAACACACAACAAGCAACTAGGCCAAATTTAACTTGCGAAACAAGTAGAATAAGGGAAGATTAGGCCAATGGATGAAACATCATCACAACCTAGGATTCTACTATATTAATAAGATTCAAAGGCACTATAATCTATTAGGAGTTTTTGATGTGCACCTTACGGCTATAAGCAGCCAACAACTAACAACAAGGGACTAGACCAAACATTACTTGCGAAACAAGTAGAATCATGGAAGATTGGACCAATGGATAAAACGTCACAACCGAGTGTTCTACTAGATTAATATGATTCAAAAGCACAAAAATGTATTAGGTGTTTACGATTTTCACCTTAAGGCTATAAGGAGCTAACAACAAACATGAAGTAACTAGGCCAAACTTAAATTGCAAAACAAGTAGAATCTGGGAAGATTAGACCAATGGATGAAACATCGTTAAAACCTAGAGTTCTACTAGATTAATAAGATTCAAAGGCACTAGAATATATTAGGAGTTTTTGATGTGCACCTAACGGCTAGAAAAAGCCAACAACACACAACAAGCAACTAGGCCAAACTTAACTTGCGAAACAAGTACAATCAGTGAAGATTAGGCCAATGGATGAAATATAGTCACAACCTAGAGCTCTACTAGATTAAAAAGATTCAAAGGCACTTGAATGTATTAGGAGTTTTCGTTGTGCATTGTACGGCTATAGGGAGCCAAAACACACAACAAGCAACTAGGCCAAACTTAACTTGCGAAACAATTAGAATCAGAGAAGATTAGACCAATGGATGAAGCATCGTCACAACCGAGAGTTCTACTATATTAATATGATTCAAAGGCACTAGAATGATTTAGGAGTTTTTGATATGCACCTTACGGCTCTAAGGACCCAACAACACACAACAAGCAACTAGGCCAAACATTACTTGCAAAACAAGTAGAATCGGAGAAGATTGGACCAATGGATGAAGCATCCTCACAACCAAGATTTCCACTATATTAATAAGATTCAAAGGCACTAGAATATATTAGGAGTTTTGATGCACATAACGGCTAGAAGCAACCAACAACACACAACAAGCAACTACGCAAACTTAACTTGCGAAACAAGTACAATCAGGGAAGATTAGACCAATGGATGGAGCATCCTCACAACCTAGAGTTCTAGTAGATTAATAAGATTCAAAGGCAGTAGAGTGTATTAGAAGTTTTTGATGTGCACCTTACGGCTAGAATGAGCCAACAACAAACAACAAGCAACTAGGCCAAACTTAACTTGCGAAATAAGTAGAATCAGGGAAGATTAGGCCAATGGATGAAATATCGTCACAACCTAAGGTTCTACTAGATTAATAATATTCAAAGGCACTTGAATGTATTAGGAGTTTTTGATGTGCACCGTACGGCTATATGGAGCTGAGAACACACAACAAGCAACTAGTCCAAATTTAACTTGCGAAACAAGTAGAATAAGGGAAGATTAGGCCAATGGATGAAACATCATCACAACCTAGGATTCTACTATATTAATAAGATTCAAAGGCACTATAATCTATTAGGAGTTTTTGATGTGCACCTTACGGCTATAAGCAGCCAACAACTAACAACAAGGGACTAGACCAAACATTACTTGCGAAACAAGTAGAATCATGGAAGATTGGACCAATGGATAAAACGTCGTCACAACCGAGTGTTCTACTAGATTAATATGATTCAAAAGCACAAAAATGTATTAGGTGTTTACGATTTTCACCTTAAGGCTATAAGGAGCTAACAACAAACATGAAGTAACTAGGCCAAACTTAAATTGCAAAACAAGTAGAATCTGGGAAGATTAGACCAATGGATGAAACATCGTTAAAACCTAGAGTTCTACTAGATTAATAAGATTCAAAGGCACTAGAATATATTAGGAGTTACTGATGTGCACCTAACGGCTAGAAAAAGGCAACAACACACAACAAGCAACTAGGCCAAACTTAACTTGCGAAACAAGTACAATCAGGGAAAATTAGGCCAATGGATGAAATATAGTCACAACCTAGGGTTCTACTAAATTTTAATAAGAATCAAAGACACTTGTATGTATTACGAGTTTTCGTTGTGCATTGTACGGCTATAGGGAGCCAAAAACACACAACAAGCAACTAGGCCAAACTTAACTTGCGAAACAATTAGAATCAGAGAAGATTAGACCAATGGATGAAGCATCGTCACAACCGAGAGTTCTACTATATTAATATGATTCAAAGGCACTAGAATGATTTAGGAGTTTTTGATATGCACCTTACGGCTCTAAGGACCCAACAACACACAACAAGCAATTAGGCCAAACATTACTTGCAAAACAAGTAGAATCTGGGAAGATTAGACCAATGGATGAAACATCGTTAAAACCTAGAGTTCTACTAGATTAATAAGATTCAAAGGCACTAGAATATATTAGGAGTTTCTGATGTGCACCTTACGGCTAGAAGGAGCCAACAACAAACAACAAGCAACTAGTCCAAACTTAACTTGTGAAATAAGTAGAATAAGGGAAGATTAGGCCAATGGATGAAACATCATCACAACCTAGGATTCTACTATATTAATAAGATTCAAAGGCACTATAATCTATTAGGAGTTTTTGATGTGCACCTTACGGCTATAAGCAGCCAACAACTAACAACAAGGGACTAGACCAAACATTACTTGCGAAACAAGTAGAATCATGGAAGATTGGACCAATGGATAAAACGTCGTCACAACCGAGTGTTCTACTAGATTAATATGATTCAAAAGCACAAAAATGTATTAGGTGTTTACGATTTTCACCTTAAGGCTATAAGGAGCTAACAACAAACATGAAGTAACTAGGCCAAACTTAAATTGCAAAACAAGTAGAATCTGGGAAGATTAGACCAATGGATGAAACATCGTTAAAACCTAGAGTTCTACTAGATTAATAAGATTCAAAGGCACTAGAATATATTAGGAGTTTCTGATGTGCACCTAACGGCTAGAAAAAGCCAACAACACACAACAAGCAACTAGGCCAAACTTAACTTGCGAAACAAGTACAATCAGGGAAGATTAGGCCAATGGATGAAATATAGTCACAACCTAGGGTTCTACTAAATTTTAATAAGAATCAAAGACACTTGAATGTATTAGGAGTTTTCGTTGTGCATTGTACGGCTATAGGGAGCCAAAAACACACAACAAGCAACTAGGCCAAACTTAACTTGCGAAACAATTAGAATCAGAGAAGATTAGACCAATGGATGAAGCATCGTCACAACCGAGAGTTCTACTATATTAATATGATTCAAAGGCACTAGAATGATTTAGGAGTTTTTGACATGCACCTTACGGCTCTAAGGACCCAACAACACACAACAAGCAACTAGGCCAAACATTACTTGCAAAACAAGTAGAATCGGAGAAGATTGGACCAATGGATGAAGCATCCTCACAACCAAGATTTCCACTATATTAATAAGATTCAAAGGCACTAGAATATATTAGGAGTTTTGATGCGCACATAACGGCTAGAAGCAGCCAACAACACACAACAAGCAACTACGCAAACTTAACTTGCGAAACAAGTACAATCAGGGAAGATTAGACCAATGGATGGAGCATCCTCACAACCTAGAGTTCTAGTAGATTAATAAGATTCATTATTAGAAGTTTTTGATGTGCACCTTACGGCTAGAAGGAGCCAACAACAAACAACAAGCAACTAGTCCAAACTTAACTTGCGAAATAAGTAGAATCAGGGAAGATTAGGCCAATGGATGAAATATCGTCACAACCTAAGGTTCTACTAGATTAATAATATTCAAAGGCACTTGAATGTATTAGGAGTTTTTGATGTGCACCGTACGGCTACATGGAGCTGAGAACACACAACAAGCAACTAGTCCAAATTTAACTTGCGAAACAAGTAGAATAAGGGAAGATTAGGCCAATGGATGAAACATCATCACAACCTAGGATTCTACTATATTAATAAGATTCAAAGGCACTATAATCTATTAGGAGTTTTTGATGTGCACCTTACGGCTATAAGCAACCAACAACTTACAACAAGGGACTAGACCAAACATTACTTGCGAAACAAGTAGAATCATGGAAGATTGGACCAATGGATAAAACGTCGTCACAACCGAGTGTTCTACTAGATTAATATGATTCAAAAGCACAAAAATGTATTAGGTGTTTACGATTTTCACCTTAAGGCTATAAGGAGCTAACAACAAACATGAAGTAACTAGGCCAAACTTAAATTGCAAAACAAGTAGAATCTGGGAAGATTAGACCAATGGATGAAACATCGTTAAAACCTAGAGTTCTACTAGATTAATAAGATTCAAAGGCACTAGAATATATTAGGAGTTTCTGATGTGCACCTAACGGCTAGAAAAAGCCAACAACACACAACAAGCAACTAGGCCAAACTTAACTTGCGAAACAAGTACAATCAGGGAAGATTAGGCCAATGGATGAAATATAGCCACAACCTAGGGTTCTACTAAATTTTAATAAGATTCAAAGACACTTGAATGTATTAGGAGTTTTCGTTGTGCATTGTACGGCTATAAGGAGCCAAAAACACACAACAAGCAACTAGGCCAAACTTAACTTGCGAAACAATTAGAATCAGAGAAGATTAGACCAATGGATGAAGCATCGTCACAACCGAGAGTTCTACTATATTAATATGATTCAAAGGTACTAGAATGATTTAGGAGTTTTTGATATGCACCTTACGGCTCTAAGGACCCAACAACACACAACAAGCAACTAGGCCAAACTTAACTTGCGAAACAATTAGAATCAGAGAAGATTAGACCAATGGATGAAGCATCGTCACAACCTAGACTTCTAGTAGATTAATAAGATTCAAAGGCAGTAGAGTGTATTAGAAGTTTTTGATGTGCACCTTACGGCTAGAAGGAGCCAACAACAAACAACAAGCAACTAGGCCAAACTTAACTTGCGAAATAAGTAGAATCAGGGAAGATTAGGCCAATGGATGAAATATCGTCACAACCTAAGGTTCTACTAGATTAATAATATTCAAAGGCACTTGAATGTATTAGGAGTTTTTTATGTGCACCGTACGGCTACAGAATGAGCCAACAACACACAACAAGCAACTAGTCCAAATTTAACTTGCGAAACAAGTAGAATAAGGGAAGATTAGGCCAAAGTATGAAACATCATCACAACCTAGGATTCTACTATATTAATAAGATTCAAAGGCACTATAATCTATTAGGAGTTTTTGATGTGCACCTTACGGCTATAAGCAGCAACAACTAACAACAAGGGACTAGACCAAACATTACTTGCGAAACAAGTAGAATCATGGAAGATTGGACCAATGGATAAAACGTCGTCACAACCGAGTGTTCTACTAGATTAATATGATTCAAAAGCACAAAAATGTATTAGGTGTTTATGATTTTCACCTTAAGGCTATAAGGAGCTAACAACGAACATGAAGTAACTAGGCCAAACTTAAATTGCAAAACAAGTAGAATCTGGGAAGATTAGACCAATGGATGAAACATCGTTAAAACCTAGAGTTCTACTAGATTAATAAGATTCAAAGGCACTAGAATATATTAGGAGTTTTTGATGTGCACCTAACGGCTAGAAAAAGGCAACAACACACAACAAGCAACTAGGCCAAACTTAACTTGCGAAACAAGTACAATCAGGGAAGATTAGGCCAATGGATGAAATATAGTCACAACCTAGGGTTCTACTAAATTTTAATAAGATTCAAAGACAGTTGAATATATTAGGAGTTTTCGTTGTGCATTGTACGGCTATAAGGAGCCAAAAACACACAACAAGCAACTAGGCCAAACTTAACTTGCGAAACAATTAGAATCAGAGAAGATTAGACCAATGGATGAAGCATCGTCACAACCGAGAGTTCTACTATATTAATATGATTCAAAGGCACTAGAATGATTTAGGAGTTTTTGATATGCACCTTACGGCTCTAAGGACCCAACAACACACAACAAGCAACTAGGCCAAACATTACTTGCAAAACAAGTAGAATCGGAGAAGATTGGACCAATGGATGAAGCATCCTCACAACCAAGATTTCCACTATATTAATAAGATTCAAAGGCACTAGAATATATTAGGAGTTTTTGATGCGCACATAACGGCTAGAAGCAACCAACAACACACAACAAGCAACTACGCAAACTTAACTTGCGAAACAAGTACAATCACGGAAGATTAGACCAATGGATGGAGCATCCACACAACCTAGAGTTCTAGTAGATTAATAAGATTCAAAGGCAGTAGAGTGTATTAGAAGTTTTTGATGTGCACCTTACGGCTAGAAGGAGCCAACAACAAACAACAAGCAACTAGTCCAAACTTAACTTGTGAAATAAGTAGAATCAGGGAAGATTAGGCCAATGGATGAAATATCGTCACAACCTAAGGTTCTACTAGATTAATAATATTCAAAGGCACTTGAATGTATTAGAAGTTTTTGATGTGCACCGTACGGCTATATGGAGCTGAGAACACACAACAAGCAACTAGGCCAAATTTAACTTGCGAAACAAGTAGAATAAGGGAAGATTAGGCCAATGGATGAAACATCATCACAACCTAGGATTCTACTGTATTAATAAGATTCAAAGGCACTATAATCTATTAGGAGTTTTTGATGTGCACCTTACGGCTATAAGCAGCCAACAACTAACAACAAGGGACTAGACCAAACATTACTTACGAAACAAGTAGAATCATGGAAGATTGGACCAATGGATAAAACGTCGTCACAACCGAGTGTTCTACTAGATTAATATGATTCAAAAGCACAAAAATGTATTAGGTGTTTACGATTTTCACCTTAAGGCTATAAGGAGCTAACAACAAACATGAAGTAACTAGGCCAAACTTAAATTGCAAAACAAGTAGAATCTGG
The DNA here is from genome assembly GCA_020080225.1 of Gynochthodes officinalis. Lineage (NCBI taxonomy): Eukaryota > Viridiplantae > Streptophyta > Magnoliopsida > Gentianales > Rubiaceae > Gynochthodes > Gynochthodes officinalis. The sequence continues at coordinate 41,475,288 of CM034618.1, read as the reverse complement.
GAAGATTAGACCAATGGATGAAACATCGTTAAAACCTAGAGTTCTACTAGATTAATAAGATTCAAAGGCACTAGAATATATTAGGAGTTACTGATGTGCACCTAACGGCTAGAAAAAGGCAACAACACACAACAAGCAACTAGGCCAAACTTAACTTGCGAAACAAGTACAATCAGGGAAGATTAGGCCAATGGATGAAATATAGTCACAACCTAGGGTTCTACTAAATTTTAATAAGATTCAAAGACACTTGAATGTATTAGGAGTTTTCGTTGTGCATTGTAATGCCTATAGGAGCCAAAGACACACAACAAGCAACTAGGCCAAACTTAACTTGCGAAACAATTAGAATCAGAGAAGATTAGACCAATGGATGAAGCATCGTCACAACCGAGAGTTCTACTATATTAATATGATTCAAAGGCACTAGAATGATTTAGGAGTTTTTGATATGCACCTTACGGCTCTAAGGACCCAACAACACACAACAAGCAACTAGGCCAAACATTACTTGCAAAACAAGTAGAATCGGAGAAGATTGGACCAATGGATGAAGCATCCTCACAACCAAGATTTCCACTATATTAATAAGATTCAAAGGCACTAGAATATATTAGGAGTTTTTGATGCGCACATAACGGCTAGAAGCAGCCAACAACACACAACAAGCAACTACGCAAACTTAACTTGCGAAACAAGTACAATCAGGGAAGATTAGACCAATGGATGGAGCATCCTCACAACCTAGAGTTCTAGTAGATTAATAAGATTCAAAGGCAGTAGAGTGTATTTGAAGTTTCTGATGTGCACCATACGGCTAGAAGGAGCCAACACACAAATAACAAGCAACTAGGCCAAACTTAACTTGCGAAATAAGTAGAATCAGGGAAGATTAGGCCAATGGATGAAATATCGTCACAACCTAAGGTTCTACTAGATTAATAATATTCAAAGGCACTTGAATGTATTAGAAGTTTTTGATGTGCACCGTACGGCTATATGGAGCTGAGAACACACAACAAGCAACTAGGCCAAATTTAACTTGCGAAACAAGTAGAATAAGGGAAGATTAGGCCAATGGATGAAACATCATCACAACCTAGGATTCTACTATATTAATAAGATTCAAAGGCACTATAATCTATTAGGAGTTTTTGATGTGCACCTTACGGCTATAAGCAGCCAACAACTAACAACAAGGGACTAGACCAAACATTACTTGCGAAACAAGTAGAATCATGGAAGATTGGACCAATGGATAAAATGCGTCACAACCGAGTGTTCTACTAGATTAATATGATTCAAAAGCACAAAAATGTATTAGGTGTTTACGATTTTCACCTTAAGGCTATAAGGAGCTAACAACAAACATGAAGTAACTAGGCCAAACTTAAATTGCAAAACAAGTAGAATCAGGGAAGATTAGACCAATGGATGAAACATCGTTAAAACCTAGAGTTCTACTAGATTAATAAGATTCAAAGGCACTAGAATATATTAGGAGTTACTGATGTGCACCTAACGGCTAGAAAAAGGCAACAACACACAACAAGCAACTAGGCCAAACTTAACTTGCGAAACAAGTACAATCAGGGAAGATTAGGCCAATGGATGAAATATAGTCACAACCTAGGGTTCTACTAAATTTTAATAAGATTCAAAGACACTTGAATGTATTAGGAGTTTTCAGCATTGTACGGCTATAGGGAGCCAAAACACACAACAAGCAACTAGGCCAAACTTAACTTGCGAAACAATTAGAATCAGAGAAGATTAGACCAATGGATGAAGCATCGTCACAACCGAGAGTTCTACTATATTAATATGATTCAAAGGCACTAGAATGATTTAGGAGTTTTTGATATGCACCTTACGGCTCTAAGGACCCAACAACACACAACAAGCAACTAGGCCAAACATTACTTGCAAAACAAGTAGAATCGGAGAAGATTGGACCAATGGATGAAGCATCCTCACAACCAAGATTTCCACTATATTAATAAGATTCAAAGGCACTAGAATATATTAGGAGTTTTTGATGCGCACATAACGGCTAGAAGCAGCCAACAACACACAACAAGCAACTACGCAAACTTAACTTGCGAAACAAGTACAATCAGGGAAGATTAGACCAATGGATGGAGCATCCTCACAACCTAGAGTTCTAGTAGATTAATAAGATTCAAAGGCAGTAGAGTGTATTAGAAGTTTTTGATGTGCACCTTACGGCTAGAAGGAGCCAACAACAAACAACAAGCAACTAGGCCAAACTTAACTTGTGAAATAAGTAGAATCAGGGAAGATTAGGCCAATGGATGAAATATCGTCACAACCTAAGGTTCTACTAGATTAATAATATTCAAAGGCACTTGAATGTATTAGAAGTTTTTGATGTGCACCGTACGGCTATATGGAGCTGAGAACACACAACAAGCAACTAGGCCAAATTTAACTTATAAACAAGTAGAATAAGGGAAGATTAGGCCAATTGACTGAACATCATCACAACCTAGGATTTTACTATATTAATAATATTCAAATTTACTATAATCTATTAGGAGTTTTGATGTGCACCTTACGGCTATAAGCGACCAACAACTAACAACAAGGGACTAGACCAAACATTACTTATAAACAAGTAGAATCATGGAAGATTGGACCAATGGAAAATACGGCGTCACAACCGAGTGTTCTACTAGATTAATATGATTCAAAAGCACAAAAATGTATTAGGTGTTTACGATTTTCACCTTAAGGCTATAAGGAGCTAACAACAAACATGAAGTAACTAGGCCAAACTTAAATTGCAAAACAAGTTGAATCTGGGAAGATTAGACCAATGGATGAAACATCGTTAAAACCTAGAGTTCTACTAGATTAATAAGATTCAAAGGCACTAGAATATATTAGGAGTTACTGATGTGCACCTAACGGCTAGAAAAAGGCAACAACACACAACAAGCAACTAGGCCAAACTTAACTTGCGAAACAAGTACAATCAGGGAAGATTAGGCCAATGGATGAAATATAGTCACAACCTAGGGTTCTACTAAATTTTAATAAGATTCAAAGACACTTGAATGTATTAGGAGTTTTCGTTGTGCATTGTACGGCTATAGGGAGCCAAAAACACACAACAAGCAACTAGGCCAAACTTAACTTGCGAAACAATTAGAATCAGAGAAGATTAGACCAATGGATGAAGCATCGTCACAACCGAGAGTTCTACTATATTAATATGATTCAAAGGCACTAGAATGATTTAGGAGTTTTTGATATGCACCTTACGGCTCTAAGGACCCAACAACACACAACAAGCAACTAGGCCAAACATTACTTGCAAAACAAGTAGAATCGGAGAAGATTGGACCAATGGATGAAGCATCCTCACAACCAAGATTTCCACTATATTAATAAGATTCAAAGGCACTAGAATATATTAGGAGTTTTTGATGCGCACATAACGGCTAGAAGCAGCCAACAACACACAACAAGCAACTACGCAAACTTAACTTGCGAAACAAGTACAATCAGGGAAGATTAGACCAATGGATGGAGCATCCTCACAACCTAGAGTTCTAGTAGATTAATAAGATTCAAAGGCAGTAGAGTGTATTAGAAGTTTTTGATGTGCACCTTACGGCTAGAAGGAGCCAACAACAAACAACAAGCAACTAGTCCAAACTTAACTTGTGAAATAAGTAGAATCAGGGAAGATTAGGCCAATGGATGAAATATCGTCACAACCTAAGGTTCTACTAGATTAATAATATTCAAAGGCACTTGAATGTATTAGAAGTTTTTGATGTGCACCGTACGGCTATATGGAGCTGAGAACACACAACAAGCAACTAGGCCAAATTTAACTTGCGAAACAAGTAGAATAAGGGAAGATTAGGCCAATGGATGAAACATCATCACAACCTAGGATTCTACTATATTAATAAGATTCAAAGGCACTATAATCTATTAGGAGTTTTTGATGTGCACCTTACGGCTATAAGCAGCCAACAACTAACAACAAGGGACTAGACCAAACATTACTTGCGAAACAAGTAGAATAATGGAAGATTGGACCAGTGGATAAAACGTCGTCACAACCGAGTGTTCTACTAGATTAATATGATTCAAAAGCACAAAAATGTATTAGGTGTTTACTATTTTCACCTTGAGGCTATAAGGAGCTAACAACAAACATGAACTAACTAGGCCAAACTTAAATTGCAAAACAAGTTGAATCTGGGAAGATTAGACCAATGGATGAAACATCGTTAAAACCTAGAGTTCTACTAGATTAATAAGATTCAAAGGCACTAGAATATATTTGGAGTTACTGATGTGCACCTAACGGCTAGAAAAAGGCAACAACACACAACAAGCAACTAGGCCAAACTTAACTTGCGAAACAAGTACAATCAGTGAAGATTAGGCCAATGGATGAAATATAGTCACAACCTAGGGTTCTACTAAATTTTAATAAGATTCAAAGACACTTGAATGTATTAGGAGTTTTCGTTGTGCATTGTACGGCTATAGGGAGCCAAAACACACAACAAGCAACTAGGCCAAACTTAACTTGCGAAACAATTAGAATCAGAGAAGATTAGACCAATGGATGAAGCATCGTCACAACCGAGAGTTAAAACTAGAGTGTACCTTCGAGAGAGTGCATCAGCCACAATGTTCTCTTTACCTTTCTTGTATTTTACCACGTATGGAAACGTTTCAATGAATGAAATCCACTTGGCATGTCTCTTGTGCAAATTCTTTTGTCCCCTGAGATACTTGATAGATTCATGATCGGTGTGGATCACAAACTCTCTTGGAAGAAGGTAGTGCTGCCATGTCTCCAAAGCTCTCACAACGGCATAAAGCTCTTTGTCATATGTTGGGTAATTCAAAGTTGCTCCATTCAGCTTCTCACTAAAGTAGGAAATAGGTCGGCCTTCTTGAAGCAACACCGCTCCAATCCCAATTCCTGAAGCATCACATTCAACTTCAAAAGTTTTAGAAAAATCAGGCAATGCTAAAACTGGAGCATTCGTTAAATCATGCTTCAATTGTTCAAAAGCCTTTTGTTGAGAATCTCCCCATTCAAATTTCACATTTTTCTTTACCAATTCATTAAGTGGGGCTGCCTTTGTTGAGAAATCTCTAACAAACCTTCTATAAAAACTTGCAAGCCCATGGAAAGATCTTACCTCAGTCACATTTGTGGGAATTGGCCATTCAAGAATTGCTGTCACCTTTGCTTCATCAACTTGTAGACCATTAGAATTCACAATATAGCCAAGGAAGATAACTTCTTCAACACAAAAAGTACACTTTTTCAAGTTTGCAAACAGTTTTTCCTCACGCAAAGTAGCAAGAACAAGCTTAAAATGTTCAACATGTTCATCCATGCTCTTACTATAAATCAAGATATCATCAAAATAGACAACAACAAATTTTCCAATGAAACGTCTCAAAACATGATTCATTAGTCTCATAAAAGTGCTGGGAGCATTAGTTAATCCAAAAGGCATAACAAGCCACTCATAAAGACCAAATTTTGTTTTGAAGGCCGTTTTCCATTCATCACCCTCTTTTATTCTTATTTGATGATAACCAGATTTCAAATCAATTTTTGTGAATAACTTAGCACCATGCAACTCATCAAGCATATCATCTAATCTAGGAATAGGATGGCGATACTTAATGGTGATTTTGTTCACGACCTACAATCAATACACATGCGCCATGAACCATCTTTTTAGGAACTAAAATCACAGAACAAAGACAAGGGCTAAGAGACTCACGAATATGTCCTATGCTTAGCAACTCATCAACTTGCCTTTGAAGTTCCTTGGTTTCTCCGGATTTGCACGATATCTGGCCTATTTGGGATGGTAGCTCCGGGCAGGAAATCAATTTGATGTTCAATCCCTCGAATTGGAGGCAATCCTTGAGGTGCTTCATCGAGTAACACATCTGCAAATTCATTCAAAACAGCAACAATTTCTAAAGGCAAATTGTTAGGTAACTCATCAAGGACAAGACATTCATCTCTGCACAAATGCATGATGATTGGCTTGTGAGAATCGAGGCCCTATCTACATCTCTCATGCTTGCAAAAAAGGTGCCTTTTGTCTCACTTGCCTTCGGCTTCTCCTTTGTTTTCCCACTCTCACTCACTTTGCTTTTAGCCTTTTCATCTCTTGCTTTTTCACTCTCACTTGGCCTTTTCTTCTCACCCTCCTCTTTTAGCCTTTTCTCCTTCATTCTCATTTGTTCTTGGTACACCTGTTGTGGAGAAAGTGGAACAAGAGTAAAAGCTTTATGATTATGAACAATATGATACTTGTTGGACTTTCCCTTGTGATCGGCATCATGATCAAACTCCCATGGTCGGCCAAGAAGAATATGGCCAGTATGCATTGGTACTACATCACACAAAACTTCATCCTCATATTTTCCAATTGAGAATTTTACCTTAGCTTGCCGATTCACCCTTAGCTCACCACTATCATTGAGCCATTGCAAACGGTAGGGACTAGGATGTACTATCATAGGCAATCCAAGCTTATCAACAAGATAAGAGCTAACACAATTAGTACAACTTCCACTATCAATGATGAGCATGCATACCTTATTTTGAACCTTGCATCTTGTGTGGAAAATAGTACTCCTTTGCTCTTTATCATCCAATCCAACTTGTGCATTCAATGCCCTCAAAGTGACTAGAATCTCATCACCACTTGATTCAAATTGTTCACCTTCATTTTCAATAGTCGGCTCCTCCACTTCTTCTTCACATTGGCTCAAATAGGAACCATCTTCTTGCATAACCATGGTTCTGGAATTAGGACATTGAGAGGCTATGTGTCCCTTCCCAAAACACTTAAAACAAGTGAGCTTAGAAGTAGAAGAAGAGGGTTTTCTTGAATCACCATTTTCAAACTTCTTAGAATCAAATTTCTTTGGTTTTCTTTCTTTTTACCAACATCCTTTTTATTCCAACTATTGTTTTTCGAAGATGATTGGTTAGAAGAAAACTTACTTGAGCCTCCTTTTCTTTTCAATTGCTTTTCTACCTTTTCTGCCATGTGCATCATTTCTTCCAAATCCATATAGTGTTGTAACTCAACAACATCAGCTATCTCCCTTTTGAGACCACCTAAGAATCGTGCCATGGTAGCTTCTTTATCTTCCTCAATATTAACTCTTGTCATAGCCACTTCCATCTCTTGGTAGTATTCTGCCACCGTTTTGGATCCTTGGGTAATTCCCTGCAATTTGTTGTACAAGTCTGTATAGAAATGTGAGGGAATAAACCTTTTCCTCATGATAGACTTCATGTCCTCCCAAGTTTCAATAGGCCTTTCTCGGTTCCTTCTCCTAGAAGACACCAACTTATCCCACCATGTTAGAGCATAAGACTGAAACTCAAGTGAAGCAATTTTTACCTTCTTTTCCTCGGAGTATTCATGAATGGAAAAGATTTTCTCCACCTTTGTCTCCCACTCCAAATAAGCTTCAGGATCACTTTTGCCATGAAATTCAGGCACCTTCATTTTAAGACCCATGAGATTGTTATCCATGCCACCTCTACGATTTCCTCTCCTTTCTCTTATTGGTGATGCACCTCCTACATCATTTCTCCTTCGCCTCATTAAGGATGATGCTTCTGATGATTGAGAACCTTCTTCATCACTATGGACCGATGGTGGTGGTTTTCCTCCAAGCTCTTGGAATCTAGTTTCCATATGTGCCATGCGTGTCATAACTGCTTCCATTGATCTATTGAATTGAGTAGTAATTTCATCACCAATTGCTCTCAACTGTGCAGTTTGATCAACTTGATCTGCCATGTGAATCAAAAACTTTGAAGAAAGATTAGTAATTCCTCACACCTTTGTACCCCTTTTCCCAATATGTCTCAACCCAAATTTGAATGTTGTACACTTGTTTTTGGCTAAATATAGTGGGGGGTAGATACACTCTTTTCTTACCACTCTTTTCCTTTCACTAGCTTCTGGTGAGAATTGTTCAAACCTTACAAGATGCTCAACAAATGGCTTACTTGGCAACAAAGAAAATTAGAAAAGATAGCATGCAAAGATCATATAAAGAAACAAGTAGAAGAGAGAATAGGAGTAGAGAGAAACAAATGGTGTTAGGACTATTGTCAATTTTTTTTTTCTTTTTTTTTTTTTGATAAGCAACACCTTCAAAGCTCTTGCAAACTTTAACCTTCAAAGACAGAACAAAGGGATTTAATAGCAAGAATTATGATGATGAATAGTAAATGGAGATACGAAGATAAAAAAAGATATGATCAATTCAAGGAGACTAGCTCTGATACCAAACTGATGTGAATCCGGGAGGATTCAACTTAATTGTAGAATCGTCCTTGAATGATCTTGGGCAAAACACCAATCCCAAGTGAACCCAACAACAATAGGATGAACCTATCACCTTTGAATCATACTTGGAGAAAGAAATCTTGAAATCTTCCAAGCCAAAACAACCTAACCAAACTAGACCCAACAACAATAGGATGAAACCTATCACCTTTGAATCATAATAAGGCTAAATAGAATTCACTATTCCCAACCCCTCTAATCTTCAAATCCAAAACACTAGGATGAACCTAACACCTTTGGATTATGAAAGGAAAAGAAAAAGATGAGTAGAGGCACCACAACTAAAAGGAAGAGTTTTAGTTGATAAGCCTTGTAAGTTTTGCAAGCAATTTTGCAAGACTCAAACTAGCTCACAAAGAAACTAGCAAAGAAAGGAAAAATCCTTAAGAAGTTTATTACTCAAATCTGATTGAAAATGTTTAACCAAGGCCCCTTTTTATAGTGTTTCAAGAGGGACCAAAGTTGAAAATTACAAAAGGACTAAAGTAGTAAATCTGAACTCTTTTGGCCAAACTAGCATTAAATAAATACTCTTTGACCAAGAAAAGCTCTATGACCTAAAAAGGACTCTTAAACAATTAATCTAAATATTAAAAATGCAGAAAACAACTTGAAAGTCTTCAAAAAAATGTGTGGAAATTCGTCCAAAATTCAGCCGCCAAAATGGACTTCTAGAATTCTTTGACTAGTCTTCACCCTTCCACTTGGTAGTTGAATTTTGACCAAGGAAATCAGATTAGACCTTCAAAATACTTCATAATTTCGTCCATTTCACCATGTTTTTGATCTTTAGAAGCTTCTTGAATTTTCTTGAAAATTCATCACTTGGTTGGGTTGAATTTGGACTTGAAATTGGGTGCTTTAAGGGCAGATTTGTGGACTGACTTTTGGGACTTGGGCTGAACGAAAATTGCATTATTTTGGACCAAATAAAGTGGTTAAGAATCAGCAACAACTCACTCAATTAGCCTCTTTTGAATCTAGGTCCAAGACTTGCAAAATGTTGTAACAAGTGGGCTGAACTTTGGTAGCATTGGTCCTTTCTTTGTCATGTACTTGAATGATCAAATTAGACAAAGATTCTTCCATCCTTTTCTTCCTTAAACGAGTCATAGGACCAGCCATGCCATCAAGTGCATGACGAGGAGAAGGAGTCTCATTTTGAGAAGCATTATTCACAACTTGATCTTCATTGTTCTTGTCTTTGTTGTTATCATGATGGGATCTTTGGAGCTCATCATCCCCTCTCTTGGAAAGGATTCGCCTCGAATCCAAAGGATCTGCATCAAAGACAAAAGGAGATAAATCGAGACATTAAAAGTAGAACTTATACCAAAGTCTCAGGAAGATCAAGCTTGTAGGCATTATCATTGACTCGTGCCACAACTTGGAATGGTCCATCTCCACGGGGTGTAATTTAGTTCTTCTTGAGGTCGAAATCTTTCTTTCCTCATGTGTACCCAAACCCAATCACGTTTAAATACAACCTTCTTACGCCTTTGTTAGCATTCTTGGCATTTTGCTCATTTTTCTTCTCAATGTTTGCACGAGCTTGCTCATGCAACTTCTTCACAACTTCAGCTTTCTTTTACCATCCAAACTCACTTGATCCTGTATAGGTAAAGGAGATAAGTCTAATGGAGTCAAAGGATTAAAACCATACACCAATTCAAAAGGAGAAAAATTAGTAGAAGTGTGTAGTGTGCGATTGTATGCAAATTCAGCAATTGGTAAACACTCCTCCCAACTCTTCAAGTTCTTCTTAATTATGGCCCTTAGTAAAACACCCAAAGTTCTATTAGATACTTAGTTTGGCCATCGGTTTGTGGGTGACTTGTAGTTGAAAACAAAAGTTTTGTTCCCAATTTTCCCCAAAGTGTTTTCCAGAAATAACTCAAAAACTTCACATCCCTATCAGAAACAATGGTCCTAGGGACTCCGTGCAGACGGACAACTTCCTTGAAGAACAAATCAGCCACATGCTTTGCATCATCGGTTTTTCTACAAGCAATAAAATGAGCCATCTTTGAGAATCTGTCAACAACAACAAAAATTGAGTCCATTCCTCTTTGGGACCTAGGCAAACCAAGAACAAAATCCATAGAACTACCCAAGGAGATTGAGGAACAGGGAGTGGAGTGTACAATCCATGAGGAAGGGATTTAGATTTTGCTTTCTTACAATCAAGACAAGTTGCACAAATTTTCTCAACATCCCTTTTCATGTTAGGCCAATAAAAATGTTCATTCAGAATATCCAAAGACTTTAAAACACCAAAATGGCCCATCAAACCTCCACAATGTGCTTCACGCACCAAAAGCTCTCTAAGTGAACAATAAGGAATACACATTTTATTTTCTTTGAACAGAAATCCTTCATGCCGATAAAACTTATTAAAAGAACCCTTTTCACATGCAGCAAATACAAGGGAAAAATCATGATCCTTATCATACAACTCCTTAATGTACTCAAATCCCATGATAGTAGCATTGGCAGTAGTAATCAGAGTGTACCTTCGAGAGAGTGCATCAGCCACAATGTTCTCTTTACCTTTCTTGTATTTTACCACGTATGGAAAAGTTTCAATGAATGAAATCCACTTGGCATGTCTCTTGTGCAAATTCTTTTGTCCCCTGAGATACTTGATAGATTCATGATCGGTGTGGATCCCAAACTCTCTTGGAAGAAGGTAGTGCTGCCATGTCTCCAAAGCTCTCACAACGGCATAAAGCTCTTTGTCATATGTTGGGTAATTCAAAGTTGCTCCATTCAGCTTCTCACTAAAGTAGGAAATAGGTCGACCTTCTTGAAGCAACACCGCTCCAATCCCAATTCCTGAAGCATCACATTCAACTTCAAAAGTTTTAGAAAAATTAGGCAATGCTAAAACTGGAGCATTAGTTAAATCATGCTTCAATTGTTCAAAAGCCTTTTGTTGAGAATCTCCCCATTCAAATTTCACATTTTTCTTTACCAATTCATTAAGTGGGGCTGCCTTTGTTGAGAAATCTCTAACAAACCTCCTATAAAAACTTGCTAGCCCATGGAAAGATCTTACCTCAGTCACATTTGTGGGAATTGGCCATTCAAGAATTGCTGTCACCTTTGCTTCATCAACTTGCAGTCCATTAGAATTCACAATATAGCCAAGAAAGATAACTTCTTCAACACAAAAAGTACACTTTTTCAAATTTGCAAACAACTTTTCCTCACGCAAAGTAGTAAGACAAGCTTAAGATGTTCAACATGTTCATCCATGCTCTTACTATAAATCAAGATATCATCAAAATAGACAACAACAAATTTTCCAATGAAACGTCTCAAAACATGATTCATTAGTCTCATAAAAGTGCTGGGAGCATTAGTTAATCCAAAAGGCATAACAAGCCACTCATAAAGACCGAATTTTGTTTTGAAGGCCGTTTTCCATTCATCACCCTCTTTTATTCTTATTTGATGATAACCAGATTTCAAATCAATTTTTGTGAAGAACTTAGCACCATGAAACTCATCAAGCATATCATTCAATCTAGGAATAGGATGGCGATACTTAATGGTGATTTTGTTCACAGCCCTACAATCAATACACATGCGCCATGAACCATCTTTTTTAGGAACTAAAATCACAGGAACAGCACAAGGGCTAAGAGACTCACGAATATGTCCTATGCTTAGCAACTCATCAACTTGCCTTTGAAGTTCCTTGGTTTCCTCCGGATTTGCACGATATGCTGGCCTATTTGGGATGGTAGCTCCGAGCAGGAAATCAATTTGATGTTCAATCCCTCGAATTGGAGGCAATCCTTGAGGTGCTTCTTCGAGTAACACATCTGCAAATTCATTCAAAACAGCAACAATTTCTAAAGGCAAATTGTTAGGTAACTCATCAAGGACAAGACATTCATCTCTGCACAAAAGCATGATGATTGGCTTGTGAGAATTCAGGGCCCTATCTACATCTCTCATGCTTGCAAAAAAGGTGCCTTTTGTCTCACTTGCCTTCGGCTTCTCCTTTGTTTTCCCACTCTCACTCACTTTGCTTTTAGCCTTTTCATCTCTTGCTTTTTCACTCTCACTTGGCCTTTTCTTCTCACCCTCCTCTTTTAGCCTTCTCTCTCATTCTCATTTGTTCTTGGTACATCTGTTGTGGAGAAAGTGGAACAAGAGTAAAAGCTTTATGATTATGAACAATATGATACTTGTTGGACTTTCCCTTGTGATCGGCATCATGATCAAACTCCCATGGTCGACCAAGAAGAATATGGCCAGCATGCATTGGTACTACATCACACAAAACTTCATCCTCATATTTTCCAATTGAGAATTTTACCTTAGCTTGCCGATTCACCCTTAGCTCACCACTATCATTGAGCCATTGCAAACGGTAGGGACTAGGATGTACTATCATAGGCAATCCAAGCTTATCAACAAGATAAGAGCTAACACAATTAGTACAACTTCCACTATCAATGATGAGCATGCATACCTTATTTTGAACCTTGCATCTTGTGTGGAAAATAGTACTCCTTTGCTCTTTATCATCCAATCCAACTTGTGCATTCAATGCCCTCAAAGTGACTAGAATCTCATCACCACTTGATTCAAATTGTTCACCTTCATTTTCAATAGTCGGCTCCTCCACTTCTTCTTCACTCTGGCTCAAATAGGAACCATCTTCTTGCATAACCATGGTTCTGGAATTAGGACATTGAGAGGCTATGTGTCCCTTCCCAAAGCACTTAAAACAAGTGAGCTTAGAAGTAGAAGAAGAGGGTTTTCTTGAATCACCATTTTCAAACTTCTTAGAATCAAATTTCTTTGGTTCTTCTTTCTTTTTACCAACATCCTTTTTATTCCAACTATTGTTTTTCCAAGATGATTGGTTAGAAGAAAACTTACTTGAGCCTCCTTTTCTTTTCAATTGCTTTTCTACCTTTTCTGCCATGTGCATCATTTCTTCCAAATCCATATAATGTTGTAACTCAACAACATCAGCTATCTCCCTCTTGAGACCACCTAAAAATCGTGCCATGGTAGCTTCTTTATCTTCCTCAATATTAACTCTTGTCATAGCCACTTCCATCTCTTGGTAGTATTCTGCCACCGTTTTGGATCCTTGGGTAATTCCCTGCAATTTGTTGTACAAGTCTCTATAGAAATGTGAGGGAATAAACCTTTTCCTCATGATAGACTTCATGTCCTCCCAAGTTTCAATAGGCCTTTCTCGGTTCCTTCTCCTAGAAGACACCAACTTATCCCACCATGTTAGAGCATAAGACTGAAACTCAAGTGAAGCAATTTTTACCTTCTTTTCCTCGGAGTATTCATGAATGGAAAAGATTTTCTCCACCTTTGTCTCCCACTCCAAATAAGCTTCAGGATCACTTTTGCCATGAAATTCAGGCACCTTCATTTTAAGACCCATGAGATTGTTATCCATGCCACCTCTACGATTTCCTCTCCTTTCTCTTATTGGTGATGCACCTCCTACATCATTTCTCCTTCGCCTCATTAAGGATGATGCTTCTGATGATTGAGAACCTTCTTCATCACTATGGACCGATGGTGGTGGTTTTCCTCCAAGCTCTTGGAATCTAGTTTCCATATGTGCCATGCGTGTCATAACTGCTTCCATTGATCTATTGAATTGAGTAGTAATTTCATCACCAATTGCTCTCAACTGTGCAGTTTGATCAACTTGATCTGCCATGTGAATCAAAAACTTTGAAGAAAGATTAGTAATTCCTCACACCTTTGTACCCCTTTTCCCAATATGTCTCAACCCAAATTTGAATGTTGTACACTTGTTTTTGGCTAAATATAGTGGGGGGTAGATACACTCTTTTCTTACCACTCTTTTCCTTTCACTAGCTTCTGGTGAGAATTGTTCAAACCTTACAAGATGCTCAACAAATGGCTTACTTGGCAACAAAGAAAATTAGAAAAGATAGCATGCAAAGATCATATAAAGAAACAAGTAGAAGAGAGAATAGGAGTAGAGAGAAACAAATGGTGTTAGGACTATTGTCAAATTTTTTTTTTCTTTTTTTTTTTTTTTGATAAGCAACACCTTCAAAGCTCTTGCAAACTTTAACCTTCAAAGACAGAACAAAGGGATTTAATAGCAAGAATTATGATGATGAATAGTAAATGGAGATACGAAGATAAAAAAAAAGATATGATCAATTCAAGGAGACTAGCTCTGATACCAAACTGATGTGAATCCGGGAGGATTCAACTTAATTGTAGAATCGTCCTTGAATGATCTTGGGCAAAACACCAATCCCAAGTGAACCCAACAACAATAGGATGAACCTATCACCTTTGAATCATACTTGGAGAAAGAAATCTTGAAATCTTCCAAGCCAAAACAACCTAACCAAACTAGACCCAACAACAATAGGATGAAACCTATCACCTTTGAATCATAATAAGGCTAAATAGAATTCACTATTCCCAACCCCTCTAATCTTCAAATCCAAAACACTAGGATGAACCTAACACCTTTGGATTATGAAAGGAAAAGAAAAAGATGAGTAGAGGCACCACAACTAAAAGGAAGAGTTTTAGTTGATAAGCCTTGTAAGTTTTGCAAGCAATTTTGCAAGACTCAAACTAGCTCACAAAGAAACTAGCAAAGAAAGGAAAAATCCTTAAGAAGTTTATTACTCAAATCTGATTGAAAATGTTTAACCAAGGCCCCTTTTTATAGTGTTTCAAGAGGGACCAAAGTTGAAAATTACAAAAGGACTAAAGTAGTAAATCTGAACTCTTTTGGCCAAACTAGCATTAAATAAATACTCTTTGACCAAGAAAAGCTCTATGACCTAAAAAGGACTCTTAAACAATTAATCTAAATATTAAAAATGCAGAAAACAACTTGAAAGTCTTCAAAAAAATGTGTGGAAATTCGTTCAAAATTCAAAATTAGCCAAAATGGACTTCTAGAATTCTTTGACTAGTCTTCACCCTTCCACTTGGTAGTTGAATTTTGACCAAGGAAATCAGATTAGACCTTCAAAATACTTCATAATTTCGTCCATTTCACCATGTTTTTGATCTTTAGAAGCTTCTTGAATTTTCTTGAAAATTCATCACTTGGGTTGAATTTGGACTTGAAATTGGGTCGCTTTTGGGCAGATTTGTGGACTGACTTTTGGGACTTGGGCTGAATGAAAATTGCATTATTTTGGACCAAATAAAGTGGTTAAGAATCAGCAACAACTCACTCAATTAGCCTCTTTTGAATCTAGGTCCAAGACTTGCAAAATGTTGTAACAAGTGGGCTGAACTTTGGTAGCATTGGTCCTTTCTTTGTCATGTACTTGAATGATCAAATTAGACAAAGATTCTTCCATCCTTTTCTTCCTTAAACGAGTCATAGGACCAGCCATGCCATCAAGTGCATGACGAGGAGAAGGAGTCTCATTTTGAGAAGCATTATTCACAACTTGATCTTCATTGTTCTTGTCTTTGTTGTTATCATGATGGGATCTTTGGAGCTCATCATAGGACCAGCCATGCCATCAAGTGCATGAGGTGGAGAACGAGTCTCATTTTGAGAAGCATTATTCACAACTTGATCTTCATTGTTCTTGCCTTTGTTGTTATCATGATGGGATCTTTGGAGCTCATCAAGCATCCTCACAACCAAGACTTCTACTATATTAATAAGATTCAAAGGCACTAGAATATATTAGGAGTTTTTGATGTGCACCTAACGGCTAGAAGAAGCCAACTGTATTAATAAGATTCAATGGCACTAGAATATATTAAGAGTTTTTGATGTGCACCTAACGACTAGAAGAAGCCAACAACACACAACAACCAACTAGGCGAACTGAACTTGCGAAACAAAAAGAATTAGGGAAAATTAGACCAATGGATGAAGCATCATCACAACCTAGACTTCTAGTAGATTAATAAAATTCAAAGGCAGTAGAATGTATTAGAAGTTTTTGATGTGCACCTTACGGCTAGAAGGAGCCAACAACACACAACAAGCAACTAGGCCAAACTTAACTTGCGAAACAAGTAGAATCAGGGAAGATTAGGCCACTGGATGAAATATCGTCATAACCTAGGGTTCTACTAGATTAATAAGCTTCAAAGGTACTTGAATGTATTAGGGGTTTTTGATGTGCACCGTACGGCTATATGGAGCCAAGAACACAAAACAAGCAACTAGGCCAAACTTAACTAGGCCAAACATCGTCACAACCTAGAGTTCCCCTATATTAATATGATACAAAGGTAGTAGAATGTTTTAGCAGTTTTTGATGTGCACCTTACGGCTCTAAGGAGCCAACAACAAACAACAAGGGACTAGGCCAAACTTTGCTTGCGAAACAAGTAGAATCATGGAAGATTAAACCAAAAGATAAAACGTCATCACAACTGAGTGTTCTGCTAGATTAATATGATTCAAAGGCACCAAATGTATTAGGTGTTTTTGATTTAAACCTTAAGGTTATAAGGAGCCAACAACAAACAACAAACACCAAGCAACTAGGCGAAACTTAACTTGCGAAACAAGTAGAATCAGGGAAGATTAGACCAATTGATGAAACATCGATAAAACCTAGAGTTCTACTAGATTAATAAGATTCAAAGGCACTAGAATATATTAGGAGTTTCTGATGTGCACCTAACGGCTAGAAGGAGCCAACAACACACAACAAGCAATTAGGAGAAATTTAACTTGCGAAGCAAGTAGAATCGGAGAAGATTGGACCAATGGATGAAGCATTGTCACAACCTAGAGTTCTACTATATTAATATGGTTCAAAGGCACTACAATGTTTTATGAGTTTTTGATGTGCAGCTAACGGCTCTAAGGTGCCAACAACAAACAACAATGAACTTGGCCAAACTTTGCTTGGGAGAGAAGCAGAATCATGGAAGATTAAACCAATGGATGAAACGTAATCACAACTGAGTGTTCTACTATATTAATGTGATTCAAAGGCACCAAAATGTATTAGGTGTTTTTGATTTGCACCTTAAGGCTATAAGGAGCCAACAACAAACAACAAACAACAAGGTCAAACTTAACTTGCAAAACAAGTACAATCAGGGAAGATTACACCAATGGATGAAGTATCGTTAGAACCAAGAGTTGTAGTAGATTAATAAGATTCAAAGGCAATACAATATATTAGAAGTTTTTGATGACCAGCTTACGGCTAGAAGGTGCCAACAACACACAACAAGCGACTAAGCCAAACTTAACTTGCGAAACATGTAGAATCAGGGAAGTTTAGGCCAATGGATGAAACATCGTCACAACCTAGGGTTCTACTAGATTCATAAGATTCAAAGGCACTTGAATGTGTTAGGAGTTTTTGATGTGCACTGTACGGCTATAAGAAGCCGATAACACACAACAAGCAACTAGGCCAAACTTAACTTACGAAACAATCAGAATCAGAGAAGATTAGACAAATGGATCATCTTCACAACCCAGAGTTCTACTATATTAATATGATTCAAAGGCACTAGAATGTTTTAGGAGTTTTTAATGTGTGCCTTACGGCTATAAGGACCTAACAACACACAACAAGTAACTAGGCCAAAGTTAACTTGCGAAACAATTTGAATCGGAGAAGATTAGACAAATGGATGAAGCATCGTCACAACCTAGAGTTCTACTTTATTAATATGATTCAAAGTCATTAGAATGTTTTAGGAGTTTTCAATGTGCACCTTACGGCTATAAGGAACCAAGAACACACAACAAGCAATTAGGCCAAACTTAACTTGCGAAACAAGTAGAATCGGAGAAGATTAGACCAATGGATGAAGCATCCTCACAACCAAGAGTTCTATTATATTAATAAGATTCGAATGCACTATAATCTATTAGGAGTTTTTATGTGCAGCTTACGGCTACAAGGAGCCAACAACAAACAACAAGCAACAAGCAACTAGGCCAAACTTTACTTACGAAACAAGTAGAATCAAGGAAGATTAGACTAATGGAGAAAACATCGTCACAACCGATTGTTCTACTAGATTAATATGATTCAAAAGCACCAGAATGTATTAGGAGTTTTTGATGTGCACCTTACGGCTAGAAAGGGCCAACACGACAGAACAAGCAACTAGGCCAAACTTAACTTGCGAAACAAGAATAATCTGGGAAGATTAGACCAAAGGATGAAGTATCGTTACAACCTAGAATTCTACTAGATTAATAAGATTCAAATGAATTAGAATCTATTAGGAGTTTTTGATGTGCACCTTACGGCTAGAAGGAGCCAACAACACAGAACAAGCAACCAGGCCGAATTTAAGTTTCGAAACAAGTACAATCAGAGAAGATTAGACAAATGGATGAAGCATCATCACAACCTAGAGCTCTACTATATTAAGATGATTAAAAGGCATTAGAATGTTTTAGCAGTTTTCAATGTGCACCTTACGGCTATAAGGAACCAAGAACACACAACAAGCAACTAGGCCAAACTTAACTTGCGAAACAAGTAGAATCATGGAAGGTTAGACCAAGGCATAAAGCATCGTCACAACCGATTGTTCTACTAGATTAATATGATTCAAAAGCACCAGAATGTATTAGGAGTTTTTGATGTGCACCTTACGGTTAGAAGGGGCCAACATGACAGAACAAGCAACTAGGCCAAACTTAACTTGCGAAACAAGAAGAATCTGGGAAGATTTGACCAATGGATGAAGTATCGTTACAACCTAGAATTCTACTAGATTAATAAGATTCAAAGGAACTAGAATCTATTAGGAGTTTTTGATGTGCACCTTACGGCTAGAAGGAGCCAAGAACACACAACAAACAACTAGGCCGAATTTAACTTTCGAAACAAGTACAATCAGAGAATATTTGACCAATGGATGAAGCATCATCACAACTTAGAGTTCTTGTAGATTAATAAGATTCAAAGGCACTACAATGTATTAGGACTTTCTGATGTGCACCATACAGCTAGAAGGAGCCAACAACACAAAACAAGCAACTAGGCCAAACTTAACTTGCGAGACAAGTAGAATCATGAAAAATTAGCCAAATGGATGAAGCATCGTTACAACCTATGGTTCTACAAGACAAATAAGATTCAAAGGCAGTGGAATGTATTAGGAGTTTTTGAGCTGCATCTTACGGCTAGATGGAGCCAACAAAACACAACAAGCAACTAGGCCAAACTTAACTTACAAAACAAGTAGAATCGGGGAAGATTAGACCAATGGAAGAAACATCATTAAAACCTAGAGTTCTACTAGATTAATAAGATTCAAAGGCACAAGAATCTATTAGGAGTTTTTGATGTGCACCTAACGGCTAGAAGGAGCCAACAACACACAACAAGCAACAAGCAACTAGGCCAAACTTAATTTACGGAACAAGTAGAATTAGGAATGATTAGACAAATCGATGAAACGTCGTCATAATTCTAGCATTCTCCAAGAATTATAAGATTGAAAGGCACTAGAATATATTAGGAGTTTTTGATGAGCACCTCACGGCTAGAAGGAGCCAAAAATACACAACAAGCAACTAAGCCAAACTTAACTTGCGAAACAAGTACAATCAGGGAAGATTAGGCCAATGGATGAAACATCGTCACAAGCTAGGGTTCTACTAGATTATTAAGATTGAAAGGCACTTGAATGTATTAGGAGTTTTTGTTTTGGACCGAACGGCTACAAGGAGCCAAGAACACCCAACAAGTACCTAGGCCAAACTTAACTTGCAAAACAATTAGAATCAGAGAAGATTAGACCAATGGATGAAGCATTGTCACAACCTAGATTTCTACTATATTAATATTTTTCAAAAGCACTAGTATGTTTTAGGAGTTTTTGATGTGCCCCTTACTGCAACAAGGAGCCAACAACACACAACAAGCAACTAGGCCAAACTTAACTTGCGAAACAAATAGAATCGGAAAAAATTAGACTAATGGATGAAGCATCCTCACAACCAAGACATCTACTATATTAATAAGATTCAAAGGCACCATAATCTATTAGGAGTTTTTGAAGTGCACCTTACGGCTATAAGGAGCCAACAACTAGCAACAAGGAACTAGGCCAAACATTACTTGCGAAACAAGTAGAATCATGGAAGATTAAACCAATGGATAAAACGTCATCACAACTGAGTGTTCTACTAGATTAATATGATTCAAAGGCACCAAAATGTATTAGGTGTTTTAAATTTGCACCTTAAGGCTATAAGGAACCAATAACAAACAACAATCAACAAGGCCAAACTTAACTTGCAAAACAAGTAGAATCAGGGAAGATTAGACCAATGGATGAAACATCGTTAAAACTAAGAGTTCTACTAAATTAATAAGATTCAAAGGCACTAGAATATATGAGGAGTTTTTGATGTGCACCTAACGGCTAGAAGGAGCCAAAAACAAACAACTAGCAACTAGGCCAAACTTAACTTGCGAAATAAGTACAATCAGGGAAGATTAGGCCAATGAATGAAATATCGTCACAAGCTAGGGTTGTACTAGATTATTAAGATTGAAAGACACTTGAATGTATTAGGAGTTTTTGTTTTGGACCAAACGGCTATAAGGAGCCAAGAACACCCAACAAGTACCTAGGCCAAACTTAACTTGCAAAACAATTAGAATCAGAGAAGATTAGACCAACGGATGAAGCATTGTCACAACCTAGATTTCTACTATATTAATATGATTCAAAGGCACTAGTATGTTTTAGGAGTTTTTGATGTGCCCGTTACTACAACCAGGAGCCAACAACACACAACAAGCAACTAGGCCAAACTTAACTTGCGAAACGAATAGAATCGGGAAAAATTAGACCAATGGATGAAGAATCTTCACAACCAAGACCTCTATTATATTAATAAGATTCAAAGGCACCATAATCTATTAGGAGTTTTTGAAGTGCACCTTACGGCTATAAGGAGCCAGCAACTAGCAACAAGGAACTAGGCCAAACATTACTTGCTAAAAAATTAGAATCATGGAAGATTAAACCAATGGATAAAACGTCATCACAACTGAGTGTTCTACTAGATTAATATGATTCAAAGGCACCAAAATGTATTAGGTATTTTAAATTTGCACCTTAAGGCTATACCAATAACAAACAACAATCAACAAGGCCAAACTTAACTTGCAAAACAAGTTGAATCAGAGAAGATTAGACCAATGGATGAAACATCGTTAAAACCAAGAGTTCTACTAGATTAATAAGATTCAAAGGCACTAGATTATATGAGGAGTTTTTGATGTGCACCTAACGGCTAGAAGGAGCCAAAAACAAACAACTAGCAACTAGGCCAAACTTAACTTGCGAAATAAGTACAATCAGAGAAGATTAGGCCAATGGATGAAATATCGTCACAATAGATTAATGAGATTCAAAGGCACTTGAATGTATTAGGAGTTTTTGTTGTGCATCGTACGGTTATAAGGAGCCAAGAACAAACAACAAACAACTAGGCCAAACTTAACTTGTGAAACAATGAGAATCAGAGAAGATTAGACCAATGGATGAAGCATCGTCACAACCTAAAGTTCTACTATATCCATATGATTCAAAGGCACTAGAATGTTTTAGGAGTTTTTGATGTGCACCTTACGGATCTAAGGAGCCAACAACAAACAACAAGGAACTCGGCCAAACTTTGTTTGCAAAACAAGTAGAATCATGGAAAATTAAACCAATGGATAAAACGTCGTCACAACTGAGTGTTCTACTAGAATAATATGATTCAAAGGCACCAAAATGCATTAGGTGTTTTTGATTTGCACCTTAAGGCTATGATGAGCCAACAACAAACAACAAACAACAAGGCCAAACTTAACTTGCAAAACAAGTACAATCAGGGAAGATTACACCAATGGATGAAGTATTGTTAGAACCAAGGGTTGTAGTAGATTAATAAGATTCAAAGGCAGTGGAATGTATTAGAAGTTTGTGATGAGCACCTTACGGCTAGAAGGAGCCAACAACACACAACAAGCAACTAGGCCAAACTTAAGTTGCGAAACACGTAGAATCTGGGAAAATTAGGCCAATTGATGAAACATCGTCACAACCTAGGGTTCTATTAGATTAATAACATTCAAAGGCACTTGAATGTATTAGGAGTTTTTGATGTGCACTGTACGGCTATAAGAAGCCGAGAACACACAACAAGCAACTCGGCCAAACTTAACTTGCGAAACAATTAGAATCAGAGAAGGTTAGACAAAAGGATCATCTTCACAACCTAGAGTTCTACTATATTAATATGATTCAAAGGCATTAGAAGGTTTTAGGAGTTTTTAATGTGCACCTTACGGGTATAAGGACCCAATAACATGCAACAAGCAACTAGGCCAAACTTAAATTGCGAAACACTTAGAAGCAGAGAAGATTAGACAAATGGATGAAGCATCGCCACAACCTAGAGTTCTACTATATTAATATGATTCAAAGGCATTAGAATGTTTTAGGAGTTTTTAATGTGCATCTTAAAGCTATAAGAACCCAAGAACACACAACAAGCAACTAGACCAAACTTAACTTGCGAAACAAGTAGAATCCGAGAAGATTAGACCAATGGATGAAGCATCCTCACAAGTAAGAGTTCTGCTATATTAATAAGATTCAAATGCACTATAATCTATTAGGAGCTTTTGATGTGCACCTTATGGCTATAAGGAGTCAACAACAAACAACAAGCAACTAGGCCACACTTTACTTACGAAACAAGTAGAATCATGAAGGATTAGACCAATCGATAAAACATCGTCACAACCGATTGTTCTACTATATTAATATGATTCCAAAGCACTAGAATGTATGAGGAGTTTTTGATGTGCACCTTACGGCTAGAAGGGGCCAACAAGACACAACAAGCAACTAGGCCAAACTTAAGTTGCAAAACAAGAAAAATCTGGAAAGATTAGACCAATGGATGAAGTGTCGTTACAACCTAGAATTCTACTAGAGTAATTAGATTCAAAGGAACTAGAATCTATTAGGAGTTTATGATGTGCACTTTACGGCTAGAAGGAGCCAACAACACACAACAAGCAACTAGGACGAATTTAACTTTCGAAACAAGTACAATCAGAGAAGATTTGACCAATGGATGAAGCATCGTCACAACTTAGAGTTCTTGTAGATTAATAAGATTCGAAGGCACAACAATGTATTAGGACTTTCTGATGTGCACCTTACGGCTAGAAAGAGCCAACAACACACAACAAGCAACTAGGCCAAACTTAACTTACGGAACAAGTAGAATTAGAAATGATTAGACCAATGGATGAAACGTCTTCATAATTCTAGGGTTCTCTGAGACTTATAAGATTGAAAGGTACTAGAATATATTAGAATTTTTTGATGTGCACCGTACGGCTATACAGAGCCAAGAACTCACAACAAGCAACTAGCCCAAATTTCACTTGCGAAACAAGTAGAATCAGGGAAGATTAGAAGATTGGAGGAAGCATCGTCACAACCTAGAGTTTTACTATATTAATAATATTCAAAGGCACTAGAATGTATTAGGATTTTTTTATATACACCTTACGGCTACAAGGAGCCAACAACACACAACAAGCAACTAGGCCAAACTTAACTTGCAAAACTAGTTGAATTAGGGAAAATTAGACAAATGAATGGAGCATCGTTAGAACTTAGAGTTCAACAAGATTAATAAGATTCAATGCCACTAGAATCTATTAGGAGTTTTTGATGTACACCTTACGACTAGAAGGAGCCAACGACACACAATAAGCAACTAGGCCATACTTAACTTACGAAACAAGTACAATAAGGGAAGGTTAGAGCAATGGATGAAGCATCGTCACAACCTAGGCTTCTACTATATTAATAAAATTCAAACGCACTATAACGCATTAGGAGTTTTTGATGTGCACTTTACGGCTGTAAGGAGCTGATGGGAACCAAATATTCATAAGCTTAACTATGTGTTTTTCTTGCTTTTGCACAGATTTCATTGAGATACGCTATGTTTATAAGAGAAATCACATTATACTTGTGATTCTCATTTTTTGCTCTTTTTGTAGGAAAAAGGGGAGAAAAATCAGCCATCTTTCGGAGTTCATAACTCTTGATGCAGATGTTCAAATGAGATGATTCAAGATGCTATGGAAAGTTGAGAAAAAGAGAAAAAACTTTCATGAAGAAAGTTTTCTCAAATTCCAGAAGCAAGGGGACCAAAACTAGACAAAAGCAGAACAAGGCGCGAACCAAAGAGAGGTTGGCAGAATTTTCTGACCACTGCGGCGGTCAAGGAGACCGCCGCGGTGGTCAGCCTTCGCCTGCAAACCTTGTGTTTGCATTTTGATTCCCGCAAGTTTTTGAAGCTTCACAATTGTTCCCCAATTTCCCTACTTGTATAAATACCCCATTTTCTGTAGAAAACAAGGACAAGTAGATAGTTAGGGTTAGTTTTTAGATATTTGCATATTTTCCCAAACTCAAAAAATGGGATTTCATTTGGGGCGGGGGTTTGGCTCTTGTGGCTCTTGAAAACTTCAACTTTTGGAGCTAGTCTTGCTTGTAAGGTGTTGGAATTGGTTGGAATCACCACTCTTTTGATTAAGGGGAGTATTTCTTTCAATTTCTTATGCTTTCAATGGATTTATCTCCTTGTGGTTGTTGTTTGCTTGAAGCCATGAGTGGCTAAATTGTCTTGGGTGATTCTTGGTGCTTGATGTATGGGTTAGGTTTATTTTGATTCCTTATGGGTTGTAGAGTGATGGGCTTGCATTAATTAAAGTCTTCCTACTTGTATTAATTGAATGACATGCATTGAATGTGGCCACATTTAGTGTGTGTTCTTGGTGTTTGTGTGTGTTTTAGGACATGCATGAATTTAGGCCAAAAGTAGGAAGAACTACCTAGCATTCACTAAATTTAGGTGTTTGAGACAAGAAATAACCACCACATGAGCTTAATTGTGCATTAAAATTGTGTGGAAGCCATAGGTTTTAGTGTGTATAAGGTAGAAGTGAGACCGAAAGGAGATCTTCTATCCTTTAATTCCATTGAGACCGAAAGGAGATATGGAGTGAAAAATAGGTGGTTTCTTATTAAATACTTAAACTAGGGAATGTGAAGTAGTTGGCTAAAACATCTAGGGCTAAAATTGTGCATTAGGGTTGTGTGGAAGCCATAGGCGCTAATGTGCATTAGGTGGGGATAAGACCGAAAGGAGATTCCCCATTCTACAATTCCAATGAGGCCGAAAGGAGATTCGGAGCGAACGGATGTAGTCACTTAGTTATGTTTCCCTAAACTCGGATGCCCTTAGGAGTCGAAGTAGCCTACTCTTGCGTTGAACCCAAGGATCACCCTCCTTCCTCAATTGTGTGTTTCTCTACTTGTTTTAGTTGAGTTGCTTAACTTAGCATTTAGATTCTACTATTCTCATTTATGTGCATACTTTTCTTCATGCTTCTTAGTTAAATATCACTCTTCATGTCACTCTTTAGCAAATAATTAATTGCACTTAAATTCTTGTTTTGTCCCCTTCCCTGTGGAAAATGATCCCTAAGCTTTACAACAATTGATTAAGTGAGGTTTAGGTGTAAATTTGTGTGAGTATGAGCTATATTTTGACACACTTCTACGCACACCAAATTGCTCACCAGGAGCCAACAACACAAAACAAGCAACTAGGTCAAACTTAACTTGCGAGACAAGTAGAATCATGGAAGATTAGCCAAATGGATGAAGCATCGTTACAACCTATGGTTCTACAAGACAAATAAGATTCAAATGCAGTAGAATGTATTAGGAGTTTTTGAGCTGCATCTTACGGCTAGAAGGAGCCAGCAAAACACAACAAGCAACTAGGCCAAACCTAACTTGCGAAACAAGTAGAATCAGGGAAGATTAGACCAATGGATGAAACATCATTAAAACCTAGAGTTCTACTAGATTAATAAGATTCAAAGGCACTAGAATCTATTAGCAGTTTTTGATGTGCACCTAACGGGTAGAAGGAGCCAACAACACACAACAAGCAACTAGGCCAAACTTAACTTGCGAAACAAGTATAATCAGGCAAGACTAGACCAATGGATGAAGCATCGTCACAACTTAGAGTTATAGTAGATTAATACGATTGAAAGGCAGTAGAATCTATTAGAAGTTTTTATGTGCACTTTACGGCTAGAAGGAGCCAACAACACACAATAAGGCCAAACTTAACTTGCGAAACAAGTAGAATCAGGGAAGATTAGACCAATGGATGAACATCGTTAAAAGCAAGAGTTCTACTAGATTAAAAAGATTGAAAGACATTAGAATATATTAGGAGTTTTTGATGTGCACCCAACGGCTAGAAGGAGCCAACAACACACAATAAGCAACTAGGCCAAACTTAACTTGCGAAATAAGTACAATTAGGGAAGATTAGGCCAATGGATGAAATATTGTCACAACCTAGGGTTCTACTTGATTAATAAAATTCAAAGGCACTTGAAGGTATTAGGAGTTTTTGTTGTGCACGGTATTGCTATAGGGAGTCAAGAACACACAACAAGCAACTAGCCCAAACTTAACTTGTGAAACAATTAGAATCAGAGAAGATTAGACCAATGGATGAAGTGTCATCGCAACCTAGAGCTCTACTATATTAATACGATTCAAAGGCACTAGAATGTTTTAGAAGTTTTTGATGTGCAACTTACGGCTCTAAGGAGCCAACAACAAACAACAGAGAACTAGGCCAAATTTAACTTGCGAAACAAGTAGAATCAGCGAAGATTAGTCCAATGGATGAAATATCGTCACCACCTAAGGTTCTACTCGATTAATAAGATTCAAAGGCACTTGAATGTATTAGGAGTTTTTGTTGTGCACCGTACGGCTATAAGGAGTGAAGAACACACAACGAGCAACTCGGCCAAACTTAACTTGCGTAACAATTAGAATCCGAGAAGATTCGACAAATGGACGAATCATCGTCACAACCTAGAGTTCTGCTATATTAATATGATTCAACGGCAGTAGAATGCTTTAGGAGTTTTTGATGTGCACATTACGGCTCTAAGGAGCCAACAACACACAACAAGGAACTAGGCCAAACTTAACTTGGGAAACAAGTAGAACCGGAAAAGATTGGACTAGTGGATGAAGGATCCTCACAACCAAGACTTCTACTATATTAATAAGATTCAAAGGCACTAGAATATATTAGGAGTTTTTTATGTGCACCTAACAGCAAGAAGAAGCCAACAACACACAACAAGCATTTAGGCAAACTTAACTTGCGAAACAAGTACAATCAGGGAAGATTAGACAAATGGATGAAGCATCGTCACAACCTAGAGTTCTAATAGATTAATAAGATTCAAAGGCAATAGAATGTATTATAAGTTTTTGATGTGCACCTTACGGCTAGCAGGAGCCAAGAACACACAATAAGCAACTCGGCCAAACTTAACTTGCAAAACAAGTACAATCAGGGAAGATTAGGCCAATGGATGAAATATCGTTACAACCTAGGGTTCTACTACATTAATAAGATTCAAAGGCACTTGAATGTATAAGGAGTTTTTGATGTGCCCCGTACGGCTATAAGGAGCCAGGAACAAACAACAAGCAACTAGGCCAAGCTTTACTTGCAAAACAATTAGAATAAGAGAAGATTAGACCAATGGACGGAGCATCGTCACAACTTAGAGTTCTACTATATTAATATGATTCAAAGGCACTAGAATGTTTTAGGGGTTTTTGATGTGCACCTTACGGCTCTAAGGAGCCAACAACAAACAATAAGGAACTACGCCAAACGTTGCTTGCAAAACAAGTAGAATAATGGAAGATTAAACCGATAGATAAAACGTCCTCCCAACTGAGTGTTCTACTAGATTAATATGATTCAAAGGCACCAAAATGTATTAATTGTTTTTGATGTGCACTTTAAGGCTATAAGGAGCCAACAACAAACAACAAACAACAAACAACAAACAACAAGGCTAAACTTAACTTGCAAAACAAGTAGAATAAGGGAAGATTATACCAATGGATAAAACATCGTTAAAAGCAAGAGTTCTACTAGATTAATAAGATTCAAAGGCACTAGAATGTTTTAGGGGTTTTTGATGTGCACCTTACGGCTCTAAGGAGCCAACAACAAACAATAAGGAACTACGCCAAACGTTGCTTGCAAAACAAGTAGAATAATGGAAGATTAAACCGATAGATAAAACGTCCTCCCAACTGAGTGTTCTACTAGATTAATATGATTCAAAGGCACCAAAATGTATTAATTGTTTTTGATGTGCACTTTAAGGCTATAAGGAGCCAACAACAAACAACAAACAACAAACAACAAACAACAAGGCTAAACTTAACTTGCAAAACAAGTAGAATAAGGGAAGATTATACCAATGGATAAAACATCGTTAAAAGCAAGAGTTCTACTAGATTAATAAGATTCAAAGGCACTAGAATATATTAGGAGTTTTTGATGTGCACCTAATGGCTAGAAGTAGCCAACAACACACAACAACCAACTAGGCCAAACTTAACTTGCGAAATGAGTACAATCAGGGAAGATTAGGCCAAAGGATGAAATATCGTCACAAGCTAGGGTTCTACTCGATTAATAAGATTCAAAGGCACTTGAATGTATTAGGAGTTTTTATTGTGCACCGTACGGCTATAAGGAGCCAAGAAAACACAATAAACAACTAGGCCAAACTTAACTTGCGTAACAATTAGAATCAGAGAAGATTAGACAAAAGGATGAAGCATCGTCATAACCTAGAATTCTACTATATTAATATGATTCAAAGGCACTATAATATTTTAGGAGTTTTTGATGTGCACCTTACGGCTCTAAGGAGCCAACAACACACAACAAGAATCTAGGCCAAACTTAACTTGCGAAAGAAGTAGAACCGGAGAAGATTGGACCAATGGATGAAGCATCCTCAAAACCAAGACTTCTATTATATTAATAAGATTCAAAGGCACTAGAATATATTAGGAGTTTTGGTTGTGCACCTAACGGCCGGAAGAAGCCAACAACACACAACAAGCAACTAGGCAAACTTAACTTGCGAAAAAGGTAAAATCAGGGAAGATTAGACCAATGGATGAAGCATCATCACAACCAAGAGCTCTAGTCGATTAATAAGATTCAAAGGAAGTAGAATGTATGTAATAAAAGGTTTTGATTTGCACCTTATGGCAAGAAAGAGCCAACAACACACAACAAGCAACTAGGCCAAACTTAACTTGCGAAACAAGTACAATCAGGGAAGATTAGACCATTGGATGAAGCGTCATCACAACCTAGATATTTAGTAGATTAATAAGATTTAAATGTAGCTGAATGTATTAGAAGTTTTTGATGTGCACCATACGGCTAGAAGGAGCCAACACACAACAAGCAACTAGGCCAAACTTAACTTGCAAAACATGTACAATCAAGGAAGACTAGGCCAATTGATGGAATATCGTCATAACCTAGAGTTCTACTCGATTGATAAGATTCAAAGGCACTTGAATGTATTAGGAGTTTTTGTTGTGCACCGTACGGCTATGGGGAGCCAAGAAAACACAACAAGCAACTAGGCCAAACTTAACTTGCGAAACAATTACAATCAGAAAAGATTCGACAAATGGATGAAGCATCGTCACAACCTAGAGTTCTACTATTTTATTATAATTCAAAGGCACTAGAATGTTTTAGTAGTTTTTGATGTGCATCTTAAGGCTCTAAGGAGCAAACAGCACATAACAAGCAACTAGGCCAAGCTTAACTTGCGAAAGAAGTAGAACCAGAGAAGATTGGACCAAAGGATCAAGCATCCTCACAACCAAGACTTCTACTATATTAATAATATTCAAAGGCACTAGAATATATTAGGAGTTTTTGATATGCACCTAACGGCTAGAAGAAGCCAATAACACAAAACAAGCAACAAGGCAAACTTAACGTGCGAAACAAGTACGATCAATGAAGATTAGACCAATGGATGAAGAATCGTAATAACCTAGAGTTCTAGTAGCTTAATAAGATTCAAAGGCAGTAGAATGTATTAGAAGTTTTTGATGTGCACCTTACGGCAAGAAGGAGCCAACAACACACACAACAAGCAACTAGGCCAAACTTAACTTGCGAAACAAGTACAATCAGGGAAGATTAGGCCGCTGGATGAAGCATCATCACAACCTAGAGTTCTAGTAGATTAATAAAATTCAAAGGCAGTAGAATGTATTAGAAGTTTTTGATGTGCACCATACGGCTTGAAGGAGCCAAAGAAACCCAACAAGCGACTAGGCCAAACTTAACTTGCGAAACAAGTAGAATCAGGGAAGATTACGCCAATGGATGAAACATCATAACAACCTGTGGTTCTACTATATTAATAAGATTGAAAGGCACTTGAATGTATTAGGAGTTTGTTATGTGCAAATGCGGCTATATGGGCGAGAACACACAACAAGCAACTCGGCCAAACTTAACTTGCGAAACAAGTAGAATCAAGGAAGGTTGGGCCAATGGATGAAACATCATCACAACCTAGGGTTCTACTATATTAATAAGATTCAAATGCACTATAATCTATTAGGTGTTTTTGATGTGCACCTTACGGCTACAAGGAGCCAACAACACACAACAAGCGATTATGCCAAACTTAACTTGCGAAACAAGTAGAATCGGAGAAGATTAGACCAATGGATGAAGCATCCTCACAACCTAGACTTCTACTATATTAATAAGATTCAAAGGCACTATAATCTATTAGGAGTTTTTCGTGTGCACCTTACGGTTATAATGAGCCAACAACAAACAACAAAGAACTAGGCCGAACTTTTGTTGCGAAACAAGTAGAATCATGGAAGATTAAACCAATGGATAAAACGTCATCACAACTGAGTGTTCTACTAAATTAATTTGAGTCAAAGGCACCAAAATGTATTAGGTGTTTTTGATTTACACCTTAAGGCTATAAGGAGCCAACAACAAACAACAAACACCAAACACCAAACATCAAGGCCAAACTTAACTTGCAAAACAAGCAAAATCATGGAAGATTAGACCAATGGATGAAACATCATTAAAACCAAGAGTTCTACTAGATTAATAAGATTCAAAAGCACTAGAATCTATTACGAGTTTTTGATGTGCACCTAACGGCTAGAAGGAGCCAACAACACACAACAAGGAACTAGACCAAACTTAACTTGCGAAATAATTAGAAACAGAGAAAATTAGACCAATGGATAAAGCATCGTCACAACCTAGAGTTCTACTATATTAATATGATTCAATGGCACTAGAATGTTTTAGGAGGTTTTGATGTGCACCTTACGGCAAGAAGGACCCAGCAACACACAACAAGCAACTAGGCCAAACTTATTTTCCGAAACAGTTTGAATCAGAAAAGATTAGACCAATGGATGAAGCATCATCACAACCTAGAGTTCTACCATATTAACATAATTCAAAGGCATTACAATATTTTAGGAGTTTTTGATGTGCACCTTACAGCTCTAAAGAGCCAAGAACAAACAACAAGGAACTAGGCCAAACTTTGCTTGCGAAACAAGTAGAATCATGGAAGATTAAACCAATGGATAAAATGTCATAACAACTGAGTGTTCTACTAGATTAATAAGATTCATTGACACCAAAATGTATTAGGCGTTTTTGATGTGCACTTTACGGCTATAAGGAGCCAACAACAAACAACGAACAACAAGGCCAAACTTAACTTGCAAAACAAGTAGAATCCGGGAAGATTAGACAAATGGATGAAACATCGTCAAAAGCAAGAGTTCTACTAGATTAATAAGATTCAAAGCCACTAGAATATATTAGGAGTTTCTGATGTGCACCTAACAGCTAGAAGGAGCCAACAACACACAACAAGCAACTAGGCCAAACTTAACTTGCGAAATAAGAACAATCAGGGAAGATTAGGCCAATGGATGAAATATCATCACAACATAGGGTTCTACTAGATTAATAAGATTCAAAGGCACTTGAATGTATTAGGAGCTTTTGCTGTGCACCGTACGGTTATAAGGAGCCAAGAACACAGAACAAGCAACAAGGCCAAGCTTAACGTGCGAAACACTTAGAATCAAGGAAAATTAGGCCAATGGATGAAACATCGTCACAACCTAGGGTTCTGCTAGATTAATTTGATTCAAAGGCACTTCAATGTATTAGGAGTTTTTGATGTGCACCGTACAACTATATTGAGCCGAGAACACACAAGAAGTAGTTAGGCCACACTTAACTTGCGAAACAATTAGAATCAGTGAAGATTAGACCAATGGATGAAACATCGTCACAACCGAGTGTTCTAGTAGATTAATACGATTCGAAAGCACCTGAATGTATTAGGAGCTTTTGATGTGCACCTTACGGCTATAATGGGCCAACAACACACCACAAGCCACTAGGCCAAACTTAATTTACGGTACAAATAGAATTAGGAATCATTAGACAAATGGATGAAACGTCGTCATAATTCTAGCGTTCTCCAAGAATTATAAGATTGGAAGGCACTAAACTATATTAGGAGTTTTTGATGTGCACCTAACGGCTAGGAGTAGACAACAACACACAACAAGCCACTAAGCCAAACTTTACTTGCGAAACAAGTAGAATCAGAGAAGATTACACCAATGGATGAAGTATCGTCACAACCTAGAGTTCTAGTAGATTAATAAGATTCAAAGGCAGTAGAATGTATTAGAAATTTTTGATGTGCACCTTACGGCTAGAAGGAGCCAACAACACACAACAAGCAACTAGGCCAAACTTAACTTGCGAAACAAGCAGAATCAGGGAAGATTAGGCCAATGGATGAAACATCGTCACAACCTAGGGTTCTACTAGATTAATAAGATTCAAAGGCTCTTGAATGTATTAGGAGTTTTTTATGTGCACCGTACAACTATAAGGAGCCGAGAACACACAACAAGCAACTAGGCCAAACTTAACTTGCGAAACAACTAAAATTAGAGATGATTAGACAAATGGATGAAACATCGTCACAACCTAGAGTTCCACCATATTAATATGATTCAAAGGCAGCAGAATGTATTAGGAGTTTTTGATGCGCACCTTACGGCCATAAGGAGCCAACAACACACAACAAGCAACTAGGCCAAAACTTAACTTGTGAAACAAGTAGAATCGGAGAAGATTAGGCCAGTGCATGAAGCATCCTCACAACAAAGAGTTCTACTATATTAATAAGATTCAAATGCACTATAATCTATTAGGAGTTTTGGATGTGCACTTTACGGCTATAAAGAGCCAACAACAAACAAGAACGAACTAGACCAAACTTTACTTACGAAACAAGTAGAATCACGAAAGATTAGACCAATCTCACAACAAAGAGTTCAACTATATTAATAAGATTCAAATGCACTATAATTTATTAGCAGTTTTTGATGTGCACCTTACGGTTATAAGGAGCGAACAACAAACAACAAGGAACTAGGCCAAACTTTACTTACGAAACAACTAGAATCACGAAAGATTAGACCAATGGATAAAAAATCATAACAACTGAGTGTTCTAGTAGATTTATATGATTCAAAAGCACCAGAATGTATTAGGAGGTTTTGATGTGCACCTTACGGCTAGAATGGGCCAACAAGACACAACAAGCAACTAGGACAAACTTAACTTGCGAAACAAGTAGAATTAGGGAAGATTACACCAATGGAGGAAGTAACGTAGGAAGCTAGAGTTCTACTAGATTAATAAGATTCAAAGGAAGTAGAATCTATTAGGAGTTTCTTATGTGCACCTTACGACTAGAAGGAGCCCACAACTCACAACAAGTAACCAGGCCGAATTTAACTTTCGAAACAAGTACAATATGGGAAGATTTGACGAATGGATGAAGCATCGTCACAACTTAGAGTTCTAGTAGATTAATAAGATTTAAAGGCACTACAATGTATTAGGACTTTCTGATGTGCACCTTACGGCTACAAGGAGCCAACAACACACAACAAGCAACTAGGCCAAACTTAACTTACGGAACAAGTAGAATTAGGAATGATTAGACAAATGGATGAAATGTCGTCATAATTCTAGCGTTGTCTAAGAATTATAAGATTGAAAGGCACTAGAACATATTAGGAGTTTTTGATGTGCACTTAACGGCTAGAAGGAGCCAACAACACACAACAAGCAACAAGGCCAAACTTAACTTGCGAAACAAATACAATCAGGGAAGATTACACTAATGGATAAAGTATCGTCAGAAGCAAGAGTTCTAGTAGTTTAATAAGATTCAAAGGCTAGAAGGAACCAACAACACACAACATGCAACTAGGCCAAATTTGACTTGCGAAACATGTAGAATCAGGGAACATTAGGCCAATTGATGAAACATCGTCACAACCTAGGGTTCAACTAGATTAATAAGATTCAAAGGCACTAGAATGTATTAGAAGTTTTTTATGTGCACCGTACGGCTATAAGAAGCCGAGAACACAGAACAAGTAACTAGGCCAAATTTAAGTTGCGAAACAATTAGAATCAGGGAAGATTAGACAAATGGATGAACCATCGTCACAACCTAGAGTTCTACAATATTAATATGATTCACCTTATGGCTATAAGGAGCCAACAAAACACAACAAGCAACTAAGCCAAACTTAACTTGCGAGACAAGTAGAATCATGGAAGATTAGCCGAACTGATGAAGCATCATCACAACCTATGGTTCCACAAGACAAATAAGATTCAAATGCAGTAGAATGTATTTGGAGTTTTTGAGCGGCACCTTACAGCTAGAAGGAGCCAACAAAACACAACAAGCAACTAGGCCAAACTTAACTTGCGAAACAAGTAGAATCAGGGAAGATTAGACCAATGGATGAAACATCATTAAAACCTAGAGTCCTACTAGATTAATTAGATTCAAAGGCACTAGAATCTATTATGAGTTTTTGATGTGCACCTAACGGCTAGAAGGAGCCAACAACACACAACAAGCAACTAGGCCAAACTTAACTTACGAGATTAGTAAAATCATGGAAGAGTAGCCAAATGGATGAAGTATCGTTACAACCTATGGTTCTACAAGATAAAAAAGATTCAAAAGCAGTAGAATGTATTAGGAGTTTTTGAGCTGCATCTTACGTCTAGAAGGAGCCAACAAAGCACAACAAGCAACTAGGCCAAACTTAACTTACGAAACAAGTAGAACCAGGGAACATTAGAACAATGGATGAAACATCATTAAAACCTAGAGTTCTACTAGATTAATAAAATTCAAAGGCACTAAAATCCATTAGGAGTTTTTGATGTGCATCTAATGGCTAGAAAGAGCCAACAACACACAACAAACAACTAGGCCAAACTTAACTTGCAAAACAAGTACAATCAGGCAAGATTAGACCAATGGATGAAGCATCGTCACAACCTAGAGTTATAGTAGATTAATAAGATTGAAAGGCAGTAGAATCTATTAGAAGTTTTTGATGTGCACCTTATGGCCAGAAGGAGCCAACAACACACAACAAGCAACTAGGCTAAACTTAACTTGCGACACAATTAGAATCATGGTAGATTAGGCCAATGGATGAAACATCGTCACAACCTAGGGTTCTACTAGATTATTAAGATTGAAAGGCACTTGAATGTATTTGGAGTTTTTGTTGTGGACCGTACGGCTATAAGGAGCCAAGAACACACAACAAGTACCTAGGCCAAACTTAACTTGCGAAACAATTAGAATAAAAGGACATTAGACCAATGGATGAAGCATTGTCACAACCTAGAGTTCTACTATATTAGTATGATTCAAAGGCATTGGAATATATTAGGAGTTTTTGATGTGCACCTAACGGCTAGAAGGAGCCGACAACACAACAAGCAACTAAGAGAAACTTAACTTGCGAAACAAGTAGAGTCGGAGAAGATTGGACCAATGGATGAAGTATCCTCACAACCTAGAGTTATACTATATTAATATGATTCAAAGGCACTACAATGTTTTGGCAGTTTTTGATGTGCACCTTACGGCTCTAAGGAGCCAAAAACAAACAACAAGGAACGAGACCAAACTTTGCCTGCGAAACAAGTAGAATCATGGAATATTAAACCAATGGATAAAACGTCACCACTACTGAGTGTTCTACTAGATTAATATGAATCAAAGGCACCAAAATGTATTAGGTGTTCTTTATTTGCACCGTAAGGCTATAAGCAGCCAACTACAAACAACAAGGCCAAACATAACTTGCAAAACAAGTACAATTAGGGAAGATTACACCAATGGATGAAGTATCGTCAGAACCAAGAGTTGTAGTAGATTAATAAGATTGAAAGGCAGTAGAATGTATTAGAAGTTTTTGATGAGCACCTTACGGCTAGAAGGAGACAACAACACCCAACCACCAACTCAGCCAAACTTAACTTGCGAAACATGTAGAATCAGGGAAGATTAGGCCAATGGATGAAACATCGTCACAATCTATGGTTCTACTAGATTAATAAGATTCAAAGGCACTTGAATGTATTAGGACTTTTTTATGTGCACTGTACGGCTATAAGAAGCCGAGAACACACAACAAGCATCTAGGCCAAACATAACTTGCGAAAGAATTAGAATCAGAGAAGATTAGACCAATGGATGAAGCATCGTCACAACCTAGAGTTCTACTATATTAATATGATTCAAAGGCACTAGAATGTTTTGGGAGTTTTTGTTGTGCACCATACGACTATAAGGAGCCAAGAACACACAACAAGCAACTAGGCCAAACTTGCGAAACAACAAGAATCAGAGAAGATTAGACAAATGGATCATCTTCACAACCTAGAGTTCCACAATATTAATATGATTCAAAGGCATTAGAATGTTTTAGGAGTTTTTAATGTGCACCTTACGGCTATAAGGACCAAATAACACACAACAAGCAACTAGGCCAAACTTAACTTGCGAAACAATTAGAATCGGAAAAGAATAGACAAATGGATGAAGCATCGTCACAAACTAGAGTTCTACTATATTAATATGATTCAAAGGCATTAAAATGTTTTAGAAGTTTTTAAGATGCACCTTACGGCTATAAGGAATGAAGAACACACAACAAGCAACGACGCCAAACATAACTTGCGAAACAAGTAGAATCGGAGAAGATTAGACCAGTGGATGAAGCATCCTCACAACCAAGAGTTCTACAATATTAATAAGATTCAAATGCACGATAATCTTTTAGGAGTTTTTGATGTGCACCTTACGACTATAAGGAGCAAACAACAAACAACAGGCAACTTGGCCAAACTTTACTTATGAATAAAGTAGAATCATGGAAGATTAGACCAATGGATAAAACATCATCATAGCCGATTGTTCTACTATATTAATATGATTGAAGAGCACCAGAATGTATTAGGAGTTTTTGATGTGCAGCTTACGGCAAGAAGGGGCCAACAAGACAAAACAAGTAACTACGGCAAACTTAACATGCGAAAAAAGAAGAATCTGGGATGATTAGACCAATGGTTGAAGTATCGTTAAAGCCTAGAATTCTACTAGATTAATAAGATTCAAGGGAACTAGAATCTATTAGGACTTTTTGATGTGCACCTTACAGCTAGAACGAGCCAACAACACACAACAAGCAACTAGGCGAAACTTAAGTTACGAAACAAGCAGAATTAGGAATGATTAGACCAATGGATGAAATGTCGTCATAATTCTAGGGTTCTCCGAGACTTATAAGATTGCAAGGTACTTGAATATATTAGAAGTTTTTGATGTGCACCATACGGCTATAAAGAGCCAACAACTCCCAACAAGCAACTGGGCCAAACTTCACTTGCGAAACTAGTAGAATCAGGGAAGATTAGACGAATGGAAGAAGCATCGTCACAACCTAGAGTTGTACTATATTAATAATATTCAAAGGCACTAGAATGTATTAGGATTTTTTGTTATACACCTTACGGCTAGAAGAAGCCAACAACACACAACAAGCAACTAGGCCAAACTTAATTTACGAGATTAGTAAAATCATGGAAGATTAGCCAAATGGATGAAGTATCGTTACAACCTATGGTTCTGCAAGACAAATAAGATTCAAATGCAGTAGAATGTATTAGGAGTTTTTGAGCTGCATCTTCCGGCTAGAAGGAGCCAACAAACACAACAAGAAACTAGGCCAAACTTAACTTACGATACAAGTAGAATCAGGGAAGATTAGACCAATGGATGAAACATCATTAAAACCTAGAGTTATACTAGATTAATAAAATTCAAAGGCACTGGAATCCATTAGGAGTTTTTGATTTGCACCTAACGGCTAGAAAGAGCCAACAACACACAACAAGCAACTAGGCCAAACTTATCTTGCGAAACAAGTACAATCAGGCAAGATTAGTCCAATGGATAAAGCATCGTCACAACCTAGAGTTATAGTAGATCAATAAGATTGAAAGGCAGCAGAATCTATTAGATGTTTTTGATGTGCACCTTACGGCTAGAAGGAGCCAACAACACACAACATGCAACTAAGCCAAACTTAACTTGCGACACAATTAGAATCATGGTAGATTAGGCCAATGGATGAAACATCGTCACAACCTAGGGTTGTACTAGATTATTAAGATTGAAAGGCACTTGAATGAATTAGGAGTTTTTGTTGTGCACCGTACGGCTATAAGGAGCCAAGAACACGCAACAAGTACCTAGGCCAAACTTAACTTGCGAAACAATTAGAATAAATGAACATTAGACCAATGGATGAAGCATTGTCACACCCTAGAGTTCTACTATATTAATATGATTCAAAGACACTGGAATATATTAGCAGTTTCTGATGTGCACCGAACGGCTAGAAGGAGCCGACAACACACAACAAGCAACTAAGAGAAACTTAACTTGAGAAACAAGTAGAATCATAGAAAATTAAACCAATGGATAAAACGTCATCACAACTGAGTGTTCTACTAGGTTAATATAATTCAAAGGCACCAAAATGTATTAGGTGTTCTTTATTTGCACCTTAAGGCTATAAGAAGCCAACAACAAACAACAAACAACGAGGCCAAACTTAACTTGCAAAACAAGTACAATCAGGGAAGATTACACCAATGGATGAAGTATCGTCAGAACCAAGAGTTGTAGTAGATTAATAAGTTTCAAAGGTAGTAGAATTTATTAGAAGTTTTTGAGGAGCACCTTACGAGTAGAAGGAGACAACAACACCCAACAACCAACTAGGCCAAACGTAATTTGCGAAACATGTAGAATCAGGGAACATTAGGCCAATGGATGAAACATCGTCACAACCTAAGGTTCTACTAGATTAATAAGATTGAAAGGCACTTGAATGTATTAGGAGTTTTTGATGTGCACTGTATGGCTATAAGAAGCAGAGAACACAAAACAAGCATCTGGGCCAAACATAACTTGCGAAACAAGTAGAATCAGAGAAGATTAGACCAATCGATGAAGCATCATCACAACCTAAAGTTCTACTATATTAATATGATTCAATGGCACTAGAATGTTTTGGGAGTTTTTGTTGTGCACCGTACGGCTATAAGGAGCCAAGAACTCACAACAAGCAACTAGGCCAAACTTGCGAAACAATTAGAATCAGAGAAAATTAGACAAATGGATCATCTTGACAACCTAGAGTTCTACTATATTAATATGATTCAAAGGCATTAGAATGTTTTAGGAGTTTTTAATGTGCACCTTACGGCTATAAGGACCGAACAACACACAACAAGCAACTAGGCCAAACTTAACTTGCGAACCAATTAGAATCGGAAAAGATTAGACAAATGGATGAAGCATCGTCACAAACTAGAGTTCTACTATATTAATATGATTCAAAGGCATTAGAATGTTTTAGGAGTTTTTAATATGCACCTTACGGCTATGAGGAACGAAGAACACACAACAAGCAACTAGGCCAAACATAACTTGCGAAACAAGTACAATCGCAGAAGATTAGACCAATGGATGAAGCATCCTTACAACCAAGAGTTCTACAATATTAATAAGATTCAAATGCACTATAATCTTTTAGGAGTTTTTGATGTGCACCTTACGACTATAAGGAGCAAACAACAAACAACCAGCAACTTGGCCAAACTTTACTTATGAATAAAGTAGAATCATGGAAGATTAGACCAATGGATAAAACATCGTCATAACCGATTGTTCTACTATATTAATATGATTCAAGAGCACCAGAATGTATTAGAAGGGGCCAACAAGACAAAACAAGTAACTAGGGCAAACTTAACTTGCGAAACAAGAAGTATCTAGGAAGATTAGACCAATGGATGAAGTATCGTTAAAACCTAGAATTCTACTAGATTAATAAGATTCAAAGGAACTAGAATCTATTAGGATTTTTTGATATACACCTTACGGCTAGAAGGAGCCAACAACACACAACAAACAACTAGGCCAAACTTAATTTGCGAGATTAGTAAAATCATGGAAGATTAGCCAAATGGATGAAGTATCATTACAACCTATGGTTCTACAAGACAAATAAGATTCAAATGCAGTAGAATGTAGTAGGAGTTTTTGAGCTGCATCTTACGTCTAGAAGGAGCCAACAAAACACAACGAGCACCTAGGCCAAACTTAACTTACGAAACGAATACAATCAGCGACGATTACACCAATGGATAAAACATCATTAAAACCTAGAGTACTACTAGATTAATAAAATTCAAAGGCACTAGAATCCATTAGGAGTTTTTGATGTGCACCTAACGGCTAGAAAGAGCCAACAATATACAATAAGCAACTAGGCCAAATTTAACTTGCGAAACAAGTACAATCAGGCAAGATTAGACCAATGGATGAAGCATCGTCACAACCTAAAGTTATAGTAGATTAATAAGATTAAAAGGCAGTAGAATCTATTAGAAGTTTTTGATGTGCACCTTACGGCTAGAAGGAGCCAACAACTCGCAACATGCAATTGGCCAAACTTAACTTGCGACACAATTAGAATCATGGTAGATTAGGCCAATGGATGAAACATCGTCACAACCTAGGGTTCTACTAGATTATTTAGACTGAAAGGCACTTGAATGAATTAGGAGTTTTTGTTGTGGACCGTACGGCTATAAGGAGCCAAGAAAACGCAACTAGTACCTAGGCCAAACTTAACTTGCGAAACAATTAGAATAAATGAACATTAGACCAATGGATGAAGCATTGTCACAACCTAGAGTTCTACTAAATTAATATGATTCAAAGGCACTGGAATATATTAGGAGTTTCTGATGTGCACCTAACGGCTAGAAGGAGCCGACAACGCACAACAAGGAACTAAGAGAAACTTAACTTGCGAAACAAGTAGAATCATGGAAAATTAAACCAATGGATAAAATGTCATCACAACTGAGTGTTCTACTAGGTTAATATGATTCAAAGGCACCAAAATGTATTAGGTGTTCTTTATTTGCACCTTAAGACTATAAGGAGCCAACAACAAACAACAAACAACGAGGCCAAACTTAACTTGCAAAACAAGTACAATCAGGGAAGATTACACCAATGGATGAAGTATCGTCAGAACCAAGAGTTGTAGTAGATTAATAAGTTTCAAAGGCAGTAGAATGTATTAGAAGTTTTTGATGAGCACCTTACGAGTAGAAGGAGACAACAACACCCAACCACCAACTAGGCCAAACGTAATTTGCGAAACATGTAGAATCAGGGAACATTAGGCCAATGGATGAAACATCGTCACAATCTAAGGTTCTACTAGATTAATAAGATTCAAAGGCACTTGAATGTATTATGAGTTTTTGATGTGCACTGTACAGCTATAAGAAGCCGAGAACACACAACAAGCATCTGGGCCAAACATAACTTGCGAAACAATTAGAATCAGAGAAGATTAGACCAATGGATGAAGCATCGTCACAACCTAGAGTTCTAGTAGATTAATAAGATTCAAAGGCAGTAGAATGTATTAGAAGTTTTTGATGTGCACCTTACGGCTAGAAGGAGCCAAGAACACACAACAAACAACTAGGCCAAACTTAATTTGCGAGATTAGTAAAATCATGGAAGATTAGCCAAATGGATGAAGTATCGTTACAACCTATGGTTCTACAAGACAAATAAGATTCAAATGCAGTAGAATGTAGTAGGATTTTTTGAGCTGCATGTTACGTCTAGAAGAAGCCAACAAAACACAACGAGTAACTAGGCCAAACTTAACTTACGAAACAAATACAATCAGGGAAGATTAAACCAATGGATGAAACATCATTAAAACCTAGAGTACTACTAGATTAATAAAATTCAAAGGCACTAGAATCCATTAGTTGTTTTTGATGTGCACCTAACGGTTAGAAAGAGCCAACAACACACAACAAGCAACTAGGCCAAACTTAACTTGCGAAATAAGTACAATCAGGCAAGATTAGACCAATGGATGAAGCATCGTCAAAACCTAGAGTTATAGTAGATTAATAAGATTGAAAGGCAGTAGAATCTATTAGAAGTTTTTGATGTGCACCTTACGGCTAGAAGGAGCCAACAACACACAACAAGCAACTAGGCCACACTTAACTTGCGACACAGTTAGAATCG
Source organism: Gynochthodes officinalis (assembly GCA_020080225.1). NCBI lineage: Eukaryota > Viridiplantae > Streptophyta > Magnoliopsida > Gentianales > Rubiaceae > Gynochthodes > Gynochthodes officinalis. The sequence continues at coordinate 41,432,309 of CM034618.1, read as the reverse complement.
TGGAGGCCAATGGATGAAACATCATCACAACCTTGGGTTCTACTATATTATTAGGATTGAATGGCACTTGAATGAATTAGGAGTTTTTGTTGTGGACCGTACGGCTATAAGGAGCCAAGAACACACAACAAGTACCTAGGCCAAACTTAACTTGCGAAACAATTAGAATAAATGAACATTAAACCAATGGATGAAGCATTGTCACAACCTAGAGTTCTAATATATTAATATGATTCAAAGGCACTGGAATATATTAGGAGTTTCTGATGTGCACCTAACGGCTAGAAGGAGCCGACAACACACAACAAGCAACTAAGAGAAACTTAACTTGCGAAACAAGTAGAATCGGAGAAGATTGGACCAATGGATGAAGCATCGTCACAACCTAGAGTTCTACTATATTAATATGATTCAAAGGCACTATAATGTTTTAGGAGTTTTTGATCTGCACCTCACGACTCTAAGGAGCCAAAAACAAACAACAAGGAACGAGGCCAAACTTTGCCTGCGAAACAAGTAGAATCATGGAAAATTAAACAAATGGATAAAACGTCATCACAACTGAGTGTTCTACTAGGTTATTATGATTCAAAGGCACCAAAATGTATTAGGTGTTCTTTATTTGCACCTTAAGGCTATAAGGAGCCAACAACAAACAACAAACAACGAGGCCAAACTTAACTTGCAAAACAAGTACAATCAGGGAAGATTACACCAATGGATGAAGTATCGTCAAAACCAAGAGTTGTAGTAGATTAATAAGATTCAAAGGCGGTCGAATGTATTAGAAGTTTTTGATGAGCACCTTACGGCTAGAAGTAGATAACAATACCTAACCACCAACTAGGCCAAACTTAACTTGCGAAACATGTAGAATCAGGGAAGATTAGGCCAATGGATGAAACATCGTCACAACCTATGATTCTACTAGATTAATAAGATTTAAAGGCACTTGAATGTATTAGGAGTTTTTGTTGTGCACCGTCCGGCCATAAGGAGCCAAGAACACACAACAAGCAACTAGGCCAAGCTTAACGTGCGAAACAATTAGAATCAGGGAAAATTAGGCCAATGGATGAAACATCGTCACAACCTAGGGTTCTACTAGATTAATATGATTCAAAGGCACTTGAATGTATTAGGAGTTTTTGATGTGCACCGTACCGCTATATTGAGCCGAGAACACACAACAAGTAGCTAGGCCACACTTAACTTGCGAAACAATTAGAATCTGTGAAAATTAGACCAATGGATGAAACATCGTCACAACCGAGTGTTCTAGTAGATTAATATGATTCGAAAGCACCTGAATGTATTAGGAGTTTTTGATGTGCACCTTACAGCTAGAATGGGCCAACAAGACAAAACAATTAACTATGCCAAACTTAACTTGCGAAACATGTAGAATCATGGAAGATTACACAAATGGACGAATTAAGATGACAACCTTGAGTTTTACTAGACTAATAAGATTCAAAGGAATTGGAATGAATTAGAACTTTCTGATGTGGACCTTACGGCTACAAGGAGCCAACAACACACCACAAACAACTAGGCCAAACTTAACTTACGGAACAAATGGAATTAGGAATCATTAGAAAAATGGATGAAACGTCGTCATAATTCTAGCGTTCTCCAAGAATTATAAGATTGTAAGGCACTAGACTATATTAGGAGTTTTTGATGTGCACCTAACGGCTAGGAGTAGACAACAACACACAACAAGCAACTAAGCCAAACTTAACTTGCGAAACAAGTAGAATCAGGGAAGATTACACCAATGGATGAAGTATCGTCACAACCTAGAGTTCTAGTAGATTAATAAGATTCAAAGGCAGTAGAATGTATTAGAAGTTTTTGATGTGCACCTTACGGCTAGAAGGAGCCAAGAACACACAACAAGCAACTAGGCCAAACTTAACTTGCGAAACAAGCAGAATCAGGGAAGATTAGGCCAATGGATGAAACATCTTCACAACCTAGGGTTCTACTAGATTAATAAGATTCAAAAGCACTTGAATGTATTAGGAGTTTTTTATGTGCACCGTACAACTATATGGAGCCGAGAACACACAACAAGCAACGAGGCCAAACTTAACTTGCGAAACAACTAAAATCAGAGAAGATTAGACAAATGGATGAAACATCGTCACAACCTAGAGTTCCACTATATTAATATGATTCAAAGGCAAAAGAATGTATTAGGAGTTTTTGATGCGCACCTTACGGCCATAAGGTGTCAACAACACACAACAAACAACTAGGCCAAACTTAACTTGCGAAACAAGTAGAATCAGAGAAGATTAGGCCAGTGGATGAAGCATCCTCACAACAAAGAGTTCTACTATATTAGTAAGATTAAAATGCACTATAATCTATTAGGAGTTTTTGCTTTGCACCTTACGGCTATAAAGAGCCAACAACAAACAAGAACGAACTAGGCCAAACTTTACTTACGAAACAAGTAGAATCACGAAAGATTAGACCAATCTCACAACAAAGAGTTCAACTATATTAATAAGATTCAAATGCACTATAATTTATTAGGATTTTTTGATGTGCACCTTACGGCTATAACGAGCAAACAACAAACAACAAGGAAGTAGGCCAAACTTTACTTACGAAACAAATAGAATCACGAAAGATTAGACCAATCTCACAACAAAGAGTTCAACTATATTAATAAGATTCAAATGCACTATAATTTATTTGGACTTTTTGATGTGCACCTTACGGCTATAAGGAGAGAACAACAAACAACAAGGAACTAGGCCAAACTTTACTTACGAAATAAGTAGAATCACGAAAGATTAGACCAATGGATAAAACATCGTAACAACCGAGTGTTCTAGTCGATTAATATGATTCAAAAGCACCAGAATGTATTAGGAGTTTTTGATGTGCACCTTACGGCTAGAATGGGCCAATAGGACACAACAAGCAACTAGGCCAAACTTAACTTGCGAAACAAGTAGAATTAGGGAAGATTACACCAATCCGGGAGGACTCAACTTAATTGTAGAATCGTCCTTGAATGATCTTGGGCAAAACACCAATCCCAAGTGAACCCAACAACAATAGGATGAACCTATCACCTTTGAATCATACTTGGAGAAAGAAATCTTGAAATCTTCCCAGCCAAAACAACCTAACCAAACTAGACCCAACAACAATAGGATGAAACCTATCACCTTTGAATCATAATAAGGCTAAATAGAATTCACTATTCCCAACCCCTCTAATCTTCAAATCCAACAACACTAGGATGAACCTAACACCTTTGGATTATGAAAGGAAAAGAAAAAGCTGAGTAGAGGCACCACAACTAAAAGGAAGAGTTTTAGTTGATAAGCCTTGTAAGTTTTGCAAGCAATTTTGCAAGACTCAAACTAGCTCACTAAGAAACTAGGAAAGAAAGGAAAAATCCTTGAAAGTTTATCACTCAAATCTGATTGAAAATGCTTAACCAAGGCCCCTTTTTATAGTGTTTCAAGAGGGACCAAAGTTGAAAATTACAAAAGGACTAAAGTAGTAAATCTGAACTCTTTTGGCCAAACTAGCATTAAATAAATACTCTTTGACCAAGAAAAGCTCTATGACCTAAAAAGACTTTTTAAACAATTAATCTAAATATTAAAAATGCAGAAAACACCTTGAAAAGTCTTCAAAAAATGGTTGGAAATTCGTCCAAAATTCAATTAAAATGGACTTCTAGAATTCTTTGACTAGTCTTCACCTTTACACTTGGTAGTTGAATTTTGACCAAGGAAATCAGATGGAACCTTCAAAATACTTCATAATTCGTCCATTTCACCATGTTTTTTGATCCTTAGAAGCTTCTTGAATTTTCTTGAAAATTCATCACTTGGTAGGTTGAATTTGGACTTGAAATTAATGCATTTTGGGCAGATTTGTGGACTGACTTTTGGGACTTGGGCTGAACGAAAATTGCATTATTTTGGACCAAATAAAGTGGTTAAGAATCAGCAACAACTCACTCAATTAGCCCCTTTTGAATCTAGGTCCAAGACTTGCAAAATGTTGTAACAAGTGGGCTGAACTTTGGTAGCATTGGTCCTTTCTTTGTCATGTACTTGATTGATCAAATTAGACAAAGATTCTTCCATCCATTTCTTCCTTAAACGAGTCATAGGACCGGCCATGCCATCAAGTGCATGAGGAGGAGAAGGAGTCTCATTTTGAGAAGCATTATTCACAACTTGATCTTCATTGTTCTTGTCTTTGTTGTTATCATGATGGGATCTTTGGAGCTCATCAATTATTAAGATTGAAAGGCACTTGAATGAATTAGGAGTTTTTGTTGCGAACCGTACGGCTATAAGGAGCCAAGAACACACAACAAGTACCTAGGCCAAACTTAACATGTGAAACAATTAGAATAAAAGAACATTAGACCAATGGGTGAAGCATTGTCACAACCTAGAGTTCTACTATATTAATATGATTCAAAGGCACTGGAATATATTAGGAGTTTCTGATGTACACCAAACGGCTAGAAGGAGCCGACAACACACAAAAAGCAACTAAGAGAAACTTAACTTGCGAAACAAGTAGAATCGGAGAAGATTGGACCAATGGATGAAGCATCATCACAACCTAGAGTTCTACTATATTAATATGATTCAAAGGCACTAGAATGTTTTAGGAGTTTTTGACATGCACCTTACGGCTCTAAGGAGCCAAAACAAACAAAAAGGAACAAGGCCAAACTTTGCTTGCGAAACAAGTAGAATCACAGAAAATTAAACCAATGGATAAAACGTCATTACAACTGAGTGTTCTACTATATTAATATGGTTCAAATGCACCAAAATGTATTAGGTGTTCTTTATTTGCACCTTAAGGCTATAAGGAGCCAACAACAAACAACAAACAATGAGCCCAAACTTAACTTGTAAAAACAAGCACAATCAGGGAAGATTACACCAATGGATGAAGTATCGTCAGAACCACGAGTTGTTGTAGATTAATAAGATTCAAAGGCAATAGAATGTATTAGAAGTTTTTGATTAGCACCTTACGGCGAGAAGGAGACAACAACACCCAACCACCAATTAGGCGAAACTTAACTTGCGAAACATGTAGAATCAGGGAAGATTAGGCCAATGTATGAAACATCGTCACAACCTATGGTTCTACTAGATTAAAAAGATTCAAAGGCAGTTGAATGTATTAGGAGTTTTTGATGTGCACTGTACGGCTATAAGAAGCCGAGAACACACAACAAGCAACTGGGCCAAACATAACTTGCGAAACAATTAGAATCAGAGAAGATTAGACCAACGGATGAAGCATCGTCACAACCTAAAGTTCTACTATATTAATATGATTCAATGGCACTAGAATGTTTTGGGAGTTTTTGTTGTGCACCGTACGGCTATAAGGAGCCAAGAACACACAACAAGCAACTAGGCCAAACTTGCGAAACTATTTGAATCATAGAAGATTAGACAAATGGATCATCTTCACAACCTAGAGTTCTACTATATTAATATGATTCAAAGGCATTAGAATGTTTTAGGAGTTTTTAATGTGCACCTTACGGCTATAAGGACCGAACAACACACAACAAGCAACTAGGCTAAACTTAACTTGCGAAACAATTAGAAAACTTGCGAAACAATTAGAATCAGAAAAGATTAGACAAATGGATGATGCATCGTCACAAACTAGAGTTCTACTATATTAATATGATTCAAAGGCATTAGAATCTTTTAGGAGTTTTTAATATGCACCTTACGGCTATAAGGAACGAAGAACACACAACAAGCAACTAGGCCAAACATAACTTGCGAAACAAGTACAATCGCAGAAGATTAGACCAATGGATGAAGCATCCTCACAACCAAGAGTTCTACAATATTAATAATATTCAAATGCACTATAATCTTTTAGTAGTTTTTGATGTGCACCTTACGGCTATAAGCAACAAACAAAAAACAACAAGCAACTTGGCCAAACTTTACTTATGATTAAAGTAGAATCATGGAAGATTAGACCAATGGATAAAACATCGTCATAACAGATTGTTCTACTATATTAATATGATTCAAGAGCACCAGAATGTATTAGGAGTTTTTGATGTGCAGCTTACGACTAGAAGGGGCGAACAAGACAAAACAAGGAACTAGGGCAAACTTAACTTGCGAAACAAAAAGAATCTGGGAAGATTAGACCAATGGATGAAGTATCGTTAAAACCTATAATTCTGCCAGATTAATAAGATTCAAAGGAACCAGAATCTATTAGGAGTTTTTGATGTGCACCTTATAGCTAGAACGAGCCAACAACACACAACAAGCAACTAGGCTAAACTTAACTTACTGAACAAGTAGAATTAAGAATGATTAGACCAATGGATGAAACGTCGTCATAATTCTAGGGTTCTCCGAGACTTATAAGATTGAAAGGTACTCGAACATATTAGAAATTTTTGATGTGTACCATACGGCTATAAAGAGCCAACAATTCACAACAAGCAACTAGGCCAAACTTCACTTGCGAAACTAGTAGAATCGGGGAAGATTAGACGAATGGAAGAAGCATCGTCACAACCTAGAGTTGTACTATATTAATAATATTCAAAGGCACTAGAATGTATTAGGATTTTTTAATATACACCATACGGCTAGAAAGAGCCAACAACACACAACAAGCAACTAGGCCAAACTTAATTTGCGAGATTAGTAAAATCATGGAAGATTAGCCAAGTGGATGAAGTATTGTTACAACCTATGGTTCTACAAGAAAAATAAGATTCAAATGCAGTAGATTGTATTAGGAGTTTTTGAGCTGCATCTTACGGCTAGAAGGAGCCAACAAAACACAACAAGCACCTAGGCCAAACTTAACTTGCGAAACATGTAGAATCAGGGAAGATTAGGCCAATTGATGAAACATCGTTACAACCTAGAGTTCTACTAGATTAATAAGATTCAAGGGCACTAGAATCTATTAGAACTTTTTGATGTGCACCTTACGGCTAGAAAGAGCCAACAACACACAACAAGCAACTAGGCCAAACTTAACTTGCGAAACAACTACAATCACGCAAGATTAGACCAATGGATGAAGTAGGGGTGGCAATTTGCGACACGACACGAAAACACGACACGAACCTAACACGTAATTAGCAGGTACAGGTCCACCCCTTAACAGGTTCGGGTCGAAATCAGGTCGGACACGAATAACACGCAAAATAAATGGGTCGTGTTCAGGTCGACCTGTTCAACCCGTGGGTCGACCTGTTAACACGTTTAACTTATATATAATAATACTATTTGTTTGTTAGTTATCAATGTGTTTGTTGTAGCATAGTGGTAAGTGTCTTGACCACTTACCTTAAAGACCAAGGTTCAATTCTTGCTAATAGCATTTTTTAGTTTTTTTCTTTGGGATTTTCATATCCCACATTGACTTTGGATGAAGGAAGGAAGGGAAAACACAATTATAAGTAGGGGAGGGGGGAGTTGTTAGTAGTTTGTTTAAATGAAGAGGCTATGATTATTTGTGGCCTTTTGAACAATTAGTGTAAAAATTATTTATTTATTATTAATTTAAAATTAATTTATTATTTTTTAAAAAAATTCGTAATAATTTAAAGTTTATTTATTATTTTTTAAAAAAATTTCGTGTTAAATAGGTCTTTTCGTGTTAAATAGGTCTTTTCGTGTCAAATAGGTCTTTTCGTGTCAAATAGGTCTTTTCGTGTTAAATAGGTCTTTTTGTCTTTTCGTGCTAAATAGGTCTTTTCGTGTCGTGTTGGGTTACTCGAAAAATAAACAGGTCGTGTTCAGGTTATGTTTTCTGACACGAACAGGTTCGCGGGTCGTGTTCGGGTCCGTGTAAAACCTGTAATACCCGTGTCAAAACACGACCCGCGAACCCGAAACACGACCTGATTGCCACCCCTAGGATGAAGCATCGTCACAACCAAGAGTTATAGTAGATTAATATGGTTGAAAGGCAGTAAAATCTATTGAATGTTTTTGATGTGCACCTTACGGCTAGTAGGAGCCAACAACACACAACAAGCAACGAGGCCAAACTTAACTTGCGAAACAAGTGGAATCAGGGTAGATTAAGCCAATGAATGAAACATCGTCACAACCTAGGGTTCTACTAGATTAATAAGATTGACTGGCACTTGAATGTATTAGGAGTTTTTGTTGTGGACCGTACGGTTATAAGGAACCAAGAACACACAACAAGCAACTAGGCCAAACTTAACTAGCGAAACAATTAGAATCAGAGAAGATTAGACCAATGGATGAAGCATCATCACAACCTAGATTTCTACTATATTAATATCATTCAAACACACTATAATCTATTAGGAGTTTTTGATGTACACCTTACGGCTATAAGGAGAGAACAACAAACAACAACGAACTAGGCCAAACTTTTCTTGCGAAACAAGTAGAATAATGGAAGATTAAACCAATGGAAAAAACGTCATCACAACTAAGTGTTCTAGTAGATTAATATGATTCAAAGGCACCAAAATGTATTAGGTGTTCTTTATTTGCACCTTAAGGCTATAAGGAGCCAACAACAAACAACAAACAACAAGGCCAAACTTAACTTGCAAAACAAGTACAATCAGGGAAGATTACACCAATGGATGAAGTATTGTCAGAAGCAAGAGTTGTAGTAGATTAATAAGATTCAAAGGCAGTAGAATGTATTAGTTGTTTTTGATGTGCACCTTACGGCTAGAAGGAGCCAACATCACACAACAAACAACTAGGCCAAACATAACTTGCAAAACAAGTACAATCAGGGAAGATTAAACCAATGGATGAAATATCGTTAGAACCTAGGGTTCTACTAGATTAATAAGATTCAAAGGCACTTGAATGTATTAGGAGTTTTTGTTGTGCACCGAACGGCTATAAGGAGTCAAGAACACACAACAAGCAACTAGGCCAAACTTAACTGGCGAAACAATTAGAATCAGAGAAGATTAGACCAATGATGAATCATCGTCACAACCTAGAGTTCTACTATATTAATATGATTCAAAGGCACTAGAATGTTTTGGGAGTTTTTGTTGTGCACCATACGACTATAAGGAGCCAAGAACACACAACAAGCAACTAGGCCAAACTTTGCTTGTGAAACAAGTAGAAACATGGAAGATTAAAACAATAGATAAAACGTAATTGCAACTGAGTGTTCTGCTAGATTAATATGATTCAAAGGCACCAAAATGTTTTAGGTGTTTTTGATTAGCACCTTAAGGCTATAAGGAGGCAACAACAAACAACAAACAAGAAGGCCAAACATAACTTGCAAAACAAGTAGAACAATGGAAGATTAGACCAATGGATGAAAGATCGTTAAAACCAGGAGTTCTACTAGATTAATAATATTTAACGGTACTAGAATATATTTAACGGTTCTAAAATTGAAATAGTTTCGCAAGTTTGGCCTAGTTGCTTGTTGTGTGTTCTTGGCTCCTTATAGCCGTACGGTGCACAACAAAAACTCCCAAAACATTCTAGTGCCATTGAATCATATTAATATAGTAGAACTTTAGGTTGTGACGATGCTTCATCCGTTGGTCTAATCTTCTCTGATTCTAATTGTTTCGCAAGTTTTGTTTGGCCCAGATGCTTGTTGTGTGTTCTCGGCTTCTTATTGCCGTACAGTGTACATCAAAAACTATTAATACATTCAAGTGCCTTTGAATCTTATTAATCTAGTAGAACCATAGATTATGACGATGTTTCATCCATTGGCCTAATCTTCCCTGATTCTACATGTTTCGCAAGTTAAGTTTGGCGTAGTTGGTGGTTGGGTGTTGTTGTCTCCTTCTAGCCGTAAGGTGCTCATCAAAAACTTCTAATACATTCTACTGCATTTGAATTTTATTAATCTACAACAACTCTTGGTTCTGACGATACTTCATCCATTGGTGTAATCTTCGCTGATTGTACTTGTTTTGCAAGTTAAGTTTGGCCTTGTTGTTTGTTGTTGGCTCCTTATAGCCTTACAGTGCAAATCAAGAACACCTAATACATTGTGGTGCCTTTCAATCATATTAATCTAGTAGAACACTCAGTTGTGATGACGTTTTATCCATTGGTTTAATTTTCCATGATTCTACTTGTTTTGCAGGCAAAGTTTGGCCTCGTTCCTTGTTGTTTGTTTTTGGCTCCTTAGAGCCGTAAGGTGCACATCAAAAACTCCTAAAACATTCTAGTGCCTTTGAATCATATTAATATAGTGGAACTCTAGGTTGTGACGATGCTTCATGCATTGGTCCAATCTTCTCCGATTCTACTTGTTTCGCAAGTTAAGTTTCGCTTAGTTGCTTGTTGTGTGTTGTCGACTCCTTCTAGCCGTTAGGTGCACATCAGAAACTCCTAATATATTCCAGTGCCTTTGAATCATATTAATATAGTAGAACTCTAGGTTGTGACAATGCTTCATCCATTGGTTTTATGTTCTTTTATTCTAATTGCTTCACAAGTTAAGTTTGGCCTAGGTACTTGTTGCGTGTTCTTGGCTCCTTATAGCCGTACGGTCCACAACAAAAACTCCTAATTCATTCAAGTGCCTTTCAATCTTAATATTCTAGTAGAACCCTAGGTTGTGACGATGTTTCATCCATTGGCCTAATCTACCATGATTGTAATTGTGTCGCAAGTTAAGTTTGGCCTAATTCCTTGTTGTGAGCTGTTGGCTCCTTCTGGCCGTAAGGTGCACATCAAAAACTTCTAATAGATTCTACTGCCTTTCAATCTTATTAATCTACTATAAATCTAGGTTGTGACGATGCTTCATCCATTGGTCTAATCTTGCCTGATTGTACTTGTTTCGCAAGTTAAGTTTGGCCTAGTTGCTTGTTGTGTGTTGTTGGCTCTTTCTAGCCGTTAGGTGCACATCAAAAACTCCTAATGGATTCTAGTGCCTTTGAATTTTATTAATCTAGTAGTACTCTAGGTTTTAATGATGTTTTATCCATCCGTGTAATCTTCGCTGATTGTATTCATTTCGTAAGTTAAGTTTGGCCTAGGTGCTCGTTGTGTTTTGTTGGCTCCTTCTAGACGTAAGATGCAGCTCCTACTACATTCTACTGCTTTTGAATCTTATTTGTCTTGTAGAACCATTGGTTGTAACGATACTTCATCCATTTGGCTAATCTTCCATGATTTTACTAATCTCGCAAATTAAGTTTGGCCTAGTTGTTTGTTGTGTGTTGTTGGCTCCTTCTAGCCGTAAGGTGTATATCAAAAAATCCTAATAGATTCTAGTTCCTTTGAATCTTATTAATCTAGTAGAATTCTAGGTTTTAACGATACTTCATCCATTGGTCTAATCTTCCAAGATATTTCTTGTTTCGCAAGTTAAGTTTGCCCTAGTTACTTGTTTTGTCTTGTTGGCCCCTTCAAAAGTAGTAGAATGTAGTAGGAGTTGCATCTTAACACGCGAAACAAGTAGAACCGGAGAAGATTGGACCAATGGATGAAGCATCCTCACAACCAAGACTTCTACTATATTAATAAGATTCAAAGTCACTAGAATATATTTGGAGTTTTTGATGTGCACCTAACGGTTAGAAGAAGCCAACAACACACAACAAGCAACTAGGCAAACGTAACTGACGAAACAGGTACAATCAGAGAAGATAAGGCCAATGGATGAAAGATCATCACAACCTCGAGTTCTACTAGACTAATAAGATTCAATGGCAGTAGAATGTATTACAGGTTTTTGATGTGCACCTTACGGTAAGAATGAGCCAACAACATACAACAAGCAACTAGGCCAAACTTAACTTGCGAAACAAGTTCGATCAGGGAAGATTAGACCACTGAATGAAGCATCATCACAACCTAGAGTTCTAGTAGATTAATAAGATTCAAAGGCAGTGGAATGTATTAGTTGTTTTTGATGTGCACCTTACGGCTAGAAGGAGCCAACATCACACAACAAACAACTAGGCCAAACATAACTTGCAAAACAAGTACAATCAGGGAAGATTAAACCAATGGATGAAATATCGTTAGAACCTAGGGTTCTACTAGATTAATAAGATTCAAAGGCACTTGAATGTATTAGGAGTTTTTGTTGTGCACCGAACGGCTATAAGGAGTCAAGAACACACAACAAGCAACTAGGCCAAACTTAACTGGCGAAACAATTAGAATCAGAAAAGATTAGACCAATGGATGAAGCATCATCACGACCTAGAGTTCTATATTAATATGATTCAAAGGCACTAGAATGTTTTAGGAGTTTTTGATGTGCACTTTACGGGTCTACGGAGCCAACAACAAACAACAAGGAACTATGCCAAACTTTGCTTGCGAAACAAGTAGAATCATGGAAGATTAAACCAATGGATAAAACGTCATCACAACTGAGTGTTCTACTAGATTAATATGATTCAAAGGCACCAAAATGTAATAGGTATTTTTGTTTTGCACTTTAAGGCTATAAGGAGCTAACAACAAACAACAAACAACAAGGCCAAACTTAACATGCAAAACAAGTAGAATCAGGGAAGATTAGACCAATGAATGCAACATCGTTAAAACCAATAGTTCTACTAGATTAATAAGTTTCAAAGGCACTAGAACATATTAGTAGTTTCTAATGAGCACCTAACGGCTAGAAGGAGCCAACAACACACAACAAGCAACTAGGCCAAACATAACTTGCGAAATAAGCACAATCAGGGAAGATTAGACCAATGAATGAAATATCATCACAACCAAGAGTTCTACTAGATTAATAAAATTCAAAGGCACTAGAAGGTATTAGGAGTTTTTGTTGTGCGCCGTTTGGCTATAGCGAGTCAACAACACACAACAAGCAACTAGCCCAAACTAAACTTGCGAAACAATTAGAATCAGAGAAGATTAGAACAATGGCTGAAGCATCGTCACAACCAAGGAATCTTCTATATTAATTTGATTGAATGGCACTAGAATGTTTTAGGATTTTTTGATGTGCACCTTACGGCTCTAAGGAGCCAACAACAAACAATAGAGAACTAGGCCAAACTTGCGAAACAAGGAGAATCAGGGAAGATTAGGCCAATGGATGAAATATCGTCACAAACTAGAGTTCTACTCGATTAATAACATTCAAAGGCACTTGAATGTATTCGGAGTTTTTTATGTGCACCGCATTTGTTATATGGAGCCGAGAACACACAACAAGCAACTAGGCCAAACTTAACTTATGTAACAATTAGAAGCAGAGAAAATTCGACAAATGGATGAAGCATCGTCACAACCTAGAGTTCTACTATATTAATATGATTCAAAGGCACTAAACTATTTTAGGAGTTTTTGATGTGCATCTTACGGCTCTAAGAAACAAACAACACACAACAAGCAACTAGGCCAAACTTAACTTGCGAAACACGTAGAACCAGAGAAGATTGGACCAATGGATGAAGCATCCTCGCAACCAAGAATTCTACTACATTTAAAAGATTCAAAGGCACAAGAATATATTAGGAGTTTTTGATGTGCACCGAGCGGCTGAAAGAAGCCAATAACACACAACAATCAACTAGGCGAACTGAACTTGCGAAAAAAGAAGAATCAGGGAAGATTAGACCAACGGATGAAGCATCGTCAAAACCTAGAGTTCTAGTAGATTAATAAGATTCAAAGGCAGAAGAATGTATTAGAAGTTTCGATGTGCACCGTCTGGCTATACGGAGCCAAGAACACATAACAAGCAACTAGGCCAAACTTAACTTGCGAAACAATTCGAATCAGAGAAGATTAGACCAATGCATGAATCATCATCACAACCTACAGTTGTACTACATTAATATGATTCAAAGGCACTAGAATGTTTTAGAAGTTTTTTATGTGCACCTTACGGCTCTAAGGGCCCACAACAAAAAACAAGGAACTAGGCTAAACTTTTCTTGCGAAACAAGTAGAATCATCAAAGATCAAACTAATGGATAAAACGTCATCACAACTGACTGTTCTACTAGATTTATATGATTCAAAGGCTCCAAAATGTATTAGGTGTTTTTCATTTGCACTTTAAGGCTATAAGGAGCCAACAACAAACAACAAACAACAAGGCCACTCTTAACTTGCAAAACAAGTAGAATTAGGGAAGATTAGACCAATGAATGAAACATCGTTAAAACCAAGAGTTCTACTACATTAATAAGATTCAAAGGCACTAGAATATATTAGGAGTTTCTAATATGCACCTAACGGCTAGAAGGAGCCACCAACACACAACAAGCAATTAGGCCACACTTAACTTGCAAAAGAAGTACAATCAGGGTAGATGAGGCCAATGGATGAAATATCGTCCCAACCTAGGGTTCTACTAGATTAATAAAATTCAAAAGTACTAGAATGTTTTAGGAGTTTTTGTTGTGCACCGTACGGCTATAAGAAGCCAAGAACACACAACAACAAACTAGGCCAAACTTAACTAGCGAAACAATTAGAATCAGAGAAGATTAGACAAATGGATGAAGCATCGTCACAAACTAGAGTTCTACTATATTAATATGATTCAAAGGCACTAGAATGTTTTAGGAGTTTTTGTTGCGCACCGTGCGACTATAAGGAGCCAAGAACACACAACAACCAACTAGGCCAAACTTAACTTGCCAAACAATTAGAATCGGACAAGATTAGACCAATTGATAAAGCATCGTCACAACCTAGAATTCTACTATATTAATATGATTCAAAGGCACTAGAATGTTTTAGGATTTTTTGATGTGCACCTTACGGCTCTATGGAGACAACGACAAACAACAAGGAACTAGGCCAAACTTTGCTTGCGAAACAAGTAGAATCATGAAAGATTAAACCAAAGGATAAAATGTAATCACAACTGAGTGTTCTACTAGATTAATATGATTCAAAGGCACCAAAATGTATTAGGTGTTTTTCATTTGCACTTTAACGCTATAAGGAGCCAACAACGAACAACAAACAACAAGGCCATTCTTAACTTGCAAAACAAGTAGAATCAGGGAAGATTATACCAATGAATGAAACATCGTTAAAACCAAGAGTTCTACTAGATTAATAAGAGTCAAAGGCACTAGAATATATTAGGAGTTTCTAATGTGCACCTAACGGCTAGAAGGAGCCACCAACACACAACAAGCAATTAGGCCACACTTAACTTGCGAAAGAAGACAATCAGGGAAGATGAGGCCAATGGATGAAATATCGTCCCAACCTAGGGTTCTACTAGATTAATAAAATTCAAAGGTACTAGAATGTTTTAGGAGTTTTTGTTGAGCACCGTACGGCTATAAGGAGCCAAGAACACACAACAACAAACTAGGCCAAACTTAACTAGCGAAACAATTAGAATCAGAGAAGATTAGACAAATGGATGAAGCATCGTCACAAACTAGAGTTCTACCATATTAATATGATTCGAAGGCACTAGAATGTTTTAGGAGTTTTTGTTGTGCACCGCACGACTATAAGGAGCCAAGAACACACAACAAGCAACTAGGCCAAACTTAACTTGCAAAACAATTAGAATCGGACAAGATTAGACCAATTGATAAAGCATCGTCACAACCTAGAATTCTACTATATTAATATGATTCAAAGGCACTAGAATGTTTTAGGATTTTTTGATGTGCACCTTACGGCTCTATGGAGACAACAACAAACAACAAGGAACTAGGCCAAACTTTGCTTGCGAAACAAGTAGAATCATGAAAGATTAAACCAAAGGATAAAATGTAATCACAACTGAGTGTTCTACTAGATTAATATGATTCAAAGGCACCAAAATGTATTAGGTGTTTTTCATTTGCACTTCAAGGCTATAAGGAGCCAACAACAACCAACAAACAACAAGGCCAAACTTAACTTGCAAAACAAGTAGAATCAGGGAAGATTAGACCAATGAATGCAACATCGTTAAAACCAATAGTTCTACTAGATTAATAAGTTTCAAAGGCAGTAGAACATATTAGGAGTTTCTAATGTGCACCTAACGGTTAGAAGGAGCCAACAACACACAACAAGCAACTAGGCCAAACATAACTTGCGAAATAAGTACAATCACGGAAGATTAGCCCAAAGAATGAAATATCATCACGACCAAGAGTTCTACTAGATTAATAAAATTCAAAGGCACTTGAAGGTATTAGGAGTTTTTGTTGTGCGCCGTTTGGCTATAGGGAGACAAGAACACACAACAAGCAACTAGCCCAAACTTAACTTGCGAAACAATTAAAATCAGAGAAGATTAGACCAATGGATGAAGCAACGTCACAACCTAGAGTTCTACTATATTAATATGATTCAAAGGCACTACATTGCCTTAGGAGTTTTTGATGTGCACCTTACGGCTCTAAGGAGCCAACAACAAACAACAAGGAACTAGGCTAAACTTTGCTTGCGAAACAAGTAGAATAATGGAAGATTAAACCAATGGATAGAACGTCATCACAACTGACTGTTCTACTAGATTAATATGATTCAAAGGCTCCAAAATGTATTAGGTGTTTTTCATTTGCACTTTAAGGCTATAAGGAGCCAACAACGAACAACAAACAACAAGGCCATTCTTAACTTGCAAAACAAGTAGAATCAGGGAAGATTATACCAATGAATGAAACATCGTTAAAACCAAGAGTTCTACTAGATTAATAAGAGTCAAAGGCACTAGAATATATTAGGAGTTTCTAATGTGCACCTAACGGCTAGAAGGAGCCACCAACACACAACAAGCAATTAGGCCACACTTAACTTGCGAAAGAAGTACAATCAGGGAAGATGAAGCCAATGAATGAAATATCGTCCCAACCTAGGGTTCTACTAGATTAATAAAATTCAAAGGTACTAGAATGTTTTAGGAGTTTTTGTTGTGCACCGTACGGCTATAAGGAGGCAAGAACACACAACAACAAACTAGGCCAAACTTATCTAGCGAAACAATTAGAATCAGAGAAGATTAGACAAATGGATGAAGCATCGTCACAAACTATAGTTCTACTATATTAATATGATTCGAAGGCACTAGAAAGTTTTAGGAGTTTTTGTTGCGCATCGCGCGACTATATGGAGCCAAGAACACACAACAACCAACTAGGCCAAACTTAACTTGCGAAACAATTAGAATCGGAGAAGATTAGACCAATTGATAAAGCATCGTCACAACCTCGAATTCTACTATATTAATATGATTCACAGGCACTAGAATGTTTTACGAGTTTTTGATGTGCACCTTACGGCTCTATGGAGACAACGACAAACAACAAGGGACTAGGCCAAACTTTGCTTGCGAAACAAGTAGAATCATGAAAGATTAAGCCAAAGGATAAAATGTAATCACAACTGAGTGGTCTACTAGATTAATATGATTCAAAGGCACCAAAATGTCTTAGGTGTTTTTCATTTGCACGTTAATGCTATAAGGAGCCAACAACAAACAAACAACAAGGCCAAACTTAACTTGCATAACAAGTAGAATCAGGGACGATTAGACCGATGAATGCAACATCGTTAAAACCAATAGTTCAACTAGATTAATAAGTTTCAAAGGAAGCAGAACATATTAGGAGTTTCTAATGTGCACCTAACGGCTAGAAGGAGCCAACAACACACAACAAGCAACTAGGCCAAACATAACTTGCGAAATAAGTACAATCAGGGAAGATTAGCCCAATGAATGAAATATCATCACAACCAAGAGTTCTACTAGATTAATAAAATTCAAAGGCACTTGAAGGTATTACGAGTTTTTGTTGTGCGCCGTTTGGCTATAGGGAGTCAAGAACACACAACAAGCAACTAGCCCAAACTTAACTTGCGAAACAATTAGAATCAAAGAAGATTAGACCAATGGATGAAGCAACGTCACAACCTAGAGTTCTACTATATTAATATGATTCAAAGGCACTACAATGTCTTCGGAGTTTTTGATGTGCACCTTACGGCTCTAAGGAGCCAACAACAAACAACAAGGAACTAGGCTAAACTTTGCTTGCGAAACAAGTAGAATAACTGAAGATTAAACCAATGGATAAAACGTCATCACAACTGAGTGTTCTACTAGATTAATATGATTCAATGGCACCAAAATGTATTACGTGTTTTTGATTTGCACTTTAAGGCTATAAGTAGCTAACAACAAACAACAAACAACAAGGCCAAACTTAACTTGCAAAACAAGAAGAATCAGGGAAGATTAGACCAATGGATGAAACATCATTAAAAGCAAGCGTTCTAGTAGATTAATAAGATTCAAAGGCACTAGAATATATTAGGAGTTGTTGATGTGCACCTAATGGCTAGAAGGAGCCAACAACAAACAACAAGCAACTAGGCCAAACTTAACTTGTGAAATAAGTACAATCAGGGAAGATTAGGCCAATGGATGAAATGTCGTCACAACCTAGGGTTCTACTTGATTAATAAGATTCAAAGGCACTTGAATGTATTAGGATTTTTTGTTGTCCACCGTATGACTATAAGGAGCCAAGAACACACAACAAGCAACTAGGCCAAACTTAACCAGCGAAACAATTAGAAACAGAGAAGATTAGACAAATGGATGAAGCATCGTCACAACCCAGAGTTATACTATATTAATATGATTCAAAGGCACTACAATGTTATAGGAGTTTTGGTTGTGCACCGTACGGCTCTAAGGAGCCAATAACTCACAACAAGCAACTAGGCCAAACTTAACTTGCGAAACAATTAGAATCAGAGAAGATTAGACCAATGGATGAAGCAACGTCACAACCTAGAGTTCTACTATATTAATATGATTCAAAGGCACTAGAATGTTTTAGAAGTTTTTGATGTGCACCTTACGACTCTAAGGAGCCAACAACAAACAACAAGGAACTTGGCCAAACTTTGCTTGCGAAATAAGTAGAATCGTGGAAGATTAAACCAATGGATAAAATGTCATCACAACTGAGTGTTCTACTAGATTAATATGATTCAAAGGCACCAAATGTATGATGAGCTCCAAAGATCCCATCATGATAACAACAAAGACAAGAACAATGAAGATCAAGTTGTGAATAATGCTTCTCAAAATGAGACTCCTTCTCCTCCTCATGCACTTGATGGCATGGCCGGTCCTATGACTCGTTTAAGGAAGAAAAGGATGGAAGAATCTTTGTCTAATTTGATCAATCAAGTACATGACAAAGAAAGGACCAATGCTACCAAAGTTCAGCCCACTTGTTACAACATTTTGCAAGTCTTGGACCTAGATTCAAAAGGGGCTAATTGAGTGAGTTGTTGCTGATTCTTAACCACTTTATTTGGTCCAAAATAATGCAATTTTCGTTCAGCCCAAGTCCCAAAAGTCAGTCCACAAATCTGCCCAAAAACAGCCCAATTTCAAGTCCAAATTCAACCTACCAAGTGATGAATTTTCAAGAAAATTCAAGAAGCTTCTAAGGATCAAAAAACATGGTGAAATGGACGAATTATGAAGTATTTTGAAGGTTCCATCTGATTTCCTTGGTCAAAATTCAACTACCAAGTGTAAAGGTGAAGACTAGTCAAAGAATTCTAGAAGTCCATTTTGGCATTTGAATTTTGAATTTCCAACCATTTTTTTGAAGACTTTTCAAGTTGTTTTCTGCATTTTTAATATTTATATTAATTGTTTAAAAAGTCTTTTTAGGTCATAGAGCTTTTCTTGGTCAAAGAGTATTTATTTAATGCTAGTTTGGCCAAAAGAGTTCAGATTTACTACTTTAGTCCTTTTGTAATTTTCAACTTTGGTCCCTCTTGAAACACTATAAAAAGGGGCCTTGGTTAAGCATTTTCAATCAGATTTGAGTAATAAACTTCTTAAGGATTTTTCCTTTCTTTGCTAGTTTCTTTGTGAGCTAGTTTGAGTCTTGCAAAATTGCTTGCAAAACTTACAAGGCTTATCAACTAAAACTCTTCCTTTTAGTTGTGGTGCCTCTACTCAGCTTTTTCTTTTCCTTTCATAATCCAAAGGTGTTAGGTTCATCCTAGTGTTGTTGGATTTGAAGATTAGAGGGGTTGGGAATAGTGAATTCAATTTAGCCTTATTATGTTTCAAAGGTGATAGGTTTCATCCTATTGTTGTTGGATCTAGTTTGGTTAGGTTGTTTTGGCTTGGAAGATTTCAAGATTTCTTTCTCCAAGAATGATCCAAAGGTGATAGGTTCATCCTATTGTTGTTGGGTTCACTTGAGATTGGTGTTTTGCACAAGATCATTCAAGGACGATTCTACAATTAGATTGAGTCCTTCCCGGATTCACATCAATGTATTACGTTGTTTTGATTTGCATTTTAAGGCTATAAGAAGCCAACAACAAACAACAAACAACAAGGCCAAACTTAACTTGCAAAACAAGTAGAATCAGGGAAGATTAGACCAATGGATGAAACATCATTAAAAGCAAGCGTTCTAGTAGATTAATAAGATTCAAAGGTGCTAGAATATATTTGTAGTTTTTTATGTGCACCTAATGGCTAGAAGGAGCCAACAACACACAACAAGCAACTAGGCTAAACTTAACTTGCAAAACAAGTAGAATTAGGGAAGATTAGGCCAATGGATGAAATATCATCACAACCTAGAGTTCTACTCGATTAATAAAATTCAAAGGCACTAGAATGTTTTGGGAGTTTTTGTTGTGCATCGTACGGCCATAAGCAGCCAAGAAAACACAACAAGCAACTAGGCCAAACTTAAGTTGCGAAACAATTACAATCAGAGAAGATTAGACCAATGGATGAATCAACGTCTCAACCTAGAGTTCTACTATATTAATATGATTCAAAGGCACTAGAATGTTTTTGGTGTTTTTGATGTGCACTTTACGGCTCTAAGGTGCCAACATCACACAACAAGCAACAAGGCCAAACTTAACTTGCGAAACAACTAGAACCGGAGAAGATTGGACCAATGGATGAAGCATCCTCACAACCAAGACTTCTACTATATTAATAAGATTCAAAGGCACTGGAATATATTAGGAGTTTGTGATGTGCACCTAACGGTTAGAAGAAGCCAACAACACATAATAAGCAACTAGGCAAACTTAACTTGTGAAACAGGTACAATTAGGGAAGATTAGAGCAATGGATGAAGCATCGTCACAACCTAAAATTCTAGTAGACTAATAACATTCAAAGGTAGTAGAATGTATTAAAAGTTTTTGATGTGCACCTTACGGCAGGAAGGAGCCAACAACAAACAACAAGCAAGTAGGCCAAACTTAACATGCGAAACAAGTACAATAAGGGAAGACTAGGCGGCTGGATGAAGCATCATCACAACCTAGAGTTCTAGCAGATTAATAAAATTCAAAGGCAGTAGAATGTATTAGAAGTTTTTGATGTGCACCTTACGGCTCGAAAGAGCCAACAAAACCCAACAAGCGACTGGGCCAAACTTAACTTGCGAAACAAGTAGAATCAGGGAAGATTAGGCCAATGGATGACACATCGTCACAACCTAGGGTTCCACTATATTAATAAGATTCAAAGGCACTTGAATCTATTAGGAGGTTTTTATGTGCACCGTACGGCTATATGGAGCTAAGAACACACAACAAGCAACTAGGCCAAATTTAACTTGCGAAACATGTAAAATCAGGGAAGGTTAGGCCAATGGATGAAACATCATCACAACCTAGGGTTCTACTATATTAATAATATTAGGAGTTTTTGATGTGCAGCTTACGGCTACAAGGAGCCACCAACAAACAACAAGCGACTAAGCCAAACTTAACTTGCGAAACAACTAGAATTGGAAAAGATTATACCAATGGATGAAGCATCCTAACAACCTAGAGTTCTACTATATTAATATGATTCAAAGGCACTAGAATATTTTAGGAGTTTTTGTTGTGCACCGTACGGCTATATGGAGCTAAGAACGCACAACAACAAACTAGGCCAAACCTAACTAGCGAAACAATTAGAATTAGAGAAGATTAGACAAATGGATAAAGCATCGTCACAAACTAGAGTTCTACTATATTAATATGATTCGAAGGCACTAGAATGTTTTAGGAGTTTTGTTGTTAATGCGACAATAAGGAGCCAAGAACACACAACAAGCAACTAGGCCAAACTTAACTTGCGAAACAATTAGAATCGGAGAAATTAGTCCAATTGATAAAGCATCGTCACAACCTAGAATTCTACTATATTAATATGATTCAAAGGCACTAGAATGTTTTAGGAGTTTTTGATGTGCACCTTACGGCTCTATGGAGACAACGACAAACAACAAGGAACTAGGCCAAACTTTGCCTGCGAAACAAGTAGAATCATGAAAGATTAAACCAAAGGACAAAATGTAATCACAACTGAGTGTTCTACTAGATTAATATGATTCAAAGGCACCAAAATGTATTAGGTGCTTTTCATTTGCACTTTAAGGCTATAAGAAGCCAACAACAAACAACAAACAACAAGGCCA
This sequence comes from Gynochthodes officinalis, assembly GCA_020080225.1. Taxonomy (NCBI): domain Eukaryota; kingdom Viridiplantae; phylum Streptophyta; class Magnoliopsida; order Gentianales; family Rubiaceae; genus Gynochthodes; species Gynochthodes officinalis. The sequence goes on along the minus strand of CM034618.1, from coordinate 41,409,871 downwards.
CTCTTAACTTGCAAAACAAGTAGAATCAGGGAAGATTAGACCAATGAATGAAACATCGTTAAAACCAAGAGTTCTACTAGATTAATAAGATTCAAAGGCACTAGAATATATTAGCAGTTTCTAATGTGGCCCTAACGGCTAGAAGGAGCCACCAACACACAACAAGCAATTAGGCCACACGTAACTTGCGAAAGAAGTACAATCAGAGAAGATGAGGCCAATGGATGAAATATCGTCCCAACCTAGGGTTCCACTAAATTAATAAAATTCAAAGGCACTTGAATGTTTTAGGAGTTTTTGTTGTGCACCGTACGGCTATAAGGAGCCAAGAACACACAACAACAAACTAGGCCAAACTTAACTAGCGAAACAATTAGAATCAGAGAAGATTAGACAAATGGATGAAGCATCGTCACAAACTAGAGTTCTACTATATTAATATGATTCGAAGGCACTAGAATGTTTTAGGAGTTTTTGTTGCGCATCGCGCGACTATAAGGAGCCAAGAACACACAACAATCAACTAGGCCAAACTTAACTTGTGAAACAATTAGAATCGAAGAAGATTAGACCAATTGATAAAGCATCGTCACAACCTAGAATTCTACTATATTAATATGATTCAAAGGCACTAGAATGTTTTACGAGTTTTTGATGTGCACCTTACGGCTCTATGGAGACAACGACAAACAACAAGGAACTAGGCCAAACTTTGCTTGCGAAACAAGTAGAATCATGAATGATTAAACCAAAGGATAAAATGTAATCACAACTGAGTGTTCTACTAGATTAATATAATTCAAAGGCACCAAAATGTCTTAGGTTTTTTTCATTTGCACTTTAAGGCTATAAGGAGCCAACAACAAACAAACAACAAGGCCAAACTTAACTTACATAACAAGTAGAATCAGGGAAGATTAGACCGATGAACGCAACATCGTTAAAACCAATAGTTCTAATATATTAATAAGTTTCAAAGGAAGTAGAACATATTAGGAGTTTCTAATCTGCACCTAACGGCTAGAAGGAGCCACCAACACACAACAAGCAACTAGGCCAAACATAACTTGTTAATAAGTACAATCGGGAAGATTAGCCCAATGAATGAAATATCATCACAACCAAGAGTTCTACTAGATTAATAAAATTCAAAGGCTCTTGAAGGTATTAGGAGTTTTTGTTGTGTGCCTTTTGGCTATAGGGAGTCAAGAACACACAACAAGTAACTAGCCCAAACTTAACTTGCGAAACAATTAGAATCAAAGAAGATTAGACAATTGGATGAAGCAACGTCACAACCTAGAGTTCTACTATATTAATATGATTCAAAGGCACTAGAATGTCTTCGGAGTTTTTGATGTGCACCTTACGGCTCTAAGGAGCCAACAACAAACAACAAGGAACTAGGCTAAACTTTGCTTGCGAAACAAGTAGAATAATGGAAGATTAAACCAATGGATAAAACGTCTTCACAACTGAGTGTTCTACTAGATTAATATGATTCAATGGCACCAAAATGTATTAGGTGTTTTTGATTTGCACTTTAAGGCTATAAGGAGCTAACAACAAACAACAAACAACAAGTCCAAACTTAACTTGCAAAACAAGAAGAATCAGGGAAGATTAGACCAATGGATGAAACATCATTAAAAGCAAGCGTTCTAGTAGATTAATAAGATTCAAAGGCACTAGAATATATTAGGAGTTGTTGATGTGCATTTAATGGCTAGAAGGAGCCAACAACAAACAACAAGCAACTAGGCCAAACTTAACTTGTGAAATAAGTACAATCAGGGAAGATTAGGCCAATGGATGAAATATCGTCACAACTTAGGGTTCTACTCGATTAATAAGATTGAAAGGCACTTGAATGTATTAGGATTTTTTGTTGTCCACAGTATGACTATAAGGAGCCAAGAACACACAACAAGCAACTAGGCCAATCTTAACTTCCGAAACAAGTACAATCAGGCAAGATTAGACCAATGGAAGGAGCATCCTCACAACCAAGACTTCTACTATATTAATAAGATTCAAATGCACTATAATCTATTAGGAGTTTTAGTCGTGCAGCTTACAGCAACAAAGACCCAACAACAAACAACAAGGAACTAGGCCAAACTTTACTTACGAAACAAGTAGAATCATAGAAGATTAGACGAATGGATAAAACATTATCACAACCTAGTGTTCTACTAGATTAATATGATTCAAAAGCACCAGAATGTATTAGGAGTTTTTTATGTGCATTTTACGGCTAGAAGGGGCCAACAAGACACAGCACACAACTAGGCCAAACTTAACTTGCGAAACTAGTAAAATCAGAGAAGATTAGACCAATGAATGAAGTATCGTTACAACCTAGAGTTTTACTAGATTAATAAGATTCAAAGGCACTAGAATCTATTAGGAGTTTTTGATGTGCACCTTACGGCAAGAAGGAGCCAACAACACACAACAAGCAACTAGGCCAAACTTAACTTGCGAAACATGTAGAATCAAGGAAGATTAGGCCAATTGATGAAACATCGTTACAACCTAGAGTTCTACTAGATTAATAAGATTCAAGGGCACTAGAATCTATTAGAACTTTTTGATGTGCACCTTACGACTAGAAAGAGCCAACAACACACAACAAACAACTAGGCCAAACTTAACTTGCGAAACAACTACAATCACGCAAGATTAGACCAATGGATGAAGCATCGTCACAACCAAGAGTTATAGTAGATTAATATGGTTGAAAGGCAGTAAAATCTATTGAATGTTTTTGATGTGCACCTTACGGCTAGTAGGAGCCAACAACACACAACAAGCAACGAGGCCAAACTTAACTTGCGAAACAAGTGGAATCAGGGTAGATTAAGCCAATGAATGAAACATCGTCACAACCTAGGGTTCTACTAGATTAATAAGATTGACTGGCACTTGAATGTATTAGGAGTTTTTGTTGTGGACCGTACGGTTATAAGGAACCAAGAACACACAACAAGCAACTAGGCCAAACTTAACTTGCGAAACAATTAGAATCAGAGAAGATTAGACCAATGGATGAAGCATCATCACTACCTAGATTTCTACTATATTAATATCATTCAAACACACTATAATCTATTAGGAGTTTTTGATGTACACCTTACGGCTATAAGGAGAGAACAACAAACAACAACGAACTAGGCCAAACTTTTCTTGCGAAACAAGTAGAATAATGGAAGATTAAACCAATGGAAAAAACGTCATCACAACTAAGTGTTCTAGTAGATTAATATGATTCAAAGGCACCAAAATGTATTAGGTGTTCTTTATTTGCACCTTAAGGCTATAAGGAGCCAACAACAAACAACAAACAACAAGGTCAAACTTAACTTGCAAAACAAGTACAATCAGGGAAGATTACACCAATGGATGAAGTATTGTCAGAAGCAAGAGTTGTAGTAGATTAATAAGATTCAAAGGCAGTAGAATGTATTAGTTGTTTTTGATGTGCACCTTACGGCTAGAAGGAGCCAACATCACACAACAAACAACTAGGCCAAACATAACTTGCAAAACAAGTACAATCAGGGAAGATTAAACCAATGGATGAAATATCGTTAGAACCTAGGGTTCTACTAGATTAATAAGATTCAAAGGCACTTGAATGTATTAGGAGTTTTTGTTGTGCACCGAACGGCTATAAGGAGTTAAGAACACACAACAAGCAACTAGGCCAAACTTAACTGGCGAAACAATTAGAATCAGAGAAGATTAGACCAATGGATGAATCATCGTCACAACCTAGAGTTCTACTATATTAATATGATTCAAAGGCACTAGAATGTTTTGGGAGTTTTTGTTGTGCACCATACGACTATAAGGAGCCAAGAACACACAACAAGCAACTAGGCCAAACTTTGCTTGCGAAACAAGTAGAAACATGGAAGATTAAAACAATAGATAAAACGTAATTGCAACTGAGTGTTCTGCTAGATTAATATGATTCAAAGGCACCAAAATGTTTTAGGTGTTTTTGATTAGCACCTTAAGGCTATAAGGAGGCAACAACAAACAACAAACAAGAAGGCCAAACATAACTTGCAAAACAAGTAGAACAATGGAAGATTAGACCAATGGATGAAAGATCGTTAAAACCAGGAGTTCTACTAGATTAATAATATTTAACGGTACTAGAATATATTTAACGGTTCTAAAATTCAAATAGTTTCGCAAGTTTGGCCTAGTTGCTTGTTGTGTGTTCTTGGCTCCTTATAGCCGTACGGTGCACAACAAAAACTCCCAAAACATTCTAGTGCCATTGAATCATATTAATATAGTAGAACTTTAGGTTGTGACGATGCTTCATCCGTTGGTCTAATCTTCTCTGATTCTAATTGTTTCGCAAGTTTTGTTTGGCCCAGATGCTTGTTGTGTGTTCTCGGCTTCTTATTGCCGTACAGTGTACATCAAAAACTATTAATACATTCAAGTGCCTTTGAATCTTATTAATCTAGTAGAACCATAGATTATGACGATGTTTCATCCATTGGCCTAATCTTCCCTGATTCTACATGTTTCGCAAGTTAAGTTTGGCGTAGTTGGTGGTTGGGTGTTGTTGTCTCCTTCTAGCCGTAAGGTGCTCATCAAAAACTTCTAATACATTCTACTGCATTTGAATTTTATTAATCTACAACAACTCTTGGTTCTGACGATACTTCATCCATTGGTGTAATCTTCGCTGATTGTACTTGTTTTGCAAGTTAAGTTTGGCCTTGTTGTTTGTTGTTGGCTCCTTATAGCCTTACAGTGCAAATCAAGAACACCTAATACATTGTGGTGCCTTTCAATCATATTAATCTAGTAGAACACTCAGTTGTGATGACGTTTTATCCATTGGTTTAATTTTCCATGATTCTACTTGTTTTGCAGGCAAAGTTTGGCCTCGTTCCTTGTTGTTTGTTTTTGGCTCCTTAGAGCCGTAAGGTGCACATCAAAAACTCCTAAAACATTCTAGTGCCTTTGAATCATATTAATATAGTGGAACTCTAGGTTGTGACGATGCTTCATGCATTGGTCCAATCTTCTCCGATTCTACTTGTTTCGCAAGTTAAGTTTCGCTTAGTTGCTTGTTGTGTGTTGTCGACTCCTTCTAGCCGTTAGGTGCACATCAGAAACTCCTAATATATTCCAGTGCCTTTGAATCATATTAATATAGTAGAACTCTAGGTTGTGACAATGCTTCATCCATTGGTTTTATGTTCTTTTATTCTAATTGCTTCACAAGTTAAGTTTGGCCTAGGTACTTGTTGCGTGTTCTTGGCTCCTTATAGCCGCATTTGTCCACAACAAAAACTCCTAATTCATTCAAGTGCCTTTCAATCTTAATAATCTAGTAGAACCCTAGGTTGTGACGATGTTTCATCCATTGGCCTAATCTACCATGATTGTAATTGTGTCGCAAGTTAAGTTTGGCCTAATTCCTTGTTGTGAGCTGTTGGCTCCTTCTAGCCGTAAGGTGCACATCAAAAACTTCTAATAGATTCTACTGCCTTTCAATCTTATTAATCTACTATAACTCTAGGTTGTGACGATGCTTCATCCATTGGTCTAATCTTGCCTGATTGTACTTGTTTCGCAAGTTAAGTTTGGCCTAGTTGCTTGTTGTGTGTTGTTGGCTCTTTCTAGCCGTTAGGTGCACATCAAAAACTCCTAATGGATTCTAGTGCCTTTGAATTTTATTAATCTAGTAGTACTCTAGGTTTTAATGATGTTTTATCCATCCGTGTAATCTTCGCTGATTGTATTCATTTCGTAAGTTAAGTTTGGCCTAGGTGCTCGTTTTGTTTTGTTGGCTCCTTCTAGACGTAAGATGCAGCTCCTACTACATTCTACTGCTTTTGAATCTTATTTGTCTTGTAGAACCATTGGTTGTAACGATACTTCATCCATTTGGCTAATCTTCCATGATTTTACTAATCTCGCAAATTAAGTTTGGCCTAGTTGTTTGTTGTGTGTTGTTGGCTCCTTCTAGCCGTAAGGTGTATATCAAAAAATCCTAATAGATTCTAGTTCCTTTGAATCTTATTAATCTAGTAGAATTCTAGGTTTTAACGATACTTCATCCATTGGTCTAATCTTCCAAGATATTTCTTGTTTCGCAAGTTAAGTTTGCCCTAGTTACTTGTTTTGTCTTGTTGGCCCCTTCAAAAGCAGTAGAATGTAGTAGGAGTTGCATCTTAACTCGCGAAACAAGTAGAACCGGAGAAGATTGGACCAATGGATGAAGCATCCTCACAACCAAGACTTCTACTATATTAATAAGATTCAAAGTCACTAGAATATATTTGGAGTTTTTTATGTGCACCTAACGGTTAGAAGAAGCCAACAACACACAACAAGCAACTAGGCAAACGTAACTGACGAAACAGGTACAATCAGAGAAGATAAGGCCAATGGATGAAAGATCGTCACAACCTCGAGTTCTACTAGACTAATAAGATTCAATGGCAGTAGAATGTATTAAAGGTTTTTGATGTGCACCTTACGGCAAGAATGAGCCAACAACATACAACAAGCAACTAGGCCAAACTTAACTTGCGAAACAAGTTCGATCAGGGAAGCTTAGACCACTGAATGAAGCATCATCACAACCTAGAGTTCTAGTAGATTAATAAGATTCAAAGGCAGTAGAATGTATTAGTTGTTTTTGATGTGCACCTTACGGCTAGAAGGAGCCAACATCACACAACAAACAACTAGGCCAAACATAACTTGCAAAACAAGTACAATCAGGGAAGATTAAACCAATGGATGAAATATCGTTAGAACCTAGGGTTCTACTAGATTAATAAGATTCAAAGGCACTTGAATGTATTAGGAGTTTTTGTTGTGCACCGAACAGCTATAAAGAGTCAAGAACACACAACAAGCAACTAGGCCAAACTTAACTGGCGAAACAATTAGAATCAGAAAAGATTAGACCAATGGATGAAGCATCATCACGACCTAGAGTTCTACTATATTAATATGATTCAAAGGCACTAGAATGTTTTAGGAGTTTTTGATGTGCACCTTACGGGTCTACGGAGCCAACAACAAACAACAAGGAACTATGCCAAACTTTGCTTGCGAAACAAGTAGAATCATGGAAGATTAAACCAATGGATAAAACGTCATCACAACTGAGTGTTCTACTAGATTAATATGATTCAAAGGCACCAAAATGTAATAGGTATTTTTGATTTGCACTTTAAGGCTATAAGGAGCCAACAACAAACAACAAACAACAAGGCCAAACTTAACATGCAAAACAAGTAGAATCAGGGAAGATTAGACCAATGAATGCAACATCTTTAAAACCAATAGTTCTACTAGATTAATAAGTTTCAAAGGCACTAGAACATATTAGTAGTTTCTAATGAGCACCTAACGGCTAGAAGGAGCCAACAACACACAACAAGCAACTAGGCCAAACATAACTTGCAAAATAAGTACAATCAGGGAAGATTAGCCCAATAAATGAAATATCATCACAACCAAGAGTTCTACTAGATTAATAAAATTCAAAGGCACTAGAAGGTATTAGGAGTTTTTGTTGTGCGCCGTTTGGCTATAGGGAGTCAACAATACACAACAAGCAACTAGCCCAAACTAAACTTGCGAAACAATTAGAATCAGAGAAGATTAGAACAATGGCTGAAGCATCGTCACAACCAAGGAATCTTCTATATTAATTTGATTGAATGGCACTAGAATGTTTTAGGATTTTTTGATGTGCACCTTACGGCTCTAAGGAGCCAACAACAAACAATAGAGAACTAGGCCAAACTTGCGAAACAAGGAGAATCAGGGAAGATTAGGCCAATGGATGAAATATCGTCACAAACTAGAGTTCTACTCGATTAATAACATTCAAAGGCACTTGAATGTATTCGGAGTTTTTTATGTGCACCGTACGGTTATATGGAGCTGAGAACACACAACAAGCAACTAGGCCAAACTTAACTTGCGTAACAATTAGAAGCAGAGAAAATTCGACAAATGGATGAAGCATCGTCACAACCTAGAGTTCTACTATATTAATATGATTCAAAGGCACTAAACTGTTTTAGGAGTTTTTGATGTGCATCTTACGGCTCTAAGAAACAAACAACACACAACAAGCAACTAGGCCAAACTTAACTTGCGAAACACGTAGAACCGGAGAAGATTGGACCAATGGATGAAGCATCCTCGCAACCAAGAATTCTACTACATTTAAAAGATTCAAAGGCACAAGAATATATTAGGAGTTTTTGATGTGCACCGAGCGGCTGAAAGAAGCCAATAACACACAACAATCAACTAGGCGAACTGAACTTGCGAAAAAAGAAGAATCAGGGAAGATTAGACCAACGGATGAAGCATCGTCAAAACCTAGAGTTCTAGTAGATTAATAAGATTCAAAGGCAGAAGAATGTATTAGAAGTTTCGATGTGCACCGTCTGGCTATACGGAGCCAAGAACACATAACAAGCAACTAGGCCAAACTTAACTTGCGAAACAATTCGAATCAGAGAAGATTAGACCAATGCATGAATCATCATCACAACCTACAGTTGTACTACATTAATATGATTCAAAGGCACTAGAATGTTTTAGGAGTTTTTTATGTGCACCTTACGGCTCTAAGGGCCCACAACAAAAAACAAGGAACTAGGCTAAACTTTTTTTGCGAAACAAGTAGAATCATCAAAGATCAAACTAATGGATAAAACGTCATCACAACTGACTGTTCTACTAGATTTATATGATTCAAAGGCTCCAAAATGTATTAGGTGTTTTTCATTTGCACTTTAAGGCTATAAGGAGCCAACAACAAACAACAAACAACAAGGCCACTCTTAACTTGCAAAACAAGTAGAATTAGGGAAGATTAGACCAATGAATGAAACATCGTTAAAACCAAGAGTTCTACTAGATTAATAAGATTCAAAGGCACTAGAATATATTAGGGTTTCTAATATGCACCTAACGGCTAGAAGGAGCCACCAACACACAACAAGCAATTAGGCCACACTTAACTTGCAAAAGAAGTACAATCAGGGTAGATGAGGCCAATGGATGAAATATCGTCCCAACCTAGGGTTCTACTAGATTAATAAAATTCAAATGTGCTAGAATGTTTTAGGAGTTTTTGTTGTGCACCGTACGGCTATAAGGAGCCAAGAACACACAACAACAAACTAGGCCAAACTTAACTAGCGAAACAATTAGAATCAGAGATGATTAGACAAATGGATGAAGCATCGTCACAAACTAGAGTTCTACTATATTAATATGATTCAAAGGCACTAGAATGTTTTAGGAGTTTTTGTTGCGCACCGTGCGACTATAAGGAGCCAAGAACACACAACAACCAACTAGGCCAAACTTAACTTGCCAAACAATTAGAATCGGACAAGATTAGACCAATTGATAAAGCATCGTCACAACCTAGAATTCTACTATATTAATATGATTCAAAGGCACTAGAATGTTTTAGGATTTTTTGATGTGCACCTTACGGCTCTATGGAGACAACGACAAACAACAAGGAACTAGGCCAAACTTTGCTTGCGAAACAAGTAGAATCATGAAAGATTAAACCAAAGGATAAAATGTAATCACAACTGAGTGTTCTACTAGATTAATATGATTCAAAGGCACCAAAATGTATTAGGTGTTTTTCTTTTGCACTTTAACGCTATAAGGAGCCAACAACAAACAACAAACAACAAGGCCACTCTTAACTTGCAAAACAAGTAGAATCAGGGAAGATTAGACCAATGAATGAAACATCGTTAAAACCAAGAGTTCTACTAGATTAATAAGAGTCAAAGGCACTAGAATATATTAGGAGTTTCTAATGTGCACCTAACGGCTAGAAGGAGCCACCAACACACAACAAGCAATTAGGCCACACTTAACTTGCGAAAGAAGTACAATCAGGGAAGATGAGGCCAATGGATGAAATATCGTCCCAACCTAGGGTTCTACTAGATTAATAAAATTCAAAGGTACTAGAATGTTTTAGGAGTTTTTGTTGAGCACCGTACGGCTATAAGGAGCCAAGAACACACAACAACAAACTAGGCCAAACTTAACTAGCGAAACAATTAGAATCAGAGAAGATTAGACAAATGGATGAAGCATCGTCACAAACTAGAGTTCTACCATATTAATATGATTCGAAGGCACTAGAATGTTTTAGGAGTTTTTGTTGCGCACCGCGCGACTATAAGGAGCCAAGAACACACAACAACCAACTAGGCCAAACTTAACTTGCGAAACAATTAGAATCGGACAAGATTAGACCAATTGATAAAGCATCGTCACAACCTAGAATTCTACTATATTAATATGATTCAAAGGCACTAGAATGTTTTAGGATTTTTTGATGTGCACCTTACGGCTCTATGGAGACAACGACAAACAACAAGGAACTAGGCCAAACTTTGCTTGCGAAACAAGTAGAATCATGAAAGATTAAACCAAAGGATAAAATGTAATCACAACTGAGTGTTCTACTAGATTAATATGATTCAAAGGCACCAAAATGTATTAGGTGTTTTTCATTTGCACTTCAAGGCTATAAGGAGCCAACAACAACCAACAAACAACAAGGCCAAACTTAACTTGCAAAACAAGTAGAATCAGGGAAGATTAGACCAATGAATGCAACATCGTTAAAACCAATAGTTCTACTAGATTAATAAGTTTCAAAGGCAGTAGAACATATTAGGAGTTTCTAATGTGCACCTAACGGTTAGAAGGAGCCAACAACACACAACAAGCAACTAGGCCAAACATAACTTGCGAAATAAGTACAATCAGGGAAGATTAGCCCAATGAATGAAATATCATCACAACCAAGAGTTCTACTAGATTAATAAAATTCAAAGGCACTTGAAGGTATTAGGAGTTTTTGTTGTGCGCCGTTTGGCTATAGGGAGACAAGAACACACAACAAGCAACTAGCCCAAACTTAACTTGCGAAACAATTAAAATCAGAGAAGATTAGACCAATGGATGAAGCAACGTCACAACCTAGAGTTCTACTATATTAATATGATTCAAAGGCACTACATTGCCTTAGGAGTTTTTGATGTGCACCTTACGGCTCTAAGGAGCCAACAACAAACAACAAGGAACTAGGCTAAACTTTGCTTGCGAAACAAGTAGAATAATGGAAGATTAAACCAATGGATAAAACGTCATCACAACTGACTGTTCTACTAGATTAATATGATTCAAAGGCTCCAAAATGTATTAGGTGTTTTTCATTTGCACTTTAAGGCTAAAAGGAGCCAATAACAAACAACAAACAACAAGGCCACTCTTAACTTGCAAAACAAGTAGAATCAGGGAAGATTAGACCAATGAATGAAACATCGTTAAAACCAAGAGTTCTACTAGATTAATAAGATTCAAAGGCACTAGAATATATTTGGAGTTTCTAATGTGCACCTAACGGCTAGAAGGAGCCACCAACACACAACAAGCAATTAGGCCACACTTAACTTGCGAAAGAAGTACAATCAGGGAAGATGAAGCCAAGGAATGAAATATCGTCCTAACCTAGGGTTCTACTAGATTAATAAAATTCAAAGGTACTAGAATGTTTTAGGAGTTTTTGTTGTGCACCGTACGGCTATAAGGAGCCAAGAACACACAACAACAAACTAGGCCAAACTTAACTAGCGAAACAATTAGAATCAGAGAAGATTAGACAAATGGATGAAGCATCGTCACAAACTAGAGTTCTACTATATTAATATGATTCGAAGGCACTAGAATGTTTTAGGAGTTTTTGTTGCGCACCGCGCGACTATAAGGATCCAAGAACACACAACAACCAACTAGGCCAAACTTAACTTGCGAAACAATTAGAATCGGAGAAGATTAGACCAATTGATAAAGCATCGTCACAACCTAGAATTCTACTATATTAATATGATTCAAAGGCACTAGAATGTTCTACGAGTTTTTGATGTGCACCTTACGGCTCTATGGAGACAACGACAAACAACAAGGGACTAGGCCAAACTTTGCTTGCGAAACAAGTAGAATCATGAAAGATTAAGCCAAAGGATAAAATGTAATCACAACTGAGTGTTCTACTAGATTAATATGATTCAAAGGCACCAAAAATGTCTTAGGTGTTTTTCATTTGCACTTTAATGCTATAAGGAGCCAACAACAAACAAACAACAAGGCCAAACTTAACTTGCATAACAAGTAGAATCAGGGACAAATAGACCGATGAATGCAACATCGTTAAAACCAATAGTTCAACTAGATTAATAAGTTTCAAAGGAAGTAGAACATATTAGGAGTTTCTAATGTGCACCTAACGGCTAGAAGGAGCCAACAACACACAACAAGCAACTAGGCCAAACATAACTTGCGAAATAAGTACAATCAGGGAAGATTAGCCCAATGAATGAAATATCATCACAACCAAGAGTTCTACTATATTAATAAAATTCAAAGGCACTTGAAGGTATTAGGAGTTTTTGTTGTGCGCCGTTTGGCTATAGGGAGTCAAGAACACACAACAAGCAACTAGCCCAAACTTAACTTGCGAAACAATTAGAATCAAAGAAGATTAGACCAATGGATGAAGCAACGTCACAACCTAGAGTTCTACTATATTAATATGATTCAAAGGCACTAGAATGTCTTCGGAGTTTTTGATGTGCACCTTACGGCTCTAAGGAGCCAACAACAAACAACAAGGAACTAGGCTAAACTTTGCTTGCGAAACAAGTAGAATAACTGAAGATTAAACCAATGGATAAAACGTCATCACAACTGAGTGTTCTACTAGATTAATATGATTCAATGGCACCAAAATGTATTAGGTGTTTTTGATTTGCACTTTAAGGCTATAACGAGCTAACAACAAACAACAAACAACAAGGCCAAACTTAACTTGCAAAACAAGAAGAATCAGGGAAGATTAGACCAATGGATGAAACATCATTAAAAGCAAGTGTTCTAGTAGATTAATAAGATTCAAAGGCACTAGAATATATTAGGAGTTGTTGATGTGCACCTAATGGCTAGAAGGAGCCAACAACAAACAACAAGCAACTAGGCCAAACTTAACTTGTGAAATAAGTACAATCAGGGAAGATTAGGCCAATGGATGAAATGTCGTCACAACCTAGGGTTCTACTCGATTAATAAGATTCAAAGGCACTTGAATGTATTAGGATTTTTTGTTGTCCACCGTATGACTATAAGGAGCCAAGAACACACAACAAGCAACTAGGCCAAACTTAACCAGCGAAACAATTAGAAACAGAGAAGATTAGACAAATGGATGAAGCATCGTCACAACCCAGAGTTATACTATATTAATATGATTCAAAGGCACTACAATGTTTTAGGAGTTTTGGTTGTGCACCGTACGGCTCTAAGGAGCCAATAACTCACAACAAGCACGTAGGCCAAACTTAACTTGCGAAACAATTAGAATCAGCGAAGATTAGACCAATGGATGAAGCAACGTCACAACCTAGAGTTCTACTACATTAATATGATTCAAAGGCACTAGAATGTTTTAGAAGTTTTTGATGTGCACCTTACGACTCTAAGGAGCCAACAACAAACAACAAGGAACTTGGCCAAACTTTGCTTGCGAAATAAGTAGAATCGTGGAAGATTAAACCCATGGATAAAATGCCATCACAACTGAGTGTTCTACTAGATTAATATGATTCAAAGGCACCAAAATGTATTACGTTGTTTTGATTTGCATTTTAAGGCTATAAGAAGCCAACAACAAACAATAAACAACAAGGCCAAACTTAACTTGCAAAACAAGTAGAATCAGGGAAGATTAGACCAATGGATGAAACATCATTAAAAGCAAGCGTTCTAGTAGATTAATAAGATTCAAAGGTGCTAGAATATATTAAAAGTTTTTATGTGCACCTAATGGCTAGAAGGAGCCAACAACACACAACAAGCAACTAGGCTAAACTTAACTTGCAAAACAAGTAGAATTAGGGAAGATTAGGCCAATGGATGAAATATCATCACAACCTAGAGTTCTAGCAGATTAATAAAATTCAAAGGCAGTAGAATGTATTAGAAGTTTTTGATGTGCACCTTACGGCTCGAAAGAGCCAACAAAACCCAACAAGCGACTGGGCCAAACTTAACTTGCGAAACAAGTAGAATCAGGGAAGATTAGGCCAATGGATGACACATCGTCACAACCTAGGGTTCCACTATATTAATAAGATTCAAAGGCACTTGAATCTATTAGGAGGTTTTTATGTGCACCGTACGGCTATATGGAGCTGAGAACACACAACAAGCAACTAGGCCAAATTTAACTTGCGAAACATGTAAAATCAGGGAAGGTTAGGCCAATGGATGAAACATCATCACAACCTAGGGTTCTACTATATTAATAATATTAGGAGTTTTTGATGTGCAGCTTACGGCTACAAGGAGCCACCAACAAACAACAAGCGACTAAGCCAAACTTAACTTGCGAAACAACTAGAATTGGAAAAGATTATACCAATGGATGAAGCATCCTAACAACCTAGAGTTCTACTATATTAATATGATTCAAAGGCACTAGAATATTTTAGGAGTTTTTGTTGTGCACCGTACGGCTATATGGAGCTAAGAACACACAACAACAAACTAGGCCAAACCTAACTAGCGAAACAATTAGAATTAGAGAAGATTAGACAAATGGATAAAGCATCGTCACAAACTAGAGTTCTACTATATTAATATGATTCGAAGGCACTAGAATGTTTTAGGAGTTTTTGTTGCGCACCGCGCGACAATAAGGAGCCAAGAACACACAACAAGCAACTAGGCCAAACTTAACTTGCGAAACAATTAGAATCGGAGAAATTAGACCAATTGATAAAGCATCGTCACAACCTAGAATTCTACTATATTAATATGATTCAAAGGCACTAGAATGTTTTAGGAGTTTTTGATGTGCACCTTACGGCTCTATGGAGACAACGACAAACAACAAGGAACTAGGCCAAACTTTGCTTGCGAAACAAGTAGAATCATGAAAGATTAAACCAAAGGATAAAATGTAATCACAACTGAGTGTTCTACTAGATTAATATGATTCAAAGGCACCAAAATGTATTAGGTGCTTTTCATTTGCACTTTAAGGCTATAAGAAGCCAACAACAAACAACAAACAACAAGGCCACTCTTAACTTGCAAAACAAGTAGAATCAGGGAAGATTAGACCAATGAATGAAACATCGTTAAAACCAAGAGTTCTACTAGATTAATAAGATTCAAAGGCACTAGAATATATTAGGAGTTTCTAATGTGCACCTAACGGCTAGAAGGAGCCACCAACACACAACAAGCAATTAGGCCACACTTAACTTGCGAAAGAAGTACAATCAGGGAAGATGAGGCCAATGGATGAAATATCGTCCCAACCTAGGGTTCCACTAAATTAATAAAATTCAAAGGCACTTGAATGTTTTAGGAGTTTTTGTTGTGCACCGTACGGCTATAAGGAGCCAAGAACACACAACAACAAACTAGGCCAAACTTAACTAGCGAAACAATTAGAATCAGAGAAGATTAGACAAATGGATGAAGCATCGTCACAAACTAGAGTTCTACTATATTAATATGATTCGAAGGCACTAGAATGTTTTAGGAGTTTTTGTTGCGCATCGCGCGACTATAAGGAGCCAAGAACACACAACAATCAACTAGGCCAAACTTAACTTGTGAAACAATTAGAATCGAAGAAGATTAGACCAATTGATAAAGCATCGTCACAACCTAGAATTCTACTATATTAATATGATTCAAAGGCACTAGAATGTTTTACGAGTTTTTGATGTGCACCTTACGGCTCTATGGAGACAACGACAAACAACAAGGAACTAGGCCAAACTTTGCTTGCGAAACAAGTAGAATCATGAATGATTAAACCAAAGGATAAAATGTAATCACAACTGAGTGTTCTACTAGATTAATATGATTCAAAGGCACCAAAATGTCTTAGGTTTTTTTCATTTGCACTTTAAGGCTATAAGGAGCCAACAACAAACAAACAACAAGGCCAAACTTAACTTACATAACAAGTAGAATCAGGGAAGATTAGACCGATGAACGCAACATCGTTAAAACCAATAGTTCTAATATATTAATAAGTTTCAAAGGAAGTAGAACATATTAGGAGTTTCTAATGCGCACCTAACGGCTAGAAGGAGCCAACAACACACAACAAGCAACTAGGCCAAACATAACTTGCGAAATAAGTACAATCAGGGAAGATTAGCCCAATGAATGAAATATCATCACAACCAAGAGTTCTACTAGATTAATAAAATTCAAAGGCACTTGAAGGTATTAGGAGTTTTTGTTGTGTGCCGTTTGGCTATAGGGAGTCAAGAACACACAACAAGCAACTAGCCCAAACTTAACTTGCGAAACAATTAGAATCAAAGAAGATTAGACCAATGGATGAAGCAACGTCACAACCTAGAGTTCTACTATATTAATATGATTCAAAGGCACTAGAATGTCTTCGGAGTTTTTGATGTGCACCTTACGGCTCTAAGGAGCCAACAACAAACAACAAGGAACTAGGCTAAACTTTGCTTGCGAAACAAGTAGAATAATGGAAGATTAAACCAATGGATAAAACGTCTTCACAACTGAGTGTTCTACTAGATTAATATGATTCAATGGCACCAAAATGTATTAGGTGTTTTTGATTTGCACTTTAAGGCTATAAGGAGCTAACAACAAACAACAAACAACAAGTCCAAACTTAACTTGCAAAACAAGAAGAATCAGGGAAGATTAGACCAATGGATGAAACATCATTAAAAGCAAGCGTTCTAGTAGATTAATAAGATTCAAAGGCACTAGAATATATTAGGAGTTGTTGATGTGCACCTAATGGCTAGAAGGAGCCAACAACAAACAACAAGCAACTAGGCCAAACTTAACTTGTGAAATAAGTACAATCAGGGAAGATTAGGCCAATGGATGAAATATCGTCACAACCTAGGGTTCTACTCGATTAATAAGATTGAAAGGCACTTGAATGTATTAGGATTTTTTGTTGTCCACAGTATGACTATAAGGAGCCAAGAACACACAACAAGCAACTAGGCCAAACTTAACCAGCGAAACAATTAGAATCAGAGAAGATTAGACAAATGGATGAAGCATCGTCACAACCCAGAGTTATACTATATTAATATGATTCAAAGGCACTAGAATGTTTTAGGAGTTTTGGTTGTGCACCGTACGGCTCTAAGGAGCCAACAACTCACAACAAGCAACTAGGCCAAACTTAACTTGCGAAACAATTAGAATCAGAGAAGATTAGACCAATGGATGAAGCAACGTCACAACCTACAGTTCTACTATATTAATATGATTCAAAGGCACTAGAATGTTTTAGGAGTTTTTGATGTGCACCTTACGACTCTAAGGAGCCAACAACAAACAACAAGGAACTTGGCCGAACTTTGCTTGCGAAATAAGTAGAATCGTGGAAGATTAAACCAATGGATAAAACGTCATCACAACTGAGTGTTCTACTAGATTAATATGATTCAAAGGCACCAAAATGTATTACGTTGTTTTGATTTGCATTTTAAGGCTATAAGAAGCCAACAACAAACAACAAACAACAAGGCCAAACTTAACTTGCAAAACAAGTAGAATCAGGGAAGATTAGACCAATGGATGAAACATCATTAAAAGCAAGCGTTCTAGTAGATTAA
The DNA here is from genome assembly GCA_020080225.1 of Gynochthodes officinalis. Classification (NCBI taxonomy): domain Eukaryota; kingdom Viridiplantae; phylum Streptophyta; class Magnoliopsida; order Gentianales; family Rubiaceae; genus Gynochthodes; species Gynochthodes officinalis. The sequence continues at coordinate 41,392,109 of CM034618.1, read as the reverse complement.
TAAGATTCAAAGGTGCTAGAATATATTAGGAGTTTTTTATGTGCACCTAATGGCTAGAAGGAGCCAACAACACACAACAAGCAACTAGGCTAAACTTAACTTGCAAAACAAGTAGAATCAGAGAAGATTAGGCCAATGGATGAAATATCGTCACAACCTAGAGTTCTACTCGATTAATAAAATTCAAAGGCACTAGAATGTTTTGGGAGTTTTTGTTGTGCACCGTTCGGCCATAAGCAGCCAAGAAAACACAACAAGCAACTAGGCCAAACTTAAGTTGCGAAACAATTAGAATCAGAGAAGATTAGACCAATGGATGAAGCAACGTCACAACCTAGAGTTCTACTATATTAATATGATTCAAAGGCACTATAATGTTTTTGGAGTTTTTGATGTGCACTTTACGGCTCTAAGGTGCCAACATCACACAACAAGCAACAAGGCCAAACTTAACTTGCGAAACAACTAGAACCGGAGAAGATTGAACCAATGGATGAAGCATCCTCACAACCAAGACTTCTACTATATTAATAAGATTCAAAGGCACTGGAATATATTAGGAGTTTGTGATGTGCACCTAATGGTTAGAAGAAGCCAACAACACATAATAAGCAACTAGGCAAACTTAACTTGTGAAACAGGTACAATCAGGGAAGATTAGAGCAATGGATGAAGCATCGTCACAACCTAAAATTCTAGTAGACTAATAACATTCTAAGGTAGTAGAATGTATTAAAAGTTTTTGATGTGCACCTTACGGCAGGAAGAAGCCAACAACAAACAACAAGCAAGCAGGCCAAACTTAACATGCGAAACAAGTACAATAAGGGAAGACTAGGCGGCTGGATGAAGCATCATCACAACCTAGAGTTCTAGCAGATTAATAAAATTCAAAGGCAGTAGAATGTATTAGAAGTTTTTGATGTGCACCTTACGGCTCGAAGGAGCCAACAAAACCCCACAAGCGACTGGGCCAAACTTGACTTGCGAAACAAGTAGAATCAGGGAAGATTAGGCCAATGGATGACACATCGTCACAACCTAGGGTTCCACTATATTAATAAGATTCAAAGGCACTTGAATCTATTAGGAGGTTTTTATGTGCACCATACGGCTATATGGAGCTGAGAACACACAACAAGCAACTAGGCCAAATTTAACTTGCGAAACATGTAAAATCAGGGAAGGTTAGGCCAATGGATGAAACATCATCACAACCTAGGGTTCTACTATATTAATAATATTAGGAGTTTTTGATGTGCAGCTTACGGCTACAAGGAGCCACCAACAAACAACAAGCGACTAAGCCAAACTTAACTTGCGAAACAACTAGAATTGGAAAAGATTATACCAATGGATGAAGCATCCTCACAACTTGAGTTCTACTTTATTAATATGATTCAAAGGCACTAGAATGTTTTAGGAGTTTTTGTTGTGCACCGTACGGCTATAAGGAGCCAAGAACACACAACAAACAACTAGGCCAAACTGAACTTGAGAAACAATTAGAATCATGGAAGATTAGACCATTGGATAAAACGTAATCACAACTGAGTGTTCTACTAGATTAATATGGTTCAAAGGCACCAAAATGTATTAGGTGTTTTTGATTTACACCTAAAGGCTATAAGGAGCCAACAATAAACAACAAACAACAAGGCCAAACTTAACTTGCAAAACAAGTCGAATCAGGAAAGATTAGACCAATGGATGAAACATCATTAAAACCTAGAGTTCTACAAGATTAAAAAGATTCAAAGGCACTAGAATCTATTAGTAGTTTTTTATGTACACCTAACGGCTAGAATGAGCCAACAACACACAAGTAACTAGGCCAAACTTAATTTGCGAAATAAGTACAATCAGGCAAGATTAGACCAATGGATGAAGTATCGTCACAACCTAGAGTTATAGTTGATTAATAAGATTGAAAGGCTATAGAATCTATTAAAAGTTTTGTATGTGCACCTTGCGGCTAGAAAGAGCCAACAACACACAACAAGCAACTAGGCCAAACTTAACTTGCGAAACAAGTAGAATTAGGGAAGATTAGACCACTTGATGAAACATCGTTAAAACCTAGAGTTCTACTAGGTTAATAAGATTCAAAGGACCTACAATCTATTAAGAGTTTTTGATCTGCACCTAACGGCTAGAAGAAGCCAACAACACACAACAAGCAACTAGGCAAACTTAACTTGCGAAACAGGTACAATTAGGGAAGATTAGACCAACGGATGAAGCATCGTCACAACCTAGAGTTATAGTAGATTAATAAGATCGAAAGGCTGTAGAATCTATTCAAACTTTTTGATGTGCACCTTATGACTAGAAAGAGCCAACAACACACAACAAGCAACTAGATCAAACATAACTTGCGAAACATGTAGAATCAGGGAAGATTAGGCCAATTGATGAAACATCGTCACAACCTAGGGTTCTACTAGATTAATAAGATTCAAAGGCACTTGAATGTATTAGGAGTTTTTGATGTGCACCGTACGGCTATATGAAGCTGAGAACACACAACAAGCAATTAGGCCAAACTTAACTTTCGAAACAATTAGAATCAGAAAAGATTAGACCAATGGATGAAGCATCGTCACAACCTAGAGTTCTACTATATTAATATGATTCAATGGCATTAGAATGTTTTAGGAGTTGTTGATGTGCACCTTACGGCTATAAGGACCCAACAACACACAGCAAGCAACTAGGCCAAACTTAACTTGCGAAACAACTAGAATCAGGGAAGATTAGACCAATAGATGAAACATCATCACAACCAAGGGTTCTACTATATTAATAAGATTCAAAGGCACTATAATCTATTCGGTGTTTTTGATGCGTACCTTATGGTTATCAGGAGCCAAAAACAAACAACAAGGAACAGGGCCAAACTTTACATGCGAAACAAGTAGAATCATGGAAGATTGGACCGACGGATAAAACGTCGTCACAACCGAGTGTTCTACTAGATTAATATGATTCAAAGGCACCAAAATGTATTAGGTGTTTATGATTTGCACCTTAAGGTTATAAGCAACCAACAACAAATAAGAAACAAGTAGGCCAAACTTAACTTGCAAAACAAGAATAATCAGGGAAGATTAGACCAATGGATGAAACATCATTAAAAGCAAGCGTTCTAGTAGATTAATAAGATTCAAAGGCACTAGAATATATTATGAGTTTTTAATGTGCACCTAACCGATAGAAGGAGCCAACAACACACAACAAGTGACTAAGCCAAACTTAACTTGCGAAACAAGCAGAATTAGGGAAGATTAGGCCAACGGATGAAACATCGTCACAACCTAGGGTTCTACTAGATTAATAAAATTCAAAGGCACTTGAATGTATTAGGAGTTTTGATGCGCACCGTACAGTTATATGGAGCCGAGAACACACAACAAACAACTAGGCCACACTTAACTTGCGAAAGATTTAGAATGAGAGAAGATTAGACCAATGGATGAAATATCGTCACAACCTAGAGTTCCTCCATATTAATATGATTCAAAGGCATTAGAATGTATTAGGAGTTTTTGATACGCACCTTATGGCCATAAGGAGCCAACAACACACAACAAACAACTAGACCAAACTTAACTTGCGAAACAAGTAGAATTGGAGAAGATTTGACCAATGGATGAAGCATCCTCACAACAAAGAGTTCTACTATATTAATAAGACTCAAAGGCACTATAATCTATTAGGATTTTTTGATGTGCACCATACGGCTATAAGGAGCCAACAACAAACAACAAGGAACTAGGCCAAACTTTACGTACGAAAGAACTAGAATCATGGAAGATTAGACCAATGGATAAAAAAAAACATCGTCACAATTGAGTGTTATAGTAGATTAATATGAGTCAAAAGCACCAGAATGTATTAGGAGTTTTTGATGTGCACCTTACGGCTACAATGGGCCAACAAGACACAACAAGCAACTAGGCCAAACTTAACTTGCGAAACAAGTAGAATCAGGGAAGATTAGACCAATGGATGGAGTAATGTGACAACCTTGAGTTCTACTAAATTAATAAGATTCAATGGAACTAGAATCTATTAGGAGTTTCTTATGTGCACCTTATGGCTAGAAGGAGCCAACAACACAAAACAAGCAACTAGGCCAAATTTAACTTTCGAAACAAGTACAATCTGGGAAGATTTGACGAATGGATGAAGCATCGTCACAACTTAGAGTTCTAGCAGATTAATAAGATTTATAGGCACTACAATGTACTAGGACTTTCTGATGTGCACCTTACGGCTATAAATAGCCAACAACACACAACAAGCAACTAGGCCAAACTTAATTTACGGAACAAGTAGAATTAGGAATGATTAGACAAATCGATGAAACGTCATCATAATTCTAGCGTTCTCCAAGAATTATAAGATTGAAAGGCACTAGAATATATTAGGAGTTTTTGATGAGCACCTCATGGCTAGAAGGAGCCAACAATACACAACAAGCAACTAAGCCAAACTTAACTTACGAAACAAGTACAATCAGGGAAGATTACACCAATGGATAAAGTATCGTCACAACCTAGAGTTCTAGTAGATTGATAAGATTCAAAGGCAGTAGAATGTATTAGAATTTTTTGATGTGCACCTTACGACTAGAAGGAGTCAACAACACACAACCAGCAACTAGGCCAAACTTAACTTGCCAAACAAGCAGAATCAGGGAAGATTAGGCCAATGGAGGAAACATTGTCACAAACTAAGGTTCTACTAGATTAATAAGATTCAAAGGCACTTGAATGTATTAGGAGTTTTTGATGTGCACCGTACAGCTATATGGAGTCGAGAGCACACAACAAGCAACTAGGCCAAACTTAATTTGCGAAACAAGCAGAATCAGGGAAGATTAGGCCAATGGATGAAACATTGTCACAACCTAGGGTTCTACTAGATTAATAAGATTCAAAGGCACTTGAATGTATTAGGAGTTTTTGATGTGCACCGTACAGCTATATGGAGTCGAGAACACACAACAAGCAACTAGGCCAAACTTAATTTGCGAAACAACTAGAATTAGAGAAGATTAGACTAATGGATGAAGCATCGTCACAACCTAGAGTTCCACTATATTAATATGATTCAAAGGCATTAGAATGTATTAGGAGTTTTTGATGTGCACCTTACGGCCATAAGGAGCCAACAACACACAACAAGCAACTAGGCCAAACTTAACTTGCGAAATAGGTAGAATCGGAGAAGATTAGACCAATGGATGAAGCATCCTCAGAACAAAGAGTTCTACTATATTAATATGATTCAAATGCACTATAATCTATTAGGAGTTTTTGATGTGCACCTTACGGCTATAAGGAGCCAACAACAAACAACAAGGAACTAGGCCAAACTTTACTTACGAAACAAGTAGAATCATAAAAGATTATACCAATGGATAAAACATCATCACAACCGAGTGTTCTAGTCGATTAATATGATTCAAAAGCATCAGAATGTATTAGGAGTTTTTGATGTGCACCTTACGGCTAGAATGGGCCAACAAGACACAACAAGCAACTAGGCCAAATTAACTTGCGAAACAAGTAGAATCAGGGAAGATTGCAACAATGGAAGAAGTAACGTGACAACCTAGAGTTCTATTAGATTAATAAGATTCAAAGGAAATAGAGTCTATTAGGGGTTTCTTATGTGCACCTTACGGCTAAAAGGAGCCAACAACACACAACAAGCAACTAGACCGAATTTAACTTTCGAAACAAGTACCATCAGGGAAGATTTGACGAATGGATGAAGCATCGTCACAACTTAGAGTTCTAGTAGATTAATAAGATTTAAAGGCACTAGAATGTATTACGACTTTCTGATGTGCACCTTACGGCTAGAAGGAGCCAACAACACACAACAAGCAACTAGGCCAAACTTAACTTACGGAACAAGTAGAATTAGGAATGATTAGACAAATGGATAAAACGTCGTCATAAGTCTAGCGTTCTCCAAGAATTATAGGATTGAAAGGCACTAGAATATAGTAGGAGTTTTTGATGTGCACTTAACGGCTAGAAGGAGCCAACAACACACAACCAACAACTAGGCCAAACTTAACTTGCGAAACAAATAAAATCAGGGAAGATTACACTACTGGATAAAGTATCATTAGAACCAAGAATTCTAGTAGATTAATAAGATTCAAAGGCTAGAAGGAACCAACAACACACATCAAGCAACTAGGCCAAACTTAACTTGCGAAACATGTAGAATCAAGGAAGATTAGGCCAATCGATGAAACATCGTCACAACCTAGGGTTCTACTAGATTAATAAGATTCAAAGGCACTTGAATGTAATATGAGTTTTTGATGTGCACCTACGGCTATAAGAAGCCGAGAACACACAACAAGCAACTAGGCCAAACTTAACTTGCGAAACAATTAGAATCAGAAAAGATTAGACAAATGGATGAAGCATCGTCACAACCTAGAGTTCTACAATATTAATATGATTCAAAGGCATTAGAATGTTTTAGGAGTTTTGAATTTGCACCTTACGGCTATAAGGACCCAAGAACACACAACAAGCAACTAGGCCAAACTTAACTTGCGAAACAAGTAGAATCGGGGAAGATTAGACCAATGGATGAAACATCCTCACAACCAAGAGTTCTACTATATTAATAAGATTCAAATGCACTATAATCTATTAGTAGTTTTTGATGTGCACCTTACGGCTATAAGAAGCCAACAACAAAGAAGAAGGAACTAGGCCAAACTTTACTTACGAAACAAGTAGAATCACGAAAGATTAGACCAATGGATAAAACATTGTCACAACCGAGTGTTATACTAGATTAATATGATTCAAAAGCAGCAAAATGTATTAGGAGTTTTTTATGAGCACCTTACAGCTACAAGGGGCCAACAAGACACAACAAGCAACTAGGCGAAACTTAACTTGCGAAACAAGTAGAATCTGGGAAGATTAGACCAATGGATGAAGTATCGTTACATCCTAGAATTCTACTAGATTAATAAGATTCAAAGGAACTCGAATTTATTAAGAGTTTTTGATGTGCACCTTACGGCTAGAAGGAGCCAACAACACACAACAAGCAATTTGGCCGAATTTAACTTTCGAAACAAGTACAATCAGAGAAGATTTGACGAATGGATGAAGCATCGTCACAACTTAGATTTCTAGTAGATTAATAAGATTCAAAGGCACTACAATGTATTAGGATTTTCTGATGTGCACCTTACGGCTAGAAGGAGCCAACAACACACAACAAGCAACTAGGCAAAACTTAACTTACGGAACAAGTAGAATTTGGAATCATTAGACCAATGGATGAAACGTCGTCATAATTCTAGGGTTCTCCGAGACTTGTAAGATTGAAAGGTACTAGAATATATTAGAAGTTTTTTATGAGCACCGTACGGCTATGAGGAGGCAAAACTCGCAACAAGCAACTAGGCCAAACTTAACTTGCGAAACAAGTAGAATCAGGGAAGATTAGACGAATGGATGAAGCATCGTCACAACCTAGAGTTGTACTATAGTAATAATATTCAAAGGCACTAGAATGTATTAGGAGTTTTTGATATACACCTTATGGCTACAAGTGGCCAACAACACACAACAAGAAACTAGGCCAAACTTAACATGTAAAACTAGTTGAATTAGGGAAAATTAGACCAATGGATGAAGCATCGTTACAACTTAGAGTTCTACAAGATTAATAAGATTCAAAGCCACTAGAATATATTAGGAGTTTTTGATGTACACCTTACGACTAGAAGGAGCCAACAACACAGAATAAGCAACTAGGCCATACTTAACTTGCAAAACAAGTATAATAAGGGAACGTTAGACCAATGGATGAAGCATCGTCACAACCTAGACTTCTACTATATTAATAAAATTCAAAGGCACTAGAATGTATTAGGAGTTTTTTATATGCACCTTACGGCTATAAGGAGCCAACAACACACAACAAGCAATTTTGAAAATTAATGAACAGTAAAAATAATTAGTAATGACGTGAATAGTAACGATGAATAGTAATTATAAATAGTAACATCGTGAATAGTAACGATGAATAGTAATTATAAATAGTAACATCGTGAATAGTAACGATGAGTAGTAAAACGTGAATAGTGAAAAATATTGAATATGGTACTCAAAATGATCAAAAAATCGAGATGAATTGAACACTTACTTTATTGAACTTTGATATTGAAATCTGGATACAAAAAAGATCCTTGAAATAAAACCTGAAAAGTTGAAATTATAAAAGTTTGAAGTTTTCTAACGGTTGGAATGGTTTTGATACAAATGTTTGAGAGGATAAGGCTTTCTAGAATGCTAAGATTGAAGATGGAACTTTTTCTGATTGTAATTTTGCCGATGGAATTTTTGCCGATAGGAATTCTGTTGTGTGTCCTTCTGAATGAAATTAAGCCCTTTCATAGTTGAAATCCTTGAGTCCGTCCAATTCTAGCTTGTTGAATTTTGATAAAGGCTAGTCTTAGCCTTTTTGACTTTGCTTTTAGGCTTGAAGACTTTTGTGGTTCTGAAATGAATTTGTCTTGCATATTAAATGAAACCCGCAGCTTTTTGTTTTCCTTGGTCTTCAATTTTGACTTTGGAAACAATAATTTTGACTTTGATGGCTTTTGCAGACTTTGGCTTTTTCCTTTGTGTCTTTAATGGCTTTTGCAGACTTTGGCTTTTTTCCTTTGTCTTTGAATCATCCTTATCTACTTCCGGCTTTATGAATGAAGACAGCTGCTTGGGGACTTTTGAGGCCGATCTTATCCGTTTGGAGACTTTTGATGCTGATCTTATCTTCTTTTTGAAAAGTTGTTTGTAATTATGTGCCGAAATGGGACCTACTCTTCTTTTTGGAAAGCAGAGTTTTCTGACTGTCCCCACTTCACGTGCTTGAATAGCTTTAATCATCTTTCCATTTCCTAGTTTTTGAATGAAGACTATCCTTGATTGCTTCATGGCGAAGGAAGCTGATCTTCAAAGAAGTCGTCTTCTAGAATGAAGGTCTTTGAGTAAAATCTATTTTGAAATGCTTCTTGAGCTGCTGGAGAGGTTGGTTCTACTGGAGTAGCAGATCTTGTGGCTGCTTGTATGATTTCGTCAACAAATATATCTAACTGTTGGACTTCTGGAGGTGTAAATTTAATGAGTAACTTTTGCTCTGGAATTGATTGAGAATAAACTAGTGGTTCTTCGCTAAGCCTTGGAACCCAGTTTTCCATAAATTCTTGAAATTATTGCATTTGATTGTCTTTTTTGATCGTCATTTTTAGTCTTTGAAAATAATCTCGATTTTGCTTCTTTTGAGATTCTTCACCGAAAGGGTAAATGCACTTGGATAAATTGGCCGGTTGAAATGATCCAATCTCTCGATTTTGAATTGTTTGGGCAACATTGTAAATATTTGAAATTCTGGAGACTCTTTCAAGTATTCCAATCTTTGAATTTGCAGATCCTTCTAAATCTAAACATTCTGTGATTTCCCAATATATGTCTGTTTGAGTAACTTTCTTCATTGAATCCTGCAAAACAGAAAATTGTGAGTTTATAAATCAAAAGGGTCTTAAGCCAAAGGACCGCCGAATGGATCTGTGGATGATCCTTCCGATGAGGCCTTGCTATTTATAGACATGGATTTTGCTTTGTCTTTGTATTGCATGATTGCATAAATTCTTGATATTGTGCCCAGCCGCCAGCAATGTCTTTATCCTTTTGGACTAATTATGCTACGGATGGAATTTGACTTTCTGTAATTTTTCCTTTTTTCTTTTCATGTTTTTGAATTGTCTCTTTTGCCTTTGCAACAGTAAGAGGGACCATTTCTTGTGGTGGTCCATGAACCTGCTTAGCTTGAGTTGTTGGTGATTGAATCTTTTGTCCTGTCTGTGGAATCTGATGTGCACCAGAGAATTGGGCTGCCACCATTTCTTGAGTGATTGAAACTTGAGTCCACCATTTGATTTTGAATTCCCAAACCAAGGACATGGGATATGGTTTGGGATGGAATGAATGAATTTTGTAACTCCAACAAAATATCCATGGGACTTTGAACATAATATGAAATTGAATGGGTTGCATGTAATCTGGAATTCTTCCTTCAGTTTTCCGAATGAATAACTTGTAGGCCATTTGAGTTTCCGGGGGATAAATATCTTCAGTGCATCCAAGATATATCCACCAATTATAAAACCAAATTGGAATGGAAGGTACTTGAGTGGAAAAGGCTTTATGGAAAGTAAAAAACATGAATGATTGAATGGTCTGAGGTAAAAAACTTTGTACCAAGCTTCTAAGTAATCCTGGTACGTGTATCCTCTATATTGAGTATCTATTGCAAATGATTTAAGTAGAGAATGACTTCCCCACTCATCAAAAGAACAAATCTTTCTGATAATGGCTTTTGAATAGGCAACTCTATTGGAATCTTTTGGATCTAAGGTATGCTTGATATCTACTGATCCTAAATCAATCAAAACCAGAAGATAGAATGAAATATCTTTTTCAGCATTGAATGGTATCCAGTTGCAATCTGGATGAATGGTTTGTTCAATGTATTTTGAAAAGGTTTGGAAATCTGGATTTTCAATAAAATGAGTAAGGTATAGTGGTTCAACTATCCCTTTAGTAAAATAGGTAAGATTTGAGCTTGAGGCCGTTTGTGGAGATTGAGTTTGACTGGGTGGAGTATTCCTTTGAATAGAAGTCTTTTGATAAGGGGCTTCTAAAGCTTGAGCAAAATTTAATGGAGGGTAATCAAAAAGGGATTGAAATCTATTTGGTGAAGTTAAATGAATAAGTGGAAGTTTTTTGGAATCACCTTCTTTCTTGACTAAACTCATTTTGAAATTCCTGCTAAAATTCACAAGTTTAAAATTAGGCAAACAATTCTCCTCACCTTTTAGATATTCAATAGCAAAATTGAATACAGATAGGATAGCTTGCCATCTTGCAAAAATCTGTTTTGAAACATCTTTTGCAAAAATATGTAATAGAAATGGTTGATAATATAAATCGTGAAATTTTGAAATGCATAAATCAATGGATAAAATTTCTTTCTGAAACTTAGAGTCTATTCTATCAGATGAATGTTCTTCTTGTAAAAATCCTATTTGACTCTTAATATGACTAATATTATTTATTTGTTTAAATATTGAGCACTTTTGAATTAAATCTATTTCTTTCTGTCTTTTTGGAGAAATAAAATTGAATGAAATCTTCCTACCCATGATTTTTGTATGAATACCTTCAGTATTGACTTTGATAGGGTTAATTTGATGTAAAAATGGTAAACCTAAAATTAAATCTTGAGCTATATCATCAACTACATAACATAAATTTTTAATACAATAGTCATCATTGCATACATTTAATATGACTCTATGCTTGACATGTAATCAACTTGAATTTGCTGCTAATAAACTTTCATTAGTTTTTTGACAATATTTTGTAGGAATTATTCTTGTTTTAATACAGTTTGCATCAGCACCACTATCTATCATAGCGTGTACTGTGAGTTTGAAATCATTTATTCCTATGGTAACAAAACAATACCATTTTTGATACTCTATTTTATTTATCATTTGAATATATATTTTATCTGAAAACTTGTTCATTATTTATTTGAATAGAACTTAAGTCTTGAATATCAGTTATAACTTCTTTTCCTTTTGAAGAATTTTCTGGTTCCCATTTTTTACTAAACTTATTTTTGTATCTAATTCTAAATCTTTTGTTTTTAATTCTATTAAATCCTTTTGTAATTTTCTAACTTGTTCTTTTCATGTTTTAATATCTTGTTTGACTTCATCTGGCTTCCTAATTCCTAGTAATCCTTCATTTGGATATTTATCTAATAATTTTGAAATACTAAATGGTTCTTCAAACTTTTTAGGGCTTTCTTCTTCTAATATGAAATCTCTTAATTTTTTCAAATATTCTTTTCTACATTCTTTATGATCTATTTTTTCTATCATTTCAAATAATGTTTCTTTATTGCTTTTTGAAATCACATTAATACACTTGCATTTTTCTATGCTTTCTAGACTTGAATCTGAAACTATATCATCTTGAATATTATCTTCATCTATAGCTGTTTCTTCTATTAATAAAGCTATCATTTTCTTCTTGAAATCTTCTTCTTGAAATATTTCATTTATCTTTTTCTTCATTTTACATTGATTTGCCTTGTGACCAAAGCGACCACATTTCCAGCAAGTTATTGAATTATTATCATTAGTATCTTTATTTTTATATCCTTTATATTTCTTCTTGTTATATTTTTTATAATATTGACTATTATCATAATTCCTATGTTTCTTAAATTTTGAATGTCTTTTATATTTTTCTAACTTTCTATTTTGAGCTGAAGGGGCTTTAATTCCTTTAATACCAAAAACTTCACAAAAGTTTCCTACTTCTTGTTTTTCTCTACCATATTTATTTTGAATCTTTAATTCTGTACATAATTCTAATCCTTCTTTTTTAATAAAAGCAAATAATTGACCAAAAGATATTGTATTGAAATCTATGTAATTATTTCCTACTTCTTTTTGCAATTTAGATATTATTCTTTGCGAAAATAAAGTAGGTAATCCTGTAATGAATTTTTCTTTCCAAAAAAGAGAATTAGCATAATTTCTTTTTAATACTTGAGTAAGAAATACATCTTTATACCATCTAAAATCTGATAAAGTTGGACATCTTAAATTGCTTAACATAATCTTTGAACTAGTTAAAGTTTCTTTTGGGTTACCTATGAAATGAACTGAAATGGTAACTATCAATTGATCTATTGCATCTGATTGATTTTCTATAACAAATGTTTTTGTTCCATCTGCATTTGTTTTTTCTACTTCTACTTCTGTTGAATGATTTAATATTTGTTGTTTTACTTCTAATGTAAACAAATTATCCCACCAATTTTTTAATTGTCCTGAAAATCCTACTATTAATACTGTTGCAGTATTAATTTCTGTTAATCCTAATTTTTTGTATGCTGTCTTAGCCATTCCCATCTCTTGCAATGTATTTAATATTTCATATTCTGATTTTCCATCTATGTTCCATTCATAGACAAAATGTCCATCATATGAACTTGTCTTGAATTGTTTTCTTTCTTCATATTGAATATCTGGAGGGGTAGGTCTAGGGTACTAATTTCTTGTATTCATTGAATTCCAATTTCTATAATTCTTTTGTCTTTTTATTCTATTAATTTCTACTTCTGAATTATCTCTAAATTCTTGTTCTACATTATTAATCTTTTGTATTTCTGAATTATCTGAAACTTCACTTGAATTTGAATTATCATCTAATTCTGATTCTGTCATTTTTCTTTCTGTTTCTAAACAATTAATTCTATTTTCTGAAGTACCAGCTTTATCAGCTTGAATGCTTTGAGTTATTCTGTTTATTAAACTATTTTGCATTTCATTTTTAATTAAATCTTCTTCTAATTCATGAGAAACACTTCTTGTTTTGAAATGAGGACTATCTATTTCATTTGGAAATCTAGGGGTTTCATTAGGAATTGAATCTATCTTAGTAGACAAATGTTCTACTTGATTAGCTATAGTATGTAATATCTGATTTGAATAATTATTTTGTTGATAAACTTTTTTAATATCATCTAATACAACATTTGAATTTCCATCTTCTCTACCTATCTTAAAGGGACTAGCTTCCATCTCTTGTTGATCAACTTGAATTATTACAGGTTGTAAGGGTGGATGGATTGAAGTAATAACTTGACTATCATTAATTTTCCATTTTCTATACAAATTACTTTGAACATTAATATAACTTTCTTTGAAAACATTGGAAATACCTTCATTTCTTGAAAACCAATATTCTAACCATGAAAGTAAAAGAATATTATATTTCATCTTTTTCATGTAAGAAATCCATTCTTCTTTTAATTTTTCTTGAATAACTTCATTTAATGCTAAAAACCAAAATTTCCTTTTACTATTTTCATTTTCAAAAACCTCATTTAAATATTCAAAATCTATTTGAAATTCTTTCTTTTCAAAAATAATAACATTAATTCCCATTTGTGACCTTGAAGGTGACATAGGGGGTGAAATGACTATTTCTGGAATAGGAGATTTGAAAACATATTTTGAAGGGTTTTCTGATACTATCGATGGTGATGGTTCAGAAAATGATCTTCTAGGTAAATTGAAATTATTTGAAGAACTTGTTCCTTCTCTGAATGAATTGAATTTTAATAAAATTGTTCCATCTTTTTTTCTATAATATTGTTAATTTCTCTTCTAATTATATTTCTAGAAGGTTGAGCATTTTGAATTTCAAATTGTTCAGGAATTGTAATTTCATTCTATTTTAATCTTTTAGGAATAAAGACTGTTGGATTATCAGCTTCTACATGTAATAAAACTGTTTCTTCTTTTGAAGTTGGTAACATGTTGAATCTAGTATTTATTTGAGAATTCATTAATCTAAAATAAACTTTGTAAATAATAGCAAAATTTTTGCAAAATTGTTCAAATTCATCACCTTGTAAATGAATATCTAATACTAATGAATCTAGTATTAATAGATCTATTAAGTCAACAGAAAAGTTTGGACAACAATTGAAATATATTGGACCATTACAAACATTAGTTTGAATCATACTTAATAAAGAAGTTTTGTATCTTTTTAATCTTTTATCTCTTAGTGCTAAATAAATTGGAGCATCTACACCTATGTGCACTAACGGTTTAATTGCTACTTGAATCATACCATAATGAATATATCTATAACCTTTGTCTATATATTTTTTTAATTGAAACTTTATTTAATAAAGGAATTGTTTGAAATTCTTCTTGTAAAGAAATTGTTTCTTCATGAGTTTTAATTGAAAAAGCAGTTTTGAAATCTAAAGAACCTATCTTATATATGGACTCTATACTTTGTTCTGGAATAGATCAATTTGAGTAATCTAAAGGCATATGCACCTCCTAACTCTGCACAACGTCGGAGTTACCATTTCTATCTTGAGTATTCAAAAACACTTTTCTAAATCTCGCTGCCATGTTTAATACAACATAATCTAATCGTTTACTCTTGATGTCAGGTTAAGATCGAGGAATACGGGGAGCACTCTGCCTGGAACACCTCACACTTGGGCTTACCAACGGTCTTACTAGGCTCACTAAACCGCTTGCCAAACCTATCTTAATCTTAATCAAAGGTAAAGTCTTAAATTAAGATTATGCTAAACACTTAAGCTTAATTTAAACTAATGCTTTATCAACACCTAAAACAGATGAACAGTATGGCTCTGATACCATTTGGGGGCAGGACCGGTGTCATATACTAATTAAGCTATAGTGATTATGATAATAGTCAATATTATAAAAAATATAAAAAGAAGAAATATAAAGGATATAAAAATAAATATACTAATGATAATAATTAAATAACATTTTTCTAAATAAAATAAGGGAAGGTTAGACCAATGGATGAAGCATCGTCACAACCTAGACTTCTACTATATTAATAAAATTCAAAGGCACTAGAATGTATTAGGAGTTTTTTAGGTGCACCTTACGGCTATAAAGAGCCAACAACACACAACAAGCAACTAGGCCAAACTTAACTTGCGAGACAAGTAGAATCATGGAAGGTTAGCTGAATGGACGAAGCATTGTCACAACCTATGGTTCTAGAAGACAAATAAGATTCAAATGCAGTAGAATGTATTTGGAGTTTTTGAGCTGCACCTTACGGGTAGAAGGAGCCAACAAAACACAATAAGCAACTAGGCCAAACTTAACTTGCGAAACAAGTACAATCAGGGAAGATTAGACCAATGGATGAAACATCATTAAAACCTAGAGTTCTACTAGATTAATAAGATTCAAAGGCACCAGAATCTATTCGTAGTTTTTGATATGCACCTAACGGCTAGAAGGAGCCAACAACACACAACAAGCAACTAGGCCAAACTTAACTTGCGAAACAAGTACAATCAGGCAAGATTAGACCAATGGATGAAGTATCATCACAACCTAGAGTTATAGTAGATTAATAAGATTGAAAGGCTGTAGAATCTATTCAAACTTTTTGATGTGCACCTAACGGCTAGAAGAAGCCAATAACACACAACAAGCAACTAGGCCAAACTTAACTTGCGAAACAAGTAGGATCAGGGTAGATTAGACCAATGGATGAAACATCGTCACAACCTACAGTTCTACTAGATTAATAAGATTTAAAGGCACTTGAATGTTTTAGGAGTTTTTGTTGTGGACCGTACGGCTATAAGGAGCCAAGAACACAAAACAAGTACCTAGGCCAAAATTAACTTGCGAAAGAAATAAAATCAGAGAAGATTAGACCAACGGATGAAGCATCGTCACAACCTACAGTTCTACTATATTAATATGATTCAAAGGCACTAAAATGTTTTAGGAGTTTTTCATGTGGACCTTACGGCTACAAGAAGCCAACAACACACAACAAGCAACTAGACCAAACTTAACATGCGAAACAAGTAGAATCGGAGAAGATTAGACCAATGGATGAAGCATCCTCACAACCAAGACTTCGACTATATTAATAAGATTCAAAGGCACTATAATCTTTTAGGAGTTTTCGATATGCACCTTACGGCTATAAGGAGCCAACAACAAACAACAAATAACTAGGCCGAACTTATCTTGCGAAATAAGTAAAATCATGGAAGATTAAGCCAATGGATAAAATGTCATCACAACTGAGTGTTCTACTAGAATAAAATGATTCAAAGGCACCAAAATGTATTAGGTGTTTTTGATTTACACCTTAAGGCTATAAGAAGCCAACAACCAACAACAAATAACAAGGCCAAACTTAACTTGCAAAACAAGAACAATCAGGGAAGATTAGACCAATGGATGAAACATCGTTAAAACCAAGAGTTCTACTAGATTAATAAGATTCAAAGACACATGAATATATTAGGAGTTTTTGATGTGCACCTAACGGCTAGAAGGAGCCAACAACACACAACAAGCAACTAGGCCAAACTTAACTTGCGAAACAAGTACAATCAGGGAAGATTAGGCCAATAGATGAAATATCGTCACAACCTAGGGTACTACTAGATTAATAAGATTCAAAGGCACTTGAAGGTATTAGGAATTTTTTTTTGTGCACCGTACGGCTATAGGGAGTCAACAACACACAACAAGCAACTAGTCCAAACCTAACTTGCGGAACAATTAAAATCAGAGAAGATTAGACCAATGGATGAAGCATCATCACAACCTAGATTTCTACTATATTAATATGAATCAAAGGCAGTAGAATGTTTTAGGAGTTTTTGATGTGCACCTTGCGGTTCTAAGGAGCCAACAACAAACAACAGAGAACTAGGCCAAACTTTCTTTGCGAAACAAGTAGAATCATGGAAGACTAAACCAATTGATAAAACGTCATCACAACTGAGTGTTCTACTAGATTAATATGATTCAAAGGCATCAAAATGTATTAGGTGTTTTGATTTGCACCTTAAGATATAAGGAGCCAACAACAAACAACAAACAACAAGGCCAAACTGAACTTGCAAAACAAGTAGAATCAGGGAAGATTAGACCAATGGATAAAACATTGTCAAAACCAAGAGTTCTACTAGATTAATAAGATTCAAAGGCACTAGAATCATTAGGAGTTTCTGATATGTACCTAATGGCTAGAAGGAGCCAACAACACACAACAAGCAAGTAGGCCAAATTAACTTGTGAAACAAGTACAATCAGGGAAGATTAGGCCAATGGATGAAATATTGTCATTACCTAGGTTCTACTAGATTAATAAGATTCAAAGGCACTTGAATGTATTAGGAGTTTTTGTTGTGCACCGTACGGCTATAAGGGCCAAGAACACATAACAAGCAACTAGACCAAACTTAACTTGCGAAACCATTAGAATAAGAGAAGATTAGACCAATGGATGAAGCTTCGTCACAACCTTGAGTTCTAGAAGATTAAGAAGATTCAAAGTCAGTAGAATGTATTAGAAGTTTTTGATGTGAACCTTACGGCTAGAAGGAGCCAACAAAACACAACAACCAACTAGGCCAAACTTAACTTGCGAAACAAGTACAATCGGGCAAGGTTAGATCAACGGATAAAGCATCATCACAACCTAGATCCTACTAGATTAATAAGATTCAAAGGCACTTGAAGGTATTAGGAATTTTTGTTGTGCACCGTACGGCTATAGGGAGTCAAGAACACACAACAAGCAACTAGTCCAAACTTAACTTGCGGAACAATTAAAATCAGAGAAGATTAGACCAACGGATGAAGGATCGTCACAACCTAGAGTTCTACTATATTAATATGATTCAAAGGCTGTAGAATGTATTAGGAGTTTTTGATGTGCACCTTACGGCTATAAGGAGCCAACAACAAACAACAGAGAACTAGGCCAAACTTTGCTTACGAAACAAGTAGAATAATGGAAGACTAAACCAATGGATAAAACGTCATCACAACTGAGTGTTCTACTAGATTAATATGATTCAAAGGCATCAAAATGTATTAGGTGTTTTGATTTGCACCTTAAGATATAAGGAGCCAACAACAAACAACAAACAACAAGGCCAAACTGAACTTGCAAAACAAGTAGAATCAGAGAAAATTGGACCAATGGATGAAATATCGTTAAAACCAAGAGTTCTATTAGATTAATAAGATTCAAAGGCACTAGAATACATTAGGAGTTTCTGATATGTACCTAATAGCAAGAAGGAGCCAAAAACACACAACAAGTACGTAGGCCAAACTTAACTTGTGAAACAAGTACAATCAGGGAAGATTAGGCCAATGGATGAAATATCGTCACAACCTAGGTTCTACTAGATTAATAAGATTCAAAGGCACTTGAATGTATTAGGCGTTTTTGTTGTGCACCGTACGGCTATAAGGGCCAAGAACACATAACAAGCAACTACACCGAACTTAACTTGCGAAACAATTAGAATAAGAGAAGATTAGACCAATGGATGAAGTATCGTCACAACCTAGAGTTATCACAACCTAGGTTCTACTAGATTAATAAGATTGAAAGGCACTTGAAGGTATTTGGAATTTTTGTTGTGCACCGTACGGCTATAGGAAGTGAAGAACACACAGCAAGCAACTACTTCAATCTTAACTTGCGGAACAATTAAAATCAGAGAAGATTAGACCAATGAATGAAGCATCGTCACAACCTAGAGTTCTACCACATTAATATGATTCAAAGGCAGTAGAATGTTTTAGGAGTTTTTGATGTGCACCTTACGGTTCTAAGGAGCCAACAGCAAACAACAGAGAACTAGGCCAAACTTTGCTTGCGAAACAAGTAGAATCATGTAAGACTAAACCAATAGATAAAACGTCGTCACCACTGAGTGTTCTACTAGATTAATATGATTGAAAGGCACCAAAATGTATTAGGTGTTTTGATTTGCAGCTTAAGACTATAAGGAGCCAACAACAAACAACAAACAACAAACAACAAAGCCAATCTGAACTTGCAAATGAAGTAGAATCAGGGAAGATTAGACCAATGGATGGAACATCGTTAAAACCAAGAGTTATACTAGATTAATATTATTTAAAGGCACTAGAATACATTAGGAGTTTCTGATATGTACCTAATGGTTAGAAGGAGACAACAACACACAACAAGCAAGTTGGCCAAACTTAACTTGTGAAACAAGTATAATCAGGGAAGATTAGGCCAATGGATGAAATATCGTCACAACCTAGTTTCTACTAGATTAATAAGATTCAAAGACACTTGAATGTATTAGGAGTATTTGTTGTTCACCGTACGGCTATAAGGACCAAGAACAATAACAAGCAACTAGACCAAACTTAACTTTCGAAACAATTAGAATAAGAGAAGATTACACCTATGGATGAAGAATCGTCAGAACCTAGAGTTCTAGTAGATTAAGAAGATTCAAAGTACGTAGAATGTGTTAGAAGTTTTTGATGTGCACCTCACGGCTAGAAGTAGCCAACAACACACAGCAAGTAACTAGGCCAAACTTAACTTGCGAAACAAGTACAATCAGGCAAGGTTAGATCAACGGATGAAGCATCATCTCAACCTAGGTTCTACTAGATTAATAAGATTCAAAGGCACTTGAAGGTATTAGGAATTTTTGTTGTGCACCGTACGGCTCTAGGGAGTCAAGAACACACAACAAGCAACTGGTCCAAACTTAACTTACGGAACAATTAAAATCAGAGAAGATTAGACCAACGGATGAAGGATCGTCACAACCTAGAGTTCTACTATATTAATTTGATTCAAAGGCAGTAGAATGTTTTAGGAGTTTTTGATGTGCACCTTACGGCTCTAAGGAGCCAACAGCAAACAACAGAGAACTAGGCCAAACTTTGCTTGCGAAACAAGTAGAATCATGTAAGACTAAACCAATAGATAAAACGTCGTCACAATTGAGTGTTCTACTAGATTAATATGATTCAAAGGCACCAAAATGTATTAGGTGTTTTGATTTGCACCTTAACACTATAAGCAGCCAACAACAAACAACAAACAACAAGGCCAAACTGAACTCGCAAAACAAGTAGAATCAGGGAAGATTAGACCAATGGATGAAACATCGTTAAAACCAAGAGTTCTACTAGATTAATAAGATTCAAAGGCACTAGAATACATTAGGAATTTCTGATATGTACCTAATGGCTAGAAGTAGCCAACAACACACAACGAGCAAGTAGGCCAAACTTAACTTGTGAAACAAGTACAATCAGGGAAGATTAGGCCAATGAATGAAATATCGTCACAACCTAGGTTCTACTAGATTAATAAGATTCAAAGGCACTTGAATGTATTAGTAGTTTTTGTTGTGCACCGTATGGCTATAAGGGCCAAGAACACATAACAAGCAACTAGACCAAACTTAACTTGCGAAACAATTAGAATAAGAGAAGATTAGACCTATGGATGAAGCATTGTCACAACCTAGAGTTCTAGTAGATTAAGAAGATTCAAAGTGAGTAGAATGTATTAGAAGTTTTTGATGTGCACCTTACGGTTAGAAGGAGCCAACAACACACAACAAGCAACTAGGCCAAACTTAACTTGTGAAGAAAGTACAATCAGGCATGGTTAGATCAACGGATGAAGCAACATCACAACCTAGAGTTATAGTAGATTAATAAGAAAGGCATCTATTAGAAGTTTTTGATGTGCACCTTACGCTAGAGCCAACAACACACAACAAGCAACAAATTTAACTTGTAAACAAGCGAATTAGGGTAGATTAGATGGATGAACATTGTCACAACCTAGGGTTCTACTAGATTATTGAGATTGAAAGGCACTTGAATGTATTTGGAGTTTTGTTGTTATAAGGAGAGAACACACAACAAGTACCTAACTTAACTTGCGAAACAATTAGAATAAGAGAAGATTAGACCTATGGATGAAGCATTGTCAGAACCTAGGTTCTACTAGATTAATAAGATTCAAAGGGACTTGAAGGTATTAGGAATTTTTGTTGTGCACCGTACGGCTATAGGGAGTCAAGAACACACAACAAGCAACTAGTCCGAACTTAACTTGCGGAACAATTAAAATCAGAGAAGATTAGACCAATGGTTGAAGGATCGTCACAACCTAGAGTTCTACTATATTAATATGATTCAAAGGCAGTAGAATGTATTAGGAGTTTTTGATGTGCACCTTATGGCTCTAAGGAGCCAACAGCAAACAACAGAGAACTAGGCCAAACTTTGCTTGCGAAACAAGTAGAATCACGTAATACTAAACCAATAGATAAAACGTCATCACAACTGAGTGTTCTACTAGATTATTATGATTCAAAGGCACCAAAATGTATTAGGTGTTTTGATTTGCAGCTTAAGACTATACGGAGCCAACAACAAACAACAAACAACAAGGCCAAATTGAACTCGCAAAACAAGTAGAATCAGGGAAGATTAGACCAATGGATGGAACATCGTTAAAACCAAGAGTTCGATTAGATTAATAAGATTCAAAGGCACTAGAATACATTAGGAGTTTCTGATATGTACCTAATGGCCAGAAGGAGCCAACAACACACAACGAGCAAGTAGGCCAAACTTAACTTGCGAAACAAGTACAACCAGGGAAGATTAAGCCAATGAATGAAATATCGTCACAACCTACGTTCCACTAGATTAATAAGATTCAAAGGCACTTGAATGTATTAGGAGTTTTTGTTGTGCACCGTACGGCTATAAGGGCCAAGAACACATAACCAGCAACTAGACCAAACTTAACTTGCGAAACAATTACAATAAGAGAAGATTAGACCAATGGATGAAACATCGTTAAAACCAAGAGTTCTAATAGATTAATAAAATTCAAAGGCACTTGAATGTATTAGATGTCTTTGATGTGCACCTTACGACTAGAAGGAGCCAACAACACACAACAAGCAACTGGGCCAAACTTAACTTGCGGAACAATTAAAATCAGAGAAGATTAGACCAATGGATGAAGCATCATCACAACCTAGGTTCTACTAGATTAATAAGATTCAAAAGGGACTTGAAGGGATTAGGAATTTTTGTTGTGCACCGTACGGCTATAGGGAGTCAAGAACACACAACAAGCAACTAGTCCAAACTTAACTTGCGGACAATTAAAATCAGAGAAGATTAGACTAATGGATGAAAGATCGTCACAACCTTTGGTCCACTATATTAATATGATTCAAGGGCAGTAGAATGTTTTAGGAGTTTTTGATGTGCACCTTACGGCTCTAAGGAGCCAACAACAAACAACAGAGAACTAAGCCAAACATTGCGTGCGAAGCAAGTAGAATAATGGAAGTCAAAACCAATAGATAAAACGTCATCGCAACTGAGTGTTCTTCTATATTAATACGATTCAAAGGCACCATTCAAACAAAGAGTACACTTTTTGATTTAGCAAGGAGGCTTTTCTTCACTAAAAGTATTTAACAACTGTTTCAAATGTTCAATATGTATAGTTATGTCCTTGCTGTAAGTTAGGATAGCAAAATCCAGAACCACTAATTGCCTACAAAACATCTAATCACATAATTCATTAGCCTCATGAATGTATGAGGCGGCTTTGATATGCACCATATGCTAATAAAGAGCCAACAATACATAATATGCAACCACCCCAAACTTAACTTGCAAAACGAGTCGAACCAAGGAAAAGTTGACCAATTGATGAAGCGTCGTCACAACCTAGGGTTGTACTTGATTGATTAGATTCAAAGGCACTAGAAATGAGTCAAGTACGATAAGCCAGCCATCCTTTGAAAGAACAAAAAGATTGATTCACTCAACTGTCAAAGACGTGATGTCAATTGAGCTGGATGTTGGCGAATGTGACCAAAGCATAAGTTCATTTAAAGGGGCTGCATTTGTTGAAAAGTCCTTCACAAATCACCTATAAAAACTATCTAAGCTATGAAAACTTGTTACCTAAGAAATATTGGAAGGGGTTAGCTAATCTAAGTCGGCCTTGACTTTTGCTTAATCAACTTTGATAACATCTGTACGGGCAATATAAGCAAGAAAAACAACTGATTTTAAAAGTACACTTTTTGATGTTAACAATGAGGCTTTTGTGCATTACAAGTACTTAACAACTGTTTCAGATGTTCAACATGTATAGTTATGTCCTTGCTGTAAGTTGGGATAGCAAAATACACAACCACTAACTTGCCTAAAAATCATGTAAACACATAATTCATTAGCCTCATGAATGTATCAGGCCTGTTTGATGTGCACTGCATGCTAATAAGGAGCCAACATTACACAACAAGCATCCACCTGAAACTTAACTTGCGAAACGAGCAGAACTAGGGAAGATTAGTCCAAAGGATGAAGCCGTCGTCCCAACCTAGGGTTGTACATCACTGATGAGATTCAAAGGCACTAGAATTGAGTCAGGTATGATAGGCCAACAATCCTTTGACAGAACAAAAAGATTGATTCACTCGACTCTCAAGGACCTGATGTCAATTGAGCTGGATGATGGCGAATGTGACCAAATCATACATTCATTTAAAAGGGATGCTTTTGTTGAAAGGTCCTTCACAAATCAGCTATAAAAACTAGCTATGCTATGAAAACTTGGTACCAAAAGAAAACATTGAAAGGGGTTAGCTAATCTAAGATGGCCTTGACTTTTGCTTGATCAACTTTGATACCTTTTGTACTTAAAATATAAACAAGAAAAACTACTTCTTTCAAACTTTGAGTGCTCCTTTTCATGTTAGCCCAAAGGGTTTTATTCACTAAAAGTGCTTTACACCTGTTTCAGATGTTTAACTTGTGTAGTTATGTCTATGTCGTCGGTCGGGATAGCAAAATACACAACCACTAACTTGAGTGCTGACAAAACATCGATTCACATAATTCATTAACCTCATGAATGTATTAGCTATGTTTGATGTGCACCTCACAGCTAATAAGAAGCCAACAATACACAACAACAAACCATCTAAAACTTAACTTGCGGAACAAGTAGAACCAGGGAATATTAGACCAATGTATGAAGCGTCATCACAACCTTGGGTTGTACTAGATTGATAAGATTCAAATGCGCTTTAAATGAGTTAGGTATGATAAGCCATCTATTCTAGGAAAAAACAAGAAGATTGATTCGCTCAACTCTCAAGGAAGTGATGTCGATGGAGCTGGATGATGCCAAATGTGACCAAATCATACGTTCATTCAAAGGGGTTGGTTTTGTTGAAAAGGCCTTCACAAATCAGCAATACAAACTAGCTAAGCTAGGAAAACTTGTTTCTGACGAAACATTGGAAGGGGTTAGCTAATTGAAGATGCCCTTGACTTTTCCTTGATCAACTTTGATAGCTTCTGTACTTACAATATAACCAAGAAAAACAACTTCTTTCAAACAAAGAGTACACTTTTTGATGTTAGCAAAGAGGCTTTCATTCACTAAAAGTACTTAACACCTGCTTCAGATGTTCAACATGTATAGTTATGTCCTTGCTGTATGTCAGGATAGCAAACTTCACAACCACTAACTTGCCTACAAGACATCTAACCACATAATTCATTAGCCTCATGAATGTATCGGGCGTGTTTGATGTGCACCTCATGCTAATAAGGGGCAAACAATACACAACCAGCAACCGCCCCAAACTTAACTTGCGAAACAAGTAGAACAGGAAAGATGAGACCAATGGATGAAGCGTTGTCACAACCTAGGGTTGTACATGAGTGATGAGATTCAAAGGCACTAGAAATGAGTTAGGTATGAAAAGCTAGCAGTTCATTGAAAGAACAAAAAAATTGATTCACTCAACTCACGAGGACGTGATGTTAATTCAGCTGGATGATGGTGAATGTGACCAAATCATAGGTTCATTTAAAGGGGCTGCTTTTGTTGAAAAGTCCTTCACAAATCACCTATAAAATCTAGCTGAGCTATGAAAACTTGTTACTTAAGAAACAATGGAAGGGGTAAGCTAATTTAAAAAGGCCATGACTTTTGATTGTTCAACTTTGATACCTTCTGTACTTACAATATAACCAAGAACAACAACTGCTTTCAAACAAAGAGTATACTTTTTGATGATAGCAAAGAGGCCTTTCTTTACTAAAAGTACTTAATACCAGTTTCAGATATTATGTCATTGCTGTAAATTAAGATAGCAAAATACACAACCACTAACATGAGTGCCTACAAAATATTTAATCACATAATTAATTAGCCTCATGATTGAATTAGGCAAGTTTGATATGCACCTCACGGAAAATATGGAGCCAACAATACACAACAAGCAACCACCCCAAACTTAACTTGCGAAACAAGTAGAATCATGGAAGATTAGACCAATGGATAAAGCGCCATCACAACATTGGGTTGTACTATATTGATGAGATTCAAATCACTAGGAATGAGTTAGGAATGATAAGCCAGTTATTCTATGAAAGAACAACAAGATTGATTCACTCAACTCTTAAGGATGTGATGTCAGTAGAGCTGGAAGATGGTGAATGTGGCCAAATCATATGTTCATTTAAAGGGGCTACTTTTGTTGAAAAGACCTTCACAAATCAGCAATAAAAACTAGCTAAGCTTAGAAAACTTGTTACCTAATAAACATTGGAAGGGGTTAGCTAATCTAAGATGGCCTTTACTTTTGTTGGATCAAATTTGATACCTTTTGTACTTAGAATATAAACAAGAAAAACAACTTTTCTCAGACAAAAAGTACATTTTTTGATGTTAGCAAAGTGGCTTTTCTTCACTAAAAATACTTCACATCTGTTTCAGATGTTCAACATGTATAGTTATGTCCATGCTGTAAGTTAGGATAGCAAAATACACAACCACTAACTTGAGTGCCTACAAAACATCTAATCACATAATTCATTAGACTCATGAATGTATTAGTCATGTTTGATGTGCACCTCACGGCTAATATAGAGCCATCAATACACAATAAGAAACCACCCAAAACTTAACTTGCGAAACAAGTAGAACTAGGGATAATTAGACCAAACAGCACTCCCAAACAAATAAGAGCCTCTCTTAGAGGCCTTATTCTACCCAGCCCACAAGCTCTAAGAAGGTAAGGAGTAGGCTTAAGGGCAGAGGTTAGAGGGTCTAACCCAACAATTCCCCTACGGCTATCGAGGGGTCCCTCCTTACCAATATAAGACCTTCATAGACGAGACGGCTATGGTTGTTAGTTTTTAGCGCTGTGAACTAAAACTCCCTGGCGCTAGAGCTAACGTGGATGCCGGGAGTGGTGACCTGGTTGAAGCACGCGGGTGAAGAAGATGGCTCCATACTGGTACAAAAACTCCCTCTTCTCTTGAGATGAGATAAACACTATTAGACATCAGAAAACACGAAATAAAGCATTTATGGCACCTCTCTAGTGCCAATCGAACACTTCAGGGCACTCAACAAGCAACTCAAGCAACTAAACAGGACTCCCGAATGAATAAGAGCCTCTCATAGAGGCCATATTCTACCCTGCCCTCAAGTCGCTACACTTGAAAGGTCCTTCGGCTATCGAATTAGGCCATCTCCTAGAGGGCTAATTCTCTAGCTTCAAAATGGGATGACTGATTGATGGATAGGTTTCACACAAGAAGGAAATGGGATGAAACGTCATCACAACCTTGAGTAGTACTAGATTGTTGAGATTCAAAAGTGCTAAAAATCAGTCAGGTATAATAAGCCAGCTGTTCCATGAAAGAACAACAAGATTGATTAACTCAACACTTAAAGACGTGATGTCAATAGAGTTGGATGATGGCAATGTGATCAAATCATAAGTTCATTTAAAGGGGTTCCTTTTGTTGAAAAAGCCTTCACAAATCAGCAATAAAAACTAGCTAAGCATGGAAAACTTGTTACCTAAGAAACATTGGAAGGGGTTAGCTAATTTAAGCTAGCCTTGACTTTCTTTTCATCAACTTTGATACCTTTTGTACTTAGAATATAAGCAAGAAAAACAACTTCTTTCAAACAAAGAGTACACTTTTTGATGTTAGCAAACAAGCCTTTCATCCCTAAAAGTACTTAACACCTGTTTCAGATGTTCAACGTGTATAGTTATCCCTGGTTGTAAGTCAGATAGCAAAATCCACAACCACTGACTTGCCTACAAGACATCTAATCACATAATTCAGTAGCCTCATGAATGTATCAAGCGTGTTTGATGTGCACCTCATGCTCATAAGAAGCTAATAATACACAAGCAGCAACCACCGCAAACTTAACTTGCGAAACGAGTAGAACCAGGGAAGATTAGACCAATGGATGAAGTGTCGTCACAACCTAGGGCTGTACTTGACTGATGAGATTCAAAGGCCCTAGAAATGAGTCAGGTATGATAAGCCAGCAGTTATTCGAAAGAATAAAAAGATTGATTCACTCAACTCTTGAGGGCGCGATGTCAATTGAGCTGGAAGATGGTGAATCTGACAAAATCATACGTTCATTTAAAGAGGCTGCATTTCTTGAAAAGTCCTTCACAAATCAACTATAAAAACTAGCTAAGCTATGAAAACTTGTTACCTAAGAAACATTGAAAGGGGTTAGCTAATCTAAAATGGCCTTGACATTTGCTTGATCAACTTTGGTAACTTCTATACTGACAATATAACCGAGAAAAACAACATCTTTCACACAAAGAGTACACTTTTTGATGTTAGCAAAGAGGCTTTTCTTCACTAAAAGTAGTTAACACCTGTTTCAGATGTTCAATATGTATAGTTATGTCCTTGCTGTTAGTCGGCATAGCAAAATACAAAACCACTAACTTGCCTACAAAACATCTAATCGCATAATTCATTAGCCTCAGGAATGTATCAGGCATGTTTGATGTGCACCTCACGGTTAATAAGGAGCCAACAATACAAAACAAGTAACCACCCCAAACTTAACTTGCGAAACAAGTAGAACCAGGGAAAATTAGACCAATGGATGAACCGTCATCACAACCTTGGATTATAGTAGACAGATGAGATTCAAAAGCGCTAGAAATGACTCAGGTATGATAATCAAGCTATTCTTTGAAAGAAAAAAAAGATTGATTCACTCAACTCGCAAAGACGTGATGTCAATTTAGCTGGATGATGGCGAATGTGACCAAATCATATGTTCATTTAAAGAGGCTGCTCGTGATGAAATGTCCTTCACAAATAGACTATAAAAAATAGCTAAGTTCTGAAAACTTATTACCTCAAACATAATAGAAGGGTTTGCTAATCTAAAAAGGCCTTGACTTTTGCTTGCTCAAGTTTCATACCTTCTGTACTTACCATATAACCAAGAACAAGAACTTCTTTCAAACAAAGAGTACACTTTTTGATGTTACCAAAGAGGCTTTTGTTCACTAAAAGTACTTAACCTGTTTCAGATGTTCAACATGTATAGTTATGTCCTTGCTGTAAGTCGGGATAAAAAATACACAACCACTAACTTGATTGCCTACAAAACATCTAATCACATAATTCATTAACCTCATGAATGTATTAGGCTTGTTTGATGTGCACCTCACAGCTAATAAATAGACAACAATACACAACAAGAAAACCACCCAAAAATTAACTTGCGAAAAAAATAGAACCAGGGAAGATTAGACAAATGGATGAAGCGTCATCACAACCTTGGGTTGTACTCGATTGATGAGATTCAAAAGGGCTAAAAATCAGTCAGTTATTATAAGCCAGCTGTTCCACGAAAGAACAACAAGATTGATTCACTCAACTCTTAAGGACGTGATGTCAATGGAGTTGGATGATGGCAAATGTGAACAAATTATACGTTCATTTAAAGGGGTTGCTTTTGTTGAAAAGGTCTTCACAGATCAGTAATAAAAACTAGCTAAGCTTGGAAAACTTGTTACCTAAGAAACATTGGAATGGGTTAGCTAATCTAAGATAGCCTTGCCTTTTGTTTCATCAACTTTGATACCTTCTATACATAAAATATAAGCAAGAAAAACAACTTTTTTCAAACAAAGAGTACACTTTTTTTATGTTAGCAAAGAAGCCTTTCTTCACTAAAAGTACTTAACACCTGTTTCAGATGTTCATCATGTACAGTTATGCCCTTGCTGTAAGTTAGGATAGCAAAATCCACAAACACTAACTTGGCTACAAGACATCTAATCACATAATTCGGTAGCCTCATAACTGTATCAGGTGTGTTTGATGTGCACCTCATGCTAATAAGGAGCCAACAATACACAACAAGCAACCACCCCAAACTTAACTTGCAAAACGAGTTGAAGCAGGGAAGATTAGACCAATGGATGAAGCGTCGTCACAACCTAGGGTTGTAGTTCACTGATGAGATTCATAGGCACAAGAAATGAGTCAGGTATGATAAGCCAATAGTTATTTGAAAGAATAAAAAGATTGATTCACTCAACTCTCGAGGACGAGATGTCAATTGATCTGGATGATGGTGAATGTGACCAAATCATACGTTCATTTAAAGGGGCTACTTTTGTTGAAAAGTCAGCAATAAAAACTAGCAAGCTATGAAAACTTGTTACCTAAGAAATATTGAAAGGGGTTAGCTAATCTAAGATGGTTTCGACATTTGTTTGATCAACTTTGCTAACTTCTATATTGACAATATAACCAAGAAAAACAACTTCTTTCAAACAAAGGGTACACTTTTTGATGTTAGCAAAGAGGTTTTTCTTCACTAAAAGTACTTGGCACTGTTGCAGATGTTCAACATGAATAGTTATGTCCTTGTTGTAAGTCGGGATAGCAAAAATACAAAACCACTAACTTGCCTGCAAAACATCTAATCATATAATTCATTAGCCTCACGAATATATTAGACATGTTTGATGTGCATCTCACAGTAAGGAGCCAAAAATACACAACAAGCAACCACCCCAAACTTAACTTGCAAAACAAGTAGAACCAAGGAAAATTAGACCAACGGATGAAGCGTCATCAAAACCTTGGATTATTTTAGACGGACGAGATTCATAAGCGCTAGAAATGACTCAGGTATGATAAGCTAACTGTTCTTTGAAAGAAAAAAAAGATTGATTTACTCAACTCGCAAGGACGTGACGTCAATTGAGCTGGATGATGGCGAATGTGACAAAATCATATGTTCATTTAAAGAGACTGCTTTTGTTGAAAAGTCCTTCACAAATCAACTATAAAAAATAGCTAAGTTCTAAAAACTTGTTACCTTAGAAACAATAGAAGGGTTTGCTAATCTAAAAAGGCCTTCACTTTTGCTTGCTCAAGTTTCATACCTTCTGTACTTACAATATAACCAAGAACAAGAACTTCTTTCAAACAAAGAGTACACTTTTTGATGTTACCAAAGAGGCTTTTCTTCACTAAAAGTACTTAACACCTGTCTCAGATGTTCAACATGTATAGTTATGTCCTTGCTGTAAGTCGGGATAGAAAAATACACAACCACTAACTTGAGTACCTACAAAACATCTAATCACATAATTCATTAATTTCATAAATGTATTAGGCATATTTTATGTGCACCTCACAGCTAATAAAGGGCCAACAATACACAACAAGAAACCATCCCAAACATAACTTGCAAAACAAGTACAAGCAGGGAAGATTAGACCAATGGATGAAGCATCATCACAACCTTGGGTTGTACTAGATTAATGAGATTCAAAGGTGCTAGAAAAAAGTCAGGGATGATAAGCCAGCTATTCTAGGAAAGAACAAGAAGATTGATTTACTCAACTCTCAAGGTCGTGATGTCAATGGAGCTAGATGATGGCGAATGTGACCAAATCGTACGTTCATTTAAAGGGGTTGTTTCATTGAAAAGGACTCCACAAATCAGGAATAAAAACTAGCTATGCATGGAAAACTTGTTACCCAAGTAACATTGGAAGGAGTTAGCTAATCTAAGATGGCCTTGACTTTCACTTCATCAACTTTGACACCTTCTATGCTTACAATTTAACCAAGAAAAACAACTTATTTCAAACAAAGAGTACACTTTTTGATGTTAGCAAATAAGCATTTCTGATAAAAGTACTTAACACTGTTTGGATGTTCAACATTTCTGATTATGGCCTTCTTGTAAGTCGGGATAGCAAAATCCACAACCACTAACTTGACTATAAGACATCTAATCACAAAATTTAGTAGCCTCATGAATTTATCGGCGCGTTTTATGTGCACCTCATGCTAATAAGGAGCCAACAATGCGAACAAGCAACCACCCCAAACTTAACTTGCGAAGCAGTAGAACCAGGAAGATTAGACCAATTGATGCAGCGTCGTCACAACCTAGGGTTGTACTTGATTGATGAGATTCAAATACACTAGAAATGAGTCAGGTATGATAAGTTAGCCGTTCTTTGAAAGAACAAAAAGATTGATTCACTCAACTTTTGAGGACGTGATGTCAATTGAGCTGGATGATAGAGAATGTGACCAAATCATACATTCATTTAAAAGGGCTGCTTTTGTTGAAAAGTCCTTCACAAATCACCTATAAAAACTAGCTAAGCTATGAAAACTTGTTACCTAAGAAACATTGGAAGGGGTTAGCTAATCTAAGACGACCTTGACTTTTGCTTGATCAACTTTGATAACTTCTGTACTGGCAATATAAACAAGGAAAACAACTTATTTGAAACAAAGAGTACACTTTTTGATGTTAGTAAAGAAGCTTTTCTTCACTAAAAGTACTTAACATATGTTTTAGATGTTCAACATGTACAATTATGTCCTTGCTATAAGTCGGGATAGCAAAATACACAACCACTAACTTGAGTGCCTACAAAACATCTAACCACGTAATTCATTAACCTCATGAATGTATTAGGCATGTTTGATGTGCACCTCACAGCTAATAAGGAGCCAACATTACACAAAAACAAACCACCTCAAACATAACTAGAGAAACAAGTAGAACCATGGAATATTAGACCAATGGATGAAGCATCATCACAATCTTCGGTTGTACTAGATTGATGAGATTCAAAAGCGCTAGAAATGAGTCAGGTATGATAAGCCAGCTGTTCTATGAAAGAACAACAAGATTGATTCACTCAACTCTCAAGGGTGTGATGTCAATGGAGCTGGATGATGGCGAATGTGACCAAATCATACGTTCATTTAAAGGGGTTGCCTTTCTTGCAAAGGCCTTCACAAATCAGCAATAAAAACTAGCTGAGCTCGGTAAACTTGTTACCGAAGAAACATTGGAAGGGGTTAGCTAATCTAAGATGGCCTTGACTTTTGCTTCATAAACTTTGATACCTTCTGTACTTACAATATAACCAAGGAAAACAACTTCTTTCAAACAAAGAGTACACTTTTTGATGTTAGCAAAGAGCCTTTTCTTCATTAAAAATACTTAACACCTGCTTCAGATGTTCAACATGTATATTTTTTTCCTTGCTGTAAGTTAGGATAGCAATAACTTGCCTATCAAACACAACCAATAACTTGCCTACAAAACATCTAATCACATAATTCGTTATCCTCATGAATGTATTAGTTGTGTTTGATGTGCACCTCATGCTAATAAGGAGCCAACAATACACAAGAAGCTATCGCCCCAAACTTAGCTTACGAAACGAGTAGAACAAGAGAAGATTAGACCAATGGATGAAGTGTCGTCACAACCTAGGGTTGTGCTTGAGTGACGAGATTCAAAGGCACTAGAAATGAGTCAAGTATGATAAGCTAGTAGTTTTTTGAAAGAACAAAAGATTGATTCAGTCAACTCACAAGGACGTGATGTCAATTGAGTTAGATGATGGCGAATGTGACCAAATCATACATTCATTTAATGAGGCTACTTTTGTTGAAAAGTCCTTCACAAATCACATATAAAAACTAGCTAAGCTATGAAAACTTGTTACCTAAGAAACATTGGAAGGGGTTAACTAATCTAAAATGGCCTCGACTTTTGCTTGATCAACTTTGATAAGTTCTGTACTGGCAATATAAGCAAGACAAATGACTTTTTTCAAACAAAGAGTACACTTTTTGATGTTAGCAAAGAGGCTTTTCTTCACTAAAATTAGTTAACACCTGTTTTAGATGTTCAACATGTATAGTTATGTCCTTGTTGTAAGTCGGGATAGCAAAATATACTACCACTAACTTGAGTGCCTACAAATCATCTAGTCACATAATTCATTTGCCTCGTGAATGTATTAGGCATGTTTGATGTGCACCTCATGGCTAATAAGGAGCCAACAATATACAACAAGCAACGACCCCAAACTTAACTTGCAAAACGAGTAGAACCAGGGAAGATTAGATCAATGGATGAAACATTATCACAACCTTGGATTGTACTAGATTGATGAGATTCAAAATCTTCAGAAATGAGTCAGGTATGATAAGCCAGCTGTTCTATAAAAGAACAACAAGATTGATTCACTCAACTCTCAAGGACGTGATACCAATTGAGCTGGATGATGGCGAATGTGACCAAATCATATGTTCATTTAAAGGGACTACTTTTGTTGAAAAGTCCTTCCCAAATCAACTATAAAAACTAGCTAAGCTCTGAAAACTTGTTACCTAAGAAACAAGTTTAGGTAACTTCAAGCTGAGCTTATTTTGGGCTGAAATCATAATAAAGGCTTATCTATTAACCTCATTAACTAAAACACTTAACACATTAATTAGAGCGGGCTTGATCTCTCGAATCTTGGACTCTTCCTGAATTTGAATTTCCTTAATAAGCCCATTGATGTGCACCTCACAGCTATAAAGAGTCAGCAATACACAATAAGCAAAATAGGACCCAAGACTTATGTTGTGAAATTGCTAGAACCGGCTAAATTGAGACTAATGAATGAAACGTCGCCACAACCTAGGGCTTTATTAGAGTGACAAGACTCAAAGGCGCCATAAACTGGTCAAGTTTGATAAGCCCGTTCTTTTTTGAGAGAAAAAAGAAATTGGTTCACTCAAACTCTCTAGGACATAATGTCAAAATTCATCTCAATGAGCTCATAGCCGAATGACCTCTTAAATAGAGTATAAGGATGTCTTGAAAAAGTAACAACTAAAAATCCTAATCCTACTCTAATTGTGTAAGGCAGCTAAGCAGCCTTAAAAAATTAAAAGGAACTAAAAACTCTAAAGCCAATTGGACTTGGAAGTGTGGCCTTTTAAAGCTTCCTTCAAACTCACAAATTTAGCTACTAAAATTGAATACACATTTGGCCCTCAAACTATCAATTTCGGCCAGAAAAATAAGACAAGAAAGGGCTTCTTATTAAAGCTTATTTTCGGCCCTTATTAATAAAATAACTAATAAAATATTAACGCTAATAAAATAAGTAAACACTTGGCCTACTAATACACTAGAATTCGGCCAAGGCAAAACTGGTGTTTTTCAAATTGGACTTATAATAGATTGACAATTTGCAAGTCTTGGCCATATGCTTGACGAGCTTGAATGTCATGGATTAAATCACTTAAGGTTTCTTGAACTCGTTTAACTCTAGCTCTCAGCATCGGCCCTATAGTGTTCCTTAACGGATCAAATGGTTGGCGAGTTGACTTTTTGGCTTCTTGGTTCTCATCATTCCCCCTTTTCTCAAAAGGAATTCGTACTCGAGTCAAACTCATCACCTACATCAAAAGGGGAATGATCAGTCACAATAAAAGTGGCACTAACTTGATACTCACTAGGCAAATCCAATTTATATGCATTGTCGTTGATGCTTTCAACCACTTGAAATGGTCCATCTCCTCTTGGATGATGCTTAGTATGCCGTTGAAGAGGAAATCACTCTTTGCACATATGTACCCAAACCCAATGACCAGGCTCAAAGATAACATGCTTGCGACCTTTGTTGGCTTAGTGGCATATTGGTATGTCCTCTTCTCGATCTGTTGGCGGACTCTTTCATGCAAATTTTTCATAATGTCAACCTTCTTCTCAACATCAAGACTTGAATACTCAAACTGAAATGGTGTTAAATCTAGCAGAGTCAAGGGATTAAAACCATAAATCACTTCAAAAGGTAAATAGTTAGTGGCAGAGTGTACGTTTGGTTATAAGCAAATTCAACATGAGGTAGACACTCTTCCCAACTTTTCAAATTCTTTTGAATAATAGAATGCAACAATTGTGATAATGTCCTATTGACCACCTCTATTTGGCCATCAGTTTTTGGGTGACTAGTGGTAGAAAATAATAACTTTGTACCTAGCTTACCCCACAAAGTCTTGCAAAAATAGCTCAGAAATTTAACATCCCGGTCATACACTATGCTTTGCAGTACTCCATGCAATCTTACGACTTCATGGAAAAACAGGTCATCAACATGTTTGGCATTGTTCGTTTTCCTACAAGTAATAAAATGAGCCATTTTAGAAAAATGATCAACCACAACAAAGATGGAGTCCATACCTCACACGAATCTCAGTAGCCCTAACACAAAATCCATTGAAATGTTGATCCAAGACTACTTAGGAATAGGCAAAGGAGTGTACATGCCATGCGATTGGGCTTTAGACTTGGCCTGTCTATAGGTAATGCACTTGTCACAAAACCCTTTCTACATCTCTTTTCATATAAGGCCAGAAGAAATGTTCAACTAATACATCTAAAACTTTACAACCCCAAAGTGTCCCATTAATCCCCCACTATGCAGCTCACGTACTAGTAATTCACGCAAAGAATTATTAGGCACACAAAGTCAATTTTCTCTCATTAAAAACCCTTCATGCCCATAGAACTTGCCAAATGCAGCTTCTTCATAGGTTGTATAGATTCTACCAAAGTCAGGATCATTAATATATAAATCTTTAATATATTCAAATCCTAACAACGTGGTATGTAAAGAGGAAAATAGGGTATACCAACGAGATAGGGCATTAGCCACAACATTTTCCTTACCTTGTTTATATTTGAGCACATAAGGAAATGTCTCAATAAATTCGACCCACCTAGCATGTCTCCTATTCAACTTACCTTGTTCCATTAAATGTTTAAAGGATTCATGGTCGATATGGATGATAAACTTCTTAGGCCAAAGATATTGCTACCATGTTTGTAGAGCTAGGGCTACTGCATAGAACTCCTTATCATACGTTGGATATCTCAATGAAGCACTATTCAACTTCTCATTAAACTAAGCGAGGTCAGCCTTTTTGCATTAGCACGGCTTCAATTCCTATACCTAAAGCAGCACATTCAATTTCAGAAGTTTTAGTAAAATTAAATAAGGCTAATAACGGTGTCGAGCTTAGCTCTTTCTTAAGTAAATTGAATGCTCAATCTTGCTCTTCTCCCTATTGAAAATCTATAGACTTCTTCACAATTTCGATTAGAGGAGCAGCCTTAGTGCTAAAATTCTTAGCAAACCTTCTATAAAAGCTTGCTAACCCATGAAAGTTACGTACCTCAGTAACATTAGAAAGGGTCGGCCATTCACGTATAGCCTTAACCTTCTCGTTATCAACTCTTATCCCTTCGGCACTTACCACATACCCAAGGAATATAACTTGATTTGCAGACATACACTTCTTAAGGTTATCATATAATTTTTTAGCATGTAAAGCAACAAGAACAAGTATAACATGTTTAATATGCTCATCTAAAGATTGACTATAAATAAGGATATCATAAAAATATACCACAACAAATTTTCCAATGAAAGACCTCAAAACATGGTTCATAAGTCTCATGAAGGTACTAGGTGCATTGGTTAACCCAAAATGTATGACTAACCATTCATATAAACCATATTTTGTTTTAAATGCAGTTTTCCATTCATCTCCCTCTATCATTCTAATTTGTTGATATCTAGATTTTAAGTCTATTTTTGTATAAAACTTAGCCGTATGTAATTCATCCAACATATCATCTAAACAAGGAGTATGATGGCGATACTTTGTAGTGATTTTGTTGACCGCTCGGCAGTCCATGCACATACTCCATGATCCATCCTTCTTTGGCACCAATAATGCTAGAATGGCACAAAGATTGAAGCTTTCTCGCACATGCTGCTTAGCCAATAACTTCTCAGTTTGTAGTTGGAGTTCTTTTGTTTCTTCGGGGTTGGCTCGATAAGTAGGGCGATTTGGAATTACGCCTCCAGGAATGAAGTTGATTTGATATCTGATTCCCCAAATTGGCGGTAACCCACTTGGTAACTCTTTGAGAAAGACATCACTAAATTCCTTCAAAAGAGAAGTCATAGCATTAGGCAAAGCAAGGTCAAGGTCATAGCAGAAAAATAACATTCCTTAAAAATAATTAGAAAGAGTTGATCTAAAAAGAATGCTTCCTTAACCTCCATTTCACTAGCATAGAAATTGCTCTTGAGTTTCTCCTTTGTTGGCTTGCTAGGCACAACGTTGGATTTCTCCTTTGCAGTCACTTGCCCCTTTTCTTTCTTCCCCTCAACACTTTTCCTCTCATTGATGATCTTCAGTTGATCTTTATAAACTTGTTGAGGTGACATCGGGTTGAGAGTGATAGGTTTGCCCTTTATCATAAATGAATACTTGTTAGTTGTTCCATGATGTCGAGTATCCTTATCAATTTTCCATGGTAGTCCCAAAAGTATGTGACTAGCTTTCATCGGCACTATGCGCATTGGACCTCATCTTCATATCTTCTGATCGAGAAGGCCACCAACACTTGGTTAGTTACCCTAAGTTCAGCACCATCATTTAACCACCTCAATCTGTAGGGTAAGGAGTGCTTAATTGTAGGTAGTGACAACTTGTCTTCCAAGGTTGTACTGGCCACATTTGTGTAACTTCCTCCATCAATGATTAAACGACAAACATTACCTTGCACATGGCACTTGTTATGAAAGATATTTTTCCTTTGCTCTTCATTTTCCATGGCTTGAACACTAAGTAATCTCATGGTCATTAATGCTTCTTCTCCATTTGACAATTCATCACTTACCATTTGCAAACTCTTCAGGGTAGTAAGTGCTTCTCCCACTACTGCATCTTCTTCACTATCCATCTCAGTCAAAGGAGGTATAGAGTCGTCAAACTCACTATCAAAAATCACTTCCCCATCCTCCAAGGTGATCATCACTCATCTATTAGGGCATTGGGCAGCTGTGTGACCCTTGCCTTGACATTTGAAGCAAGTGATATCCCAACTTCTAACAAGATGGGTAGGTGGTTCTTCCTTCTTAACTTCTTTTTTCTTGTACGAGTCGACCCATGGTTTAGATTCACTCTTCTTGTCACCCTTTTTATCCCAATTTCTCTTCCACGGAGACTTGCTAGGCATATAGCTCTATTTTGAACTTTTCTTCTTTAGTTGCTTTTCCACTTTCTCAGCCATGTGAACAATTTCTTCAATTTCCAAGTAATGGTAAAGTTCGATGACATTGGCTATTTCCAGAGTCAACCCTTGCAAAAATCTAGCCATCATAGTCTCTTTATCTTCTTCTATATTGGCTCGAATGAGTGCCGCTTGTAACTCAATGAAATATTCAATGACACTCTTCGAACCTCTTGTAAGCTTTGTAGCCTCTTATACAATTCCCTATGATAATAGGATGGACGAACCTCTTTCTCATAATTGTTTTCATTTCTTCCCAAGTGTGGACAAGACGTTCTCCATTTCTTTTTTTCAAAGTTACAAGTTGATCCCACCAAATTATGGCATAGTTGGTAAATCCAACAGTGGCTAGCTTAACTTTCTTTTCTTCCAAATAATGGTGACAATCAAAGATCCTTTCAACCTTTTTTTCCCATTCTATGTAGGCTTTGGGATCTTCCCTACCTTGGAAAGCTGGAATTTTCATTTTGATACTCCCCAAATTTCTACCAATTTTATCAAATGGGTTTCGCCCTCTATGAGAAGTAGAAGCTCTGTCAGACTCTTCAATTTTATCAGAACTTGAGGAACTTTTTCTTCTAGATTTTGACTTCTTTGATAATGACTCACTGATGGACTTCATACTATTGGCCAATTGTTCTATATTATTGTCATAAGCTTGAAGCTTCATTTGCAAAGCCTCAAGTTGATCGGCTAAATTGGACTATTTTCGGTTCATATGTTCCGTCCAATATTTAAAAGCCTTTTGGTCAATTGAATCTACGCTTTCTTTTGACATGATTCTTGCAAAAGGTTAGTACAAACAAAAGAAAAAACAATAATATGGAAAGACTTTAGTAAAGGTGCATATGAGTAAGCTCTCGGTTATTTTTTTATGTCTCACCCTTCACACAACAATCTTTCTGTAAGTTCTTGCTTAGAACAACACACTTTCTCAAACCTTGAGGGATTTTTTTTCGGCCAAGAGAGAGCTCAATTAAGGGTTTATGAATTTAGGAAATAAGACTCAAGGAAGTGTAACAAATTAGGAAACTACTAAAAATAAAAAATCAACTTGGAATTGAATGCAAATATGGAAACTAAAAGGAATAGGAAACTAATCAAATCCAACTACAAAGTGGACTTGAATAAGGAAAGCTACAAATGGAAACTAAATAAATATGAATATGGAACCTAAAAGGAAAGCAAATATGGAATCAAAAAGAAAAACAAATATGGAATCTAAAAGGAAACAAATAGGAAAGTTAACTAAAGGAAGGTAACTCGAAGAGGAAAAACAAACACAACTAGGAATAAATTCTTGCAAGTAAAATCAAATTAGGAAACAATTCTTGCATCCCTTTTTCTGTAAAAAGTTTTTGTCAAGAAGGGGTACAAAGGTACAGAATTTTTTGGCCAACAACAATTGCCAAAGGGATAAGAATTTCAGCTCAAGCTACTACCCAAGGACAAAATTCCAGTCAAGAGTTTCTACCAAGAGGCACTAAATTTCAGTCAAAATTTCAGCCACAAAAGTCCAAATTTTTGGCTGCCAAAATGTCACAATTCTTGAAGTAACTCAAGCAATTTTCAACAATAATTTTAGGCCAAGAGGAACCAAATTTCATTCAAGATCTTTTGGTTGAGCAAGTGCAGAATTTTGTTGTCAAGAATTTCTACTAAACTTGACTAAAGTGTAGCACGGGTTTTCTTTTCAGTAGAAAAATCTACAAAAATTTTGGACAACTTCCAAGGATGCAATATGGTTTTTAGGCACAATTCAACAAGAATTCTGGACAAAAGATGTAGTACAGTTGTAGGAACAATCCAACAAAATTCAAAAACAAAACAACCATACGGGTTTTCGATGACAACAAAAATTTCAAGAATAAAAGCCTACTATGCAGCACAGTTTTTGGCAATATTTTTCACAGGATTCAAGATCAAAGATTCAAGAATTCAAGAATCAAGAATGCAAGAATTTAAGAATCAAGAATTGTTCTTCTCCTCTTCTTATTTCTTTCTTTCTTTCTTTCTTCTGGTTTGATCTTCTTCTTTTTTTTTTTTCTCTCGGCTTTTTTTTTCCTCCAAAAATAACAATTCTACTAAACTTGACTAAAGTGCAACACGGGTTTTTTTTTTCAGTAGAAAAATCTACAAAACTTTTGGACAACTTCCAAGGATGCAATACGGTTTTTAGGCACAATTCAATAAGAATTCTGGATAACAGAGGTAGTACGGTTGTAGGAACAATCCAACAAAATTCAGAAACAAAACAAACCGTATAGGTTTGCGATGGCAACAAAAATTTCAAGAATAAAAGCCTACTATGCAGCACAGTTTTTGGCAATATTTTTCACAGAATTCAAGATCAAAGATTCAAGAATTCAAGAATCAAGAATGCAAGAATTTAAGAATCAAGAATTGTTCTTCTCCTCTTCTTCTTTCTTTCTTTCTTTCTTCCGGTTTGATCTTTTTTTTTTTGTTTTTCTCTGCTTTTTCTTCTTTTTTTTTCACCAGAAATAACAATTCACAGTAGAAACAATATCAACATGAAGAAAAACACAAAAACAGAACAAGAACAATCTGCTATAAAGAAGACAAAGGAATTCGGCTACGTCCAGGAACAAGCAAGGAAAATAGTAGGCAATTTTTTTTTTATTAAGGAACAAACAGAAAACCAAATTATCTATACAAAAAGTGGGCAGCAAGAAAAAGGTTTAGCCACGAAAACATAATTTTTTCGGCTACAAGGAAGAACATGTAAACAGAATTTTTGGCAATTACAAATAGAATTTAAAGCTACAAAATTTCTAAGTTACCTAGAGCTCTGATACCAACTAACTATAAAAAAGCTAGCAATATACAACAAGCGAAACAAGAACCAAGACTTAACTTGAGAAATTGCTAGAATTGGTGGAATTGAGACCGATGGATAAAGCGTCACAATAACCTAGGGTTCTACTAGATTGATAAGACTCAAAGCGCCACAAACTAGTCAAGTTTGATAAGCCCATTGTTCTTTTAAAGAACAAAGAGATTGATTCATTCAAACTCTCAAAGACGTAATGTCAAAATTCTTCTCAATGTGTATTCGTGCTTATGGCCAAATGGCCTCTTAAATAGAGTACAAGGATGTCTTGAAATTGTAACAACTAAAAATCCTAATCCTACTCTAATTGTGTAGGGCGGCCAAGCATCCTTAAAAAATAAAAGGAACTAAAAAATCTAAAGCCAATTGGACTTAGAAGTATGGCCTTTCAAGGATTCCTTCAAGCTTACAAATTTGGCTACTAAAATTGAAGACACATTTAGCCCTCAACCTATCAATTTTGGCCAGAAAAATAAGACAAGCAAGGGTTGTTTCTTAAAGCTTATTTTTCGGCCCTTATTAATAAAATAACTAATAAAATATTAATGCTAATAAAATAGCTAAACACTTGGCCTACTAATACACTAGAATTCAGCCAAGGCAAAACAAGTGTTCTTCAAATTGGACTTGCAATAGATTGACAATTTACGAGTCTTGGCCATATGCTTGATGAGCTTGAATGTCACGGATTAAACCACTTAAGGTTTCTTGAACTCATTTTGCTCTA
The DNA here is from genome assembly GCA_020080225.1 of Gynochthodes officinalis. NCBI lineage: Eukaryota > Viridiplantae > Streptophyta > Magnoliopsida > Gentianales > Rubiaceae > Gynochthodes > Gynochthodes officinalis. The sequence continues at coordinate 41,349,697 of CM034618.1, read as the reverse complement.
GCACTCATCATCAGCCCGTAATATACCTTAATGGATCAAATGTTGGGTGAGTTGTCTTGTCAGCTTCTTGGTTCTCATCACCTATTGAGTGCCTCCTCCATCTTTTAAGTTCTGGCCCATGTCATAGGCCGATGCATATTTGAAAGTGGATTCAATTGAGCTCAAGGCTCGGGAGTCGTGCCTTGAACTCCTTGTTTCACGTCCCCAAACTTCAAGTCCACGTCTTTTTGCTCTTGGCTTGAATCTTTGTGAGCTTGTACAATTGAATCTCCATTATTTACCCTCTCCTTGAAAGGATTAGTCCTCAAATTGACAATTTCTACATCAAATTCACAGGGAGAAAGATTAACAATGTTAAACATCACACTAACTCCATACTCATCAGCTAGATCAAGTACGCAAGCCACGACTTGGAGAGGTCCATCCTCATGAGGATGCAATTTGGTCCTCCTAGATGCTAGAAATCTCTCCTTTAGCATATGAACCCAAACTCAATCTCTAGGTTTGAAGATCATTTATTTGTGCCCTTTGTTTGCACTTTTTGCATACTATTAAGTTTTCTTCTATATGTGTGACCAAACATTCTCATGAAACTTTTTTTACCAACTTGACTTTCATGGCACCATCTAAATTAAATTTTTCCTTCACAGGTAACGGGATTAGATCTAATGGTGTCAAAGGATTCAAATCATAAATAGTTTCAAAAGGTGAGTGGTGAGCAGAGTCGGTGTGTGCAAAAGTGCGTCAAAATTAAGCTCAAACTCACACAAATATACACCTAAACCTCACTTAATCAATTGTAGTAAAGCATAGGGATCATTTTCCACAGGGAAGGGGACAAAACAAGAATTTAAGTACAACTAATTATTTGCTATCTATGTGTCTTAAAGCAACGATTTAGAAAGTGATATTTAACTAACTAAAACAACACCATTGAAACAAAGAGAAAAACACACAAATGAGGAAGGAGGGTGATCCTTGGGTTCAATGCAAGGGTAGGCTATTTTGACTCCTAAGGGCAATCGAGTGTAGGACATCTTAACTAAGTGGCTACATCCGTTCGCTCCAAATCTCCTTTCGGTCTCATCGGAATTATAGAATGAGGATTCTCCTTTCGGTCTCATCCCCACCTAGAGCACATTAGCGCCTATGGCTTCCACACAACTCTAATGCACAATTCTAGCCCTAGATGTTTTAGCCAACCACTTCACACTCCCTAGTTCAAGTGTTTAATCTAAGAAAACCACCTATTTTTCACTCCACATCTCCTTTCGGTCTCAATGGAATTAAAGAATAGAAGATCTCCTTTCGGTCTCACTTCTACCTTTGCACACTAAAACCTATGGCTTCCACACAATTTTAGTGCACAATTAATCTCATATAGTAGTTGTTTCTTGTCTCAAACACCTCAATTTAGAGAATGCTAGGTAGTTCTTCCTACTTTTTGGTCTAAATTCATGCATATTCTAAAACACACACGAACACCAAGAACACACACTAAATGTGGCCACCATTCAATGCATGTCAATTCATTAAATACAAGTAGGAAAACTTCAATTAATGCAAGCCCATCACTCTACAACCAACAAGGAATCAAAATAAACCTAACCCATACATCAAGCACCAAGAATCACCCAAGAAAATTTAGCCTCTCATGGCTTCAAACAACCAACAATCACAAGGAAATATAGCCATTGAAAGCATAAGGAATTGATAGAAAAAACTCTCCTTAATCAAAAGAGTGATGATTCCAACCAAATCCAAACACCTTACAAGCCAAAACAACTCCAAGGATTCCAGTTTTCAAGCCACAAAAAGAACCAAACCCTAGCCTCCAATGAAACTCACGGGTGTGAGTTGGGGAAAATGTGCAAAAAATGTAAAAACTAACTTTAACCCTACAATCTATTCTACTCTAACCTATTCTATGTTCCTCATCTACTTCCTACTTGTGTTTTTCTGCAGAAAATGGGATATTAATACAGCTAGGGGCGTTGGGGAGAAAATGTAAAGCTTCCAAAACATTAGGGACGAAATTTGCAAATTTCAGGATTCAGGCGTCGTACTGATTTCGTCCCATTTTGGTCCATTTTCGTCCGGAATTTGACAAAACTCTCTGAATAAAAGTTTTTCCTCTCTTTCTCAGCTTTCCATATCATCTTGAATCATCTCATTTGGACGTCTGAATCAAGAGTTATGGCCTCCGGAAGATGGCTGATTTTTCTCCCTGTTTTCCTCTTCTTCGGTTCTGCCTTGTTCTGCTTTTGCCCAGTTTTGGTCCATTTGCTTTCGGAATTTGAGAAACCTTTGTTCATAAAAGTTTTCTATCTCTTTCTCATCTTTCCGTAGCACCTTCATTCATCTCATTTGGACATTTTCATCAAAAGTTATGAACTTTAGAAGATAAGTGGTTTTTATCCCTTTTTCCTACAAAACACATAAAATATGAGAATCACAAATATAATGTGATTTATCTAATAAACATGGCATATCTCAATGAAATCTATGCTAAAGCATGAAAAACACATATCTAAGTTTATGAATATTTGATTCTCATCAGTGAGAAACCAGTGAAAGAATGTATTGTTCCATTATAGGCAAACTCATCTATCGATAGCAATTCTTCCCAACCATTCAAGTTCTTTTTAATTAAGGCTTATAACAATGTACCAAGAGTTGGATTTGTTACTTTAGTTTGGCTATCTATTTGAGGATAACTAGCAGTTGGTAACATCAATTTGGTACCCAAATTACTCCACAAGGTTTTCCAAAAGTAACTTTAGAATTTTTCATCTCTGTCACTTACAATGCGTCTAGGAATACCATGCAGTCGAACTACCTCTCGAAAGAATAAATCAGCAACCTGCTTGCTATCATCAAATTTCCTACAAGCAATGAAGTAAGAAATCTTAGAATAGTGATCCACTACAACAAAAACAGAGTCCATATATCTTGAAGACCACATCAAACTAAGCACAAAATCCATGGATATGTCGGTTCAAGGTGAGCTAGGTATGGGTAAGGAAGTGAGCAATCTTAGAAAAGTGATCCACTACAACAAAAACAGAGTCCATATATCTTGAAGAATGCAACAAACCAAGCACAAAATCCATGGATATGTTGGTCCAAAGTGAACTAGGTATGGGTAATGGAGAATACAATCCATGAGAAGGGGATCTAGATTTTGCTTGTTTACATACTATGCATCTCTCTCATAGTCTCCCCACATATCTTTTGATATTGGGCCATTAAAAATGTTCCACAAAGGCATCTAAAATTTTGAGAATGCCAAAGTGTCCAATTAAACCCCCCGATAAGCCTCACATACAAGTAATTCTTGTAAAGAGCTAGTAAGCACACAAAGTCTATTATTACAAAAGAAATATCCATCATGCCTATAGTACTTGTTGAATGCGGACTGTTCACAAGCTGCAAAGATACTTAAAAAGTCAAGGTCAATAGTATACAGTTCTTTAATATATTCAAAACCCAACAATTTAGTGCTTAAAGTAGTAAAAGTGAATGCCACTGAGATAAAGCACCAGCAACAATATTCTCTTTTCCTTGTTTATATTTATTAACATAAGGAATGGTCTCAATAAAAGTAATCCACTTAGCATGCATTTTATGCAACTTATGTTGTCCTCTTAAGTGCTTTAGTGATTCATGATTTGTGTGTATGACAAAATCTTTTGGCATAAATAATGTTGCCAAGTTTCTAGTACACGAGCCACAGCATACAATTCTTTATCACAAATTCAATAATTAAGACAAGCACCATTTAGCTTCCCACTAAAATAAACAAAATGTCACCCTTCTTGCATCAACACAACACCTATACCCACACCACTTGCAACACATTCATGTTAAAAGTTTTTATTAAAATTAGGCAAAGCAAGTAATCTAACATTAGTCAAATCATGCTTAAGTTGATTGGAGGCCTTTTCCTAGTCACCCTTCATTTAAAAGCCACATTCTTTTTAACCAATTCATGCAATGGGGTAGCTTTAGTAGACAAATATTTTACAATCCTTCCATAAAAAATATCAATACCTAATGTGATCCAATCCAAATGATTAGGAATACTTAGAAAATTAGCCTAAGATATGTCTAAGGGAATGCTAGTTTGGATTGGTGTAAACTATGACCCGCTATCTATAAAGAGATAGGAACCTTGGTATGAAACACCACAACCAACTACACCAAAATTGGTTGATAAGTTTAGTTTGAACACCACAAGTTTGGAAGAAAACTTGATAAGTTCTAAAGTTCTCAAAGAACCCAAACATGAGATAAAACTCACAATTTTTTATTGTTCAAAGGCTTGAGAAAGAAATACAAGAGAGGCCTATTTATAGGCTACAAAAAAGTCTTGAAAAGTCCTAAATAACCCTGTCTTCAAACTAGAAGAAATAAATATTAACTTTGACTCTCTAACTCCTAGGCTAAACTTTGTCAAGACCAATATTTTGGCTGAAAAATTTGCACATTGGAATGGTGCTTTGACCAAGAGTTGGAAGTCTTGAATTCAAGTAGTTGCATGCACCTTGAGCTAGCTTCCAATACTTCAATAACTACTTCTTTATCTGAATTTTGGGCCATGAATTTTTGTCCTCCTTATGTCTCAAAATGGATGATTGAACCTTGAATTTGAAGACTTGAGTTTGGACCAAAACTTGAACAATTGATGGGCTAAAATTTGGACCAACTTTAGGACTAGAATTGGGCTTCAATTTGGACCAAACGCACACTTCAACTTGGACCATCATTTTGGCCTAATATGGCTTGAGTAAAACAATCTTGAATAAGTCAAAAACAGCCTTCTTAAATAATTTAGCACATTCCCTTGTAATTGGGCCAACACTCCATTGAATTGGACTTGAAGTTTGGGCTGAGTTCATATCATTCCCCTCCTCTTGAGAAGGATTTGTCCTCAAATATTCAGCACCTGTATGATAAGGACTTAAATTAGAAACATTGAAGACATCATGAACATTGTACTCAGTTGGCAAATCAAGTTTGTAGGCATTGTAATGGATGCGCTCCAAAGCTTGAAATGGTCCATCTTCTCCTGGTTGCAACTTAGATTTTCTTTGTGTGGGAAACCTTTCTTTCCTCAAATGCAACCAAACCCAATCTCCAGGTTAAAAAATGAGCTTATGACGCTCCTTGTTGGCTTGTTGTTCATATCTTCTCATCTTCTCCTTAAAATTAAGTATTGCCTTCTCATGGATTTGTTTCACAAATTCAGCCTTCTTTTTGCCATCTAAATTCAATCTCTCATTCATAGGCAAAGGTGCTAGATCCATTGGTGATAATATATTAAAACCATAAACAATCTCAAAAGGAGAAAATTTAGTGGCAAAATGCACATTCCTATTGTTTGCAAACTCAATATGAGGTAAACAATCTTCCTAAGTCTTAATGTTCTTACCAATGACAAACCTCAACAAAGTAGATAAAGTGCGATTAACAACTTCAATTTAGCCATCAGTCTGGGAATGAGAAGAAGTAGAAAATAAGAGTTTTGTGCCCAATTATCCCCACAAAGTTTTCCAAAAATAACTCAAAATTTTGGTGTCTCGATCGGACACAGTGGTTCTTAGCATGTGGGCAAACGAACAATTTCTTTAAAGAATAAATTAGCAATGTGTGATGCATCATTCATTTTGTTGCATGCAATGAAATGAGCCATTTTTGAAAACCTATTGAAAACCACAAAAATTGAATCTTTTCCATGTTTAGCTCTTGGCAAACCCAAAACAAAATCCATTGAAAGATCAACCCATGGCTCTTTTGGAATTGGCAAAGGTGTGTATAAACCATGAGGTTGGACTTTTGATTTCGCCTTTTTGCAAATGATGCATTTTCACAAAGTTTCACAATATTACTTTTCAGTTTTGTCCAAAAGAAATGCTCTTGCAAATTTGTTAAAGTCTTGGCTATACCAAAGTGTCCCATAAGGCCTTCACCATGCACTTTCCTAACTAACAATTCACGCAAAGAAGAGTTAGGAATCAAAGCTTGGATTCTTTAAACAAAAACCCATCATGCTTAAAAAAATTCTCAAAAGAACCCTTTTCACAAGCTTGGAACATTTGACCAAAATCAAAATCATCACGATACAACTATTTAATTTCTTCAAAGCCAAGTATCTTAGATTCAAGAGAAGAAAGCAAGTCATACCTCCTAGAAAGTGCATCGGCTACAACATTTTCTTTACTTCTCTTATATCGAATGACATATGGAAAGGTCTCAATGAACTCCATCCATTTTGCATGCATTTTGTGGAGCTTATGTTGGCCTTTCAAAAAATTTAATGATTCATGATTAGTGTGGATCACGAACTCCTTAACCAATAAGTAGTTTTGCCATGTTTTCAAAGTTCATACCAAGGCATACCACTCTTTTTGAATGTGAGTGACGGGTATTCAAATTCGCTAAAGTATGCCACAGGAATTCCTTCTTGCATCAAGACAATGCCTATCCCAATTCCTGAAGCATCACATTCAATTCAAATGTTTTGTCAAAATTAGGCAAAGAAAGCAAAAGAGCATTACTTAAATGAAATTCAAGCTTTTGAAAAGCTTGCTCTTATTCTTCACCCCAATTGAACCCCCACATTCTTCTTGATGGCCTCGGTCAATGGTGCATCCAAAGTGCTAAATTTCTTGACAAATCTCGTATAAATGCTTGCAAGACCATGAAAACTTCGCACTTCACTAACACTTTTGGGAGTCGGCCATTCTTGAATTGCTTTCACCTTTTCCATGTCAATTGAAATACCACTTGCAGTTACAATGTAGCCAAGAAAATTAACCTCATTAGTGCCAAATGTGCACTTCTTCAAGTTGGCATAAAGTCTCTCCTTCTTGAGCACAATTAAAACAAACGTTAGATGTTCAAGATGGTCATCCAAACTTCTTGAGTACAACAAAATATCATCAAAATAGACAACCACAAACTTTCCAATGAATTCACGAAAAACATGATTCATTAAAATCATGAAAGTGCTAGAAGCATTAGTTAGGCCAAAAGGCATCCCTAACCATTCATACAAACGTTGTTTTGTTTTAAAAGTGGTTTTCCATTCATCGCCCTTTTTCATTCTAATTTGATGGTAACCACTATTCAAATCAATTTTGGAAAGATAATTGCTCCATATAACTCTTCAAGCAAACTATCCAATCGAGAAATAGGATGGCGATATTTTACCTTTATGTTGTTCACGGCACAACAATCTATGTACATCCACCACGATCCATCTTTCTTTAGTACCAACAAAGCTAGCGCAACACATGGCCTCATGCTCTCTCGAACCCATCCTTTGACCAACAATTCTTCAACTTGCCACTGAAGCTCTTTGGTTTCTTCGTGACTCGTTCTACAGGTAGGCTTGTTTGGAATTGATGCTCCCAGAACAAAGTCAATTTGATGCTCAATACCAAAAAGTGGTGGAAATCCTTTTGGAACTTCATCAGGAAACGCATCTTCAAATTCTTGCAAAATAGAAATAATGATGCTCGGTAATTCATCGGTCAAATCATTAGTGGTCAAATGAGCTTCCTTATACAAAAGAAGCACAAAAGGTGATTGAGAATTTAGAGCACTCCTGATCTCACTTCTTTTTTTTTTTTTTTTGCAAATACACAAAATTTTTCTTCTTTTCCACGCAAGATAAGTGCTTTTTTCTCTCTCATTTTTGCTCTTTTTCTTTTCATTCTTTTTTCACTCAAACTCTCTTCATTTGTTTTTTTCTCACCCTCTTTCTTTTGCTCACTTTTTTTTTCCTACATCTTTTTGTAACCTCACTTGATCTTCATAAATTTGATTATGAACAGGAGTTACATTTCTTTGATTATGTACAAAAGAGTACTTGTTAGTAAAACCATCATGACTAACATGTCTTTCATACTGCCACGGCTTCCCCAACAACAAATGGCTTGTTTGCATAGGAACCACATCACAAATCACCACATCTTCGTCTTTCCCAATGCAAAATCGCACCTTTACTTGCTTGTAAACATAAACTTCTCCAGAATCACTAAGCCATTGGAGCTTGTATGGCTTTCGGTGCTTTGTTGTAGGCTATCCTAACTTTTCAACCATAGAGACACTAGCCACGTTAGTACAACTAACACCATCAATTATAACACTACATACCTTCCCATTAACGTAGCATCTTGTCCAGAAAATGTTCTCCCTTTGTGCCTCATGATCCTCCGTGACTTGCATATTAAGGATTCGCCTAGTGACCAACAATTCACCATGGACTGGTAACTTCTCCTCATCAGATTCTACAAGTGATAGCATGGAATCTGATTCTTGCTCGTCCTCTGTCTAATATTCTCCATCATTCCTTATCACCATTGCAAGTTTATTTGGACATTGGCTTGCGATATGACCCTTGCCTTGACACTAGAAGCATTTAATGTCACGAGTTTGAGTGGTAGAGGATTCATTGTTACCTTTCGATGTCCCTTCTTTTAGCGTTGTTTTGGCTAGTTTTGAGGAAGTTATATGCTTCTCCTCCTTCTTTGAAGTACTTGTCTTCCAAGTACTTTGACATGTACTCCCCCCCCCCTCTCTTGAGTAATTTGACATGTACTACCCCTTTGTTCCATGAGAAATGGGTCAAATTCTACAGGATCAAACCAATGGGACTTAAGGAATCTGGCTATTGCTTCATTAATTTATTGTAACCAAAAATTGACTTGTATTAACCAATCATATTTGTTGAATAATTAAGTATTGGGGATATGAATTCCAATAGTCATAAATGGATTAGAATTAGTTTGCTACATTATGAAGGTATGATAGCGGTTACAAAAACCTAAGAAATCAAAATATCTTGGCCTTTTTTCTCATAAATCAATCCAAAAAGAAGTAGATTAATCAAAAAAACTCTTGACACGGTTGCTTCTCGATCCTCCTCCACATTGGCTCTTATCATAGCAACCTCCATTTCCTTAAATTAATCTTCCACACTTTTGCTTCCTTGCCTAAGCCCTTGAAGCTTGTTGCAGAGATCTCGATAGTAATGGCTAGGCACAAATGATGGAATCCCAGGAGCAGTTCAACTAACTTGCCAAGAATTCACGCAGCTGTGACATATTATGGGGGGCGATGATGAGAGTTAAGTCCAAACGACTTCATGAAACCATTAAGTGGTTTAATTCTTGACATCCAAGCTCGTCACGCATGCGGCTAAAACTTGCAAATCATTAATTTATTGCAAGTTCAGGTTGAAGAACACTAGTCTTGCCTTGGCTGGATTCTAGTGTGATAATAGGCCAAGATTATTTAATTAATTTTTGTAGTTTTATTTTAATTTTTGTAGGCTGAAATTAGGCATTTATGGCCAAATTTTTTCAATATTATTTTTAGGAAAATAATGGCCGAAATTGTCCTTAATTTTAGATGGCAAATTTGTAAGTTTGAATGAAGCCTTAAAAGGCCAAACTTCCAAGTCCAATTGGCTTTAGAATTTTTATTTTATTTTTTTTAAGGCTCTTTTGGCCACCTCTCCCTTTAGAAATTAGATTGGGATTAGGTTTTTGTTGTTACCTTGTTAATACAAACTTGTAGCGTATTTAAAAAGGCCATTCAGCCAAAACATCAATATACACATTGAGAAGAATTTGACATTACGTCCTTGAGAGTTTGATTGAATCAACCTCTTCGTTCTTGTAAAGAACAACGGGCTTATCAAACTTGACCAATTTGTGGCGCCTTTGAGTCTTTTCAATCTAGTAGAACCCTAGATTGTAGCGACACTTCATCCATTGGTCTCAATTCTGCCAGTTCTAGTAATTTCGTAAGTTAAGTCTTGGGTCCTGTTTCGGTTGTTTCATATTGCCGGCTCCATATAGCCGTGAGGTGTGCATTAACAAATCTCTTTCTCATGATTGCTTTCATTTCCTCCCAAGTCTCCTTGAGTCTTTCACCATTTCTTCTCCTACTTATCGCAAGTTGATCCCACCATATTAATGAATAATTGGAAAACTTAGTGATGGTGAGTTTTACCTTTTTGAGATCGAAGTAGTGGTGGCAATCAAACACAAATTTCACCTTTTCTCCCATTCAATGTAGACCTTCGAATCGGATCTTCCTTGAAAAGATGGGATTTTCATCTTGATGGCACTAAGGTTGTTGTCTTCATTTTGTCACCTTCATGTTGGTCTTCTATTGCGCCCAAAAGATTCCCTATCAAACTCATCATCAACATCGTCAAACTCTTCATCTCCCACCCTTTGTGTTCTATGCCTTCTTTGGGTGTTAGTGGTGTGTGAACGAGCCATTTGTGTTCTATGCCTTCTTCCAATTGATCAATTCTTTCAAGCAAGCATTCAATCTCTTGTCGTAGCAATTTTCTCATTTCTCCCATCAAGGCTTGGATTTGTAAGTTTTGTTGATGATCCTCTTCATTGGAATGGTGAGACATTTTGGAAATCTTGCAATCAAATGGTTAAAAAATTCCTCACAAATAGTAATCACTCCCTTACTTGTTTTTACTCTTATGATATATATATATATTGGTGGTTAATCACATTCAAATTTTGTGTTCTTTTAAGTTGTGAAATTGAATGATATATATATATATATATATATATATTGGTGGTCACTCACATTCAAATTTTGTGTTCTTTTAAGTTGTGAAATTGAATGCACCAGGGAATGAGAGAAGATAAGAACTTGAAAGATAGACAAAGATAAAAAAATAAAATAGTGAACTAGTTGAACAATAGAATTTTATCCAAGGTTGATTGAGAAGAACTTTGTTGATGAATCTTTTGACAATCCAGATCACAAGAGAAAAGAATATTAGATCTCGAAGGAATCACAACTTCAAGAAATGATTTTTTTATTTTTTGTGTCCACTTCTTATCTTTTTTTTAATATTCGGCCACCACTTTTTTTTTTCAAATGATTAAAGTAAAAAAAAAAAAGAAGAAGTGGAGATGAGAAAGTGACTTCCTAAATTCCAAACCTTTATTAGGACCCTTGCCAACCTGTGACAAAACACACTAACAAAAATGTGAATCTTGATTTTCAAGAAAGTAAAGAACAAGAAAGGATAAAATCAAAAGAGGAAAACAAAATAATATGCAACCCATAGAAATGGCTTTGATACCAAATGATGTGATCCTATCCAAATGATTAGGAGCATTTAGAAAATTTTGCCGAAGATATGTCTAAGAGAATACTAGTTTGGATTGGTGCAAACTTTGACCCACTATCTATAAAGAGATAGGAACCTTGGTATGAAATGCCACAACCAACCTCACCAAAATTAGTTGATAAGTTTAGTTTGAATGCCACAAGTTTGGAAGAAAACTTGATAAGTTCTAAAGTTCTTAAAGAACCCAAGGATGAGATAAATCTCATAATTTTTTATTGTTCGAAGGCTTGAGAAAGCAATACAAAAGAGGCCTATAAGCTACAAAAAAAGTCTTGAAAAGTCCTAAACAACCTTGGCTTGAAACTAGAAGAAACAAAGATTAACTTTGACTCACTAACTCCTAGACTAGACTTTGTTAAGACCAATATTTTGGCTGAAAATTTGCACGTTGGAATGGTGCTTTGACCAAGAGTTGAAAGTCTTGAATTCAAGTAGTTGCATGCACCTTGAGCTAACTTCCAAGACTTCAATAAATACTTCTTTGACTGAATTTTGGGCCATGAATTTTCGTCCTCCTTATGCCTCAAAATGGATGATTGAACCTTGAATTTAAAGACTTGAGTTTGGACCAAAACTTGAACAATTGATGGGCTGAAATTTGGACCAACTTTAGGACTAAAATTGGGCTTCAACTTGGACCAAATGCACACTTGAACTTGGACCATCATTTTGGCCTAATATGACTTGAGTAAGTAAAAAAATGCCCTTCTTAAATAATTTAGCCCGTGCCCTTATAATTGGGCCAACACTCTATTGAATTGGACTTGAAGCTTGGGCTGAGTTCACATCAAGACCATGAAAGGAGAAAGGTGTGGATTTGAAGTTTGGAGCTGTGAAACAAGGAGATTCAATAGCATGAGCTCTTGAAGATTCAAGATAGGAGAAAGGTGTAGACTTGAAGCTTAGTGACGTCAAACAAGCAACTCAAGGCATGATTCCCAAGTCTCAAATTCAATTGGATCCACTTTCAAATATAAATGGACCTATAAACATGGGCTAGAGCTAAAAGGATGAAGAAGGCACTGGATGGGCTTATTAAAGAAATTCAAATTCAAGAAGAGTCCAAGATTGGAAAGATCAAGCCCACTATGATTAATGTGTCAAGTGTTCTAATTAATGAGCCCAATAATTAAGCCTTTATTATGATTTTCAGCCAAAAATAAGCTTAGCTTGAAGTTACCTAAAGTTATATGGCTGCCCTTTTAATTTTGTTGCCTATTTTCATCCATATTGTAAAATTAAGTAATGTTTCTTTTTATTTTAAAGGGCTGGCCAAATTTTATAACTTGTTTCCTAATAATTTGAGTCTTGTATTTAGTATTATTTTAGCTTAGCTATGCTAGTTGAAGGATATAGAACAATTACCTAAAAGTACTTCAACAAATAGAAGTCTCTTGTCTTAGGTTTTCAGTGAGTTTCTTGTTTTCAAAACTACCATGTAATGGCTAACTTTACCCTGTAAATAGAGGGTTGAAGGATGCCCCCATTCAAGCAAGCTTTTTATGGATAAAATTGTGAGGTTTTTCCTTCACTTTTGAGTTCTTTTGTGAACTTTTTTGAACTTTGCATAGTTTCTTTGTAGACTTCTTTTTGCATTATCAACTAAGCTTAGATCACCTTAGTTGTGGTTGCATTCTAAACCTTGTTGTTGGTCTAAATTGTTCTTCAAGTTTTGCCCAAACGTGGGGTTTATTTCTAGGGATTTAACTATTTCAATTTGTGAGGAAGTTTTGGGCACACTTTGATTGCTCTTGGTGGGTTTAAAAGTGTTCATGTCCTTTAAGTTCATATTGAAAAAAGATAAATTTTTCTTCAAGTTTGAACTCGGTTCTTGAAACCAATTTCTGCCACTAATTCATCTTTTTTTTTTTTTGCCTAATTGATTGTGAATTGCAATCAAATTCTAAATCTAAACTATTTTCCTAAGTAGATTGCATTTTAAAAAACCAAATCCATTTGTAAATATTTTGTTATTCTTTTGCCAATCGGATTGGGTTTTGTTTCCGAATCCAAGTGACAATTAAATTTGTTCTTTTCCCTTTTTTGGAAAGGAACTTGGATTGAGTTTCTTGACTCCCAAGTGGAATAAAAAATCCCATTTTAACTCGGATTTGTTGCCCTATTTCAATTAAGCCTGCTCTCCAAATTGAACAAGAATTGAAATCCTATTTTAATTAGGATTCATTGCCCTACTCCAACTAAGAGTTCTATTCCAACTATGACTCCTACTCCAACCAAGAATTCTATTCCATTTAGGACACCTACCTCCCCCCTAGCATCCTACTCCAACCCAGAATCCTACTCCAACCTAGGATCATTTTCTGACCATGAATCCTACCTGAAACAGGATTTGAAATCCTAATCCAAATAGATTTTGGAATGCTTTTCCAACTTTAAAATCTCTTCTTATCCAAGTCATCTTTACTTTTGTTCTTTAAATTTTTCCTTTTTTTCCTTGTTTCTTTACTTGTTCTTTCTTTGTGTCTCAAGTGTAATGCATTGACAACTTTGTATGCTTTTTTAAGTTCAATTCAGAAATTTAAATTTTGAATCGAGAGATTAAAGGCTTGAGTGATTTTATCAAAAGTATAAAAAGCCAAATAAAAGAGTGAAACACTGGTTGTCGATAGGGGAAAAAGGGTTCTAGAGAACACTTTGCATATCTTTTTCCTAGCAATTAAAAGGCCTTAAGGGAACATCTAGCAAAATTGACCCTTATGATGGAAACAATGATTAAAAGGCTTTCAACCCTAGAATTTAATAGCAAAGAAAGAACTAAGGAGCTTCTCAATCTTAATAAACACACCAAAATCCCATACCCAAAAATGAGCAAGTTGATGGAGAAGACAAATCAAAGGTATCTGATAGCATCCAAATGAGAGGGGGGTGTTCCTAGAATTGACAAGGACTAGAAGCATTAAGTTGAAGATTCCACCTTCCAAGGCAAGAGTTATCCAAAAGCCTACCTTGAATAGGATGAAAAGGTAGAGCTTGTCTTTGATGTCCAAAACTACTCAGAGGGGAAAAAGGTCAAATTGGTTGCAGTTGAGTTCATAGACTATGCCATTGTCTAATGGGGCTTGTTGGTTATTTCTAGAAGAAGAAACCAAGAGAGACACATTAACACTTGCGAGGAGATGAAATCTGTCATGTGCAAACGATTTGTGCCACCTCAACTATCAAGAGTTGTATAAGAGACTTCAAGGAATTAGTTAAGGGTGTAAAACTATCAATGAGTATTACAAAGCAATAGTGGTAGCCATAATTAAAAATAATGTGGAAGAAGATTCTGAGGCAACTATGGCCAAATTCCTAGAAGATTGAACAAGGAAATTGCCAATCTTGTGGAGTTGCATCACTATTTAACCATTGGAGAGATAGTGCACATGGCTAAGAAGGTTGAGAGGTTCTTCCAAACAAAGTACATCTTACCCTTCATAAACTAAGCAAGGTTCTTGGCCTAAAAAGGATGCAAATGATGAACTTAAGAAAGTTACTATTCCTAGCACTCCTAACACAACAAATACCCAAAAGTCAATAGTGTACATTGCTAGTCCTAAATGCTCCATAGCAAGGTTACTTACTTCGGGTGCCTAGGTAAAGGACATATTGCATCTCAATTCCCTAACAAATGCATAATGGCATTCCAAGATAATGGTACATATGAGAATGAGATCAGGAGCTTGAGTATGAGAGAATGGTACTTTTAGAAGGAGAAAGTGATGAAGAATTTGAACTGCCAGTTGAATGTGAAACGTTGTTAACAATGAGAGCACTTAAGTGTGCAAATAAAACAAGAAAATAAGGAGAAAATAACCAACATCTTCCATACTCGCTGCCACATCCAAAATAAAGTGTGTATGGTGATTATTGATGGTGGTAGCTATACCAACTTGGCTAGCACTACACTTGTGCAAAAAGTTGAAAATGCTTGTGACTAAGCATCCATGTCCTTATTGGATGTAGTGATTAAATGAATGTGGGGAGATCTGAGAAACAAAGTAAGTGCTAGATTCATTTTTTATTAGCAAATACCAAGATGAGGTTCTATGTTATGTGGTACCAAAGAAAGCTACTCATTTACTTCTTGGCCATCCTTGGAAGTATGATCGAAGAGCCATTCATGATATTAACACAAATAAATATTACTTTGTAATGAATGGCAAAAAAATAACTCTTGTACATTTCTCACATCATCAAATATATAATCAACAAATGAAAATAAAAAAAAGAGAGTGAGGAAAGGCAAAAAGAGTTAGAGAGCTCATGAAAAGCCAATGAGAGTGAAACTAAAAGAGAGGTAGTTGAGATAGAAACCGAAGGTAAGCATGGGGTAAAATCTTAGGAAAAAGAAATAATGATTGTAGAGAAAATTCGAGAGAAAAGCCAATATTAAAAGAAAGCGAAAGAGGCAATGAGTTGATAAGGAGAGGTTTATCTAGTAACCTTGTTTACCATATTTGTCTTTTTTATAGGATTATTGATAACTCTATTTTATATTGGGTTTTCTTATTCATTTTGGTTAGAAATTGGCTTGTGTTTTAATTTGTTTTTACATATTTTGGCCAAATTATCCTTTGATTGTATGATTTCTAAGTTTTCTAATATTTCTAGAACTTTTGAGCTTAATCTTGAATTTTACTTCTAAATTGAGAACAAAGGACTAACTAATTATTTTGTTACTTTATAGCCAAGAAAGCTTATCAAAGCTTGACCAAATTACCTCAACAAAAGACAAAGAGGATTTTTGTTGGCTGAAACAAAGAAAACCAGCCGAGAGAGAGACAAGAAAAGGAAACAAAGTGGAATACAAAGAAGGAAAACTTCTAGAAGATGCATGAAAGAAACAGCCGAGTAACCACAACAAACAAAAGAGGAAACCAAGCTGAAATTTGGTAACAAAAATTCGGACAACAAAGAAACAAAGGAAAAGGAAGCAATGAGCAAAGACACAAAGAGAAAGGAGAAGAAAACACTACAAATCGGGAAAAAGAAATAAGAAGAACTAAGCCGAAATTTGCAAACTAATTTGGATATGACTGAAATTTGGAAACAAAAGTTGGTTGGGATTTGGAAACAAAGGAAACCGATGACAAGTTGAAGACAAAGAGCAAAACAAAGAAGGATTTGGATTTGTAGAATTTAGAAATAAACAACCAATCTTTTGCTCTATATAAAGCACACAACCGAGAGGAACAAAGACAGAACCCACTCTTCGGTCCTTTGTAGTGTTTTCTCTTCTTTTCAGTTAATTAGTTTAGGAGTAACAGCACTTCATTCTTTTCTTTCGTTAGTTAGATGTAGCAACCAGTTTTTAGTTTTTGTTCTTCACGTCTTTCTTTCATTCTTTTCTTCCTGTTTTACTTTAGTATAGTTTTAGCAGAATTCTGGAGAGCAGTCCGTTGTTTTCTTCAGAACAAAACACCCGTTGACTTCTTTTCTCTTCAACCCGCGTTCTTCACTTTCTTTTCTTTCTTTAGGTAGTCTTGTTCTTAGTTTTGTTCAGGTTTGCTTTAGCTTTCTTCTCGGTTTTTTTGCAAGAACTTCACTTTTTCCTCTCAATTTTTTTTAGAAATTTCAGTAGTCAGCTTTGTGTTATTCTTCCTGGACTTCCCGTCGTTCTATTCTTGTTTGCTTTAGTTAGTTAGTTAGTAAGTTGAGTGAGTAGCCGCCAACTTGGACTTGGGTGAGAGTTGGAAGACAAAAGGCAGCAGCTGGTTTTTTTTTCTTTGGAAGTTACGGGCAGAAAAACAAGAAGGCAGCAGAATTTTGTGTTGACTTCAATTCACTTTCTCGGTTTTGTCTTTCCTTTTCTTGTTTTCTAGTTTAGTTTAGTTTAGCAAATTTAGTTTTCTTTTCTTGTTTTCTTTAGTTTATTTTAGCAAGTTTAGTAGCTTTATTCCTTGTGTTTTGTTATGAACTTCTAGTTGTGGTTTATTTTAAAGTATTAACTATTTTATAGTTTTTGTTTGTTTATTGAATAATAGTTAGTTTAATTTTCAGAATTTGTTTCAATTTTAATTATGTCTTCTTTTATTTTTGTTGTTAGTCTAACTTTCATTATGTTCTAATTTCTTTTGTTAGAGATTAGATGGATCTTAATCATGAATAATTAATTCTTAAGACTTGTTCACGCGACCTATATTTCAATTATGAGTTTAATATCATGTTCTTAACGCTTTTAGGTGATTGATCACCACTTAATTGATTTTTGATGCTTGTTTGATACCGTGTGGAGATGACATGCATGTGCTCGTGTGATATTAAACCGTGAATTCAATTTAGACGGTAATAATCTAGGTTGTTCATGTGGTTTTGGTAGTAGAACTAAGTCATGGCTACTTAGATTGAATCCGGGAATTTCCATAGTTCTTAATGCATTTAGAAATCTAAATTCACCTAGACCAAGTGTGAGTTGATTTTAATCTAAATTGGGTTATTAGACCGATGTCGGCTATTAATTTACATTAGGGAAATTTCACCATCATAATTTGGAATTTAAGTTAATTGCATGACAAGTCAAGAGAGTTAATTAGGATTGATTAAGTGAAATCGAAATCTCTAACATCTTTATTAAATTGGTAAATTTTTAGTATTTGTTTATTGTTATAAATTTTCATTCTTTGTTAAGTTTAGTTAAATTGCATGAAAGCTTTTTAATTGGCTAGCTTGTTGTTGAATTAATCATATTGGTAAGTAATTGGTTAAATTGAAAACAATTCTCGTGGGAACGATACTCTACTTATCACTTTATTACTTGTTGATATTGTACGCTTGCAATTCACCGAACAATTATCGGTTGGAATTTCCCATAACCATTTGATTCCTAAAGTTTCAAAAGTTCCACACCTTGACTTCATGCTTGGAAAAAGAAAATTGAACCACACTCCAATGCAAATTTGGAGCCTTCAGTGTTTTGTGATAAAAAAACTAGTACAAGAGTGGATCGAGGAGACCTAAACTAACATGACATCAATTTTATTGGCCAAACTATCCCTCCCACTTCCTAAGGTGGTCACACTATATTGATTTCATCCCAATGGTGTTGTTAAAGATTTGAGGATGAATCTTTTCAAGGAATGGGGGAATGATGCAAACACTAATCCATGGTGGTCATTATTTTGGTACATCTTTACAAGTTTGGATTTGGGCTCCAAAAATATTCAAAAATCCACTTCAAGGTGCACATGGGCCACTAATAAGAGTCAGAGTTAAAAAAACTTAAAGAGGCTCTTAATGGCTTCATTCTAGAAACTCAAATTAAAAAAGAGTCCGAGATTGGTGATTTACAAGCTGGAGATAATTAATATTTAAAATGTAATTATCAATGGGCCTTATACTAAACCCTTAGTTAATTAGAAGCCCAAAATTGGGCATGGACAAAATTAAGTTATATAACCAAATTTGTAGTTGAAAGTTTAGGTTTAACCCTAATCCTACTTGTATTATTTGTTCCTAGTCTAAAACAACTCGGTATGGCTAAATTTTCAGGTGCCTTCCTAGAAGCTTTCCAAGTTGTATTGAGGCCAAACATTTCATTAGTATTAGTTTAGGATTAGGTTCAGAGGTTGGATTTTTATAGAGCATCTAATCTAACCAATTATAAGATGCTTTTAATTACAATTTAGGACACTATTTTTGTAAGGATTAGACCCAACTCTTTTCTTATAAAAGGATAAGAGTTGCCATATTCATTAATCAATTAGAGAATTAAATTTTTATTTTTGTGAGGGATTCAAAATTCATGTTCTTTTGAGAACATTTTGAGTACATTAAGGTTGTTCTTGTGCTACTCTTACAGCTTATCAAGTTAAGACTTGTTCTCTTAACTTGTGGTGTTGCTTTGACACATATTGATACTATGGTTTCAATCCTCAATGTTGGGTTGGGATAGAGGTTTTTCCTACCTCGAAATAATAGATCAATTCTTCAGCAGGTTATTCATGGAGCCATCTATTTACATTGTTAGTTTTTAAGACAAGTTCCCAAAGGGTCCACGTCAAAATCTTTTTTGCATCATAGCCTTTATCTCCCCCCATATGTTGATGGGTCCATTGCACCTTCTTTGCAAGGTTAGTTGGTCCCACCAAACAATAGCATATTCACAAAACTATATTGTGGCCAATTTTACCTTTTTTTCCCTACGAGTAGTTATGAACTTCAAAAATTAATTCAACCCTTTTCTCCCTCTCAAGATAGGCTTTAGGATCACTTCTTCCCTTAAAAGGTGGAATTTTTATCTTTATGCTACCCTAGATATTACGTACCTTCTTTGAACCCTTCTTTTTAGAACCATAAGAAGACTCAAATTCATCCTCATTATCTTCAAATCTAGATCAGACTCATGTTTCTTAAAAGTAGGATTTAACCTATTTTTACTTGAACCCTTACTTGCACTAGAAGCCTCCCAATTATTGAATCTTTCCATTAGGTTTTCCACCATCTTAGTTAACCTAGTCATGTGCTATTGGAAAATTTTTACTCCTAGTTCTTTTTGTGCTTTCTCTACCATCTAACATTGTGAATTTTTGTCTAAAAGGTGTTTTTCCAAAGAAAAATGTGAATGTGACCTCATAACTCTTTGATGAAAATCGAAGATCCGAGACAAATACAACTCCTCAAGTAAATGCCGAACATGAAGTTGAACTTGAAGCTGAACATGCTGTCAAAACTTCAACTACAAGGAGTCCAAAGTTTGATCCATTGCAAGGCATTGGAGGGCCAATGACTAGATCAAGGGCTAAGAGAATGCAAGCTACCTTAATCTCTTTCATAAATGAATCCATTGAATCCAAAGCTAAGGCAACAAGGAAGACTTTCAATTCTAGTTCAACACTTGTCATTTTACTTAGTATTGTAAATGATGAGCCAAGTGTTGTTCATTCTTCATGATCAAGTTAAAGAAGCTTCCAAATTGGAGTAAAGAAGCTCCAAGTTGGCCAAGGCCATGATGATTAAAGGAATTACCAAATCCACAAAGCTGAATGGGAAATTCTGCTCAAGCAGAATTCAGCCAACACACTTGGATTAGTTTTAGGCAACTACTTGTTGTTTTATTTTCTTTTCTTAGATTAGTTGTTTCTTTTAAGTAATAGTTTCTTTAGTTAGTTTCATAAAAGCTAATCCAACTAGGGAAAGGATTTCTTAATTCTTACAACTTGTAAACTATAAATAGAGGCATTCATCCACAATGAAATTAAGAATTTTTGACAATACAAACTTGAGAGCTTTGAGCTTTTCTTTGAGTTCCAGTTTAGAACTTGCTTTGAGTATTTGAGGATAGCCTCTTAGGTTCATGTTTAAGCTATCTTGTTGAGTTTCTTTCCCTCAACAATTTGAGTGTGCTTCTTGGTTCCAAGGATAGTTCAATTCTCAACTTTGAGTTTGGATAATTCCTTCGGGTGTCAAGTGGACAAAAGCAATGTCCTTCTTCACAAGTTGGAGTTGGTGTCTTGCTAAAGGAAAACTTAGTTTAGCCTAGAGGACGATACTAGGAACAACACTCTGATATAGGTTCAGATTCTTATTCTTTGTTTAAGATTCGTATCACCCTTAGCCCCCAAAGATGTTTCAAAACTAACTATCTACACTCATCTTGTATGCCTCTCGTGGATGGCTTTTAACTTGATGTGTCACTCAAGCCTTTATCTTCCCGTTCCTTTACTTTGCAAGAGTTCTAAATAGAACCTATTCAAAACTTCACGAAGTTAGTCCAGGTAAAAATCTGAAGCAAAAAGAAAATAAAAAACACAAGGTCAAGAAAAGCTTACCACGAAAATCTAGACTACAAGGAAACAAAGAAAAAGGAAAATAGAACTTAAAAATGCAAGATTAATGGAAAAAACAATTGGAAACAATGCTAATTTCAATTGTAGTTCAACTTTCCAAATCCTATTTGATGTGAACCCCAGTTCATAGTGGTATTTTTTTTTTTTGGGCACATCTTTATGAGTTTGGATTTGGGCTCAAAAAGTATTCAGTTAGATCCACTTAAACATATATATGGGCCTATAAAATGAGCTAGAGCTAAAAAGATGAAAGAGACACTCAATGGGCTTATTAAAGAAATTCAAATATAAAAAAAGTCCAAGATTGGAGAGATCAAGTCCAAATTAATTAATGTGTTGAGTGTTATAGTTAATGAGCCAGTAATCAAGTTTTTGTTATTAATTCCCGGCCAAATTAAGCTATTTGGGTCGCCTCTTATATTTCCTAAAAGAAATAGATGGCTGCCAAAAGTTTGTTACCTATTTTCACTTGTTTTTGAAATTAGGTAATGATTTTTTGTGTCTTTCATGGGTTGGCTGAATTTTGTATTTTTCTTCCTAAAAATTTGAGTCTTATTTAGTTTAGGTATGTTGGTTGGAGATTCTAAAGGAATAACCTAAAACCAACAAAAGTCTTTTAAGAATTAGTTATGTTTCCTAACTTGTCTTGTTTCCTTGTGAGGCCAAATTTCACCTTATAAATAGAGGGTCTTGGCCACTACTTCCATGAAGCTTTTTATCAATAAAATTGTGAGGTTTTTCCTTCACTTTTGAGTTCTTCTGAGAACTTGTTTGAACTTTACATAGTTTACTTTGTAGAGTTCTTCTTGCATTATCAACTAAACTTAGATCTCCTTAGTTGTGGCTACATTTTGAACCTTTTTGTTGGTCTAACTTGTCCTTTAAGTTTTTGCCAAAGGTGGGGTTATTCTTAGGGATTCATCTAGCTTAATTTGTGGGAAATTTTTGGGCACACTCTAATTACTCTTGGCGAGTTTAAAGGTGTTCGTTGCCTTTAAGTTCGTATCATCTTGGTATCAAAGCAACTTGGGTTACCCCAAATTGATATCTTTTGTTCTTGCTTTTCTTGTTCTTTCATTTTTTTTTTCTTGTTTTTGTTCCCATGATCCCTCTTCATTGTCTAATTCTTCCAACTTGTGATGTTTGTGTTGTGCAATTCTCGGATTCTTGAAATTCAAGAAATCCACCTTCTTGTTCTTGCTTGATTATTTTTGGCCATGTATATTTGCAGAAGAGAGAGAGACAGACAGACAGTGTGTGATAAGGTAAAAAAACAAGTGCATTCAGCCTTTCCCCTTTCATCAAGAAGCCAAAATTGGAAGGTTTCCTATTTGGGTGATCGCTTGTTTTATTTGTGGCTGCCAAAAACCAAAATTTCCTTATTTCCTCTAGTAGCCCCTTTCCTTCCTTTTCTTGCAATCCTAGTGTGGTTTACTAATATTTGGATTGCTAAATTTCCACAACTATATTCATTTTTCTATATTGAATTTGACTTGTGCACAATTCCAAGTTGAAATGGGATTGGAAACTTGAATTACCATTGGAATTGGCATTGTTTCCCATTCTTTTCTGATTATTCTTGCTAAATTTGCGCAACTACATTCCTTTTTCTATATTGAATTTGACTTTTGCATAATTCCAAGTTGGAATAGGATTTGGAAACTTGACTTACAATTGAAATTGGCATTGTTTCCTATTCTTTTTCCAATTGTTCTTGCTTCTTTTTGGTACTGTTTGGACACCCTAAATACCATATTTTTGCCCCAAATTTCTTTATTTTTCTGCCCCTTTTTGTGTTAAATTTTTTTCCTATTTTTCTTGTTTCCTAATTCAGATTTTTATCCTTTTCTTTGGCTCCTTAAATCTGAATTTTTTTTTACCTCTTGTGTCTTTCTTCTATCAAAAAATTTGTCCTTGGACTAACTTTGTGAATTTTTTGAATAGGTTCTATTTAGAACTCTTGCAAAGTGAAGGATCAAGGAGAAAAAGGCTAGAGTGACACACCAAGTAAAAGGCATCCATAAGAGATACACACAAGGTGAGTGTAGATAGTTTTAAAATATCTTTGGGTGGGTGCTAAGGGTTGTGAGGTCACATTTCATTCCTTTCTTTAAAAAAAACACTTACTTTCCTAAACTAAAATCATAATGTCAAGTGGTGAAGCACAAAAAGATCTAGAAGTGAGAGCTTTCCAACAACACATGACTAGTTTAATTACAATAGGGGAAGATCTAACGGAAAGATTCAATAATTGAGAAGCTTCTAGTGCAAGTAATGGTTCTAGTAAGGACAAGGGTAGGTTAAATCCTACTTTTGAGAAGCATGAATCCAAAAGAGCAATGCACCAATGTATTCCTCACGAGATGCCTAATCCACAATAAGGTATGTTGCATGGTTATAAATAGTGGTAGTGGAAAAGCATGGCTAGTACTACCTTGTTGAAAAGTTGGGCTTGACAATGACTGAGCATCTAACCATATATGCTCAAATGGATGAATGAAAGTGGTAAGGTTCAGGTTGACAAGAAAGTACAAGTGGTATTCTCAATTGGTAGGTATCAAAATGAAGTGCTTTGTGATGTAGTGCCATTGGTAGCTGGGGGTATTCTTCTTGGGCGTCCATGGGAGTATGGTAGACAAGCCATGTATAACAGTCTTACTAATAAATATTCCTTTGTTATGAATTGTAAACCAATCATCCTTGCACCTCTTAAACCTCAACAAGCATATGAGGACCAATGTAAATTAAAAAATGAGTTTGAGTTGAGGAAAAAAGAGAGGGCCAAAAAAGAAAATGATAAAAACAAAAGAGAGACGGCCGAAGAGATATTTTCCAAGCGTTTTATAGAGGTAAAATATGATGCAAAATAAATAATGGTCGTACAAAGAGTGAGAGAAAATATGAGAGAAAAGTCATTATTAAATGAAGGCGAAAAAGGAAATAAGTTGATAGGAACGAGAGAACGATTTACTAACCTTATTTTGCCATATTTGTCTTTTCTAAGAACCATTTGACTTCATAAAATTCCTGAAAATTTCACACCTCAACTTTATGTTGCAAAAAAGACATTTTACCATAGTCCAACACAAACTTGGAGAGCCTTCAATGTTTTGCTGTAAAAAGTTGTTACAATAGTGGACAAGAAGAAATAGATTGACAAGAAATCATTTTCCATGGCCAAACTATTCTTTCCACTTCCTTAGGTGGTCAAAGTTTGTTGATTTCATCCCAAGGGTTGATTAAGATTCGAGAATGAGATTGGACTAAGACTATTCCTTTCATTTCCTTTAATAATTCCAAGTGTGCCCAAAACCTTTCCACAAATTGAACTAGATGAATCCCTAAGAATAACCCCACCTTTGGCCAAAACTTGAAGGACAAGTTAGACCAACAACAAGGTTTAGAATGAACCCACAACTAAGGGGATCTAATTAGTTGATAATACAAAAAGAACTCTACAAAGTAAACTGTGCAAAGTTCAAGCAAGTTCTCAAAAAGAACTCAAAAGTGAAGGAAAAGCCTCACAATTTTATTGATGAAAAGCTTCATGGAAGTAGTGGCCAAGACCCTCTATTTATAAAGTGAAATTTGGCCTTGCAAGGAAACAAAACAAGTTAGGAAACTTAACTAATTATTAAAAGACTCTTGTTGGTTTTAGGTAATTATTTTAGAACCTTCAACCAACATACCTAAACTGAACAAAACTAAAATTTTTAGAAAACAAGTGCAAAATTTGGCCAGCCCATGAAAGACACCAAAAAATCATCACCAATTTCCAAAACAAGTGAAAATAGGTAACAAACTAAAATGGCAGCCATTTATTTTTTTTTTTAGGAAACATAAGGGATGACCCAAATAACTTAATTGGGGATGAAATTAATAACAAAAACTTGATTATTGGGCTCATTAACTGTAGCACTCAACACACTAATTAATTTGAGCTTGATCTCTCCAATCTTGGACTCTTTTTGAATTTGAATTTCATTCATAAGCCCATGGAGTGCCACCTTCATCTTTTGGATCTAATTCATGTTATACACTATGTATATGTATAAGTGGATCTAATTGAATGCTTTTTGAGCCCAAATTCAAACTCATAAAGATGTGCTTAAAAAAATACCACAATGGACTTGGATTTGCATCACTATTCGAACTTGGAATTATTGCACCAGACAAAATCAATATAGAAAAATGAATGGAGTTGTGTAAATTTGGCATTCCAAATAAACTACAAATTGACTCATACAAGGAATGCACAACTCTCGGTTTACCTCCTGTGGATGATTTGGAAAAGTGGGAATTTATGGGTTTTCAAGGGAGAATGGATGGAGGAAAGAAAGGTGGTCAAATTGGCAACTCATTCATGGCTGAAATATCAACAAGCCAATAGTTGTGAGTAGTTAGCAAGAAAAATATAGAAGGGGAGTGGCTACTTAGTTTTGTAGGAGATGGAGCATGGGAAGGAATCAAGTGGTAAGTTTAACCAATCTTGTTGTTAATATGGTTAGGTTTGCCACTAGATTTATGTTGTGTTTTTTGTGGGAATGATTAAGGAATAGAGAAGGTTGAAGTACTTGACATGTAGTTACTTAGTCGTAGACTACACTAGTGCTAAGACGAGTCCACTTTGGTGATTTTGAATGTATACATTAACTTTTGAAGAGTTAATACAACTATTATTTTACTTGGGAAAAAAAAGGATTGCACAAAAAATGAAAGTAGCCACTGTTATAATTAGTAAAATAGGAAACAATTTTTGTTTTTAGCAATCACACTTAAACAAACATCTAGTTGAATTGGAAACCTTCCAATTTCAATTTGTTGTAAAAGAAAGGCCAAAACTATCTTCTTTGATTTTTCAAAAAATTTCTATTTCTTTTTATTTTTATATAGCAAAAAAATATTTTTATATGGCCTCAAAACAAACAACAACAAGAAATTGGATTTCTTGAATTTTAAGAATCCAACAATTGGATAATACAAA
Organism: Gynochthodes officinalis; assembly: GCA_020080225.1. Lineage (NCBI taxonomy): Eukaryota > Viridiplantae > Streptophyta > Magnoliopsida > Gentianales > Rubiaceae > Gynochthodes > Gynochthodes officinalis. The sequence continues at coordinate 41,323,743 of CM034618.1, read as the reverse complement.
GATCACAAGTTGGGATAATAGAAGAATGGGATCATGGGAATAAGAGCACAAAGACTCTAAAAAGACAAGAACAAAGAAAAAGGATATGAACAATTTGGTGTAACCTAGGAATAACCCCATCCTTGGCCAAAAATTGATGGACAAGTTGGACTAATAACAAAGTTTTGAATGCGGCCACAACTAAGGGGATCTAAACTTAGTTGATAATACAAAATAATTCTATAAAGACAAACAAACTATGTAAAGGTCAAATAAATTCACAAAAGAACTCAAAAGCTAAAGGAAAATTCCACACAATTTTATTGATGAATTGACAAGAATAGGACACACAAGATATAGTTTTGATTGATGAGGTGACAGAATGAGTGAATACCAAGTTAGAAACTTAGAGAGAGGCTTTAAAGTTGAAAGATCTTAAAATAAGTAAAGGAAAATTTGAATATATAGCATGTCACTTTAGTAATCATAGGACAAGCAATGAGGTATACAACAATGGTGAGTATGAATTAGATATATCTAAAAGTTTTGAAGTCTGGATTATTATATGACTACAAAATAAAGGTCAGAGAGGTTGAATCCAAGTACCAACAAGCAAAGATAACAACAAAAGTATGCAACTAAGAAAGCACAAAAATTAACAACACCAAGTATATACAAGTCAAAACCCTATCTTAAGGACAAGTTGTTTAACTTAAATAAAACCAAATTAGTGAACAATTCCCTAGAAAAACACCAAAAATATAGTGAGGCAAAACCGCAAGTATATGGTATCATGCCAAGTAGCAACCATGAGCCAGCATGGCCGTATCCATAAGGAATTGCCTAACCTAGTCCATACTTATGTTGATCCAAAATGTCAAAAACTAAGTCCAAAAAAAGGATAAAAAAAGGAAAGCAATCTACCTAAGGAACAATTTATCAAACACCTAATGGGTAATAGAATTGTAATATCCTCCTTTTATTTTATTTAAACTCATTATCTCTCTTTAATATCTGGGTTTAAGTGAAGATTGGTAGGCTTCCTAAAATATCTTATGGTGTTTGCCAAGGTTCACCAGGTATCCCCTCTAACCTACAATGCACCTATATGCCTATGGGCACCTAAAGTTACAAGGTCATTAACTTGAATACCTTATTGGCCACCTATGGCATGAAAGTATGTGACCATCCCTCAAGAACCATGGGCATTGGGCTAAATCGTATCTCCTTCTATCAAGTTTAATCAAATTTCCATGCTTGAAGAATTGGTAGCCAAGCAATTGAATGGAGAATCAAAATACAAAATAGAGTAAACAATTTATGAGCAACCCACAACATATTGAGAAGATAAAAGAGTTCAATTGTAATTCTATTGCTCAATTAAAACAAAAGAAACATAAAAAAACATTAAAAATACGAAAGAGGGTTTTGAAATTTTGTCTCCAAAGTTAGCCCCATATAGGGGACTCTCTGCCCCAAACACCACCCCCCCTTAACACATGCACACACTTGCTTCCATAACCTATTTAAGTGTAGAAGTCCAAGGAGCCAAAAATTTAGTGAAAATAGGAAAGACCACTTAAAGAAGACCAAAAGTTGCAATAGGTCATTGTGTGGGTTAGTGGTAGGCAACCTAAACTTGTTGCTGGACAAATTTTGGCTTCATTTTTTGCTTCAATATGTTAGCATTTGAGTGCGTCTTGCTCTTGAATATATTGGAGTTTTGGCTAGGTACATTTAACTTGATAGGCTTATTTCCAACCTAAAACTCCTCAGACTATTTCTTCACTCCTTTGATTTTTCATTTTTCCGTAAACTTCTTCCCTTGGCAATGGACCTAAAACACCATTTTTCACGACAAACTTAGCCAAATTTCCAAGTTTTCTCACCAACGAGTTGATTAAAGTCTCTTATTCTTGAATGGTAACGCTAGTCTACTCACGTTCGTGAAGCAATTCCCTTAGTTCTTCCAAACCATCTAATTGTAGTGCTTGGGTAGAAGAAGCCATATGGTGTGCACCTGTTGAGATAAAAGAGGTTTCTTCATGTTTTCTCCAAGAATCTAAATTGATCATCGAACATAGGCTTCCAAAAGCTGGATTGGAAATATGGGCAACCTTAGTTCCTATAGAAATCCATAATCTCTTTAATTGACCAATTATTCATAAAGCAAAAGTCACTCAAATGGTCTTCAACACATATAGTGCAAGCAACCATCCTAATATAGAAAAAAAATGATCTCCAAAGGTGTCATCATTCATATGTTGCCTCCTTGTGAAGCTAAGCTTTCCATGTGTCTTTTTTATAAAGCTCTATCCTTCTAGGTGTTCGATTATGCCCTAAGGACCAATCATATGATGATTGTATTGACATACATTGTATCATTATGTTTTAATTTATAAAAAAATTGTTATTATTATATTTTATTCCATACCTACGCTTTATGAATAAATATAACAATGTCCCAATAATTTAATTATTTTAAAATTATCCCTAGTCAAATACTATCATTAAATGGGACAATGATAATGCGTTAAAACTCGTATGTGTAGTGGCCGATGAAATGTGTCATGATATGAGATATCAAGTCAACACATAGGTACATGTTAGAGACCTATGTGCTGGATCGACTCACCATGAGAAATGCTACATGTGTTATTATATGAAGTGTCATAAGCATTTCTCATAGTGATGATGGTGTAAGTGATCCTTAGACTTGAGGTCACCAGAGATCCTAACATGAGGAGTTGTGTATTTAGATGCTACTAAACGTTACTCGTAACAGGGTGAACTATAAAAGTGGCAATTGGATACGTAATGAATCATGTGGTGGGATGTTGAGTGATCAAGATAGGATTCCCCCCTCCTATATAATAGGAGTGATATCTTTGGGCCCTTTGATCAAGTGAGACCATAAAATGCATGGCCGTGCTCAAATGAGTCAATATGTGATATCGAGCTCATTTGCTTAGATGTGTCTACATAAAAATCAAGAAATGCAAAGATTGAACTATGCGAGTGTGACATGCTCCATGGCTCATGTTCTATCAATATATCTAGGGAAAAAAGATTGAATTACATAGTAACATTTATCACAAGAAATGTAATGTTGAATTACTAACATTCTTGTAACTTGCGTAGCATTGATTTGTTGCTAGACACCGCTCAATGCTTATAGCATAAAATAGATTTTATGTCATTGCCAAAGTTATAAGAACCTATTGGTTCACACACTTAGATTGTATCCAAAAAAAGTGTAAAATTCATTTGATGAATTTTAGTTAATTTAAAAATTTATTGTAAATAGAACTCCATAAAGTTTCTGGTTTAAATTGGTATTTGGTTTTGGATTCTAAACAGTTTTGTTTTGTGTTAAGAAATTTGAAACAGTTTTGGATTCATTAATTCATGAGAGGGCCAAAAATTAGAATGCAAAATAAGAATGGGATTCTTATTTTGGAAGCTAATGAAATTTGGAAAGCTGAAATTTAGAAAGTTCAAAAAATAGATTATAACTTGTAGTTCAAGTAAAACACTTAAGAAGAAGTTTTACCCAAATATATTTTTTATAAATTTGGACTTATGATTTCAACAGCCTCTCAACCCAACATGAACATAAAATCACATTTTCTTCACTACTTGAAACCGAGACAAAATTTTCTTGAAGAAAATTTTTGCAACAAATCAAAACCTCAAAACCCCAAACCTTTGTTTCTTGTTTTCAGTAAATATTTTTTGGCTTTTCTTGTGAAGAAATAGCAGCCAAATTTACAAAACATAGGGATATTTTTAACTGGTTTTAGAGGAAAATCAGCAGCCACTCCTTCTGTTAAAGAAACAATAAAACCAAAGCTTGGAGAAGCTTCAAAACTAGAAAAACCGAAAATAGAATTATTGGCTAGCACCTTCTAATTTTTCTGCTTCTCTTCTTGGGTTAATAGTGTGACAATTAACCTGGAACCTGGAGACAATCATGTCGATACCATAGCAGTAAAGCTCTGCTGGGCTTTGCTATGATTCGATGAGCAAAAGTCGTCAAAAGAAAGTTCAACCACTACTAGTAAAGGTAAATCTCTTCACGACCGGTTTGAAATCACTTTGTAAGGATCCTTGAAGAAAATCAAAATTTAAAATTTCCACCACGTGCCATATTTGATTTCCTATAGTGGTATCAGAGCCACTTACGAAGGTTCGAATTGGTTTTATGTGAAAACATGTTTTTTTCCTTCAATTGTTCATGAATAAGCATGCTGAAAATTTGGATTATGTGAAGTTGTTCATCAAATATGAATTTAGAATTAAACATATATGATATGTTTATGTTAATTAAATCAATTTAGTGTATGCTTTAATGTGTTATTGCTGGATTTGAATAATATATATATATATATAATATTAAGGCCAAATTATATATGTGATATATAACAATTCCAACTTGAAAATTTTGGGTTTACTGAAATTTTGGAAGGCTTGGATTTCTAAATTTTGAATGGTTCAATTTTCTGAATTCTTTTTGGCCGAATTGCACATTATTTTGAATTTGTTTGTGACTGGCCGAAATCTAATATATAAGATATATTGAGTTGAGGGCTAAAATATTTGATATATTATTCACAAATTTTTCAGTGATTATGTTTGGCCGGAAAAGGAATACATATGATGTGTTTCATCTTTGGCCGAATTGAACATAGTTTTGGATTTTTATTATGGCCAAAATTTGATATACATATCATGTTATGGCCGAACATATATAAGATAAAATCTTCACTAATTTCTAATAAGCATGAATGGGCGAAATTTGCATCTTAAACCCGAACCTTTCATGCATAATGTATTATTCGAAACCCTAATATTTGATTTAATGTTAATTTTAATAAATTAATTAGATTAATGTATTTAAGTGTTGAATATGAATGACAATATCCGACTACTAATCATTGGGTCTGACTTAACTAGGTGGACTCAATAGGATTGAGAACTAAAGGCATAGAGTTAGGTCTTGGCTTATTAGATAAGTTAGAATAAGAGTTGTTCACCCAACTATCCAAGAGTTGTATGGGATACAATTGACAAACTGTTGTCTACCTAAATAGCCGAGTTTTGGGTGATTAGCCAAAGCTAACTCAAAATTAGGTAAAAAATAGACCTTGGCCCACTAGAAAGTTAATTAGATTAAATTTTCCAAATTAATGTTGAGGGTTATTAATTTGACTAAAATGGTGAGAGTAACATTTAATAAAAGAAAATATTAAATGTTTGCATTTATGAAACCTATTTTGCATATCTCTGTTGTAGATAACCATGGCTGCAAACACTAACACTATCACACTATCACTGTGATCTGTCCTTGAGAAAGACAAGTTGAACTAGAAAAATTTCCTGGACTGGTATAGGAATTTGAGGATAGTCCTCAAGCAAAAAAAGAAAATGCATGTCCTAGAGGAAGATGAGGATGGTGCTCCAAAAGATGAAAGAGATGCTTAGAGGAAGCATCAAAATGACGCTCTAGACGTTTCATGCCTCATGCTTGCTACCATGAACTCTGAGCTTCAGAAGTAACATGAGAATATGGAGGTGTATGATATGATTGAGCACCTCAAGAAACTATATGAAGAGCAAGCTCGTCAAGAGAGATTTGATATCTCGAAGGCATTATTCCTGTGTAGAATGGCAAAATGAGCCCCTGTTGGTGCTCATGTGCTCAAAATGATTGGGTACATAGAAAACATTGAAAAATTAGGTTTTCCATTAGACCGAGAGTTGGCCACAAATGTTATCTTACAATCGTTGCCTAATAGCTATGGTCAGTTCATTCTTCATTACAATATGAATGAGATTAACAAAACTCTGCCACAATTGCTAGGTATGTTAAGAACTGCCGAAGCAAACATGAAGAAGTCTAAATCCAATAATGTCCTAATCATCAATAAGGGCAAGAAGAAGGGTAAGGCTAAAGCAAAGGGCAAGGGCAAGAAAGTCAAGTCCAAGCCCTTTGCAACTGCACTGAAACCCAAAGGAAAGGTTGCCAAGGAAGGAAACTGCTTTCATTGCAGTGAGACTAGACACTGGAACAGTAACTACAAGGTTTACGTGGAGGATCTTAAGAAAAAGAGGAATGAAAATTCCACTTCAAGTATTTATGTTATAGAAGTTAATTTACCTACTTCTTCTTCATAGGTATTAGATACCGCATGTGGTTCACACATTTGTGTCAATGTGTAGGGATTGAAAAGAAGTAGAATATTAGCTAAACACGAAGTCGATCTACTAGTGGGAAATGGAGCAAGGGTTGCTATATTAGATGTAGGGACTTATGTCTTAAATTTGCCCTCAAGGCTAGTTTTAGAATTAAATAATTGTTATGTGCCTTCTATTACGAAGAACATTATTTCCATTTCTTGTTTAGACAAGGTTGGATTTTCATTTATAATAAAAGACAATTATTGTTCCTTCTATTTAAATGAAATCTTTTATGGTAGTGCAAAATGGCTAATGGCCTTTATATTCTAAATCTTGACACACCTATCTATAACGTAAATACCAAAACGATTCAATTAGATAATTTTAATCCAACTTATCTCTGGCATTGTCATTTTGGCCATATTAACGAGAATCACATTTCAAAAATCCTTAAAGATGGACTTTTGAACTCATTCGATTTTGAATCGAATGAGACATGTGAATCATGTTTATTAGGTAAGATGACTAAATCCCCTTTCACAAAACATAATGAAAGGGTGGGTGAATTATTGGAACTAATACATACAGATATATGTAGACCAATAAACACACAAGATAGAGGCAGTTTTTAATAGTTCATCACATTTACTAATAACTTTAGTAAATACGGCTATGTGTATCTTATGAGATACAAGTTGGAATCATTTGAAAAATTGAAAGAGTTCAAGAATGAAGTACAAAGCCAACTTGGCAAGAGTATTAAAGTACTTTTATCTAATCGAGAAGGTGAATACTTAAGCCAAGAGTTTGATGACTATCTGAAGGAGTGTGGGATAGTCTCACAACTCATTCCTCCTAGAACTCCATAATGGAATGATGTATTAGAGTGGAGAAATCGAACTTTGTTAGACATGGTTCAGTCCATGATGAGTCATACAAATCTTCCAAATTCCTTCTAGGGACATGTTTTACTTACAGTCGCTTTCACACTAAACCGTATTCAGTCTAAATAAGTTCAAAAGACACCATATGAAATATGGACTAGAAAGCATCCTAGTGTGTCTTTTATTAAGGTTTGGGGATGTAAGACTTACATTAAACGTTACGTCTCTGACAAAGTTGGACCCAAATTTGATAAGTGTAATTTTGTGGGTTATCCTAAAGAAACAAAAGGATATTATTTCTATATTATTTTTCTAGATAAAGAGTTTATTTCTAGAAAATCCAATGGGAGACAATTAGAACCTGAAGAAGTTCAAGAATCACAAAATAGCGTTGAACCTAATGAGATGAAAATTGAGCAAACACCAGAAGCTGTTTTGGAACAAGCACCTGCTCAAGAGACACAAGCCCCACGTAGGTCTACTAGGATTCATCGTGAGCCGCAGAGATATGGATTTTTGGTGACTCAGAATGGTGACATCTTGCTAATGGATCAAGATGAGCCTATGACCTACCAAGAAGCTATAACGTGGCCAGACTCTAAGAAATGGCTTCAAGCCATGAGATCTGAGATTAAATCCATGTATACAAACCAAGTATAGACTTTGATTGATCCACCTGAAGGGGTAAAACCCATAGGGTGCAAATGGGTCTTCAAGAAGAAGACCAATATAGATAATGAAGTATACATTTTTAAGGGGTGAATGGTAGCTAAAAGTTTCAAGCAAGTTCATGATATAGACTATGATGAAACATTTTTGCCATTTGCTATGCTCAAATCCATCAAGATCTTGCTTGAAATAGCTGCATTCCATAATTATGAAATCTGGCAAATGGATGTCAAAATTGTTTTCCTTAATGCAAATCTTCTTGAGGATGTGTACATGACACAATCTGAGGGTTTTGTCAATCCAGAAAATGGTGGAAATGTTTGTAAGCTACAACAATCCATTAATGGGTTGAAACAAGCTTCTCGAAGTTGGAATTTTCAATTCGATGATGCAATCAAAGAGTTTGGTTTCATCAAAAATGAAGACGAACCTTGTGTCTACAAGAAGGTTAGTGGGAGCACTGTTGTCTTCCTAGTATTGTATGTGGATGGCATGCTACTTATTGGGAATGTCATCCCTTTTTTACAATCTGTAAAGACTTGGTTGGGAAGTTGTTTTTCAATGAAAGACTTAGGTGAGGCAACCTATATATTAGGTGTCAAGATCTATAGAGATAGATCAAAGAGATTGATTGGCCTAAGTCAAAGAAAATACATAGATAAAGTGCTAAAGAGGTTTAGCATGTAAGAATCCAAGAAAGGGTTCTTGCCTATGGAGCATGGGATTACTCTCTCAAAAGAACAATGTCCTTCGACACAAAAAGAGAGACAATGCACGAGTAAAGTTCCATATACGTCAGCTATTGGATCTATCATGTATGCCATGCTATGTACTCGTCCTGATGTCTTGTATACTTTGAGCATAACGAACTAATATCAAGTAGATCCCGGTGAACATCACTGAATCGCTGTCAAAAATATCCTTAAGTACTTGAGAAGGACTAAGGATACATTCTTGATATATGAAGGTGAAAAAGAGCTCAATGTAATTGGTTACTGATGAGAATCAAATATTCATAAACTTAGATATGTGTTTTTCACGCTTTTGCATAGATTTCATTGAGATATGCCATATTTATTAGAAAAATCACATTATATTTGTGATTCTCATCTTTTATTTGTTTTGTAGGAAAAAGGGGTTAAAAACCAATTATCTTCGGGAGTTCATAACGTTTGATTCAAATGTCCAAATGAGGTGATTAAAGATGATATGGAAAGATGAGAAAGAGAGCTAAAACTTTCATGAGGAACGTTTTCTCAAATTCCGTAAGCAAAGGGACCAAAACTGGACAAAAACAGAACAAGGCATGAACCAAAGAAGAGGAAAAAGGGAAAAACATCAGCCATCTTCCGGAGTTCATAACTCTTGATTCCGATGTCCAAATGATATGATTCAAGATGCTATGGAAAGCTGAAAAAGAGAGTAAAAAATTTCATGAGAAAGTTTTCTCAAATTCGGGACGCAAAGGGACCAAAACGGGACAAAATCAGAACAAGGCGCGAACCAAAGAGAATGAAACCCGAAGGTTTTGACCGCCAAGCGGTCAAAACGATCGAACGGGCGTTCCTCAGGAATGAGACCGCAGCTGCGGTCTGCAACGACCGCAGCGGCGGTCTACTGTTCATCCAAAACTTGAAATTTTCAATTCGCGTCCCTAATGTTTTGGAAGCTTCACAATTGTTCCCCAACGTCCCTATGTGTATAAATACCCCATTTTCTGCAGAAACAAGAGAAGTAGTATAGGGTTAGGGTTAGTTTTTGATTATTTGCACATTTTCCCCAATCTTGAGGGGATTTTCCAAGAGGCTAGGGTTTGGCATTTTGTGGTTCTTCAACACTTCAATCTTTGGATTTGTTTTGGCTTGCTAAGTGTGGAATTTGTTGGATTCACCAATCTTTTAATTAAGGGAAGTATTTCTTACAAATTTCTTATGCTTTCAATGGTTAATTCTCTTTGTGATTGTTGGTTGTTTGAAGCCATGAGAGGCTAAATTCTCTTGGGTGATTCTTGGTGTTTGATGTATGGATTAGGTTTATTTTGATTCCTTGTGGGTTGTAGAGTGATGGGCTTGCATTAATTGAAGTTTTTCTACTTGTATTTAATGAATTGACATGCATTGAATGATGGCCACATTTAGTGTGTGTTCTTGGTGTTCGTGTGTGTTTTAGAATATACATGAATTTAGACCAAAAAGTGGGAAAAACTACCTAGCATTCTTTAGCTTTAGGTGTTTGAGACAAGAAACAACCACCATATGAGCTTAATTGTACACTAAAATTGTGTGGAAGCCATAGGTTTTAGTGTGCACAAGTTAGAAGTGAGACCGAAAGGAGATCTTCTAGTCTTTAATTCCATTGAGACCGAAAGGAGATGTGGAGTGAAAATTAGGTAGCTTTCTTGGATTAAATACTTAAACTAGGGAATGTGAAGTAGTTGGCTAAAACATCTAGGGCTAGAATTGTGCATTAGAGTTGTGTGGAAGCCATAGGCACTAATGTGCTCTAGGTGGGGATGAGACCGAAAGGAGATTCCTCATTCTATAATTTCAATGAGACCGAAAGGAGATTTGGAGTGAATGGATGTAGCCACTTAGTTAAGATGCCTTACACTCGGTTGCCCTTAGGAGTCAAAGTAACCGACCCCTTGCATTAAACCCAAGGATCACCCTCCTTCCTCATTTGCGTATTTTTCTCTTTGTTTAAGTCGAGTTCTTCAACTTACCATTTAGATTTTAGTACTCTCTTTTATGTGCACACTTTTATTCATGCTTCTTAACTAAACATCATTCTTTACATCAATTTTTAGCAAATAATTAATCGCACTAAAATTTGTGTTTTGTCCCCTTCCCTGTGGAAAATGATCCCTATGCTTTACTACAATGGATTAAGTGAGGTTTAGGTGTAAATTTGTTTGAGCTTAAGCTATATTTAGACGCACTTTTGCACACACCGATTCCGCTCACCAGTTACACTATCAGCAAGCTTCCAAACTGATAAAATGACTATAGATCGCAGTCGGGTTATGTGGTTAGTCTAAATGGTGGTGCTGTGAGTTGAAAAAGTTCAAAATAGGCAACAGTAGTAGATTCTACGACAAAGGCTGAGTATATCGCTACTTCTGACGCAGCAAAATAAGCTGTTTTGATCAAAAAGTTCATAACCAAACTTGGGGTTATACCTAGCATTGTCGATCCAATTGAGCTCTATTGTGACAACAATTGAGCTATTGCGTAAGCCGAAGAACCTAGATCTCACCAACCATCCAAACATATACTTCAACGCTTCCATCTCATTCGAGAGATCATTGAGAGAAGGGATGTGAAGATATGCAAAGTACCAACTGATGATAACATCACTGACCCATTGACAAAGCCTCTAATGCAGCAGAGATATGATCATCATACTAAATCATTAGGCATTAGAGAGATGACTGATTGGTCTTAGTTCAAGTGGGAGTTTGTTGGATTATGGCCTAAGGACCAATCATATGATGATTGTATTGACATACATTATATCATTATGTTTTAATTTATGAAAAATTTGTTATTATTATATTTTATTCTATATCTGCGCTTTATGAATAAATATAATAATGTCCCAAGTATTAATTATTCTAAAATTATCCCTAGTCAAGTATTGTCATTAAATGGGACAATGATAATCCATTAACACTAGTATGTGTAGTAACTAATGAAATGTGTCATGATATGAGATATCAAGTCAACACATAGGTACATGTTAGAGAACTATGTATTGGATTGACCCACCATGAGAAATACTACATGAGTTATGATATAAAGTGTGATAAGCATTTCTCATAGTGATGATAGTGTAAGTGATCCTTAGACTTGAGGTCACCAGAGATCCCAACATGAGAAGTTGCGTGTCATGATGCTACTAAATGTTACCCGTAACAACCAACGGGTGCCCGACCAGCTGTTGAATGACCAACGGGTGCTAATTTACCGATCGGTCAAGGCCAACCGACGGGTTCTTGACCGACTCGATTGACCGACGATCGCCAATTAACCGATCGGTTCTTTGCTAAGGCCAACCGACAAAGTTCTTTGATAGTCGACGGTACATTTGATTAATTGTTGGGTGTCGATTTTGACTGACGAGTGCCCGATCGCCTGCTATTTTAAGAAAAATTGCTATTTAGTGGAAGTCTATTCATCAGTTTTATAATCATACCAAGTTGTTATTTCATGACTAACTTGGCTCGATTATATTACCTGCTCTCTGAGCTGCCTCTAGTTTTCTTGTATCTTTGAGGGATATCTCCTTCTAATGAACCTCCTTTTCAATCATTGCAACACTCTTTGGAAGTTATCAATATATTTACATTCTTTCAAAAAAAAAATGTTACCCGTAACAGAGTGAACTATAAAAGTGGCAATTGGATATGTAATCAATCATGTGGTGGGATGTTGAGTGATCAAGATAGGATTTGCCCCTCCTAAATAATGGAAGTGATATCTTTGGGCCCTTTTGTAGGAAACCAAATCAGAGTTTGCAGCGGAAATTACAATTTTTTTTGGTTCCCTCTAAGGATCCATACGAAGTGAAATCAAATTGGTAGTGAAGATTGTTACCTTACCGGTAGTGTAGCCTTGTTGATTGTTGGAGATTGTTGATTGTCGAATCACAAGCAAAACCAATCTAGCCATGCCTCTATGGTATCCACACGATCGTCTCCAAACCTCAAGTTAATTGTCAAACAATTAACTAAAGAAAGAAGTAACAAAATCTCATAGTGCTAGCTAGGATTTTGTTACTCGGGTATTCTCTTAAGTTCTCAACTCAAGAATTGGTTTTCTTTCAATCTCTTCTTATAAATTCATTTTTGGTTATTATTTCTCAAATAAGGAGTGGTGTCTATATTAAACAAGAGAAGAAGAAAAGAAAAAAATTTCGTGCACCAAGAAAATCACACAATTTTCTTCAACAAAGAAAGCTTAAAGGAAAACTCTGTCAATGAAAGTGTCCCTTCGGTTTCCTTGATCTGAATTCAATAATTCATCCATGTGAACAGCTGCCCTTTCACATTTCATATTCTAGAAATTGAATTGCAACATGTTGCACATGGTTACCTTTCCATTTTCTAATGAATGGCTGCCTTTTCATTTTCATAAAATGAATTGCAATATGTTGCATTTTCATTTTCCAATGAATGGTTGTATTTTCATTTTCCAATGCATGGTTGCCTTTTCATCTTCCAATAATAAAATCCATTTTGATTATTATTTAATTAATAAATCTAAAACTCATTTTGCATTTATTAATATTAATAGAACCAAAATCTTTTCGCCTTAAATCCAAAACCGTTTTTAAAACGAAACCCGATAGATTCCTATTCTCAATAGGATTCTTAAATTAAACAAAATTTCATCACATGAATTTTGCACTTCTTTTGGATACGATCAAGTGTGTGACCCAATAGGTTCTCATAACGTTGGCATTGACATAAAATATATTTTATGCCAAAAGTAATGAGCGGTGTCTAGCAACACATCAATACTACCCAAGTTATGAGAATATTAGTAATTCGACATTACTTTTCTTGTGATAGATATTACCGTGTAATTAAATACCTTTGCTCTAGATATTCTGATTGAACATGAGCCATGGAGCGTGTCATGCTCATATAGTTCAATGTTTGCATTTCTTGATTCCTGAGTAGACACATCTATACAAATGAGCACGATATCACATATCAACTCATTTGAGCACGGCCATGCATTTTATGGTCTTACTCAATCAAGGGGCCCAAAGATATCACTCCCATTATATAGGAGGGGCAAATCCTTTCTTGATCACTCAACATCCCACTGCATGATTTATTACATATCTAATTACTACTTTTATAGTTCACCCTTTTACGGGTAATGTTTAGTAGTATCAAAACATGTAACTCCTCATGTTGGGATCTCTGAGGATCTCAAGTCTAAGGATTATTTACACCATCATCACTATGAGAAATATTTATGACACTTTATATAATAATCCATGTAATATTTCTCATGGCGGGTCAATCCAGTACATTGTTCTCTAACATGTACCCGTGTGTTGACTTGATATCTCATATCATAAACAATTTCATCAGTCACTACACATACTAGTCTTAATGCATTATCATTGTTCCATTTTATGATAATACTCGACTAGGGATAGTTTTAGAATAATTAAATTCTTGGGACATTATTATGTTTATTTCATAAAATGCATATATAAGATAAACATAATAATTAGTGCCATTAATTATGAATATTATGATACAATATATGCATATACCATCATCATATGATTGGTTCTTTGGGCATAATCCAACACCTTTGATCAAGTGAGACCATAAAATGCATGGCCGTGCTCAAATGAGTCGATATGTGATATTGAGTTCATTTGCTTTGATGTGTCTACTTAGAAATCAAGAAATACAAAGATTGAAATATACGAGTGTGACACACTCCATGACTCATGTTCTATCGAGATATCTAGAGCAAAATGATTGAATTACATGGTAACATTTATCACAAGAAAAGTAATGTCGAATTACTAACATTCTTGTAACTTGGGTAGCATTGATGTGTTGCTAGACACCGCTCAATGGTTATGGCATAAAATAAAGTTTTTGTCATTTCCAACATTATAAGAACCTATTGGGTCGCACACTTAGATCATATCCAAAAGAAGTGTAAAATTCATTTGATAAATTTTAGTTAATTTAAGAATCCTATTGCGAATAGGACTCTATAAGGTTTCCGGTTTAAATCGGTGTTTGGTTTTGGATTCTAAATAGTTTTGTTTTGTGTTAATGAATCCTAAATATTTTTGGATTTATTAATTCATGAGAGAGCCAAAAATTAGAAATAAAAATGAGAATGGGATTCTTATTTTGGAAGATAATGAAGTTTGGAAACCTGAAATTTAGAAAGTTCCAAAAATAGATTATAACTTGTAGTTCAAGTAAAACTCTTTAGAAGAAGTTTTAGCCTAATATATTTTCTATAAATTTGGACTTATGATTTTAGCAGCCTCTCAACCAAGTGTGAATAGAAAATCACATTTTCTTTGCTGCTTGAAACCGAAACAAAATTTTCTTGAAGAAGAAAAATTTTGCAGCAAATCAAAACCTCAAAAACCCGAACCCTTGTTTCTTGTTTTCAGTAAATCTTTTTCGGCTTTTCTTGTGAAGAAACAGTATCCAAATTTACAAGAACACAAGGATCTTTTTAACTGGTTTTAGAGGAAAATCCACAGCCGCTCCTTCTGTTACAGAAACAATAAAACCGAAGCTTGGAGAAGCTTCAAAACCAGAAAAACAGAAAGCAGAATTCTTGGCTAGCACCTTCAATTTTTACTGCTTCTCTTCTTGGGTTAATTGTGTGACAATTAACCTTGAAATTGGAGATGGTCATGTGGATATCATAGAAGCAAAGCTCCGCTAGTTTTGCTGTGATTTGAAGAGTAAAAGTCTTCAAAACAAAGTTCAACCGCTACCGGTAAATGTAAATCTCTGCATGACCGGTTTGAAATCACTTCGTAAGAATCTTTGGAGGAAATCAAAATTCTAAATTTCTGTTGCTTGTTTTATTTGATTTCCTACACTGGGGCATCCCAATCTCCACATACCAATCATAATCATAAGATGTCATATTGAAATACAGATTGTCATAAGAGTAGAAAATAAAGTTAGAGTGGTTGTGATGTGAACTCGGCGCAAACTTGAAGTCCAATTCAATGGACTGCTGGCCCAATTACAAGGGCACAGGCCAAATTATTTATGAAGGCCATTTTTGGACTTATTCAAGAATTTTTACTCAAGTCATATTAGGCCAAAATGATGGTCCAAGTTCAAGTGCGCATTTGGTCCAGGTTGAAGCCCATCAATTGTTCGAGTTTTGGTCTAAACTCAATTATTCAAATTCAAGGTTCAATCATCCATTTTGAGGCACAAGGAGGAAGAAAATTCATGGCCCAAAATTCAGTCAAAGAAGTATTTATTGAAGTCTTGGAAGTTAGTTGAATGTGCATGCAACTACTTGAATTGAAGACTTCCAACTCTTGGTCAAAGCACCTTTCCAATGTGCAAATTTTTCAGCCAAAATATTGGTCTTGACAAAGTCTAGTCTAGGAGTTAGTAAGTCAAAGTTAATCTTTATTTATTCTAGTTTCAAGACAATGTTATTTAGGACTTTTCAAGACTTTTTTGTAGCCTATAAATAGGCCTCTTTTGTATTGCTTTCTCAAGCCTTTGAACAATCAAAATTATGAATTTTATCTCATTCCTGGATTCTTGAGAACTTTAGAACTTATAAAATTTTCTTCCAAACTTATGGCTTTCAAACTAAACTTACCAACCAATTTTGGTGTAGTTGGTTGTGGCGTTTCACACCAAGGTTCCTATCTCTTTATGGATAGTGGGTCAAGGTTTACACCAATCCAAACTAGCATTCCCTTAGACATATCTTGGGCAAATTTTCTAAGTGTTCCTAATCATTTGTAGGAATTTTGCAGCATTGTTTCTACTTTGTGGTGTTGAGCATCAAATCAACTTTATTTCAGGAGCATCAATTCCAAACAAGCCTACCTATAGAATGAGTCCCAAAGAAACCAAGGAGCTTCAAAGGCAAGTTGAAGAATTTTTGGACAAGGGATGGGTTTGACAGAGCATGAACTCATGTGATGTGCCAGTTTTGTTGGTGCCAAAGAAAGATAGATCATGGAGGATGTGCGTAGATTGTCGTGTCATGAACAACATAACGGTAAAATATTGCCATCCTATTCCACGATTAGATGATTTGATTGATGAGTTATTATCTTTTCCAAAATTGATTTGAGAAGTGGCTACCATCAAATTAGAATGAAAACGGTGATGAATGGAAAACCGCTTTTAAAACAAAACATGGTTTGTATGAATGGTTAGTGATGCCTTTTGGCCTAACTAATGCTCCTAGCACTTTCATGCATTTAATGAATCATGTTTTGTGTGAATTCATTGGAAAGTTTTTGGTTCTCTATTTTGATGATATTTTGTTGTACTCAAGAAGTTTGAATGACCATGTTGAGCATGTAATGTGTGTTTTAAGTGTGCTCAGAAAGGAGAGACTTTATGCCAACTTGAAGAAGTGCACCTTTTGCACTAATGAGGTTAATTTTCTTGGTTACATTGTAAGTGACAATGGTATTTCAGTTGACATGGAAAAGGTGAAAGCAATTCAAGAATGGCCAACTCCCAAAAGTGTTAGTGAAGTGCGAAGTTTTCATGGTTGCAAGCTTTTTATAGGAGATTTGTCTAGAACTAAAAGCACTTTGGTTGCCCTATTGACCGAGGTCATCAAGAAGAATGTGAGGTTCAAATGGGGTGAAGAACAAGAGCAAGCTTCTCAAAAGCTTAAATTTCATTTAACCAATGCTCCTTTGCTTTCTTTGCCTAATTTTGACAAAACATTTGAAATTGAATGTGATGCCTCATGAATTGGGATAGGCGCTGTCTTGATGCAAGAAGGAAGGCCCGTGGCATACTTTAGTGAAAACCTAAGTGGGGAAACTCTCAACTACCCTACCTATGACAAAGAGTTGTATGCCTTGGTCCGAGCTTTGAAGACCTGGCAGCACTACTTATGGGCTAAGGAGTTCGTGATCCACATTGATCATGAATCATTGAAGTTTTAGAAAAGCCAACAAAAGCTCAACAAAAGGCATGCAAGATGGATGGATTAATTGAGACCTTTCCATATGTCATTCGATATAAGAATGTTGTAGCCGATGCACTCTCTAAGAGGTATGCCTTGTTTTCTTCTCTTGAATCTATGATACTTGGCTTTGTACGAATTAAAGAGTTGTATCGTGATGATTTTGATTTTGGTCTAGTGTTCCAAGCTTGTGAAAAGGTTTCTTTTGAGAAGTTTTTTAAGCATGATGGGTTTTTGTTTAAAGAATCCAAGCTTTGCATTCCTAACACCTCTTTGCGTGAATTGTTAGTTAGGGAAGTGCACGATGGAGGCCTTATGGGACACTTTGGTATAGCCAAGAGTTTGAAATTTTGCAAAAGCATTTTTTTTTGGTGAAAAATAAAAATTAATGTTGTGAAAATTTGTGAAAATTGCATCATTTGCAAAAAAGACAAGTCAAAAGCCCAACCTCATAGCTTATACACACCTTTGCCAATTCCAAACGAGCCACAGGTTGATCTTTCAATGGATTTTGTTTTGGGTTTGCCAAGTACTAAACATGGAAAAGATTCAATTTTTGTGGTTGTTGATAGGTTTTAAAAAATGGCTCATTTCGTTGCATGGAACAAAATGAATGATGGATCACACATTTTTTATTTATTCTTTAAAAAAATTGTTCGTTTGCATGGCATGCCAAGAACCATTGTGTCCGATCGAGACACCAAATTTTTTAGTTATTTTTGGAAAATTTTGTGGGGAAAATTGGGCACAAAACTCTTGTTTTCTACTACTTGTCATCCTCAGATCGATGGCCAAACTAAAGTTGTTATTTGCACTTTATCTACTTTGTTGAGGTCGGTCATTGGTAAGAACATTAAGACTTGGGAAGATTGTTTACCTCAGATTGAATTTGCATACAATAGGAATGTGCATTCTGGCACTAAATTTTCTCCTTTTGAGATTATTTATGGTTTTAATCCATTATCACCAATGGACCTAACACATTTGCCTGTGAATGATAGATTGAATTTAGATGGCAAAAAGAAGGCTAAATTTGTAAAGCAAATCCATGAGAAGGCAAGACTTAACATTGACGAGAAGACAAGAAGATGTGAACAACAAGCCAAGAAGGGGCGTCATAAGCTCATTTTTGAGCTTGGAGATTGGGTTTGGCTACATTTGAGGAAAGAAAGGTTTACAACACAAAGAAAATATAAGTTGCAACTAAGAGGAGATGGACCATTTCAAGTTTTGGAGTGCATCCATGATAATGCCTACAAACTTCATTTGCTGACTGAGTACAATGTTCATGATGTCTTCAATGTTTTTGATTTAAGTCCTTATCATGCAAGTGCAGAAGATTTGAGGAAAAATCCTTCTCAAGAGGAGGGGAATGATGTGAACTCGGCCCAAACTTCAAGTCCAATTCAATGGAGTGTTGACCCAATTACAAAGGGACGGGTTAAATTATTTAAGAAGGCCATTTCTGGACTTATTCGAGAATATTTTACTCAAGCCATATTAGGACAAAATGATGGTCCAAGTTCAAGTGTGCATTTGGTCCAAGTTGAAACCCAATTCTAGTCCTAAAGTTGGTCCAAATTTCAGCCCATCAATTGTTCAAGTTTTGGTCCAAACTCAAGTCTTTAAATTCAAGGTTCAATCATCCGTTTTGAGGCATAAGAAGGACAAAAATTCATGGCCCAAAATTCAGTCAAAGAAGTATTTATTGAAGTCTTGGAAGTTAGCTCAAGGTGCATGCAACTACTTGAATTCAAGACTTCCAACTCTTGGTCAAAGCACCTTTCCAATGTCCAAATTTTTTCAGCCAAAATATTGGTATTGACAAAGTCTAGTCTAGGAGTAAGTGAGTCAAAATTAATCTTTATTTCTTCTAATTTCAAGACAAGGTTATTTAGGAATTTTCAAGACTTTTTTGTTGCCTATAAATAGGCCTCTTTTATATTGCTTTCTCAAGCCTTTGAACAATCAAAATTGTGAGTTTTATCTCATCTTTGCGTTTTTTGAGAACTTTAGAGCTTATCAAGTTTTCTTCCAAACTTGTGGCGTTCAAACTAAACTTATCAACCAATTTTGGTGTAGTTGGTTGTGGCGTTTCATACCAAGGTTCCTATCTCTTTATAGATAGTGGGTCGAAGTTTATGTACAATCCAAACTAGCATTCCCTTAGACATATCTTGGGCAAATTTTCTAAGTGTTCCTAATCATTTGGATTTGGATCACATCAGGTTGAATCCAAGTAACAACAAGCAAAGAAAACAACAAAAGTTTGCAACTATGAAAGCACAAAAATTAAACCTGAATACCAAATATAAACTTAGCTTAAGAACAAGTTTTTTAACCCAAATAAAGCCAATTCAGTGAACAATTCCCCATCAACGGCACCAAAAATAAAGTGGGACAAAACCACAAGTATATGGGGTTGCCTTAAATAATAATTGTGAGCTAGCGTGAGTCATATCCATAGAGAATTTGCCTAACCAAGTTTGTACTTAAGTTGAGCCATAATGTCCTAAACTAAGTCCAAGCAAACGATAAGAAAAAGAAAAGCAATCAAGCTAAGGGACTATGTATCAAACGCCTAATAATAGTATGCCCTTTTTATTTCATTTGAATTCATTATCCTCTTTACTATCTTTGGGTTGAAGTGAAGAGTTGGTTGGGCCTCCTAAAATATCTAATGGTCTTTGCCAAGATTCACTAGGTATCCCTCTAACCTACAATGCACACATTTGTAGGCACTAAAAGTTACAAGGTCATTAAACTTGAGTACGTCTTTGGCCACCTACTGCATGAGTTTATGTGTCCATCCCTCAAGAACCATGGGATAGTGCTAAATCTTATCTCCTTTATCAAGTTGAACGAAATTTCTATAGGAAACCAAATCAAAGAACGCAATGGAAATTTTAAAATTTTGTTGGTTTTCTCCAAGGATCCACACGAAGTGGAGTCAAACTGGTAGGTAGAATTCATACATTTTCTAATAGTGGTAGAAGATCGTATATCGAATGTCGAATCACAAGAAAAAACAGTATAGCCTTGCCTCTATGGTATCCACACGATTGTCTCCAAGTCTCAAGTTATTTGTCAAACAATTAACTAAAGAAAGAAATAACAAAATCTTTTAGTGCTAGCTAAGATTTTGTTACTTGGTTATTCTCTTAAGTTCTCAACTCAAGAATTGGTTTTCTTTCAAGCTCTTAGCTTAAA
Source organism: Gynochthodes officinalis (assembly GCA_020080225.1). NCBI lineage: Eukaryota > Viridiplantae > Streptophyta > Magnoliopsida > Gentianales > Rubiaceae > Gynochthodes > Gynochthodes officinalis. The sequence continues at coordinate 41,303,126 of CM034618.1, read as the reverse complement.
TTTGTTTTGTTCTTATTTCTCAAATAAGAAGTGGCATTTTTTTGAGCAAGAGAAGACTAAGGAATAATAATTCATGATCTAAAGAATAGCTTAGATTTTTCTCCAACAAAGAAAGCTTAAATAGAAAGCTCTCAAATAGAAAGTGTCTCTTCGGCTATCCTCCAATTGCATTCAATTATTCATCCATGTGAACAGATGCCTTTTCACATTTCATATTCCAAAACCTCAATTGCCATATGTTGCACATGGTTGCCTGTTCATTTTCCAATAAACGGCTGCTTTTTCATTTTCATAAAATGAATTGCAATGTATCACATATACACTCATGGCTGCCTTTTCATTTTCCAATAATAATATCCATTTTGATTATTATTTAATTAATAAATCTAAAACTCATTTTGGATTTATTAATATTAATAGAACAAATTTTTGGCCTCAAATCCAAAATCGTTTTAAAACAAAACCCGATAGATTCCTATTCTCAATAGGATTCTTAAATTAACCAAAATTTCATCACATGAACTTTGCACTTCTTTTGAATACGATCTAAGTGTGTGACCCAATGGTCTCTCATAATGTTGGCATTGACATAAAATATATTTTATGCCAAAAGTAATGAGCGGTGTCTAGCAAGACATCAATACTACCCAAGTCATGAGAATATTAGTAATTCGTCATTACATTTCTTGTGACGGGTATTACCGTGTAATTAAATTCCTTTTCCCTAGATATCATGATTGAACACGAGCCATGGAGCGTGTCATGCTCGTATAGTTCAATATTTGCATTTTTTGATTCCCGAGTAGACACATCTAAGCAAATAAGCCCGATATCACATATTGACTCATTTTGAGCATGGCCATGCATTTTTATGGTCTTACTCAACCAAGGGCCCATAGATATCACTCCCATTATATAGGAGGGGCAAATCCTTTCTTGATCACTCAACATCTCACTACATAATTTATTATATATCCAATTACTACTTTCATAGTTCACCCTTTTACGGGTAACGTTTGGTAGTATCAAAACATGTAACTCCTCATGTTGAAATCTCTGAGTATCTCAAGCCTAAGGATTATTTACACCATTATCACTATGAGAAATATTATGACACTTCATATAAGAATCCATGTAGTATTTCTCATGGCGGGTCGATCTAGTACATAGTTCTCTAACATATATGTTTTGACTTGATATCTCATATCATGAACTATTTCATCAGTCACTACACATACTAGTCTTAATGCATTATCATTGTCTCATTTAATGATAATACTCAACTAGGGATAATTTCGGAATAATTAAATTCTTGGGACATTATTATGTTTATTTCATAAAACGCAGCTATAAGATAAACATAATAATTAGTGCCATTAATTATGAACATTATGATACAATATATGCACATACCATTATCATATGATTGGTTCTTAGGGCATAATCCAACAAACTCCCACTTGAACTAAGACCAATTAGATATCTCTCTAATGCCTAATGATCTAGTATGACGATTATGCTTCTGTTGCGCCAGAGGCTTTGTCAGTGGATCAACTATATTATCATCAGTTGGTACTTTACATATCTTTACATCCCCTCTCTCAATTATCTCTCGGATAAGATGGAAGCGTCGAAGTATATGTTTGGATCATTGGTGAGATCTGGGTTCCTTAGTCTGCACAATGGCTCCATTATTGTCACAATAGAGCCCAATTGGATTAGCAATGCTAGGTACAACCCCGAGTTCTGTAATGAACTTCTTGATCCAAACGGCCTCTTTTGCTGCATCAGAAGTAGCAATATACTCAACCTCTGTTGTAGAGTCAAGTACTGTTGCCTTCTTTGAACTCTTCCAGCTCACAGCACCACCATTTAAGCAAAACACATAACCCAACTGCGATCGGTAGTCATCCTTGTCAGTTTGGAAGCTTACGTCAGTGTAACCAGTTACATTAAGCTCTTCCTCACCTCCATATATCAAGAATGTATCATTAGTCCTTTTTAAGTACTTAAGGATATTTTTGACAGTGATCCAGAGACGTTCACCGGGATCTACTTGATATCTACTCGTTAGAATCAAAACATATGAGACATTAGGACGAGTACATAACATGGCGTACATGATAGATCCAATAGCTGATGCATATGGAATCCTACTCCTGCGTTGTCTCCCTTTTTGTGTCGTGGGACAATGTTTCTTCTAGAGAGTAATTCCATACCCCATAGGTAAGAATCCTTTCTTAGATTCTTGCATGTTAAACCGCTTTAGCACTTTATCTATGTATGTACTTTGACTTAGACCAATCAATCTCTTTAATCTATCTTTATAGATTTTGATACCTAATATATAGGTTGCCTCATCTAAGTCTTTCATTAAAAAACAACTTTCCAGCCATATCTTTTATACACTATAAAGAAGGAATGTCATTCTAAATTAGTAGTATGTCATCTACATACAATACTAGGAAGACAATAGTGCTCCCACTAACCTTCTTGTAGACACAAGGTTCATCTTCATTCTTAATGAAACCAAACTCTTTGATTGCACCATCAAACCAAAAATTCCAACTTTGAGAAGCTTGTTTCAACCCATAAATGGATCGTTGTAGCTTACAAACCTTTCCAGCATTTTTCGGATCAACAAAACCCTCAGGTTGTGTCATGTACACATCCTCGAGAAGGTTTCCATTAAGGAAAGCATTTTTGACATCCATTTGCCATATTTCATAATCATGGAATGTAGCTATCGCAAGCAAGATCCTAATGGATTTAAGCATTGCGACTGGTGAAAAAGTCTTATCATAGTCTATACCATGAACTTGTTTAAAACCATTGGCAACCAATCATTTCTTAAAGATATGTACTTCACCATCCATGTCAGTCTTCCTTTTGAAGACCCATTTGCACCCTATGAATTTTACTCCTTCAGGTGGATCAACCAAAGGTCCATACTTGGTTTGTATACATGGATTCAATCTAAGATCTCATGGCTTCAAGCCATTTCTCAAAGTCTGGCCCCAATATAGCTTCTTGATAGGTCGTAGGTTCATCTTGATCTATTAGCAAGATGTCACCACTTTTAGTCACAAGAAATCCATATCTCTGTGGCTTACGATAAATCTTAGTAGATTTACGCGGGGCTTGTGTTTCTTGAGAAAGTACTTGTTCCACAACTTTTTGTGGCGTTTGCTCAATTTCCATCTCATCAAGTTCAATAATATTTTGTGGTTCTCGAATTTCTTCAAGTTCTATTTGTCTCCCACTAGCTTTTCTAGAAATAAATTCCTTTTCTAGAAATATACCAGTCCGAGCAACAGACACTTTGTTCGCATTGGGATAATAGAAATAGTATCCTTTTGTTTCTTTAGGATACCCCCAAAATTACATTTATTAGATTTGGGTCCAAGTTTTTCGGAGACTTGACGTTTGACGTAAGCCTCACATCCCCAAATCTTCATAAAAGACATCTTAGGACGCTTCCCGATCCATATCTCATATAGTGTCTTTTGAATTGATTTAGATGGAACTCGGTTTAGTGTGAAAATAACTGTAACTAAAGTGTGTCCCCAGAAGGATTTTCAAAAATCTACATGACTCATCATGGACTGAACCATGTCTAACAAAGTTCGATTTCTTCTCTCAGACACACCATTCCATTATGGTGTTCTAGGAAGAGTAAGTTGTGAGACTATCCCACACTCATTTAGATAGCCATTGAACTCTTGGCTTAAGTATTCACCTCCTCAATCAAATCGAAGTATTTTAATACTCTTACCAAGTTTGTTTTGTACTTCATTATTGAATTCTTTGAACTTTTCAAATGATTCCGACTTGTGTCTCATAAGATACACATAGCCATATCTACTGTAGTCGTCAGTAAATGTAATAAAGTATTGAAAACCACCTCTAGCTTGTGTATTGAATGTTTCACATACATCAGTATGTATTAATTCCAATACATTGCTTGCCCTTTAACTATGTTTTGTGAAAGGGGCTTTGGTCATTTTGCCCAATGAACATGATTCACATTTCTCAAATGATTCAAAATCGAATGAGTCCAAAAGTCCATCTTTATGGAGTTTGGAAATACGGTTTTCATTTATATGGCACAGACGACAATGCCAGAGATACGTTGGATTAAAATTATCTAATTTAATCCTTTTAGTATTTACGATATAGATAGGCATGTCAAGATTTAGAACATAAAGGCCACTAACCATTTGTGCACTTCCATAAAAGATATCATTTCAATAAAAAGAGCAACATTTATTTTTTTATTATAAATGTAAATCCACTCTCGTCTAAACAAGAAATTGAAACAAGATTCTTCGTAATGGAAGGCACATAATAGCAATTATTCAATTCTAAAACAAGCCCTGAGGGCAGATTCAAGGCATAAGTCCCTACAACTAATGCAGCAACCCTTACTCCATTTCCCACTCATAGGTCGACTTCGCCTTTAGCCAATGTTCTACTTTTTCTCATTTCCTGCACATTCACACAAATGTGAGAACCACATCAGATATCTAATACCCATGAAGAGAAAGTAGATAAATTAATTTCTATAACATGAATACCTGAAGTAGAATTTTCATTCCTCTACTTCTTAAGATCTTCCAAGTAAACCTTGCAGTTTCTCTTCCAATGTCCAGTCTCACCACGTTGGAAACATTTTCCTTTCTTGGCAACCTTTCTTTTAGGTTTTAGTGCAGTTGCAAAGCACTTGGACTTGACTTTCTTGCCCTTTCCTTTTGCTTTCGTCTTACCCTTCTTATTTCCCTTATTAATCGTAAGGACACTATTGGGCTTAGACTTCTTCATGTTAGCTTCGGCAGTCTCAACATGCCTAGTAAATGTGGCAAAGTTTTGTCAATTTCATTCATTTTGTAATTAAGAATGAATTGACCATAGCTATCTGGCAACGATTGCAAGATAACATCAGTGGCCAACTCTCGGCCTAATGGAAAACCTAATCTTTCAAGGCTTTCTATGTACCCAATCATTTTGAGTACATGAGCTTCAGTAGGAGCTCCCTTTGCCATTCTACATTGGAATAACGCCTTAGAGATATCAAATCTCTCTTGACGAGCTTGCTCCTCATATAGTTGCTTAAGGTGTTGGATCATATCATACGCCTCCATGTTCTCATATTGCTTCTGAAGCTTAGGGTTCATGGTAGCAAGCATGAGGCAAGCAATGTCTAGAGCATCATTCTGATGCTTCCTATAAGCATCTCTTTCAGCTCTTGTAGCGCCATCCTCTGGTTCCTGAGGTAAGGGTCCTTCTAGGATATATATCTGTTTCTCATGCTTGAGGATTATCCTCAAGTTCCTGTACCAATCCAAGAAATTTGTCCATTTAACTTGTCCTTCTCAAAGATAGATCACAGTGATAACGTGTCATTGTTAGTGTTATTTGCCATGGTTATCTACAACAAAAATATGCAAAATAAGTATCAAGAATGCAAACATTTAATATGGACTTTTATTAAATGTTACTCCCACTATTTCACCTAATTTTGAGTTAGCTTTGGCTAATCGCCCAAAACTCCGCTATTTACGTAGACAACATTTGTCAATTATATCCCATTAACTCTTGGATAGTTGGGTGAATAACTCTTTGTTCTAGCTTATCTAATAAGCTAAAGCCCAACTCTATGCTTCTAGGTCTCAATCCTATTGCGTTACCTAATTAAGTCTAACCCATTGGTTAGCAGTCGGATATTACTATTATCCTGTCGCATCTCACTAAGATGGATCATAGCACCTTGCTTTGGCAAACCTACACATGATCAATCGAAGCCTTGACAAGTGCTAGGCATTGGAAGGCATTTTAGACTTAATATTTGGTTTGAGGGATTTGTTAATATCTCTCTATTTTGTTTGATTTGGTTATTGTAATTATTAGTCCAATTATCACATAATTTTCTAACTAATTATTACATACATAATCTCATCATATACTTAACCACTAACCATACACAATCATGCATCTCATACATGAACATGAAAAATAAATCATGACATAGTTATAGTCCAAACTAAGTTGATTCTCTCAAGCCAATGAGAAAATCAAAAGGTCAACCTAAAGGGTAACCGTATCTTCTCCAAGTGCCTCCTTGGTTGTTCTAGTATGGTTGAGAACTCCTTTACTCCATGATTTCGAGTCTAATCCTATCTTAGATATAACTATTACATATTTTGAGAAACCTTGAAATACATTCGAGGGGAGTTAGATGAGAAAAGAATGTACAATCAGAAATTTAGCAAGGCATGACACGAAGGTCATATTTAGTTACAACTATTACCAAACCATTTCCAATCACATTGGGCTAAAGGCTATAACAATGCACCATGCTCAAATATCACAAAATGTGCATTTCATATATGATTGTCATTTTTATATATTAATCTAATTAATTAATAACAATTAGCATTAAATCAAATATTAAGGTTTTGAATAATATATTATGCATGGAAGGTTTTGGGTTTAAAATGCAATTTTCGGCTATTCTAGTTCATTAGAGATTTATAAAAAAAATTATATACCTCATATATTAATTTCAATCTCAAAATAAAGATTGAAACCGAAAAAAAAATTCAACAACTGAAACTAGGATTTTTGTCTAACCGAAAATAGCACTAAGTTCAAAATCGAACTTGATAAAATTTTCTAGGAAAAATCCGAAACCAATATTATGTATCATATACATATTTGGACTAAATATGATTCAAAATATCTTATTTTGAATTTTAATAAATTTTATCAAAACCAAAATTCAAGAAAATTGAGGAAACCTGAAGCTCAACATTAAAATTCTAGAAAAGCTAAACTTTGTTTCTTCCATGCATATTAATATATATATCACATATAGATATCTTAAATTATTCATATTCAGCAATAAAAATTTAAAGCATATCCTATATTGATTTAATAAACATAAACATATCATATATGTTTAATTAAAATTCAGATTAAGTGAACACTTTCACATAATCAAATTTTCAGCATACAAGTTCATAAACAATTTAATAAATCAAGCATGCTTCCATATAAAACCAATTTGAGCCTTCATAAGTGGCTCTGACACCACTATAGGAAACTAAACAAAGAATGCAGCGGAAATTTTAAAATTTTGTTGGTTTCCTCCAAGGATCCATACGAAGTGGAGTCAAACTGGTAGGTGGAATTCATACCTTTTCTAGTAGCGGTAGAAGATCGTATGTCGAATGTCGAATCACAAGCAAAACCAGTCTAGCCTTGCCTCTATTGTATCCACACAATCATCTCCAAGTCTCAAGTTAATTGTCAAACAATTAACTAAAGAAAGAAATAACAACATATTTTAGTGCTAGCTAAGATTTTGTTACTTGGTTATTCTCTCAAGTTCTCAACTCAAGAATTGGTTTTCTTTCAAGCTCTTAGCTTAAAATTTGTTTTGTTCTTATTTCTCAAATAAGGATTGGCATTTTATTGAGCAAGAGAAGACTAAGGAATAATAATTCATGAACTAAATAATAGTTTAGATTTTTCTCCAACAAAGAAAGCTTAAATAGAAAGCTCTCAAATAGAAAGTGTCTCTTCGGCTATCCTCCAATTGCATTCAATTATTCATCCATGTGAACAGCTGCCTTTTCACATTTCATATTCTAGAAACTGAATTGTAATATGTTGCACATGGTTGCCTTTTCATTTTTCAATAAACGGCTGCCTTTTCATTTTCATAAAATGAATTGCAATGTATTACATATACACTCATGGCTGTCTTTTCATTTTCCAATAATAATATCCATTTTGATTATTATTTAATTAATAAATCTAAAACTCATTTTGGATTTAGTAATATTAATAGAACCAAAATCTTTTGGCCTTAAATCCAAAACCGTTTTAAAACAAAACCCGATAGATTCCTATTCTCAATAGGATTCTTAAATTAACCAAAATTTCATCACATGAACTTTGCACTTCTTTTGAATACGATCTAAGTGTGTGACCCAATGGTCTCTCATAATGTTGGCATTGACATAAAATATATTTTATGCCAAAAGTAATGAGCGGTGTCTAGCAAGACATCAATACTACCCAAGTCATGAGAATATTAGTAATTCGTCATTACATTTCTTGTGACGGGTATTACCGTGTAATTAAATTCCTTTTCCCTAGATATCATGATTGAACACGAACCATGGAGTGTGTCATGCTCGTATAGTTCAATATTTGCATTTTTTGATTCCCGAGTAGACACATCTAAGCAAATAAGCCCGATATCACATATTGACTCATTTTGAGCATGGCCATGCATTTTTATGGTCTTACTCAACCAAGGGTCCATAGATATCACTCCCATTATATAGGAGGGGCAAATCCTTTCTTGATCACTCAACATCTCACTACATAATTTATTATATATCCAATTACTACTTTCATAGTTCACCCTTTTACGGGTAACGTTTAGTAGTATCAAAACATGTAACTCCTCATGTTGAAATCTCTGAGTATCTCAAGCCTAAGGATTATTTACACCATTATCACTATGAGAAATATTATGACACTTCATATAAGAATCCATGTAGTATTTCTCATGGCGGGTCGATCTAGTACATAGTTCTCTAACATATATGTTTTGACTTGATATCTCATATCATGAACTATTTCATCAGTCACAACACATACTAGTCTTAATGCATTATCATTGTCCCATTTAATGATAATACTCAACTAGGGATAATTTCGGAATAATTAAATTCTTGGGACATTATTATGTTTATTTCATAAAACGCAGATATAAGATAAACATAATAATTAGTGCCATTAATTATGAACATTATGATACAATATATGCACATACCATTATCATATGATTGGTTCTTAGGGCATAATCGAACAATTTCCATGCTCAAAGAATTGGTGGCCTAGTAATTGAATGGAAAATCAACACACAAATAGAGTAGACAATTTATCTATCAACAAGCCATAACATATTGAAAAGAAATAGATATTGAAACTATATAATAGATTCAATTGTAATTCTATAGCCCAACTAAAACAAAAGAAACATTACGAACATTAAGAATACAAAAAAGAGTTTTGAAAATTGTCTGCAAAGTTAGCCCTAAAATAGGACTTTCTCCCCCCCCCCCCCCCCGGCAACACCCCCCATACTTGCATTCATGACCTATTTATACTTGTAGAAGTCAATAGGGACTCAAAATCAAAATGGGAGAAACCACTTAAAGAAGACCAAAAGTTGCAGTAGGTCTTTGTGGGGGTAGTGGTCGGTGACCTAAACTTGTCGCTAGAGCAAAAGGCTTTGTTTTCGCTTTAAGATGTTGGAATTGTGGAATTTTTTTCATAAAAGTTGTAGCTCTATTTTTAGGCTTTCCACATGATGAAAACTCAAGTGTACAAGGTCAAATGCGAGATGACTGAATTAACTGTGAGTGGTTCAAGTTCAACATCCAAAGATTCACTAAGTAACATCCATTGTCCAGATTTTGAGTGAAGAAACTAAAAGAAACTTTAAATGGCTTAATTCAAGAAGTCTAGGTTGCTAACCTCGACAACTATGAGCCAAGTATCTTAAATATTATTCAAGTTGTTGATTATGGGCCAACATTTAAGTCATCTATGTAATTTAATTGCTACATTTTAAATTAAGAAGACTTAAAGCACCCTAGGGTAACTAAGGTTTTCTAGGGTTTCTTAGGGTTTAGGGTTTCACCTAATCCTAGCTCAAAAATCCTAAATTATTTTAATTATTAGTATTTTTATTTTTCATAGTTTCTTTAGGATTTTAAGTAGTCTTGGCCACCACTATGCCCTAAAAAAAAGGCATGGCTGAATTATATTAGTGTTAGGATTTGTATGTCTTTCAATTTTAGTCCAAGTATGTTAGAGTTTAGTTCCCAAATTCTTGTGGTATCAAACCATGTATTCTAGTCTAATTGTAAGACCTAAAGGGGCTACTACTACTCCTATAAATATACCCCTCTTTGGCAAAAAATTACAAGTTATAGATTAATAAAGTTTTGTGAGGTTTCTTTTTTTTTTTGTTTTACAACTTGAGTTCTTGTCTTGAATTTAATTTCAACTTATCAAGGTTCACCTTGTAGCACTATTTGACTTATCAACTTGCTAGTTGATTCTTAGCTAGTTGTGGTGTCTTATATCCCATAAATTACCATCTTGTACATTGGATTATAATCTAGAGGGCAATTGAGTCTAGTTTGCTAGTTTTAACCAAAAATCTTGCTAGTGGTTTCCATTAGATTACATTCTAGTTCAATTCTCAATAAAGTTCTGGACTTGTGAAATTTGATTGTATTGGGAGGTCCTTGCTTGCCATTAGATGTGTATCACCATAGCTTCAAAAATCAGCCATGTTAGAGTTGTATAGCTCAAGATATGATCCTCACAAGATGACATGTTCATCTTCTAAGAATTGAACCAATTTTTTCGCAACTAAGATTTAAATCCAATGATGTCCAAACTAAGCAAATTTCTAAAGAGGAAAGTTAAAATCAACTTTCTTGGCGTTCTATAACTTTAAAAATCATCCAAATTAGAGCTTTTTATGCTAAGATATCGCCTACATAAATTAGACCATTCTACTGACCATTTCCCATAACTTTATTTTTTACACCCTAAGTTCTTATTTAGTCATTTTCACAACATTTTTTTAGTCCCTTACACATAAGTCACACAAATGTATAATAAAAATGAAAACAAAAATTTAAGTTATTGAAATATAGAAAAGCACAATAGAACAAAGTTAAATTTGAAAGAATAAAGACATAAGTTTGACTATCATCACTGTGTCCACATACAACATCTAATGATCAATTTATTCATCATTTTGAGATTTGAACAACTGTAAATTTTAAGGTATGGGGTCAAGCCCTAGATTTTTTCCTTTCATAGGCATGTTCACTATAAGGTCGGCTAACGATTGCCATTTAATTTTCTCTTATGATTGGTATCTTTTATCATGCTTGCCGACTTCAACAACCCATTTCATCAATCTTTTTGAAACCTTAGGTTTAAGTAATATTTACTTAATCATCGATTTGTGAGCACATATCTGGGGTGTCCCTAGAAATAAAACCTTAACTGTCTGGCTGCATTGACAAGAGTTAGCACTATTTTTTTCGACTGGAAATATCATAATTTAGGTTCATACAAAGTTCTAACTATATTATTTTTTGGAAACTTTGATCTTCCTATACTAACATCGTAGTTACTGTTTGTCCAAAGCCACAATATATAAATACAATACCTCTTTGCATCAAGATAGAGCTAATGAAGGTACAGTAGCCAAGTGTGTATTTAAATCTTTGAAAGCTTTCAACACTTTGTAGTCCATGTGAAATTCTTAACATTCATTAAAGTCTGGAAGAAATGCAAACTAAGATAAAAATAAATCTCAAGCACTCTATTGGTATTTGAACCCTCCTCACTATGCAGAGAGATGTCATCTTTAAAAGAGCCTTCATTTTTTTTGGGGGGCTTTGCTTCCATGCCTTACATGAAAACCATATCCTCCAAGACTTCTCGAATCTTTCTCAAAAAGTACATTTTTTGGAGTTCAACTTAATACTTGTTTCTCTCAAAGTCATTAGAGCTTCCTCTAAATTTGTAGGTACTTCTTAGATCCTTTTGTTTTTAATAACCACATTGTCCATATGTACCTCTCTATTCCCACCAATCTATAAAGTAAAATTTTGATATACTAAAAATATGTGGCTCAGTGGCTCCATCATTTTTTTGAACCAAATATAGAATTACATTAGAAATAAGGAGAGTTAATACATGCTAGCAGAAGCATTCAATCACAAGCTTATGTGCATAGGCTACTTGATCTCTAGGACATTTAACAAAAATACATTCTTGTAGTAGACTGACAAAATATGCAATATCCTCTATGAGGTCTTTCGATAGAAATATTCCTTTCTTCTGTTTGGATGGCATTTGCATTATCAAACAATCTATTAATAGTAAAATCTTGGTCCACCCTTTTTTTTTGCACCATCTCTCTTAGGGCCTCTAGTATGGTAGTTATTTCAACTTGTATGGCACTTGTTGCCATTATCCTCTTGGAATTGAATGAGAGTAAAAGGCCATTTCTACTTCTTGCCACCCACACCATCACTACTTGTTCCCTTTCCTATTTGAAGGATTCATCTATCATTAACACTATCTAGTCTTGTGTGTATTTGGACATAAAATCATCTTGCCAATTCCACAAGATTTCATCTTTGGCTTTATTTGAGTTTTCTTTGGTACTGGGTGACTTCTTTGTTGATTACAATGGCTTGGATATTTTTCCCCAATGTCACTTCTTTTTGCTTCTATGCTCAACTACTTGGCATTGTCCCAAATTATGTTGGGGGGAGTGATTTTGTTGTTCCACATAGTCTCACATCTTGCTAGCTATATGCTCCATAGAATGTAGCCATATAGAGCCACATTCTCCTTATGAGTGGCTTGAAAGATCTATTTTGAGAACTAGATATGAAATTCCATCAATTCACCCACATCAAAGTTGAAACCCAAGGTGGAGCAACTCCATGTTCACTTTGCTATGTTGCATTGCAATAGCACATGAGTTATATTTTCATTCTTCTCTCTACATCAAGCACATAGTGTCAGTACCATTATACCTCTTTCATCAGTTGGTCTACCATTGGGCAGATTTTGTGGTAGGCCTTTCACAGAAAGAAGATGATTTTTTTATATGAACCTCACTAGGAAGAAACCCTACAAACTCATATGATGGACATGGCCTAGAGACCCCCAAACAAAATCAGCAAAATGAACTGATGGAAAACCTCAACCCCTAGCTAGCAAGGAATTAAGAACCTTGGTATGATCAACGGAAAAATGACACCACAATCTAGGGGTGCAAGATAGATTGATAAGTCAAAACACCATAAGGACAAACCAAGTAAGGACGGTCCCCATAAGTTCAATTCCTCAAGTGAAAACAAAAGTAAGGACAATCCCCACACATTTTATTAATCAAATTCTCAATCTCCATTATAGATGTTTGAGGCACAATCTCCTTGTATAATTAATAAGCTCTACGTCAAATCATCTTGGAAAAGGAAATAATTACAAAAAAGAAACAAATTAAACCCTAGACTTTAATAGCCCAAATACAAGGTTGGACAAAACCTACACTGCTTAAAGCCCAATTACATTAAAGGTATAAAAAAATAAATAACCAAACAATAACAACTAGTGGGCTAGATCAAATTACAAATAGCCCAAAAATTAACTTGAAATACACATAAATAGCTTTAGGCCTAATCAAATTAAATCTTCCCCATTAAACACACTTGAGTCTTGAATTATATTTACTTGAACCATCCATGAACAAAAAGTAATAAAACATGTGCCAAACTTGGATCTTATCATTTTTGTTGATAAATATAGGTTCCACAATTTTTTCCAAAACGCTTTATCCAACTTGTCCTATTGACCATTCCTATCATGTGATGAAGATGGCCATAATAGAATTTGAGTGGAATTAGCCAAGTGGTAGCCTGATTTTACTACGTCATAGCCCCTCATCTCTTTGCTCCAACAAAGAGAGTCTTCCTTTTCACTTTTGATAAGTGAATTGATAGTATTCTTGATATTATCTGAGATGAGAATAGTAACCTTAACAAAGTGATACGAATCTTAAACCAAAGATTAAAATTCAAAACAAATACCAGAGTGTTGGTCCTACTATTGTCCTCTAGGCTGAACTGGTCTTTCTTTAACAAGACCCCAACTTCAAGATCTGAAGAAGGACCTTGCTTTTGTCCACTTGATACCCAAAGAATCAATCCAAAACTCAAGATGCGAATTGGACTATCCTTGGAACCAACCGGCACACTCAAATTGTCGAGGGAAAGAGTCTCAACAAGATAGCTTAAACATGAACCTAAGAGGCTATCCTTAGAGACTCAAACCAAGTTCTAAACTAGAACTCAAAGAAAAGAAACAAAGCTCTCTGGTTTGTAATTAATCAAATCTCCCCTTTGCTTGTAACCAAATGGCCTATATTTAAAGAAAACAATGCACGGCCAAGGGGACTGATATTTCCTCTAAAAGGATTAGAATTCCTTACCTTTTAGAAAACTAATTAATTAAAATAAAAGACTCTTAGCCTAATAAAAAGAAACAACCAATAAAATTGCCTAAAACTAATCCAAGACTCAGTTGGATTGAGTCGGCCGAGCTTGTGTTGTATTCGACCAAGCCTTGTGCTCTTCCAGTCTTGAATTGGATTTGGAAGATTCTTTAAACCTCATGGCTATGAATTTGGAAGCTTCTAATGTCGCTCATGATCAAGTAATGGAAATACTTGATCCATCATTTACAACACTAGTAGAATGACAATTGGTGACTTATAATCGTCGGCCTTGCTGCCTTAATTTCATGAGCTTCAAATAACTCAGTTATAAGTGTGGCTAAAGTAGCTTGCATTCTCTTAGTTCTTGACCTAGTCATAGGCCTTCCAATGCCTTGTAAAGGATCAAAGTGTGAATGCCTTGTTGATGAAGTTCTAGCTTCATGTGGAGCTGTAGTTGTCTCGGCCCTTAGGATTTCATCAGTCCTTCTTTCTTTGAAAGGACTTGCGCTCGAGTCCATAAACTCGTCATCCAATTCAAATAATGAAAGGCTAGAGACATTAAATGTAGCACTAACTCCATAGTCACCTGGAAGGTCGAGCTTGTAAGCATTCTCGCCCACACATGCAATAACTTGGAAAGGACCATCTCCTTGAGGATAAAGCATAGTTCTTCATTAAGCTGGAAACCTTTCTTTGCGCATGTGCATCCACACCCAATCCTCGGGTTGAAAGATTACATGTTTTCTCCCTCTATTGGCAACTTGAGCATAATGTTCATTCTTCTTGAGAATTTGAAGACGTACTTTCTCATGCAAATGTTGAACAAACTTTGTTTTTGCTGCACCATCAAGATTCACTTGCTCATTACTTGGAAATGGCTCTAATTCAATAGGGGTTAGTGAATTAAAACCAGAAACAACCTCAAACGAGAAATAACCGGTGGTAGAATGGACAGTTGTATTGTAAGCAAATTCGGCAATTGGTATGGATGCTTCCCAATCTTTAAGATTTCTTTAATTAATGCATGCAATAAAGTGCCAAGAGTGCAATTTGTTACCTCTGTCTGTCCATCGGTTTGTGGATGATGAGTGGTGAAAAATAACAATTTAGTGCCCAATTTCCTCCACAGAGTTTTCCAAAAATAACTCAAAATTTTAACATCACGATCGGAAACTAAGGTTCGTGGAACCCCATGGAGCCGAATGACTTCTTCAAAGAATAAGTCAGCTATATGTTTTGCATCATCCGGTTTCCTACAAAGTATAAAGTGAGCCATTTTAGAAAATCTGTCAACGACTACGAAAATGGAATCCTTACCTCTTTGTGACCACGGCAACCCTAAGTAAAATCCATAGAAATGTCAGTCCAGGGCATAAAAGGAACAAGTAAAGGGGTATATAAGCCCTGGGTTAGAAGTAGACTTAGCCATATGACATTGAATGCATGAACTACAAAGCCTTTCTACATTTCTTTTCATATTAGGCCAATAGAAATGCTCGGTTAATATGTCATATGTCATATGTCTTTAAAACTGCAAAATGATCCATAAGACCCCTAGAGTGTGATTCCCTAACTAGTAACAAGAACCCATTGTGCTCATAAAATTTATTAAAGGCTCCTTGTTCAGTAGCTACATAAACACTAGAAAAATTAGGATTAGTAGAATAAAGATCTTTAATATATTCAAATCCTAAAATTTTAGTATCTAATGAGCTTAAGAGAACAGACCTTCGTGAAAGTGCATCGCGGCAACATTCTCCTTACCTTTTTTATAGTTGATAACATAGGGAAATGTTTCGAGAAATGAACTCCACTTAGCATGTCTCTTGTTCAACTTACCTTGCTCATGCAAGTACTTTAGAGACTCATGATAAGCATGTATAACAAATTCCTTGGACAACAAGTAATGATGCCATGTCTCTAAGGCACGAATGATAGCATAAAGCTCTTTGTCGTAAGTTGGATAGTTGAAAGCAGCCCCGTTCAATTTTTCAGAAAAATAGGCTAAGGGTCGGCCCTCTTGTTTCAAGACTGCGCCAATACCTGTACCTGAAGCATCACATTCAAGCTCAAAAATTTTGTTAAAACCAAGTAAAGCTAAAACAGGTGCAGTCGTAAGATCTTTCTTCAATTGATTGAATGCTTGCTCTTGGCATTCACCCCAAATGAATGGAACATTTTTCTTGACAAGATCGTTAAGAGAGGCAACCTTTGAAGAAAAATCTTTGACAAACCTCCTATAGAATGAAGCAAGACCATGGAAAGATCTTACCTTACGCACGGTTGTTGGTCTCGGCCAAGAGGTTATAGCCTTGACTTTTGCTTGATCAACTTGTATACCTTTGGAACTAACAACAAATCCTAGAAATATAACACTTTCCACACAAAAGGTACACTTCTTGATATTAGCAAACAACTGGTTTTCACGCAAGACACTTAGAACAAATCAAATATGCTTAATATACTCTTCTAAGTTCTTGCTATAAATGAGTATATCATCAAAGTACACTACAACAAATTTCCCTATAAACTGCCTAAGTACATAATTCATTAGTTGCATGAATGTGCTAGGTGCATTAGTTAATCCAAAAGGCATGACTAACCATTCATACAAGCCAAATTTAGTCTTAAAAGCAATTTTCCATTCATCTTCATCTTTAATGCGTATTTGATGATACCCACTCTTAAGGTCAATTTTAGTATAAATTTTAGACCCATGCAATTCTTCAAACATGTCATTAAGGTGGGGTATTGGATGTCTATACTTAATTGTAATCTTATGAACAACTCTATAATCAGTACACATTCTCCACGTACCTTCCTTCTTTGGAACAAGGATGACTGGAACTGCACATGGACTAAAACTTTCCCATACATGACCTTTGTCTAGCAATATCTCAACTTGTCGTTAGAGCTCTTTGGTCTCTTTAGAGTTAGCTTGGTAGGCTGGTCAGTTGGGAATTACTGCACTAGGAACGAAGTCAATTCGATGCTCAATTCCCCTAAAAAGTGGTAGTCCTTTAGGGAGATCTTCTGGAAAGACATCTTCTTATTCCTACAAAACAACTTTGACTTGCGAAGGCAAGTCACTTGGCAACTCATCATTAGAAAATAATGCTTCTTGAAAAATAATTAGCACAAAATTCTTACTTTCTTTTAAAGCTCTATCAACATCTCTCATGCAAGCATAGAAGCTACCTTTAAATTTTTCAATTGATGGCTATGCACCTTCGGTTTCACTCATGAGAACCGAAGCCTTACCTTTAGAAGTTGAAGAAATTTGTGTACTCACGGGTTGAGCAGAATTTTGACCTTCTTCAACCTTCTTTTGTTTTCTTATCCACTCCATTTGCTTCACCTTTGTTGTTGCTAAAACTTATTAATTTCCAAAGGTGGCAATGGTGCTAGTATGAGGGCTTTTCCATCCTTGTTGAGGTGGAATTATTAGTTCTCTCTGAATGATTTGCATGACTATCATACTCCCAAGGTCATCCTAATAGTAGGTGAGTGGCCTGCATAGGAACAACATCACAAAGAACTTTGTCAGTAAAATTTCCAATTGAAAAACTTACCAAGGTTTGCTTTGTGACTCGAAAGGATCCACTTTGATTCATCCATTGCAATTTTTATGGCTTTGGATGCAAGGAACATTTGAGCTTCAATTTATCTACAAGATAAGTAGAAGCAAGGTTAGTACAAGATCCTCCACCAATAATTAACATGCAAATTTGATCTTTAATAAGACACTTAGAATGGAAAATATTGGCCCTTTTTATCCTCGGTGTTTTTCTCAGGTTGAGCTCTCAAAGCACTTATGGTTACCAAACAATCTCCAATTGGTTGATCCACTTCATACCCCCAATGTTCATCAACATGGCTTATGCCATGTCTTTATCTTGAATACTTAACTCCTCTTCACTCTCACTTTGATAGTTTCCATCATCTAAGATGGTCACGGTTTGTGAGTTTGGACATTGAGAAGCTATATGTCCTCAACCTAAACACCTAAAACATTGAATAGAGGAACTAGTGTTAGTATAATTTGAACTAGAAAAGGGTTTAGAATTTACTTACCTTTGCAGCATTTTGTCTTGCGAATTTCTTCCCACTTTTTGGATTAGAAGCCGAAACTCCTCTCCATTGAGTGCTTCCAGAACTTGAAGAATTAAACCTTCCACCTTGGCAATTATTGTTGTTGTTTCGCCAATTATTGCTCATGTTTGAGCTTCTCACATTTTGTGGCACCTTCTTGAGTTGCTTCTCAACCTTTTCAGCCATTTCTAATAGCTACTCAAAGTTATTATAGTGGTGCAACTCAACTAGATGAGCAATATTCTTATTAAGCCCATTCATGAACCTTGCCATTGTAGATTCTTCATCTTCTTCTATATTAGCATGTAGCATGGCTAGATCCATCTCTTTGTAGTAGTCATCTACACTTTTGTTCCACTGAGTCAAGCTTTGAAGCTTTTGTAACAACTCTCTTTGTGGTGAGGGGAACATATTTCTTTCTCATAATCTTTTTCAAGGCATTCCAAGATGAAATTGGCTGCTTAAACTTCTCCTCTCTTTCGCAACAAGTTCTTCGCCACCAAGTAGATGCATGTCTAGAAAACTCAACTACAACTAACTTAACTTTCTTTCTCTCGAAAAATTCATAGATATAAAAAATTTTATCAACTTTTTCTTCCCATTCCATGTATGCTTCCAGATCATTCTTGCCTTCAAATTCTGGAATTTGCAACTTAATACTAGCAAGATCATCATCCTTCTTGGATGTCCTTTTACTCTTTGTAGAGTAATGATCATCATCCGAACTAGAATTCTCGGATTCCTCATTCTCAAATGAGCTACTTGTTTCATCCTTTTGAAACTTCTTTTTTTTTCCTAGGGTTTGTTTGAGTAACTTCTTGAGGCTCCTTGGCCTTGGCTGCCTCCGAATTGGATGCAACTTGAGCCATTGTAATTTCCATTTGTTCAATTCTTCTATGAACTAATTCTAGAGCCGAAGCTACACACTTAAGGTACTCTTTCATGTCCTTGTCTTGTTCTCTTGGATTTTCAGCCATTTTTGCTTGATAAATTTAGTAACAAAAATTTCCTACCTCACTTGCCTCTAACCAATTACCCAAAGTATGAAACTTTCAACAATGTAAGGCTGAACTCTCTTTTTATAGTAATGGTTTGATGAGTAGATTCACTCACACTCAATCACTTTTCTAAGAGTTCTAATAAAAACAAGCCTCGAAAGTCTAAAAAAAAATAGACAATTAAATTCAAAAAAAAATCTTTAGAGGTCAAGAAAGACAAGAATTTGAAAACAAGTTCTGAGAATAAGAAACAACTATGAAGTTAACAAGGAAAACAAAGAATTTGGACAAAAGACACTTTCGACCAAAATTTTCAAAGAACGGGAAAACAGAATTCTGGCCAAAAAAAAAATTACGCAAGATGGTTCTTTATGTGCTTGAGATGAAGTAAAAAATTGGTGAATATGATTGTATCTTTCTCAATATACCAAACTGAACTCAAACAGCAACCTTCAATTCAGGATTCAATTCCAATTTCAAGCAGTATTTGGATGTCAGTTTTTAGAGCTAATCTTCTTCAATAAATTTCTAAAAATTCTAGCAGCTAATATCACGACCTTAGCACAATCTTGACAGCACAATTCAAAAAAACCAAAACCTTTTAATCAAGAATTATGCCAACTAAAAGATAGAACACGAAACAGGTAGATTTCGGGATTCAGGTCTTCTCAGCTTTCTAGGCGGCTTTTCTTTCACAGGAAGTTTCTAAATTTCCAGCAGGGTTTTATAATTTGGAAACACACTTTTGGAAACAAGTTGAAGCCTTTGTAATCAGAAAATACTCACACCAACAACTCGATCACAGATTAAGATGAAATCGGGTAGAATTAGATAGAAATTGGGGTTTCGGTTTTCTTGCTGCTCTATCGGGTTTTTAGAAAGAATTTAGCAGGCAGCTTCATGATTTTTGTAGCACAATTTGATAGAAAAATTCAAGAAGAAAAAGCCTTCCTACAAGAAGATACAACACATAAACTGGGCAAAAACTGGGGTTCAAAAACAAGGCAGAATTCGGTTTCTTTTCTAAACTTTTCTTTCTCCATAAGTTTCACACTTTTACAGCAATTGATCAACACAACTTTGATAGTATAATCAATAGACCATGGTCTCCTTTATCAATCAATATTCACAAGACAATATAGAGCAAAGAACTAGGGATTTAAAGCACTAAGTGGGTGACAAAAATTGGAGACAGAAAAATCTGGTAGAAAATGGAGTAAACTAGTGATGGAAATTTAACAATTCGGATGGAGATTTTTATTTCATTTTGAAGCATGAAAATAAGAAGAGAATTTAGAAGGGATTATGGTTAGAACAAGAATGCAGATATACAAAGCATGAAAATAAGAAGAGAATTTAGAAGGGATTATGGTTAGAACAAGAATGCAAATATACAAAACAAAAACGAAAAAATCAGAGAAACAAAAACACAACACAGGCAATGAAAAACTGAGATAGAATTCGGGTAGAACTTTTACAATTGGTTGGAACTTCTTCGTTTGGTTTTTAAACACAAAATTAAGAAGAGAATTATGAAGAGATCATAGACAGAAACAAAAGGATATGAACAGCTTTAAGAAGCAACCCAAAGGCAGCTCTGATACCAAATTGATACGAATCTTAAACCAAAGATATAAAATTCAAAACAAATACCAGAGTGTTGGTCCTACTATCATCCTCTAGGATGAACTGGTCTTTTTTTAACAAGACACAAACTCCAAGAAAGAAGGACCTTGCTTTTGTCCACTTGACACCAAAAGAATCAATCCAAAACTCAAGATGCGAATTGGACTATCCTTGGAACCAACTGGCACACTCAAATTGTCGAGCGAAAGAGTCTCAACAAGATAGCTTAAACATGAACCTCAGAGGCTATCCTCAGAGACTCAAACCAAGTTCTAAACTAGAACTCAAAAAAAAAGCAACAAATCTCTCTAGTTTGTAATTAATCAAATCTCCCCTTTGCTTGTGGCCGAATGGCCTATATTTAAGGAAAACAATGCACAGCCAAGGGGACTAATCTTTCCTCTAAAAGGATTAGAATTCCTTACCTTTTAGAAAACTAATTAATGAAAATAAAAGACTCTTATCCTAACAAAAAGAAACAACCAATAAATTTGCCTAAAACTAATCCAAGACTCGGTTGCATTGAGTTGGCCGAGCTCGTGTTGTATTCAGCTAAGCCTTATGCTCTTCCAGTCTTGAATTGGATTTGGAAGCTCTTTAAACCTCATGGCTATGAATTTGGAAGCTTCTAATGCAACTCATGATCAAGTAATGGAAATACTTGATCCATCATTTATAACACTAAGTAGAATGACAATTGGTGACTTATAATCGGTCAGCCTTGCTACCTTAATTTCATGAGCTTCAAATAAATCAGTTATAAGAGTGTCTAAAGCAGCTTGCATTCTCTTAGTTCTTGACCTAGTCATAGGCCCTCCAATGCCTTGTAAAGGATCAAAGTGTGAACGCCTTGTTAATGAAGTTCTAGCTTAATGTTCAACTTCATGTGGAGTTGTAGTTGTCTCAACCCTTAGGATTTCATCACAAAGACAGCCTCTAATTCCTCTTATTATCTATTAAGTCTGCCACCTTCATATTCAGGTTGTTTAGCTAGAACAAGTTGCTAGTTACTAGGGGGTTAGAGGTATTTAGAACCCAATCCCCCTCGATTTGAATATTGTCCCTTTGCTAAAAGGACACCAATTTTCCATCTAGCCACCTTGCTCTTCATCGTTCTCAATAGGTCCCCAAATTATCCCGTTGGATTGTGAGAAATTCAAGTATTGGCCTAGGTATTTTCCATTAAGAACCAATTTGTTTACATTGAACACAGCAAATAGGTATATTTTCCATTCCTAGCTTGTGTTTGGAATGAGTGCTATAGATGATTTTTTAAAATTTATCCATTACCCCGCACAAGCTAAAAAAGATGTTTAACACATTCCAAGATGACTGGCTAATTGAGTAGATATTTTCAAAAAGATTATGTAGTCATCATCGAACATCAGATGTGACATCAATGGCACACACCTCTCCCAATCTTTATTCCTGCATAGGGGGCCCATGGCTAAGTGGGATAGCATGGCTGAAAGTCTATGCTGGCAAATGGAATGTAAAACACCTAGTGGATGAATGTGTTACATGGATTTTTGGGCTGAATCTCAGACTTTCTCTCTAATTTCGGGCTTTGGATGGGCTTTTAGAATTTTCCAACTTTGTTTTTTAGCCGACCTACATCAAGTCGGCTCGAATTAATTCTACTTTAGTTTTCTTCTCTGCAGTGTTTTGTTAGAGCATGCACACCAGCCCCATTTTGGAGCTGGTCGTGCCTGCCATGACCACCACATCAGTAAAAAATGTTGATGTGGAGGTCCTCACAGAACAAACGGTCATCTGACCGTTCGTTCTGTGAAACATGGCCACAACGTGGCTGTTATTTTTTTCTGTGTTTTTGGCCCAAAAAACAATGTCGTTTGACGTCAATTTGACGCCATTGGTTTGCAAACCACCCATTGGTTTGCAACGCCCATTTCACCTCTTTTTTTTCTTCTTTTTTTTTAAAAAATTACCATCACATAGAAAATATTTTTCTCTACAAAATGACATGCACTTTGCCTATTTTTGGTGCAATATCTGATTTTCTTAAATGTAATATAATATTAAATTATAATATACTTATTAATATATTATAAATTTTAATATAAAATTATTAATATTTCTATTAATATTAAGTTTAAGTTTATTAATAATAAATTTTAATTTTAATATTATGTAAAATTATTTATACTTATTTAATAATTACAAAAATTTTAAAATAATTAATTTAAATATAATATTGTATAAAATTATCGAATGTGATTATTAAAAATTATATCTATTTATTTTCATATTTTAAATGTATTATTAAAATATAACTTTAATGTAATGAAAACTATTTTCCATTAATTGTTTAAGTATTAATTGAGTTCAAATTGAGTTAGACTTACTTAAGCCATTGCCGTCTAGCACGTGGATTGGATTAGGTGATGAGAATGGCTTTTGGCAGCCGGTGGAACCTAAGCAAATGCTGTCATATTGTGGCTTTTGCTGGTATGTTGGTTATTCCAAAGGTGAATGTCATGTCAAGAATCCAACACTTACGCTTCAAAAGAGAGATCATCAAGAGAAGGTGGCTAGGAACCGAAACAAAAATTGGTATATCAACCAAAGGAGGGTGCATCAGGCGTGATAGTTGAAAAAAATTGCATCTATACCCCTAGCGCTAGAGCTTTGAAGCCACAACATATGTAGGCATCTAAGGGTGATCAGAATCAGTCGGATAGGGAGAAGATGCATGGTTCGGGTACTCAGCAAAAGATTGAGCATCCAAATCATAAGGGTCAAGTTGCGGCACCTATTATGAAGAATAAGCAGGTTTTGGTGTTGTCAAATGAGCAGACATCAAGTTCTTCACTGGATTGCCGAATAAATCTCCACACGAATTCCAACCTATTCAGATGGATTTGAATATGGATAAGGTGGCAACCTTGGTAATCGACGGTATTATTGCCTCGGTGGTCAAAAAGGTGGAAGAAGTCGTGGTTCGTGAGATTTGATAGTGTGATGGAACGAATGGATCATAAGGAATCTTTGATGGATGCACAAGTAGAATTAGTGAGAGTGGGTGATCTATCACCACTGAATAGTCATAATAAGCTTCTAATGAGAAAGGGCATATCCTTGACCTCTAACTATCAAGTTCATCGTTTGGTGTTCCATGATGTTTAGAGGCATTTTTGGAATGTAAGAGAGGTTGCGAAACAATTCGTGAACTCAAGAATAAAACTGCTTCTCAAGATGTATAGGCTAAATTTGATTGCTTTATGTGAGCCAAAGGTTTCAAAAACTCAACTAGAGGAATTTAGATTAGAATTGGTATGGATGAGGATTGGCAAATGAACAAGGATACTTTGTGGTCAGTATGGAGGATACAAGGTGAATTAGATCAATTTTTGGCTATTAAATTTAGACATGGCTCAGCTTCTTTTTTGATCGGCTCTTATTGTCGAAGCATGTGAGTGAATCCATAACTTGGTTCATGTCTCTAATGCTTTGGTCTCATATGCCAAGTGGACGTATCCCTTTATAGATTTGGGGTTGTGGGACCTTTCAAATACTCATGTTGTAGGCATCCTCAAGTTGAGGACATTGATCATGTGTTCTCCATGGGTGAGTTGGCTTCGGATGTTTGGCTGTATTTTGAGCAACCAATTGATATTGTAGGTGATGCTAAGCCGATATATTATAGATACATGGAGCTATGAACTTCCTCTTGTATCCCTCAGGCTTTGAAAAATGCTCTGGGCATTCTTTCACAATTGGTGTGCTGGGTCATTTGGAAGGTGACAAATTTGTATCACATCAAGACAAGAGGCTCACTCTTTGGGTCAGAACTAGGGAGGTGGAGTTTTATTGATGGAGAAAGTTGGGCTGCAATTTCCCATTTGAAGATTTGAGAAGTGACATAGGATAATTTTTTGGATAATGTTGCCAAGACCTGTCCAAGAGGACACATATTACATGTTTGGTGGCATTTTCCACATACCACCACCTATAAGCTGAACACTGATGGCAATTCCATTAACAATGGGAGTGATTCTTCTAGAGATAGAGTGGTGCATGACGTGTGGTTGGCTTATATTTGCCTACTCTGATTTTTTCGGACCTATATCAACTATGAGGGCTGAATGTAATTCTCTTGTATTGGGAATGGCACTTCGTAGCTTATTTGGCCTGAATGAATGGAGGTAGACTGTGATTCCAAAGTATTGGTTGATATAGTCAATGATGAATCATCTGTTCCATGGCAATTGAGGGTCTATATCCGAAAGATATCTAGATACAAGAATTTGATAACCTCTCTTTCTTATTGTTACCGAGAAGCTAATGTAGTTGCTAATTGCTTGACCAAGATAGCATATCAGACTAAGTGTTTCAGATTCTACAATCACATACAAGATCTTCCCAGCCCTATTCTGATAGGAATCAACAAGCACCATCTCAAACATCCCAAAGAAATTCAAGTGAACGTGAGACTCAAAATGATTCAGGTGAAAATCATATACAAGACTCATTACCAATATTCATGGGCCAATGACAAGAGTTAGGGCTAAAAGATCAAAGAATTACTTAATGGGCTCATCAAAGAAGTTCAAGCCAAAAAAGAGTTCAGGATTAATGATCACAAGCCCAAATTAATTAATGTGTTGAGTATTAACTAGCCCAATAACCAAGTTTTGTAATTAATTTTAGCCCATATTTAAGAAGTCCAAGCCCAAGCTAGCCAATGTTTTGTAATTAATTTTTAGCCGACAGTTTATAAGCCCAAGCCCAGCTAGCAAACCCTAGGGTTGTTAAACTCTAATTTTTGTTCGAAACTACCTCCAAACCATAGATTAATTACAAAATTGCCATGGCCACCATTCTTAATGTAGGAAACCAAACACATCAAGTATTGGAATTTAAAATTTTGGTTTCCTTCCAGAATCCATGCGAAGTGAGATCAAATCGGTGTTTAAAGTTTATACCTTGTTGGTAATGGTAGAGTTGGCATGAGAAGATTGCTGTTTGTCGAATCACTAGTGAAACCAATTCAACTCCACCTCTATGGTATCCACAAGATCAATCCAAGACTCTAATTATTGTCACACAAATAACTAGAAAAAGAAGCAAGCAAAATCCGATGTGCTAGCTTCAGAATTTTGATTTCAATTTCTCAAGGAATTTGGCTCTGAAGAGCTTTGGTTTTCTTCCAAAACAATCATTCAAAGGATGGCTTTTATTTTTTCAAAAGAAAAGCCAAAGAATGGATGGATGTTTCTTGTGTTTCACGTGTGTGGTGTAGATTAGGGTAAAACCTCTAACCAAATTCTAATCTGTTTGGGATTTATAGATTCCATAAATCTATTTGTTGCCAAATACAAGAATCTCATTCAAAATTGGACTTCTAAATTCAGATTTTAATTAATAAATAAATCCAAAACTATTTTGAATTCATTAATACTAAAATCCAAACCCTTTTAATCTTTAATCTTAAACTGGAAAACCCTATAGAGTCCTATTCACATTAGGATTCTTGAGATTAATCAAAATTCATCATATGAATTTTACACTTCTTTTGGATACGAATCTTAAACCAAGAGAATAAAATCCGAATGTATATCAGAGTGTTGGTCCTAGTAATTTCCTCTAGGTTGAACTAAGTCTTCCTTTAGCAAGACACCAACTCCAACTTGTGAAAAAGGACCTTGCTTTTGTCCACTTGACATCCGAAGGAATTATCCAAACTCAAAGTTGAGAATTGAACTATCCTTGGAACCAAGAAGCACACTCAAATTGTTGAGGGAAAGAAACTCAACAAGATAGCTTAAACATGAACCTAAGAGGCTATCCTCAAAGACCAAAGTAAGTTCTAAATTAGAACTCAAAGAAAAGCTACAAACCTCTCAAGTTTGTATTGTCAAAATTCTTAATTTTCTTAGGGCTGAATAGCCTCTATTTATAGATTACAATATATAAGAATTATGAAAGCCATCTCCTAAAAGGATTAACTTTTTAGGAAACTAACTAAAGAAACAATTACTTAAAAGAAAGACTCCTAATCTAAGAAAAGGAAATAGAATAAACTAGTTGCCTAAAACTAAAACTAATCCAAGGCTGATTTGGATTTGTGTGCTAGCCAAACTTGTGTTGCCTTCAAGCCTTGTGCTTTCCAATCTTGAATTGAATTGGGAAGCTTATTTAAATCTTCTAGCTCTGAATTTAGAAGCTTCTAACGTCATTCATGATCAAATAATGGAAATACTTGATAGATTGCCAAAACTGAAATCCAAGTGTGGCTGGAATTTCCGGAATTGAAATCCAATTTTGGACTAGAACTTGAGCTGAACTTAGCTGAACTTGAGCTTCCTAAATCAACATCCAAGTGTTGAATGGAATTGCCTAAACCATAATTCCAAGTGCTGAATGGAATGGAGCTAAATAGAGCTGGAATTAGGCTGCCAAAAACGTCCATTTGAGTTTCCTAAAATTGGCCTAATGTTGGAACCTTCCAAGGCCAAATGCTGAAATCTTCCAAGGCTGAATTGAGTTGCAAACTTTCGAAGTAGAACCTTCCAAATTCGAAATTGGATTGTGATGAGAAGTGGCCTAAGGATCTTGATTACACATGTGAAAATTAGCCACACTCAATCCTTCATTCTCGAGTCTTCATTGATGGCTAGAATGACATATGATAATCTAAGACCAAAAGTCTTCCTTGCTTTCCTTGCTGCCTTAGTTTCTTGAGCTTCACTTAATTCAATTATAAGAGATGCTAAGGCAGCTTTCATTCTCTTAATTTGTAACCTAATTATAGGCCTTCTAATACCTTGTAATGGATCAAGGTGTGGATGTCTCTTTGTAGGCGAATTCTCAACTAAACATCCAACTTGTGCTCTTAAATTTGTCTTTTTCAGATTGGATTGAGTTGTCTTGGCTGAATGGTTGATTGTTTCAACCTTGGTTCTCATATTTTCATCAAGTAAAACCTAATACAAGTGGCACTTATTAGTTGAAGTGCTTTTAGATAACTCTTCTAGATCTTTCAACCAACATACATCAAGTAAAATAATACTAAATACAAGACTCAAATTATTAGGAAAAAATTAGAAAATTCAGCCAGCCCTCTAACTAAACTAGAAACATTACCTAATTTTCCAATGGAAGAAAATAGACAACAAACTTAAAAGGGCAGCCATATAACTTCAAGCTAAGCGTGTTTTGGGCTAAACATCATAATAAAGGCTTAGCTATTGGGCTCATTAACTAAAACACTTAACACACTAATTAGAGTGGGCTCTATCTCTCAAATCTTTGACTCTTTTTTAATTTGAATTTCTTTAACAAGTCCATTGAGAGCCTTCTTCATCTTTTTAGCTCTAGCCTGTATCATAGGCCCATGTATATTTGTTAGCAGATCCAATTGATTTTGAGACTTAGGAATCCTCCCTTCAACTCCTTGCTTCACGTCTCCAAGTTTCAAATCCATGCTCTCCTTTTGGCTCGAATCTTCTTGAGCTCGTGCTATTGAATCTCCATCATACACCTTCTCCCAGAAAGGATTCATCCTCGAATACACCTTCTGCATTGAATTCAAAGGGAGAAAGATTAGCAACATTAAACAAGGCACTAACTCCGTAGTCACAAGGTAAGTCTAGTTTGTAAGCATTGCCATTCACACGAGTCACCACTTAGAAAGGTCCATCCCCTCAAAGATGTATTTTGGTTCTCCTACATGCTGGAGATCTCTCCTGGTGCAAATGAGCCCAAACCCAATCTCCAAGTTCAAAGATCATTTGCTTGTGCCCTTTGTTTGCACTTTTTATGTATTATTCGGTTTTCTTTTGTATGTGTAGCCGAACCCTCTTGAAGCTTTTTAACCAACTTGACTTTCTTGGCACCATCTAAGCCAGTTTTTCCTTCACAGGTAACGAGGTTAGATCTAATGGTGTCAAAGAATTAAAACCATAAAAAATTTCAAAAGGTGAGAAACTAGTGGAAGAATGTACAGTCCTATTATAAACAAACTCGGTTGTCGGCAAGCATTCTTCCCAACCTTTCAAGTTCTTCTTAATTAATGCTCATAACAAAATACCAAGAGTTCAATTTGTAACTTCAGTTTGTCAATCCGTTTGGGATGACTAGCAAATGAAAAGATCAACTTGGTACCCAACTTACCTCACAAGGTTTTCTAGAAGTAACTCAAGAATTTGACATCTCAATCACTTACAATGCTTTTAGGAATGCCATACAATTGAACTACCTCTCAAAAGAATAAATCGACAACGTGCTTGGCATCATCAGATTTCTTACAAACAATAGAGGTGGCCATCTTAGAAAAGCAATCCACTACAAAAAAATAGAATCCATACCTCTTGAAGACCATGGTAGATCAAGAACTAAATCGATAGATATATCTATCAAAAGTGAACTAGGTATGGGTAATGGAGAATACAGTCCATAAATAAGGGATCAACATTTTGTTTATTTATAGTCTATGCGTCTTTCACATATTGTCTCCACAACGCATTTTATATTGGGCCAATAAAAATGTTCCACTAAAACAACTAAAGTTTTTGAGAATGCCAAAGTGTCCCATCAAGTCCCATTATAAATCCCCACATACCAGCAAGTCTCACGAAGAACTATTAGGCACACAAAGTCTGTTTTCATTGAATTTGGCACAAAAAGTTTGTTGAATGCAGACTGCTCACAAGATGCAAAAACACTAGAAAAGATAGGTAAGTAGCATATAGTTTTTTTAATATATTCAAAACCAAGAATTTAGTGCTTAAAGTAGTCAAAAGTGAATGCCTATAAGACAAAGGATCAACAACAATATTCTCTTTTTCTTGTTTATATTTACAAACATAAGGAAATGTCTCAATAAAAGCAATCCACTTAGCATGTCTTTTATGCAACTTATGCTGTCTGTGATTCATGATCTGTGTGTATGACAAACTCTTTTGGTATCAAATAATGTGGCCAAGTTTCTAATGTACAAACCACAATATACAATTCTTTATCATAAGTTGGATAATTAAGACAACCACCATTTAGCTTTCTCACAAAAATAAGCAAGACGTCACCCTTCTTACATCAACACAACACCTATACCCATACCACTTGCATCACATTCAAGTTTAAATGTTTGATTAAAATTAGACAAAGAAAATAATGGAGCATTAGTCAAATCATGCTTAAGTTGATTAAAGCCCTTTTGTTTCTCAGTTCCCCATTTAAAAGTTACATTCTTTTTAACTAATTCAGTCAATAGGGTAGCCTTAGTAGAAAAATCTTTTACAAATATCCATAAAAACTAGTAAGACTATGAAAACTCTTTAACTCAAATACATTTGTTTCACTGTAATAAATAATGTTGGAATTGAATACAAATTCGGTGAGAATTGAATTGGGCTGGAATTAAATTGAATGGGCTTTTCAATAGTTTGGTTGAAAGGAGTTGTATGGTGTGCAATCATTATTGTTGTGTTTGGTTGGGGTGATAGAACTAATGAATAGCGTTAAAATGACTTAAATACCCTTATCTTAAGCATTGTATTACTTAATGAGAAAATAATGAGAGAAAAAAAAGTGAGAAAATTATAAGAGAGGAATAAGAGTTAGAAACTGATGAGAGAAAGAAGAGTGAGAAAATGATGAGTGAGAAAGAAGAGTAAGAAAAATTATGAGAGAGAAAGAATAGTGTGAAAATAACAAGAGAGAAAGAAGAGTGAAAAAAAATAATGAGAGATAAAGTAGAGTGAGAAAATGATGAGAGAGAAAGTAGAATGACAAAAATGATGAGACAGAAGAAGAGTAAGAAAAATTATGAGAGAGAAAGAATAGTGTGAAAATGATAAGAAAGAAAGAAGAGTGAGAAAAATTATGAGAGATAAAGTAGAGTTAGAAAATGATAAGAGAGAATGAAAACACTAAAAATGATGAAAGAGAAAGAAGAGTGAGAAAATGAATCCTTAGGAATAGGAGTTAGAAAATGAAGAGAGAGAAAGGTGTTTGATAAAAATGATGAGAGAGAGGTGGTGTTGAAGTATATACATATACACATATATATATTAAGAGAGAGATACTTGAAGTAGCTTTACACAACGGATTCGTATCAAATGATTAGCAGGTGATTTCTCTATAGATTTATGTTATTGGATACTTGAAACGTGCATTACAAAGATGAAAAAGTGATTTTAAGGACAAACAAAATAGATACTCATGGAATTCAATCGCATTTTTCTGCATCTTTTTGGGCAAATTAAGGCACTATTTTACAAAATGCTGAATCCCAAAATTGTTCAAAAGATAAGGGAAGAAAAAGAATAATTAGAGAGTGAAACAAAACTTAACTTGATACATAATTCAATGAATTCCAAGAACTAGTTCCACAAAAATTCCATTGTCCTTGAGTATTCCTTGTACCCATAAATATAAGCAAAAACTGAGATGCAGCTAAAGAGAATTAACAACCATATGACCCCATTCCTTAAACAAGTGCAATAATGTTAACCAAGGCAATTAACAACCAAAAAGAAAAATATCTGCATAGCTCTTATTAAATTAAAACTACCGACAATGAAACATGGGCATCACGCGGGGACAAGCTTAAACAAGAAAAGTCTAGAACCAATAAATAAGTTGAAGGATTTTGTTTCCTTTCAGCAAATAATTTCATTTTTTTTCCTGCAATACTACAACTCCGGAACTATACATTGAAAATACAAAAAAGATTTCAGCATTCTTCAAAAACTTAAACACAGTATTATATATTCCTTAAAATAGTAATAACATTGTATCTTGAGATCGTAAGCCATCAAAATCCAACCAACTTTCCAAACTTCTGCCTTCATTACTAGACTAGCACTGGCACTGCGCATTGTTGGTTAAGCCTAAGCTCCTTGAATCTTCGCAGAATCCCTTCCATGGCTATATCAAATGCATCTCGAATATCTTTCACCCCATCGCCACTAGGCGAAACATACAAGAACCTGGAAATTAAGTTGGTAATTCTCTCCCTCATCATTTGAATCTCTTCTGTGCCATATCCCTTCGACAGTTTCCTAATTGAAGTGCCATTTTTCATTATGATCAATCATTATATAAAAAACCAGCTGAAGAGAACAAAGACCATAGAAAGTTTGCAAACTTTAAAGTGCAAGCAAAGAAAACGTGTAGGTGTGAGTAAAATCACAATTTTGTACACTACATGCACTATGCTTCAATATACCACACAACACTATGTGCTATAAGCTACAGCCTCAAGGGATCTTTGTTCACTATTATGCACCATGACAACTATGGAATGGAACGAGGAGAACAAAACAACACAAGAGTACTAAAGAAGCCAACATAATTGAGAAGTAAATGATAAGCAAATTAAGTACTATGAACCTTTATATTCACAACATAAATTTTCCTCACTCCCTATGCTTAAAGACATTCTATAATTCTAAGTCCTATACCCCAAGTCTAGAATAATAAAGCAAAACGCCAATATTCAGCCATCAATTTCAATATAATGATAGAATCATAAAGAAACCTCCATTATCAAGCTTAGCAAATTCTTGCCAACCCTAAAACCCAATTTATTTTATTTTTTTTAGGTTACCAGCGGTGGTCAGCTTTTCGTGTACCTAGTACGGAAGGACGAGCTAAGGCGTATCATGGACGTCCGTTTGCTGGACTTCAAAGCCAATGGTGATTTCATGTTGTTTTTGGCCAGGCTTCTCTACTCTAGGGTTTTGGTGTTCTAGCTTAGGAGGAGGGGTAAGGCCATGACACAGATGTTTGCGGTTTGTTTTCTTCTATTCAGGCTCCAGGACACTGTGCAAGCAACGGCTGCCAAGTTAGGATTTTGTTTTCTTAGCTTTGTAGCTAGGAAAGGTTGTTACGTCCATGGTAGGTGGACAGGTTTGGTTTGACGCTAAGCGTCAGTTAAGTCTTAGCCACATTTCGAGCTAAAAAGAGTCCTTTCTAGGACATTTGGTTGTACAGTTTAACTTGCAAAAGTTAATATAATTATCAATCTTTAGATTAAAAAAAAATGGTAGCATAAAAAAAGACAGTCATAAAGTTGCATTCATGACATGCAAGCTTGCCATTTATGAGAGAATTCAAATTTTATTTAATGTTTAATTAAAATAAGTAAAAAGTTGTTGTTTAATGTAATAAGAAAAAGTATAATTGCCTACCTACTTAAGCATCCTAGTGGTAGTGCCTTGAAAAAGAAATGGAATGACAGGAAATTATATTTAGTTCATATTTTTTGTTGTCCAAATTTTCTTTGAAGATGGAAAGCAACATTAACTTGGGACTACTCTAAAAAAATCACGGGAAAAAGAGAACAAGAAATAAGAATTCCTAGAATTCTTATTTCTTGTTCTCTTTTTTCCATCTTTCATTTTCTAAAGTTCTTCTTCTAGCACCATCTCCTAGCTACTGATCCTTAAAATTTATACCATCAACATTCCTAGCCAAGCTAACTAGAAAATATTGAAGAAAGAAAGCAAGACAACAAAGCTAGCCATTCAATTTCTTTATCAATTGAGGAAGTCAAAAAGAAAAGGTACTTTATTCAATAAGGCACAAAACTCTTCACCTACATTTGAAGGACTAATAGACAAGAGCATTCCAATGGTATACAGCCTACACTACATCCCCACAAAACTACATTTCAAGAAAACTATTGGGAGTATTCATTTGCAAAATCAAAAGATCTGTGCGCCAACTTTGTACATGGAAACAATCCGACAAATTAAGAACAAAATTAATAAAGAATGATCACACACATTTTCAAGTCTCATCCATTATTTTTTTTTCCCAAAAAAAAAAAATCAAGAACGAAGTTCATAATGCATGAGCAAATCAAGCGAAGTTAGAGTGTACCGCAACCAACCGGAAAAAAATTCTTCACAAATCCTATTCCATAATCTGAAGAAGCGATGGCAGTGGCTCATGCACAGTGCGAGAGAAAGTGGGGAAGGAGAAAGAACGAAAGCAAGATCTGAATTCTATTGAGAAGTAGTATAAAAGCATAAAAAGAAGGAAACGCTTCGGAATGAAGGAGATTTCGATCAATCAGGGATGGTAGATGAGCTTTTTTAGGGTAGCGGCAAGTTCGAGTTGCAGATCTACTGGCGTGAAAATTCCCTTGGATCTACCCAACTGAAAATTCTTCCCTTGGAGTTGGTATGTTCCTTGAAGATGGAATAGGTCCTCAACCCCTTGATAACCCGTATCAAGAAACCTTGGAATCAATTGAAGGATGGAATCCGAATTTCCTAGGGAACAAATCTAGGAAATCAAGAACAACAAACACACAAATTCCGAATTTGTGTAATTTGCAAGTAATTACAGAAACTAGAGAGCAATTCTCTCAAGCTTGTAATGTCAAGAACCAAATTTTCATTTCATCAAATCTGCCCTTCAAGATGGCCGACGGCCACTATATGGATACAAGGTAGGGTTTACAAATTAGGGTTGCACAAGCTAGGGTTTCTTTAGGGCCAAATGGGCTACATGACTCTTTGGGCTACATGACTCAAATTACCATATAATTAAAACTAAACCCATTAACAAGACCCAATTACACTTAGTACATTAATAAATATGGTCTTGTCAATCTTGGTCTTCTCCCCATCCTTTTGGGCCGTTTGGATAAGTCCATTCAAGGCTTCCTTCATTTTCTTTGTTCTAGCCCTTGTCATCGGTCCATCAAGACCATGAAGTGGATCGAAGCTTGTTCTCGAGACCTTGCTATTGTCATCATTCTTCGGGTTCGAAGTCTCTACAATGCTTGTTGAATTCATATCAGTCCCCCCTTCTTCGAGAGGATTCGTCCTCGAATCCAGATCATCATAATCTGCAACGTCAAAAGGAGACAAATCAGCAACATTGAATGTAGTACTTACATTGTACTTACCAGGAAGGTCGATCTTGTAAGCGTTGTCATTGATTTTCGCGACAACTTGGAAAGGTCCATCTCCACGTGGATGTAATTTTGTCGACCTTTGTACTGGAAACCTTTCCTTGCGCATATGAACCCACACCCAATCTCCTGGTTCAAAAGTGACTCTCTTTCGACCTTTGTTTGCATTTCGAGCATAAGATTCATTCCTCTTCTCAATATTCAGCCGAACCTGCTCATGTAACTTCTGGACAAAGTCAGCCTTGCGCTTGCCATCTAAATTAAGCTGCTCCTTGATTGGCAAAGGTGAAAGATCCAAAGGTGTCAAAGGATTAAAGCCATACACAACTTCAAAAGGGGAATGGTTAGTAGCAGTATGAAGAGTTCTATTGTAAGCAAACTCACAAATAGGTAAACAATCCTCCCAATTTTTAAGATTCTTTTGCACAATGGCCCGAAGTAAAGTCCCAAAGTGCGATTAGTTACCTCTTTGGCCATCCGTTTGTGGATGACTCGTGGTAGAAAACAACAATTTAGTCCCTAACTTACCCCATAAAGTCTTCCAAAAATAACTAAGGAACTTTACATCACGATCACTGACAATGCTTCTCGGTATTCCATGTAGTCGAACTATCTCCTTAAAGAACAAATCAGCGACATGCTTTGCGTCATCAGATTTCCTGCAAGGTATGAAATGCGACATCTTAGAAAACCGATCAACAACCACAAAAATGGAGTCATTACCTCGTTGACTTCTTGGAAGTCCAAGGATAAAATCCATGGAAATTTCTGTCCAAGGTGAAGTTGGAACCGGTAATGGATGATACAACCCGTGTGGCTTGACCTGTAGACTTAGCTTGCCTGCAAGCAATGCAGTTAGCACAAATTCTTTCAATTTCCACTTTCATCTTAGGCCAATAAAAGTGCTCACGCAGAATCTCGTAAGGCTTTAAGACACCAAAATGTCCCATTAAACCACCGTTATGAGCTTCGAACTAATACCACGTATGGAACTCTTCGAACACACAACTGTCTTCTTTGAACAAGAAACCTTCAAATCGAAAAATTTGTTGAAAGCACCGTGTTCACAAGCAAAATAGACACTAGAAAACTCAGATCATTTGCATATAATTCTTTCATCAATTCAAAACCCAAAATTTTAGTGCCTAAAGTAGTAATAAGTGCAAACCTTCTAGACAAAGCATCAAGAACAACATTGTCTTTCCCTTTCTTATATTTGATAACATAGGAAAAGTGTCAATAAAAGAAACCCACTTAGCATGACGCTTACCTAAGTTAACTTGTCCCTTCAAGTGTTTGAGGGATTCATGATCGGTATGGATGATGAACTCCTTAGGATAAAGATAATGCTGCCAAGTCTCTAGAGCTCTTACCACCGCCAACATCTCTTTATCATATGTAGGGTAGTTCAAGGCTGCTCCACTTAGCTTCTCACTAAAGTACGCAATCGGACGCCCCTCTTGTTGAAGCACTGCTCCAATACCTATCCCGGAAGCATCACACTCAATTTCAAACATTAGATCAAAGTTAGGTAATGCTAAAACAGGTGAATGTGTTAACTCATGCTTAAGTAAATCAAATGCTTCTTGCTGCTTTTCACCCCATTCAAATTTTACATCTTTCTTAACTAACTCATTAAGGGATGCGGCCTTTGTGGAAAAGTCCTTCACAAACCTCCTATAGAAGCTTGTAAGGCCGTGAAAACTTCGGACCTCAGATGCCGAAGTAGGAATTGGCCAAGACCGAATGGCCTCCACTTTTTGCTCATCAACTTTAATTCCCTGTGCGCTAACAACAAAACCAAGAAAAACAACCTCCTCTACACAGAATGAGCATTTAGCTAAATTAGCAAAAAGTTTTTCTTTTCGCAAAGTCATCAAAACAAGTTTCAAATGTTCAGCATGCTCGTTAATGTCTTTGCTATACACCAATATGTCATCAAAGTACACCACAACAAATTTATTGATAAAAGAACGCAAGACATGATTCATAAGACGCATAAAGGTACTAGGAGCATTTGTCAAACCAAAAGGCATAACAAGCCACTCATACAAACCGAACTTGGTCTTAAAAGCTGTCTTCCATTCATCACCCTCTCTAATTCGAATTTGGTGGTATCCAGATTTTAAGTCAATTTTGGTGTACATCTTTGAACCATGCAACTCATCCAACATATCATCTAAACGTGGAATTGGGTGCCTATACTTAATGGTGATTTTATTAACAGCACGACAATCAGTACACATACGCCATTCACCAGTTTTCTTAGGCACAAGAATGACAGGAACTGCACATGGACTCAAAGATTCTCTTACCTGACCATGAGCTAAAAGATCTTCAACTTGCCGTTGTAGCTCTTTGGTCTCTTCAGGGTTGGACCGATATGCCGGTCGATTTGGTATGTTTGTGCCCGGTATGAAATCAATTTGATGTTCAATTCCTCTTTTGGGTGGCAGTGGCAACTCTTCAGGAAATACATCTCGGAATTCCTGCAATATGTCAGAAATCTCAACCGGTAGGTTGGATGGCAAATCAGCACTAAGTAGAACATTAGATTCACAACAAATAAGAAGAAACAAAACGCGATTAGTATGCAGACAATTATCAACATGTCGGACATTTGCATAAAAATTCGGCTGCTTCTTATTCACTGGACTCACTTTCTTCCTCTCAATATGTTCTACTTCATTTAACTCAATTTTCTTAGGCGTAGAATTCTCAAATTTTTCTTCTTTTCTCACAGGTAGTGCAGAATTCAATTTCATCATTTGCTCAAATTCGCCCTTTAAATGCAATTGAGATTCAAAAACTTGAGTAGGCGGCAAAGCGAAAGTAGTTTTTCTACCATTAACAAAGAAGGTGTACCTATTACTTGGTCCCACTGTGGGAAGCATCCCTGTCAAATTGCCAAGGTCTACCAAGTAATAGGTGACCAGCTTGCATAGGAGCCACATCACACAAGGCTCCGTCTTTGTATTTGTTGACTGAAAAATTCACCAAGACCTGTTTTGTGACTCTCACTTCTCCACTCTCATTGAACCATTGCAACCGGTATGGATTTGGATGCCGACGTGTGGGCAATCTCAGTTTATCTACAAGCAAGGTTGAAGCAATGTTAGTACAACTACCACTGTCAATAACAAGTATGCATACCTTCTCATTGATGGTGCATTTAGTGTGGAAGATATTCTGGCGTTGAACATCGTCTTCCTCTTTAATCTGAACATTTAAAGATCGCATAATCACCAATGATGGTCCTTCATCAGGGCCAAAAACATCTTCATCAGATTCCCCATTTTCTACAAGTGGTGGCATATCTTCATAGTCACTTTCATGTTCACTCTCACTTTCGATCGTGCCATCACCTCTGACAACCATAATTCGAGCATTAGGACACTCTCGTGCATAATGTCCCTTGCCTTGGCACTTGAAGCATGTAACCTCCCTGGCTGATTTTCTCACTTCACTTGATTTTTGAGTGTTTGGGACCACGGTTGGATTAGTTTTTGAGGTACTAGGGGTTGCGGCCTTTTTGAAGTCGGTGCTTAAATCCTTCTTAGGCCATGTAGACTTCAAGGTGTTTGAATTTGAAGTCTGTGGGGTTGAAAAGGTTCGGACACCCCTCTCCTTAAGCTGCCTCTCAGCTTTCATTGCCTTGTGATACATCTCATTGAGATCTTCATTGTTGGTCGATTTTACACGCAAGTGCACGTGATCGTTAACAAGTAATATAGAGTGAATATAATTTATCGTTCCCACAGAGACTAATGAATTATTAAATACCGAAATTAAAATAGTTCTAACTTTATTTGAAGAAAAAAAAATATTTTATGGATAAGCTAAATTAAAAGTAATTTTAAAACTTAATTAAAACTAAAATTAAAAACTAAACAAAGCAAGTTAATAGATTAAGTTGACGAAAGATCTAGGGTTTTTGATTTCACCATAACTAATCCATCCTAATATTAATCTATTTCTATAATCTAATTTAATTTCCTGGTTGATAGTCGAGATTCCCAAATTTATTTACTAGTCCCTCCCGAGATCTAATAAAAATCCTCCTAATTGCTAATTCACTATATTCCTATGTGAATTACAACAATTATGAAGTCATTAATTTCTATGGATTCTCATATAGCAACTACACAAACCATGTAGGTATATTCCTATCCTACATGCAATTTATGGCATTTATCTCAATGAACTTGACACATAACTCCTTTTCCAATTTGTTATGATTAACAAATCATCTAATTAGTGATCAAGTAATTAGAAGCATTAAGCACAAAGATAAATATTCAACCATAGAAAATTAAATCAAACTATATTAATAGAAAAATATTAAGACTTCATAGTTAGGCTACATCGAAACCCTAGAAAAAGAATTTAGTTCATATTAATATAAAAGAATATCACAAAAAATTTAAACATAATTGAAAAGAAAAATAAGAGATAAAATCCAAACAAAAGCCGTAGATGATTGGTACTTTAGCCAAAAAATTTCATAACAAAATACAAACTTAAATTACTAAAATTGCTAAATAAAACTAAAAACAAAAAAAAAAGGAAAGAAAAATACAATAACTAAACTAAACTAAAGGGAATAAGAAAAGATAAAACCCGTAGACTTGAAGACCAAGCAATCAAAATTCTGCTGTTTTGTTTGCTTCACCCGAAGTTCTAGAGGAAAAATAAATTCTGCTCCTTGCTTTGCACATCAAGCTTGGCGGCTGTTCTCTTTGCTAAACTACTGCAAACAACAAGAACAAAACAATGAAGAAAGATTGAAGAAAACAACAAGAGGAAGGCTGAAAAATTTTCTGAAAAACCGATGAAAGGATGCAAAAATTTGCTGAAGAAAGAAACCGTGAGCTACTGGTTTTGTAGACGAAAAACTGAGATGAAGTACAACTGAAATTTCTAAAGAAAAACCAAAGAGAACTACTGAAAAATTGCTAAGGAAAGAAAAGAAACTACTCCTAAACTAAGGAAGAAAGGAAAAGAAATATGCTGCTAAGAATGGGATTCGGCTGAAATGGGATGCTCTTCCTCCGTTCCAAGTCAAGCGCTATTTATAGGCAAGCCTTTGTCCAGATTTTTTCTTTTCTTGTTTCTTTCTTTGTTCTGCCGAAGGTGTTGTGTTGTTGTCATCCATGTGCTTGTCATCTTTTACAGCAAAGAAAGCAGCCCAAGCTTTGCTTTCCAAATGTCATTCTTGCTTCCCGAAGCTTTCCTCTCCTTTTTCTTTTTCTTTCTTAGTGTGCTTCACTACTGTTTCTTTCTTTTGCAGCCACAAACATGTGTTGTTGTCTTCCATGTGCTCAGTTTCTTTTACAGCAAGGAAAAGGGTCCTTTGTAGCTCATCTCCATAAAAGAATTGTTGAATGCATGTTCTCTCTTCATGCAGTAAGAATTGTTCGGATGGCCCAAGAAATGCAGCTGCTGGAATTTTTTCTTCTCTCTTTCTGTCCAGCTTTCTTTCTTTCTGTATTTTTATTTTTCCTTTCTTTTGCCCATGTAATACTGCATTTTGAAGATACTTTCTTGCTGTCCATGTGCATTTTTCTTCAGAAAAAGAAAAGAATGGCAGCTGGTTTGTTTCCTTTGCATGTGCTGTTTTTTTTCCTTTGCACTGGTTGTTTCCTTTCTGTCTTTCTTTCCCGTAGTGCAGCAGACTTTTGTTGCTAATCTTTCCTTTCTGCTTTGGCTGAGTAATAAGGCTTCTTATTACTGAAACTTACTATCAATCTGTGCTGCAAAACGTGAAGTAAACTGCTGCAATAATATGAACCCGTAGCTGAAGGAAATTTCAGAAAAAATCTTCAAGTTTCTGTCCAGTTTTGGTCATTTTTCTTCCAGAATTTGAGAAAACTTTCTTCATGAAAGTTTTTGCTCTCTTTCTTAGCTTTCCATATCATCTTGAATCATCTCATTTGGACGTATGTATCAAGAGTTATGAACTCCGGAAGATGAGTGAGTTTTCAAAGGATAATTTGGCCAAAATATGTAAAAACAAATTAAAACACAAGCCAATTTCTAACCAAAATGAATAAGAAAACTCTATATAAAATAGAGTTATCATTCATATTCTTGCATCTCTACAATGTGGGCAATATCCTTCCTTAGTCCTCCTAGGAATCGAGCCATAGTAGCTTCACTGTCTTCTTGAATGTTGACTCGAAGCATCGTAGTCTCCAACTCTTGGTAATAATCCTCCACAGTCCTATTTCCTTGGGTGATCTTTTGTAACTTGTTGAACATCTCCCTGTAGTATTGGTGTGGAACAAATCGCTTTTTCATGAGCTTCTTTAATTCATCCCAAGTACGAACAGGCCCTTCTTCATCACGTCTCCTTTCGGCCTGAATTTTGGTCCACCAGTTACGGGCATATCCCGCAAATTCAACCACAGCTAGCTTGACCTTCTTTTCCTCCGAATAGTTGTGCACTGTAAAAATACTTTCAATTTTATCAGACCATTCAAAGAAAGCTTCAGGATCTTGCTTACCAAAGAATTGAGGAATTTTCATTTTGATACATCCTAAATTGGAATCAATTCTAGAGTACGGTATTGACTTCCCGAAATGCCTCGAAGGCTTCATCATCATTGTCGTTGCCGTATGTGGTCTTTGTAGATCGAGAGGATTCGGCTCTCTCAGCTTTGAGCTCCTTGATGTCCTGTTGCAAACCTGAAACCAAAGTGTAAAATTTTGCTAACATCTCCTCATAGGATTCCTTAGAACCCGGTGGTGGTGGTGGTTGCCTCTCCATTATAGCTGCAAAGGTTAGCAAAGGAAATAAAACAGTTTATAAGTCCTCACTTCCCTTCCCAATTCCCTAAATTCACTCACCAAGTGTTTGAGTACTCTCGGGCTTATAAAAGTGAGGGGTCGGATTCACACCACTCAATTTGCTCTTCTGTTTCTATTCTTACTCAAACAATGTTACACAAAGGAATTTACAACAAGTTAATGCAGCTGGACAATGAGATTAGAATGAATTCTAAGGAACCAAAGAAAACAGTACCAAAAATCACAAGAATTCGAAAATTTTTTGGCAAGGAAGAATGAATTCAAGGAATCAATGAAAACAGTACCAAAAATACAAGAATTCAATTTTTTTGGTAAGAAATTTGGACAAACTGAATGCAAATTCAGAATCTACACGAAAAATCAGTGAGACACACAAAATTTCAGAATTTTCGGATCACAATTCAAGACACTTGAAGAACAAGAAATTTGGACAAAGCAGCTTGTATATTGGTGGTCGGTCTCAGCCCTTCCAAATTCTGGAATTGGTCAAGGATGTTTCTGGGTTCAAAATATGGTAGAAGGGATGTATTTGGATAAGTAGAAGGATAATCACAAACTGGAAAACAATCCAAAGTTCAATCGGAAATGCAAATCTGTTTTTCCGAAATCAGAAAAAAAAGGATTTTTGGCATGGTAACTTCAAAAGGTCATAACTTTCTACTCCGATGTCGGATTTTGCTCCGTAAGTACTCAAATCGAAGCTCTCGGAGAGATCTACAAGTAGACGGCCGAAGGCAGTCCGTTGGGACTTTGGGGGTCAAAAAATAACGCTAAGACCACCTACTGTCCGCCTCAAATTTTCTGCTCAAGTTCCAACAAAGAACTTGATTTTTGCCACAACTACTTACTGTCCGATTCTCTCCCTTTTTTTTTTTAATCTCTTTTTTTTTTTTTTTAATCTTACCAAGGCATAAACAACAATTGGATCAGCACAGCAAATTTTTTTTTTTTTATTTCAGTAAGGCATAAACAACAATTTCAGCCGCAAGGTATGGATTCATCAAGAAAGCAAAGGTACGGTTTTGTCTAATATTTTGGAAGCAAGCCGAAACCAACACATCAATACAAAAACAGAATTTGCTTCATCAATACAAGAACATACCAATGATGATGATATTCAGAACAACAAAAAGATTGAGGATATAAAGAGCATACCAATGATGATGATATTCAAAACAACAAGAAGATTGAGGAGATAAAGAACATACCAATGATGATGATTTTTTTTTTTGTACGGTAAAAGAAAAGATATGAACAGCTTGGGAACCAAGACTGCTCTGATACCAACTGGCGTGAAAATTCCCTTGGATCTACCCAACTGAAAATTCTTCCCTTGGAGTTGGTATGTTCCTTGAAGATGGAATAGGTCCTCAACCCCTTGATAACCCGTATCAAGAAACCTTGGAATCAATTGAAGGATGGAATCCGAATTTCCTAGCGAACAAATCTAGGGAATCAAGAACAACAAACACACAAATTCGAATTTGTGTAATTTGCAAGTAATTACGAAACTAGAGAGCAATTCTCTCAAGCTTGTAATGTCAAGAACCAAATTTTCATTTCATCAAATCTGCCCTTCAAGATGGCCGACGGCCACTATATGGATACAAGGTAGGGTTTACAAATTAGGGTTGCACAAGCTAGGGTTTCTTTAGGGCCAAATGGGCTACATGACTCTTTGGGCTACATGACTCAAATTACCATATAATTAAAACTAAACCCATTAACAAGACCCAATTACACTTAGTACATTAATAAATATGGTCTTGTCAATCTTGGTCTTCTCCCCATCCTTTTGGGCCGTTTGGATAAGTCCATTCAAGGCTTCCTTCATTTTCTTTGTTCTAGCCCTTGTCATCGGTCCATCAAGACCTTGAAGTGGATCGAAGCTTGTTCTCGAGACCTTGCTATTGTCATCATTCTTCGGGTTCGAAGTCTCTACAATGCTTGTTGAATTCATATCATCTACAGGAGAAGCTGGGGAGAGCTGGGGAGATGCTGAAGGAGACAATGGAGCTGAATGATAAAATTGGGAGGAAAATAAATTTGGCAATTATGAGCTGCACCTAAATTCCAATTCGGAACTAATGGGATTGAATTTCAATTCCTTTGAACCAAACAAAGGAATTAGGGCATGCATATAAATAAGGCTGTAATGAATTGTAATTCCTTTCAACCAAACGCGCTGTTAGTGATGGTCTCAACCTTAGAGTGGTCAACTTGAATCCCTTTTTTACTAACCACAAAATCTAAAAACATATTTTCTTTGATACAAAATGTACACTTTTTGAGGTTAGCAGGAAACTTAACTTCATGCAAAGTACTTAGCACTTGACATAGATGATCAATATATTCATGCAAGTCTTTGCTATGAATCAAGCTATCACCAAAGTAAACCACAACAAATTCACCAATAAAACGTCTCAAAACATGGTTCATTAATCTCATGAATGTACTAGGTGCATTAGATAAACCAAAAGGTATTACTAAACATTCATAATGACCAAATTTTGTTTTAAAGGACATTTTCCATTTATCACGTTCTTTTATGCAATTTAATGATAACCAAATTTAAGAACAATTTTAGTGAACACATATGTAAATCTTCAAGCATATCATCATGCCTAGGGATGGGGTGGCGATATTTAATGGTAATTTTGTTAATAGCTCTACAATCTTCAAATATTCGCTATGAACCATCTTTTTTAGGAATTAGAATTACCAGTACCACACATGGCGAAATTGATTCACGAACGTGGCCCTTGGAAAGCTACTTGTCCACTTGCCTTTTTAATTCCTTGGTCTTTTCAGGATTGAATCTTTACGTGGGACAATTTGGAATCACTGCTCTACAAACAAAGTCAATTGATGCTTAATCCCACGGATTGGCGGAACCCATTGGGAATCTCCTCTAGAAACATGTCCTCAAAATTCGCAAGAGCAAAGACAACTTCACTAGGCAAATTAGAGGTTTGATCATATGTAGAAAAACAGGATTATTGCTAGAAAAAAGTGCAACAAGAAGCCAATTACAATTCAAATTTCTATCCACATCCCTAACACTTATGAATAAATTACCTTTTTTTTACTCTCTCTTGCAATTTTTCACTCAACTCTTTTCTTTCTT
This sequence comes from Gynochthodes officinalis, assembly GCA_020080225.1. NCBI lineage: Eukaryota > Viridiplantae > Streptophyta > Magnoliopsida > Gentianales > Rubiaceae > Gynochthodes > Gynochthodes officinalis. The sequence goes on along the minus strand of CM034618.1, from coordinate 41,258,457 downwards.
TTATAGATATCCTAACCTCACGCAACTCAGATTTTACCTCCTCTCTCTTCTTGGGTTTTACCTCTCTTTCCACTCTTTTCTTCTCTCCCTCATTTAGCTTTTGTGTACTTCCTTTAAGCCTTTTATCTCTATCACTTTTTATTCTAAGATGTTCATTGTACACTATAGAAAAGATCATGGTTAAAAAGCTTCATCAGAAGGTTTGGTTACACATAGAGAAGAAAACTGAACAATATGCAAAAAGTGCAAACAAAGAGTGCAACCAAATGATCTTCAAACCTGGAGATTGGGTTTGGGTTCATATGCATAAAGAGAGACTTCCAATATCTAGGAGGGCCAAATTGCATCCTCGTGGGGATGGACCTTTCCAAGTTGTGGTTCGCATGAACAACAATGCCCACATACTTGATCTACTTGATGAGTACGAAGTTAGAGCTACATTTAACGTTGTTGATCTTTCTCCCTTTGAATTTGATGTACAATTTGCCAATTTGAGGACAAATCCTTTTGAGTAGAAGGGAATAATGGAGATTCAATAGTAGAGCTCAAGAATATTCAAGCTAAGAGAAGACAGGTGTGGACTTGAAACTTGGAGATGTGAAGCGAGGAGTTCAAGGTGTGATCCCCAAGTTCCAAGCTCAATTGGATCCACTTTCAAATATACATGGGCCAATGACATGGACTAGAGCTAAAAAGATGAAGGAGGCACTCAATGGACTTATTAAGAAATTGAAATTTAAAAAGAGTCCAAGATTGGAAAGATCAAACCCAAATTAATTAATGTGTTAAGTGTTTTAGTTAATGAGCCAAATAGCTAAGCCTTTATTATGATTTTCAGCCCAAAATAAGTTTAGCTTGAAGTTACATGGCCGCCATTTTAAGTTTGTTGACTATTTTCTTCCATATTTGAAAAATAGGTAATGTTTCTTGTTATTTTAAAGGGATGAATTTTTCTAATTATATTCCTAATAATTTGAATTTTTTATTTAGTATTATTTTAGTTTAGGTATGTTGGTTGGAGGATCTAGAAGAGTTACCTAAAAGTACTTCAACCAATAAGAGTCTCTTGTCATAGGTTTTTAGTAAGTTTCTTGTTTTCAAAATTACCATGTAATGGCAGAATTTTACCCTATAAATAGAGGGTTAAAGGATGCCCGTTCCAGCTATTCATCAATAAAATTTTGAGGTTTTTCCTTTCACTTTTGAGTTCTTTTGAGAACTTGTTTGGACTTTGCATAGTTTTCTTTGTAGAATTTTTGTATTATCAACTAAGTTTAAATCCCCTTAGTTGTGGCTAAATTCTATACCTTGTTGTTAGTCTAACTTGTTCTTCAAGTTTTGGCCAAAGTGGGGTTCATCTCTAGGTATTTTTCTAGTTCAATTTGCGGGAAAGTCTTGGACACATTCTAATTACTCTTGGCCGGTTTAAAAGTGTTCATTACCTGTAAGTTCGTATCACTGGGTGATAAAGTTTGTCCCTTTTCTTTTTGTTGCCCATTAATGAAAGAACTTAGAATTGCTATCCCTAGACTTCATCCAATGTATTTTGGCTCTTTGGTGCCAATAATCTCTGAGATACCTAATTAGCTCTTCCAACTCTTGCTGCAGCTCACTATGCTTCCACTAACCTGTTTCATGTTAAACTTCCTTTTGAGCCCATTCTAATTTTTCTGACATGACTTTTATCTTTTCTTCTAATTGACCATATGACATTTTGTTCCATCTGCACATGTGAATGATTGCTTTCTGGATTTTTTTATTTAATTCCACCATCTTGTCTATCAGCCAGAGTACTTGATACTCCACTGATGTCCAAATGATCTGCCTTGTAGTGTCATTCCTTGTCTAGAAACTTTCAAACCATCTTCTCTTCATTTTCCTTCCTCTACCAAGATGACAACTTTTGTCTAGGATCATTGGTCCATAGTCTTATCAAAATATTGGGAGATTTCGAATTCTTGCTCTTGGAAACGGTTCTATCCACTACGAGTTTGCTACTAGCCTATCTAGCCTCTCATAAATTCTACTTTCACCCTTCCTACCATTTGACTAGATGAACCAAATTCCAAATTGTTTAATCTCTGTCAATCCCAATGTGTTGAGGACCATTTTTAATTTCTCTGAATCCCTTGATTTGAATGGACTACCTCCCAGCTTGTCATCTTGGCTCCAAATTTGATTGAAATCACCTGCAACGGCTTTTTGCTCTTTGAGTTTATTGAGCATTTCTTCCCATAAGCCTTCTCTTTTACCTACTTATGGATATCCATAGATGAGAAATAAAATCCATTCTTGCCTAAAACTTCTCTTATCAATGAACAGATGTGATTTTAAGATTTCTCCATTACTGAGATTTCCATTTCATCATTCCAAGCCACACATAGTCCTCATTTTTGGCTTTCAGGATCCACAACTTCCCACTTTGTGAATTTAGATGCTGAGAGCCATCTTTCTAATGATTTTCTACTACATTTTGTCTCCATGATGAATATGATGTTTAGATTATGTACGAACTTAAAGGCAATGAATACCTTTAAAACCGCCAAGAGTAATCAGAGTATGTCCAAGACTTTCACACAAATTTAATTAGATGGATCCCTAAGAATAATCCCACCTTTGGCCAAAACTTGAAGGACAAGTTAGAACAACAACAAGATTCAGAATCCAGCCACAACTAAGGGGCTCTAAACTTAGTTGATAATACAAAAAGAAATTTACAAAGAAAACTATGCAAAGTTCGCACAAGTTTCCAAAAGAACTCAAAAGTGAAGAAAAAAGCCCACAATTTCATTGATGAAAAGGATGATAGAAGTGGTGGCCAAGACTCTCTATTTATAGGATGGATCTTTGAACAGTTTTTGAGTCCAAATACAAAATCATAAAGATGTGCGAAAAATGAAGACCACTATGGACTTGGGTTTGCATCAGATTATGTGAATGGGTTAGCCTATTCAACACATGAACTGTAAGAGAATGACCCAATCCTCTACAGTTCCAACATAGAAGACTCATTGCATTTTGGGTGATTGATTTAGTTCAATCACCAAAAAAACCCTCTCCATCTTCCATCATATTGGACATCACCAAATTTATAATTTCTGTTAACATGGAAGCCAAGACAACTACCTCAATGATTATTCCCATTTTTTTTCTGGATCACCAAGTCGGTATTTGATCACAACTTGTCTTAGTTCCTCTTGAACATGGGGATCCTCCATCGCTTTTCTTTGAAAACCTATGACCTACATGTCTTGGATGAGTTCTCTCTTCCTCTTTGACGACTTTGGTAGTGTCACTGATGGTTCTTCGTTGAGGCTTCATGTTAGAGCTTGAAAATGGAGCTCCTACTGATATTGCTCTCTTGCATTCCAACTTTGTAAATTTGCAATTAGATTTTCCATGTCCTGCCCTAGTTGGTATTCTTTGTTATTGATTTCCTACTCCTCTTATTTTTCATTTATCTCTTCTAGCATGAATTGATGTTGTCGTCTACCTAGTTGGGCTATGAGGTGGGACTCTCATTTCTTTCTACATTGAGGTATTGCTTCATCATCAAGCATTTTGAATAATCTTTAATTTCCTTGTAAATTTTTCCCCTCTATGTTATATTCCAAGAGAAAATGTTGTTTTGGTCATTCTACAGCATTTAGGACAATGAGCAAGGTATTTTTATTGGGCCACTTCTTGTTGCCGGTGTCCCAGATCTCCTTTGATAGGCCAAAATCTCTTGATTTTTTATTTGTCCCGCTGGAACCTTCTTTCTTTTTTGGGCCAATTTTCCTTCTTCCTCTTCCTATTCCCCTTTTTTTTCTTTTCCTCCTTTGTTAGGTTTCTTTCTCTTCTTGTTAGTTCTAGGTTCATTTCACTTGATGACTTCGAGCCCAATTTGCCTTCTTGGGCTTGCACTTGTTCTTGGGTCATGTTTTTGCTGAAGGTAGACCTTCTTTCTCTGCCCAATGTGTCTGTCGTTTCCTCTTCATTCCTAGCCAAATTATTTTCAACCCATTCGTAGAAATCATTTAAGAGTTTGGTTGATTCAATTGTTCTATCAAGGATAGGATCTTAATTGTCTCTATATCCACCTTGCCATCATTCAGTCTTGTTAAGAGTTGGAATTCTATTGTGAAATCAAAGCCTTGCTTGCTCTTGTCAATCAACATATCATTGCTTGCTCCTATCTATATTCATGATGACCATTCTATTGGTGAATAATGGGTGGAACAACCACACTGGTGGTTGTTCAATGTTGATCGAAACAGTGGCTTGTATCTGGTTCTCAACAATCTGGAATTCTTCCTCTATAATGGCCCCATTTCCCAAGTTTTATGACTCTTCTCAGTGTATGATTTTGTTGTTCAGGTTCAGTACCTAAAGGGCCAAAGATGGGAAATCTTCTAGGAGTAGGAGGTCTCCCTCAATCTGGTTTTGTTCCTCTTGGGTTGGTCCTAGCAGGATTACTTCTGTGAGCTCTTAATTCAATGGGATTCGATCTTGGTTGAGGGTGTTTCCTACCATTTGCTCTGTAGTTGCATTATTCACTTACTGACCTCCTACCATTTGCTCCATAGCTGCATTATTCACTTGCTGACCTCTTCCTGGTTCATCATTTTGTATAGGTTGGAACTATTTCTCTAGGGTCCGTATGTTAGGTTCATTTTGAAAAAAAGAATGAAACCTAAAACCATCAGTGAAATGGTCTCCATTTGAGGACTGGAAGAATGTAGTTAATTCATACAGTTATCCCTCTAGGATTCTTGTGAACCTTCTATATAGCATGTGTCTGTATGCTCTAATGGAGCTCGAGTACATCTCTTGCTGGTCATCTAAGTGGATTGGTAGACCTAGCCTTTCTCTTAACCTTTCAAAACAATCATCTAGGTATAGGTCGAGAAGCTTATCATCTCTTATCTTGCATCTATTGAAGGTGTGGCCAATTGTTCCACATCGTCTGTATACTTCGTAGAGCCTCTCATAAGAACATGATACCCATGTAATGCTGCCATTCTGGAATTTTAGATAGAATCTTGGTATTAGAGGCTGGTTTATGTCAATCTAGACTTTGGCCTTAAGAAATCTTGTGTTTATGGCATGTACCACTCTCGCTCTGACTTCATGGATTTTTCCCACCATTTCATCAATCTTCGTTGAAGCTCTAGAACTAAAACATTTTATCGGGATACCTATAATCCTAACCCAAATTCAATTGAGTGAATCTAATTCTGCTGAATATCATGTTGGGTTCCCATTTTCTGAGGACTAGTAGGGCCTAGCCCATGCATAAGGCCCATTTTGTAGAATCGCATGCATTTGGTCAACATTTGGGAATTCGAATTATGAAAAAATTAGGATCACTGCCCACCACGTATATCTCCTCCCCTCAAAATTGTTGTACATAAGTTTTCATCCTATTAAAACTAAAGCTTTTGTAGTCCAGTAGGCAACCAACCAGGCAGTTGCTATAGTAAAGGTACTTTATTCTGTGTCTCCATTGATGATGTCTAGGACTACTCCTCTTCGAAATGATCTATGCACATTCCTATTTAGCTTGTTTCCCTGTGGTATGTCCTGTCTTTCCTCTAAATATTCAAATCCTTGTAAAAATATATTGCTATCTAACGAGTGATCCTCTGTGAAATTACTATCCATGCTGTTGGAACCAATCATATGATGATGGTATATGCATATATTGTATCATAATGTTCATAATTAATGGCACTGATTATTATGTTTATCTTATATCTGCGTTTTATGAAATAAACATAATAATGTCCCAAGAATTTAATTATTCTAAAATTATTCCTAGTCGAGTATTATCATTAAATGGGACAATGATAATGCATTAAGACTAGTATGTGTAATGATTGATGAAATTGTTCATGATATGAGATATCAAGTCAACACATGGGTACATGTTAGAGAACAATGTACTGGATTGACCCGCCATGAAAAATATTACATGGATTATTATATGAAGTGTCATAAATATTTCTCATAGTGATGATGGTGTAAATAATCCTTAGACTTGAGATCCTCAGAGATCCCAACATGAGGAGTTGCATGTTTTGATACTACCAAACGTTACCCGTAACAGGGTGAACTATAAAAGTAGTAATTGGATATGTAATAAATCATGCAGTGGGATGTTAAGTGATCAAGAATGGATTTGTCCCTCTTATATAATGAGAGTGATATATTTGGGCCTTTTGATTGAGTAAGACCATAAAATGCATGGCCGTGCTCAAATGAGTCGATATGTATATTGCACTCATTTGCTTAGATGTGTCTACTCGGGAATCAAGAAATGAAAAGATTGAACTATACGAGCATGACACGATCCATGGCTTGTGTTCGATCAAGATATCTAGGGCAAAGGGATTTAATTACACAATAATATCTATCACAAGAAAAGTAATGTCGAATTACTAATATTTTCATGACTTGGGTAGTATTGATGTGTTGCTGGACACCGCTCATTACTTTTGGCATAAAATATATTTTATGTCAATGCCAACGTTATGAGAACCTATTGGGTCGCACAATTAGATCGTATCCAAAAGAAGTGCAAAATTCATGTGATGAAATTTTGGTTAATTTAAGAATCCTATTGAGAATAGGAATCTATCGGGTTTTCGTTTTAAAACGGTTTTGGATTTAAGGCGAAAAGATTTTGGTTCTATTAATATTAATAAATCCAAAATGAGTTTTAGATTTATTAATAATAATCAAAATGGATTTTATTATTGGAAAATGAAAAGACAACCATTCACTGAAAATGAAAAGGCAACATATTGCAATTCATTTTATAAAAATGAAAAGGCAGCCATTCATTGGAAAATGGAAAGGCAACCATATGCAACATGTTGCAATTCAATTTCTAGAATATGAAATGTGAAAGGGAAGCTGTTTCACATGGATGAATTATTGAATTCAGATCAAGGAAACCGAAGGGACACTTTCATTGAGAGAGTTTTCTTTTTAAGCTTTCTTTGTTGAAGAAAACTTTGTGCTATTCTTGGTGCACGAAATTTCTTCTTTTCTTCTTCTCTTGTTCAATATAGACACCAGTCCTTATTTGAGAAATAAGAACAAAACCGAAATTTGAGTTGAGAACTCAAAATAGAAAACCAATCCTTAAGTTGAGAACTTGAGGGAATACCAAGTAACAAAATCTTAGCTAGCACTAAAAGAATTTTGTTATTTCTTTCTTTAGTTAATTGTTTGACAATTAACTTGAGGCTTGGAGACGATCGTGTGGATACCATAGAGGCAAGGCTAGATTGGTCTTGCTTGTGATTCGACAATCAACAATCTCCCACAATCAACAAGGCTACACTACCGGTAAGGTAACAATCTTCACTACCAATTTGATTTCACTTCGTATGGATCCTTGGAGGAAACCAAAAAATTTTAAATTTCCGCTGCGTTCTTTGATTTGGTTTCCTACAGTGGTATCATAGCCACTTACGAAGGCTCAAATTGATTTTAAGTGAGAAGCATGCTTGTTTGATTAAATTGTTTATGAACTAGTATGCTGAAATTTGGATCTGATGAATATGTTCATTAAATCTGGATTTTAATGAAACATATATGATGTGTTTATGTCTATTAAATCAGTTTAGGGTATTCTCTAAAGTGTTATTGTTGGATATGAATAATATGAGATATATATATGTGATATATATATGAATATGCATGGAAGAAACAAAGTTCAGCTTTTCTGGAATTTTAATGTTGAATTTCGGGTTTTCTTAATTCTCTTGAGTTTTGGTTTTGATAAAATTTATTAAAATTCAAAATAAGATATGTTGAATCATATTGAGTCCAAATATGTATATGATGCATAATATTGACTTCGGATTTTTTCTAGAAAATTTGATAAACTCCGGTTTTGTGCTTTGTGCTATTTTCGGTTGGACAAAAATCCTAGTTTTGGTTATTACAATTTTTTTTGGAGGCTATTTCGGTTTCAATCTTTATTTTGAGGCTGAAATTAATATGTGAGATATATATGTGTGTGATATATATATCTATATATAATATTAAGAGCAAATTGCAATTTTAAACCCAAACCTTCCATGCATAATATATTATTCAAAATCTGAATATTTGATTTAATGTTAATTGTTATTAATTAATTAGATTAATATATTTAATTGACAATCATATATGAAATGCACATTTTGTGATAATTAAGCATGGTGCATAGTTATAGCCCTTAACCCAATGTGATTGGAAATGGTTTTGTAATGGTTGTAACTAAATATGACCTGCGTGTCATGCCTTGCTAAATTTCTAGTTGTACATTCTTTTCTCATCTAACTCCCCTCGAATGTAAATCGAGGTTTCTTGAAAAATGTAATAGTTAGATTAGAGATAGGATTAGTCTAGAAATCAAGGAGTTCATGACCATATGAAGACGACCAAAGGAGGCACTTGGAGAAGTTGCTAATACCCTTAGGTTGACCTTTTGGTTCTCTCATTGGCTTGAGAGAATCAACTTAGTTTGGGCTATAACTATGTTACTTTATTTTCTTGTTCATGTATGAGATGCATGTTGTGTATGGTTATTGGTTAAATATATGATGAGATCATGTATGTAATAATTAGTTAGAAAATTATGTGATTAATTGGACTAATAATTACAATAACCAATTCAAACAAAATGGTGAGATTTTAAACAAATTCCTCAAACCAAATATTAAGTCTAAGATGCCTTCCAATGCCTAGCACTCGTCAAGGCTTCGATTGATCATGTGTAGGCTTGCCAAAGCAAGGTGCTATGATCCATCTTAGTGAGACGCGACAGGATAATAGCAATATCCGATTGCTAACCATTGGGTTAGACTTAACTAGGTGAACTCAATAGGATTGAGACCTAAAGGCATAGAGTTGGGCTTTAGCTTATTAGATGAGCTAGAACAAAGAGTTATTCACCCAACTATCCAAGAGTTATATGGGATATAATTGACAAATGTTGTCTACCTAAATAGCCGAGTTTTGGGCGATTAGCCAAAGCTAACTCAAAATTAGGTGAAATATGGATCTTGGTCCACTAGAAAGATATTAGATTAATCTTTCCGAATTAATATTGAGGGTTATTAATTTGAATAAAATAGTGGGAGTAACATTTAACAAAAGTCCATATTAAATGTTAACATTCATGATACTTATTTTGCATATTTCTGTTGTAGATAACCATGGCAAATAACACTAACAATAACACGTTATCACTGCGATCCGTCCTTGAGAAGGATAAGTTAAATGGGACAAATTTCCTAGATTGGTACAGGAACTTGAGGATAGTCCTCAAGCATGAGAAAAAGATATATGTCCTAGAAGGACCCTTACCTCAGGAACCTAAGGATGGCGCTACAAGAGTTGAAAAAGATGCTTATAGGAAGCATCAAAATGATGCTCTAGACGTTGCTTGCCTCATGCTTGCTACCATGAACCTTGAGCTTCAGAAGCAACATGAGAACATGCAGGCGTATGATATGATTCAACACCTTAAGCAACTATATAAGGAGCAAGCTCGTCAAGAGAGATTTGATATCTCTAAGGCGTTATTCCAAAGGTCAAAATGGCGAGGAGCTCCTATTGGAGCTCATGTACTCAAAATGATTGGGTACATAGAAAGCCTTGAAAGATTAGGTTTTCCATTAGGCCGAGAGTTGGCCACTGACGTTATCTTGCAATCGTTGCCAGATAGCTATGGTCAATTCATTCTTAATTACAATATGAATGAAATTGACAAAACTTGGCCACAGTTACTAGGCATGTTGAGAACTGCCGAAGCTAACATGAAGAAGTCTAAGCCCAACAGTGTCCTCATGATTAATAAGGGCCATAAGAAGGGTAAGACAAAATCAAAAGGAAAGGACAAGAAAGTCAAGTCCAAGTCCTTTACAACTGCACTAAAACCTAAAAGAAAGGTTGCCAAGGTTGCTAAGGAAGGGAAATGTTTCCATTGCGGTGAGACCGGACATTGGAAGAGAAACTGCAAGGTTTACCCGGAAGAACTTAAGAAGAAGAGGAATGAAAATTCCACTTCAGGTATTCATGTTATAGAAATTAATTTATCTACCTCTTCTTTATGGGTATTAGATACCGGATGTGGTTCTCACATTTGTGTGAATGTGCAGGAACTGAGAAAAAGTAGAACTTTGGCTAAAGGTGAAGTCGACCTACGCGAGGGGAATGGAGCAAGGGTTGCTGCATTAGCTGTGGGGACTTATGTCTTGAAACTGCCCTCAGGGCTTGTTTTAGAACTAAATAATTGCTATTATGTGCCTTCCATTACGAAGAATCTTATTTCGATTTCTTGTTTAGGCGAGTGGATTTACATTTATAATAAAAAACAAATGTTGTTCCTTTTATTTAAATGATATCTTCTATGGAAGTGCACAAATGGTTAGTGGCCTTTATGTTCTAAATCTTGACATGCCTATCTATAACGTAAATACTAAAAGGATTAAATTAGATAATTTTAATCCAACTTATCTCCTGCATTGTCGTCAGGCCATATAAATGAAAATCGCATATCCAGACTCCATAAAGATGGACTTTTGGACTCATTCGATTTTGAATCATATGAGAAATGTGAATCATGTTTATTGGGCAAGATGACCAAAGCCCCCTTCACAAAACATAGTGAAAGGGCAAGCAATGTATTGGAATTAATACATGCGATGTATGTGGACCATTCAATACACAAGCTAGAGGTGGTTTTCAATACTTCATTACATTCTTGTATCGACGATGTAGATACGGCTATGTGTATCTTATGAGACACAAGTCAGAATCATTTGAAAAATTCAAAGAATTCAAGAATGAAGTCCAAAACCAACTTGGTAAGAGTATTAAAATACTTCGATCTGATCGAAGAGGTGAATACTTAAGCCAAGAGTTCAATGACTATCTAAAAGAGTGTGGGATAGTCTCACAACTTACTCCTCTTGGAACACCACAATGGAATGGTGTGTCTGAGAGGAGAAATCGAACTTTGTTAGACATGGTTTGGTCCATGATGAGTCATGCAGATCTTCCAAAATCCTTCTGGCGACATGCTTTACTTACAGCTATTTTCACACTAAACCGAGTTCCATCTAAATCAATTCAAAAGACACCATATGAGATATGGATTGGGAAGCGTCCTAATATGTCTTTTATGAAGATTTGGGGATGTGAGACTTACGTCAAACATCAAGTCTCCGAAAAACTTAGACCCAAATCTGATAAATGTAATTTTGTGGGGTATCCTAAAGAAACAAAAGGATACTATTTCTATTTTCCCAATGAGAACAAAGTGTTTGTTGCTCGGACTGGTGTTTTTCTAGAAAAGGAATTTATTTCTAGAAAAACTAGTGGGAGACAAATAGAACTTGAAGAAATTCAAGAACCACAAAATATTACTGAACTTGATGAAATGGAAATTGAGCAAACACCACAAAAGGTTGTGGAACAAGTTGTTCAAGAGACACAAGCCCCACGTAGGTCTACTAGGATTCATCATGAGCCACAGAGATATGGATTTCTTGTGACTAAAAATGGTGACATCTTGCTAATAGATCAAGATGAACCTACGACCTATCAAGAAGCTATATCGGGGCCAGACTCTGAGAAATGGCTTGAAGCCATGAGATCTGAGATGGAATCCATGTATACAAACCAAGTGTGGACTTTGGTTGATCCACCTGAAGGAGTAAAACCCATAGGGTGCAAATGGGTCTTCAAAAAGAAGACTGACATGGATGGTGAAGTACATACCTTTAAGGGACGATTGGTTGCAAAAGGTTTTAAACAAGTTCATGGTATAGACTATGACGAGACTTTTTCACCAGTCGCAATGCTTAAATCTATCAGGATCTTGCTTGCGATAGCTGCATTCCATGATTATGAAATCTGGCAAATGGATATCAAAACTGCTTTCCTTAATGGAAATCTTCTCGAGGATGTGTACATGACACAACCTGAGGGTTTTGTCGATCCGAAAAATGCTAGAAAGGTTTGTAAGCTACAACAATCCATTTATGGGTTGAAACAAGCTTCTCGAAGTTGGAATCTTCGGTTCGATGATACAATCAAAGAGTTTGGTTTCATCAAGAATGAAGATGAACCTTGTGTTTACAAGAAGGTTAGTGGGAGTACTGTTGTCTTCCTAGTATTGTATGTAGATGACATACTACTTATTGGGAATGACATTCCATCTTTACAGTCTGTAAAGAAATGGCTAGGAAGTTGTTTTTCAATGAAAGACTTAGGTGAGGCAACCTACATATTAGGTATCAAAATCTATAGAGATAGATCAAAGAGATTGATTGGCCTAAGCCAAAGGACATACAAAGATAAAGTGCTAAAGCGGTTTAGCATGCAAGAATCTAAGAAAGGATTCTTACCTATGGGGCATGGAATTACTCTCTCGAAGGAACATTGTCCTTCGACACAAGAAGAGAGACAACGCATGAGTAGGATTCCATATACATCAGCTATTGGATCTATCATGTACACCATGCTATGTACTCGTCCCGATGTCTCATATGCTTTGAGCTTAACGAGTAGATATCAAGTAGATCCCGGTGAACGTCACTGGATCACTGTCAAAAATATCCTTAAGTACTTGAGAAGGACTAAGGATACATTCTTGATATATGGAGGTGAGGAAGAGCTCAATGTAACTGGTTACACTGACGCAAGCTTCCAAACTGACAAGGATGACTACCGATCGCAATCGGGTTATGTGTTTTGCTTAAATGGTGGTGCTGTGAGCTGGAAGAGTTCAAAGCATACAACAATAGCCGATTCTACAACAGAGGCCGAGTATATTGCTGCTTCTGATGCAGCAAAAGAGATAGTTTGGATCAAGAAGTTCATTACAGAACTTGGGGTTGTACCTAGCATTGCCAATCCAATTGTGCTCTATTGTGACAATAATGGAGCCATTCCGCAAGCTAAAGAACCCAGATCTCACCAATGTTCCAAACATATACTTCGACATTTCCATCTTATCCGAGAGATAATTGAGAGAGAGGATGTGAAAATATGCAAAGTACCAACTGATGATAATATAGCTGACCCACTGACAAAGCCTCTGGCGCAGCAGAAGCATGATCGTCATACTAGATCATTAGGCATTAGAGAGATGTCTGATTGGTCTTAGTTCAAGTGTAGATCATTAGGCATTAGAGAGATGTCTGATTGGTCTTAGTTCAAGTGGGAGTTTGTTGGATTATGCCCTAAGAACCAATCATATGATGATGGTATATGCATATATTGTATCATAATGTTCATAATTAATGGCACTAATTATTATGTTTATCTTATATCTGCGTTTTATGAAATAAACATAATAATGTCCTAAGAATTTAATTATTCTAAAATTATTCCTAGTCGAGTATTATCATTAATGGGACAATGATAATGCATTAAGACTAGTATGTGTAGTGATTGATGAAATTGTTCATGATATGAGATATCAAGTCAACAAATGGGTACATGTTAGAGAACAATGTACTGGATTGACCCGCCATGAAAAATATTACATGGATTATTATATGAAGTGTCATAAATATTTCTCATAGTGATGATGGTGTAAATAATCCTTAGACTTGAGATCCTCAGAGATCCCAACATGAGGAGTTGCATGTTTTGATACTACCAAACGTTACCCGTAACAGGGTGAATTATAAAAGTAGTAATTGGATATGTAATAAATCATGCAGTGGGATGTCAAGTGATCAAGAAAGGATTTGTCCCTCTTATATAATGAGAGTGATATCTTTCGGCCTCTTGATTGAGTAAGACCATAAAATGCATGGCCGTGCTCAAATGAGTCGATATGTGATATCGGACTCATTTGCTTAGATGTGTCTACTCGGGAATCAAGAAATGAAAAGATTGAACTATACGAGCATGACACGATCCATGGCTTGTGTTCGATCAAGATATCTAGGGCAAAGGGATTTAATTACACAATAATATCTATCACAAGAAAAGTAATGTCGAATTACTAATATTTTCATGACTTGGGTAGTATTGATGTGTTGCTGGACACCGCTCATTACTTTTGGCATAAAATATATTTTATGTCAATGCCAACGTTATGAGAACCTATTGGGTCGTACAATTAGATCGTATCCAAAAGAAGTGCAAAATTCATGTGATGAAATTTTGGTTAATTTAAGAATCCTATTGAGAATAGGAATCTATTGGGTTTTTGTTTTAAAACGGTTTTGAATTTAAGGCGAAAAGATTTTGGTTCTATTAATATTAATAAATCCAAAATGAGTTTTAGATTTATTAATAATAATCAAAATGGATTTTATTATTGGAAGATGAAAAGGCAACCATTTATTGGAAAATGAAAAGACAACCATTCATTGGAAAATGAAAAGGCAACATATTGCAATTCATTTTATAAAAATGAAAAGGCAGCCATTCATTGGAAAATGGAAAGGCAACCATATGCAACATGTTGCAATTCAATTTCTAGAATATGAAATGTGAAAGGGCAGCTGTTTCACATGGATGAATTATTGAATTCAGATCAAGGAAACCGAAGGGACACTTTCATTGAGAGAGTTTTCTTTTTAAGCTTTCTTTGTTGAAGAAAACTTTGTGCTATTCTTGGTGCACGAAATTTCTTTCTTTTCTTCTTCTCTTGTTCAATATAGACACCAGTCCTTATTTGAGAAATAAGAACAAAACCGAAATTTGAGTTGAGAACTCAAAATAGAAAACCAATCCTTAAGTTGAGAACTAGAGGGAATACCAAGTAACAAAATCTTAGCTAGCACTAAAAGAATTTTGTTATTTCTTTCTTTAGTTAATTGTTTGACAATTAACTTGAGGCTTGGAGACGATCGTGTGGATACCATAGAGGCAAGGCTAGATTGGTCTTGCTTGTGATTCGACAATCAACAATCTCCCACAATCAACAAAGCTACACAACCAATAAGGTAACAATCTTCACTACCAATTTGATTTCACTTCGTATGGATCCTTGGAGGAAACCAAAAATTTTTAAATTTCCGCTTCGTTCTTTGATTTGGTTTCCTACATTTGGAGGCTTGTTTGGCCTTATTTGAGTTCCTTGTTCCTCCCATTAAGTTGGGGGTGGAGTGTCCTGATTGAAAGCCTTGTTTCTATTTTTGATTCCCGTCTTTTTCTACAATATGTTCTTTTGACTTCTTTACTATCTGGATGGTGCACTGGAAATTAACTTTGATCTAGTTGTTTTGCTCTCCGTGAGTTTTTGTTCTGGAGAGGAAGAATATCATGCCTGCATAGGTTGCAGACCATTATGAATGTAGAGTCTCTCTGCTAGGATAGGCCTATTGTTAAGTTGAATGCATCTTCTTATAACAAAAAAATTTCATATCACTTGTGAAGGTTGTTTTCTTAGCATCCTTTTCATCCATAAATATATGATAATACCCTTTGTCCATCCAAAAATCTTAGCTCTACCTTAAGCATTTGTGATTTGCAAGGGATAATACTTTTTGGGGCAATATTTGTTTAAATATGTATAGTCCACTTATGCGCACGAACTCCTATCAAATTTTTTGACCAAAGCAAGATATGCCAATTAGGTCGAGTTGAATGTCTCTTTTAGGATGTTGAACTTCAGCAACTTTCTCACTTCTTCACTTATTACTCAATTTCTCTTAAAGACAAAATTTGTTTCTTCTACTATATAGGCTTCACTCTTGGATCAATGTTTAATTTATATGTCATCAAAGTTGGGGATATTCATGACATGTCGGGCCGCTGGGAAGTAAGACCCCTACTTTGATAACACGATCAAGGTTACTTTCATTAATGTTAACTTGTTGCACCTCATTGAATATTTCAAGTTTTTCTTGTGACTCTGATATTTGGTCACTCATGCATTTTGGAGGTGTTATCTCACAATAACTAATATTCTGTTCCTTTCAATGGTCCTGAACACTTGTTTTTCCCAAGGTATAACCCTATGATTGAATACGTCCTTATCAACCATCTTGAATGGAGTGTACCCCTCAAGTCTTGACTTTTTTGCCTTTTAATGCAATTCTCATGCATTTGTGTACCATATACTAATCATCTCGTATCTACTGGAAACTTCAAAATCAAGTGGTAGGAAAACCATGTTCTTTTAGCCATATTCATTGAGGGTTTTCCAATTTCGACATTGAAAAGGGATGAGGTATCCACCACATAGAAATTTATCATTATGGCTTTGTCTTTGAGGTACTCCCACACCATGAATACTAACATAATGATTCCTATGAAATGCACTATTTTGTGAGGAAAGGTTTCCATTGCCATGCTAATGGATTTCAAAGATCCAAATTCAATCTAAAGTTCCAAAAGCAATCCATGTACATGACGTCTATGACATTTCTATTATTAATATACACCTAATGTACTTCCTTATTTGCTATAACTGCTTTGATCATTAAAGGATCACTATATGGGTGAATGTGAGGTACCATGTCTTCCTCAAAGAAGGTTCTGACTTTGGATAGTCTGAACCTCTTCTGTGTAAGCTCTTGTGGAGGTATTTTTCTAACTTTAGTTTTTGTAATGGCCTAAGGTTGCCTCTCTTGATATCCTTCGAAAATAGCATAGATTATTCTTGCTATGTTTCTATTGTTCTGGGGAGACGGTGTATTTTGTTGATGTGATTAAATTGGTAGTTGTTGCTATTGTTGGATGGGTTCCCACTTCATCTTATTATCTCGACAAGCCTAGGGGGCACCTCCCCCTTGGTAATTGTCGCGGATTTTACACGCAAGTGCACGTGATCGTTAACAAATAATATAAAGTGAATATAAATTATCAATCCCACAAGGACTAATTGTTTATTAACTACCGAAATTTAGTTAATTCTACCTTTATTTGAATGATAAAAAGATATTTTATGAATAAACTAAATTAAAACTAAATTTAAAACTTGAATTAAAACTAAATTTAAAACTAAGCAAAGCAAGTAATGAATTAAATTGGCTAAAGCTCTAGGGTTTTCGATTTCACCATAACTAATCCATCTTAATATTCATCTATTTCTATAGTCTAATTTAATCTTCTGGTTGATAGTCGAGATTCCCTAATTTATTTACTAGTCCCTCCCGAGATCTAATAAAAATTCTCCTAATTGCTAATTCACTATATTCCTATGTGAATTACAATAATTATGAAGTCATTAATTTCTATGGATTCTCATATAGCGACTACACAAACCATGCAGGTATATTCCTATCCTACATGCAATTTATGGCATTTATCTCAATGAACTTGACACGTAACTCCCCTTCCAGTTCGTTATGATTAACAAATCATCTAATTAGTGATCAAGTAATTAGAAGCACTAAGAATGGAGATAAATACTCAACCATAGAAAATTAAATCAAACTATATTAATAGAAAAATATTAAAGACTTTATAGTTAGACTACGTCGTAGCCCTAGAAAAATGAATTAGTTCATATTAAAATAAAAGAATAACATCAATTTCTAAAACATAATTGCAAAAAGAAAAAAAATAATAAATAAAAACTCCAAACAAAACCCGTAGGTAGTAGCCACTCCACTCTTTGTTCTTTGACTTTTGTCTTCTCTGCACTGGCGGCTGAAATTTCTAAGCTTACAGAACCAATTCAAGACAACGAAAAGAAAGGACTGGACGTGAAGTCCAGGAAGAAGAACAAGAGAACCAGCTGATATTGCTCTAAGAACACCGAGAACAGAAAATCAAGAAGAAAAACAGGAAGAAAAGCTGGACGGCCAGGAAGAAAAAGAACAATCTGTTGCTAAACTAAAAGACGAAAAGGAGAACAAAGAATGGATGCTCTCTCAAGGCAGCAGACTCCCTCTTCTTATAGGTGCAGTTGTTTCCAATTTTCCTCTGTTTTCCAATTGCCTCTTGGCTTGCTTTGTTTCCTTTTCAGTCATTACCAAATTCAGTGTATGTTATTTCCAAATTCCTTTGCATTTCGGTTTCTTCTTGTTTTGTTTTCTTTTCTTGCCGAATTGTAGCATACTTTTGTTTCTTATTTGCGCTAAGCTTTCCTTTCTGCGGTTGTCTTCTATTTCCAATTTGCTGCAGCTTAATGCTAAGGAAGTCTCCTTTTGTTTTCCGTTGTGCAGCTTGCAACTTTGTTCCCAACTTCAATTGCCCACTTTCTTTCAATTTAGTTGTCTTACATCTCTCATCTTTCATACGGTTTACATTTGCTTCAAATTCTGACTTAGAAAATATTCTTCTTTTGTTTGTGCTGAAATAATTTGAGTAGAATTCTTTCTTGTCTTTTTCTTTGTCCGTTTCTGGCTACAGGAGATTCAAAGAATGCGGCTTTCTATTTCCTCTTTTATTTGCTTCATTTTCTTTTCCTTTGTTTCTTCGGCTGCTCCTTTATTTCCCTCTTGCAGCCGCTATCTTGTTTCTCAATTGTGCATCACGGCTTCTTCTTCTAGCAACTACAGAAATCTCCTTTTTCTTTTGTTGTGTGCGGGTGGGTCTTTGTTGTCTTCCAGCTCTTTCCTTCTATTTTTCTTTCTTCTTTGAAAACTCCACGGCCTCAATTCTCCAAGGTGCAGCTGTTCTCATGGAAAGTTCTGGAAGTTGGGCAGTCCAGCAAACTCTAGTTGATCATTAGATACATAGAGCTAAAAATTTGACATGGCTTGATGCACGTGGTTTGATAATGGAACCCCTTTTTTTTTTCAACCCACTAGCCAACTACATGAAACTTCTTTGAATACTCAATTCTTCTGGAGACATGCAGAACTTCTTCTCCTTTTTGCTTTACGCTTGACTTTTGACAATAAAATGACAAAAGAAGTGATCATAAAATGAAAAGAAAATTAAATGGAAATTTGGCCAAAATAGGTGAAAACAAATCAAAACACAAGCCAATTTTTAACCAAAATTAATAAGAATACGCTATATAAAATAGAGTTATCAAATTACCCCCAACTTAGATCAAATCTTGTCCTCAAGCTTGTAGTAGATCGATATCTTTTTTTTTTTTTCCATACCCTTTTTTCAACCCATCAAAAAATAATCCAAAGTTATCACACATTAGCAGTCAAGATCGAAATAATAATCTAAAGAACAAGTATTCTTAGCCCAATTTTCTAAACAAAATACACATCTCATTAATTCCAACAATTTCGTCGAAATCAAATGCAACAAAATTTGATACCCTCTCATAGGTTGCACTCTAATCACTCAAAGTGTTTAAGGTTTCATTTGGCACTCAAATCAAACATAGCATGTCATTACCATAGGCTTGCTTATATATCACATCTCCACCACTAATAAATATGAATCCATGCAATAATCAAAGGGTCTTTATAAGGGTTGTAACGGGGCTTAGGTAAAGGTAGGTAAAAAGAAAGGAAAATTTAGGTTAAGCATATCAAGGTATGAAGGAACTTTCTTGCATAACTCAAAAGCACAAAATAGCACGTTAGAACCACTTCTTATTCCAAATAACATGCATTCCCTTTTTGCACTTTATCATGTAGTTGGACCATCTTGTACACAATGAAGAAAATCCTTTTTGTAGAACATCTACTTTGTCCAATCTTTGTCGGGAATATTTTTCACTTCTTTTGTTTCTTTCCTTTTCTTCTTCTTCTTCTTCTTTTTTTTGCACACTTTTCATTCATCATCATTTTTTTTTCAGTGGTTCTTTTCTTTGAATCAATAGACATTTTATCATGCAATTAATTCCCACATACTCTTGACATAGTTTTCAACATGATAAACAAAAACAATGGCTTGAGGCTAATGATGTGGTGTTTATAACAAAGAAAGGTTAAGGCACAAAATTGGTTGACTAGGGGTATATGTAATGGGATGGCTTTTTAGAAAGTTAAAAATGGTTAATCCTAAGTGCCCTTATCATTTCAAAGCATAAATCCACAATGTGATCTCAACATGCATAACAAAGCAAGTTCTAGAATGAACATACCATATTTGACAACACTCATCAAAGAAATATGTGAGCAATGAAAATAAAATGCTCATAGGCTCAAATACTCACAATGGGTTCATTATATCAAATATTGCACATTCTCATTCAATTCAATTATCAAAATCAACAAGATGCTTTAAAAATTTTAAAAACAAAGACTAATCATACTTGCCTCATTCATACATTCCAACCCAAATCACTAATGCATATAACTCAAAATTATTCTAAATGAGTATCAAAAGAGTGAGGAATTTCAAAGAAGATATAAAAATGTCAAGCTTATAAAATTGATAACTAGCAATCAAAATTTTGGACAAAAATTTAATCAAAAATTTGGACAAAAATTTAAGCACAAAAGTTCATGTACCCCACCCCCAACTTAAAATTTAGCATTGTCCTCAATGCTACAAAGAACTAACAAAAGTATAGCAATTAAAGAGACATAAGAAAACGAAGGGTTAGGATACTGCCCTGTTTTGAATAGCATCGAAGAGGAATTTCTTTTAGGTACCAAAACAACTCCAAAAATTCTGAAATTTTGTGGATAGGAAGCTGGAGAAATCTTCTACTTTTCTGTAAAATTTCAGCACAAAAATCCATTGGGAAGGCCTTTAACCAGATTTATCTTCTAACTGGTGCAGCAAAATTGTATGAATGTTCTCTTTCTTCTTCTTCTCTAAAAAAAAAAATAAAATAAAATAAAATAAAAATAAATTAATTAATAAAAATAAATAAAAATAAATAAGTAAAAAAAATAAAAATAAAAATAAAAATCACACAAACTAAAATAATAAAGGTAAAAGAACTTGGGTTGCCTCCCAATTAGCGCTTGCTTTATAGTCTTCAGCCGGACTTTCTCTATTCGCCTCAAATTGCATCCACCAGGGTGATAGTGCACTTTTGAAAGTCCACTCCACCTTCGATATAAGCCTTGAGTCTCTGACCATTTACTTTGAACCTTCTATCTTCGCTTTGAATTTCAACAGCGCCATATGGAAACACTTGCACAACTGTAAAGGGTCTAGACCACCTCGATCGAAGTTTCCCAGGGAATAATTTCAACCTTGAGTTGTATAGGAGTACCTTTTGGCCCGGATGAAATTCTCGATGCAAAATGTGCTTGTCATGCCAAGCCTTTGTTTTCTCCTTATACATCTTGGCATTCTCATACGCCCCATGACGGAATTCATCCATCTCATTTAATTGGAGTAATCTTTTTTCACCTGAAGCTGCCAAGTCAAAGTTAAGATGCTTGATGGCCCAATAAGCCCGGTGTTCCAACTCCACAGGTAAGTGACAGGCTTTACCATACACCAATCGATACGGAGACATACCAATAGGTGTTTTAAAAGCTGTTCTATATGCCCACAAAGCATCATCAAGCTTCCGAGACCAATCTTTCCTGTTAGAACTCACTGTCTTCTCCAAAATCCGCTTCAACTCCCTATTGGATATCTCCACTTGGCCACTGGTTTGGGGATGATAAGTAATGGCAATTTTATGTTTTACCCCATATTTAGCCAAAAGAGCAGCTAACAATTTATTGCAAAAGTGAGTTCCCTCATCATTAATGATTGCTCTAGGAATCCCAAAACGAGTGAAAATATTTTTCCATGAAATTTACTACCACTTTTGCATCATTGGTAGGTAAGGCGATCGCTTCAACCCATTTGGATACATAATCCACAGCCACAAGAATATAGAGATTATTGTATGAAGGAGGAAATGGTCCCATGAAGTCAATACCCCACACATCGAATAGTTCAACCTTCAGAATGTTGGTGAGAGGCATCTCATGTCTCCTTGAAATATTCCATGTTCTTTGGCATCGATCACACGCAGCTACATAAGATTGTGCATCCTTGAATATTGTTGGCCAATAAAAGCCACATTGAAGAATTTTAGCTGCGGTTCTATTGCCTCCAAAGTGACCACCATATTCAGAAGAGTGGCAATGCTGCAAAATGCTTTGTATTTCCTCTTCTGGAACACACTTCCGTATTATTTGGTCAGGACATAATTTATACAAAAAAGGCTCATCCCAGTAATAATGCTTCACATCAGATAAGAATTTCTTTCTCTGTTGGCTAGATAAATCTGGGGGAAGCACATTAGTGACCAAATAATTTGCAAAATCGGCAAATCAAGGAAACTTACCTGTAGCAATATTGAACAATTGCTCATCGGGGAAGATCTCATTTATCACCGGTTGTGGTTCATCAATCTTGGCTTGAGGTTCTAAACGAGATAGGTGATCAGCAACTACATTTTCACTACCTTTCTTATCTTTGATTTCCAGATCAAATTCTTGTAACAACAAGACCCATCTGATCAACCTAGGCTTTGCATCTTTTTTAGCTATCAAATACTTAATGGGAAAATGATTAGTATAAAAAATAACTTTGGAGCCAATTAAGTATGATCTGAATTTATCGAAAGCAAATACTACTGCTAATAACTCTTTTTCAGTGGTAGCATAATTCAATTGTGCATCATTGAGAGTTTTACTAGCATAGTATATAGCATGAAAAATCTTACCTTTTATTGACCCAAAAGCGCACCAAGCGCATAGTCACTTGCATCATACATCAACTCAAAAGGTAAATCCCAAGATGGAGCAACAATAATGGGAGCCGATACTAATGCACTTTTTAACAAGTCAAAAGCTCGTAGACAATCAGCAGTAAACTTAAAAGGCACATCTTTTTCAAGAAGATTACACAAAGGTTTTGTAATTTTAGAAAAATCTTTTATGAACCTTCTATAAAATCCAGCATGTCCTAGAAAGCTTCTTACCCCTTTAATAGTAGTAGGTGGTGGTAATTTTTCAATGATTTCAATTTTAGCTCTATCAACCTCAATCCCTTTTGCAGACACTCTATAACCCAACACAATTCCTTCTTGAACCATAAAATGACATTTTTCCCAATTCAAGACTAGATTAGTGTCTTCACATCGTCTAAGCACAAGTTTAAGGTTAGATAAGCATGAATCAAAAGAAGAACCAAACACAGAAAAATCATCCATAAATATTTCAATGAAACGTTCCACCATGTCAGAAAAAATTGCCATCATACATCTTTGAAAAGTGGCAGGTGCACTACACAAACCAAATGGCATTCTCCTATATGCAAATGTACCATAGGGGCATGTAAAGGTGGTCTTTTCTTGGTCCTCTAGGGCTATTGAAATTTGGTTACACCCTGAATAACCATCTAAAAAACAATAATAAAAGTATCCAACTAATCTATCAAGCATTTGATCAATAAAAGGCAAAGGAAAGTGGTCTTTCCTAGTGGCTGCATTCAACTTCCTATAATCAATGCATACTCTCCATCCAGTAACAGTCCTAGTAGGGATCAATTCATTTTTTTCATTCTCAACTCTGATAAACCCTCCTTTCTTGATCTTTGCTTGAGCAGGGACCCATACACTATCTGAAATAGGATAAATAATCCACCATCCAAAAGTTTTAATATCTCAACTCTCACCACTTCTTTCATGTTAGGGTTTAATCTCGTTGGTGATCTACAGATGGCCTATAGTTTTCTTCCATCAAAATTTTATGCATGCAAATTGAAGGGCTAATCCCTTTATGTCGTATAGTCCATCCTAATGCCGATTTATGTTCCCTCAACACTCTTAGCAATTTATCCTCTTGCTCTTCATTTAGATATGCAGAAATAATAACAGGAAGAGTAGAGGACTCACCTAGGAATGCATACTTGGATGCATGGGCGGTGGCTTGAGGTCTAGCGTGGTGGCTTCTCAACTGAAGGTATTGATTTGGCCCCACCTTTTCCAAGGTCTTCAAATGGTCTTTTAATGAACGCAGGTGCCAAGGTCTCTAGTTGTTTGGAGCATATATCTACCTTTGGATTTTCAGAATTCTCTATCCCCATCAGACATGCTTCCATGGGATCTTTTGGATGGCTTGCCTGAAACTTTTCTTTAGTGCAACCATCAATTGTATCACCTTCATACAATTGTCTATCTCATTTGGAAATTTTAGTGCCTTAAATGCATCGAAGGTGACTTGCTCATCTTGAACCCTCATGGTTAGTTGCCCTTTTTGCATGTCAATTAGGGTTCTTCCCGTAGCCAAGAAGGGTCTACCAAGAATAATAGGAATTTCTTGGTCTTCTTCCATGTCAAGTACAATGAAATCAACCGGGAAGATAAATTTGTCCACCTTGACAAGCACATCCTCTATAACACCTCTTGGGTATTTGAATGATCTATCTGCCAATTGCAAGGTGACTGTAGTGGGTTTGGCTTCTCCTAAGCCAAGTTTCCTGAAAACAGAGAGAGGCATAAGATTAATACTTGCACCAAGATCACACAAGGCTTTATTAAAATTAGAATTTCCTATAGTGCAAGGAATAGTAAAACTCCCTGGATCCTTAAGCTTAGGAGGAAGCTTTTCTGCGGATGGCCGCACTCTTGATAAGTCTGCAGTCTCATACTCTTCTAGCTTTCTCTTGTTGGAGAGGATCTCCTTCATGAACTTCACATAGCTAGGCATCTGTTCCAAAGCATCGACAAAGGAATATTAATATGTAATTTCTTAAAAACATCAAGAAATTTAGAAAATTGCTTCTCTAGCTTTTCTTACGGAATCGGCGAGGATATGGCATAGGTGGCACATAAGGGGTGGATTATCTGAAACAACCGATGTGGGTTTCACGACTTCTTCAATTTGTTCTCCAGTTTTACAGTGCACTTCCACTACTTCTTGTTCTGGCTTTCTCTGTGGTTCCGGTTCAGGCAACTCTTTGCCACTTCTCAGTTTAATTGCCTTCACATGTTCCTTAGGGTTGATTTCCGTGTTACTAGGCAAAGACCCTTGTGGTCTAGAATTTAATGAACTAGCAAGTTGTCCCATCTAAACCTCCAAATTTCGAATGGATGCTGACTGATTTTGCAATGTGGCTTCAGTCTTAGTCATGAACTGAGATGTGTTCAAGCTCAATTGAGCAAGAGCATCTTCTTAAGACACTTTTTGTGCTGGCGGTTGAAGTGGCTGTGGAGGCGGAAATCCCTGGGGTTTATCAGCAGGCTGATTATTTCTCCAAGAAAAGTTAGGATGGTTTCTCCATCCCGGATTGTATGTGTTGGAGTAGGGATTATACAGTCTATTAGAATTCCCCACAAACTGAGCCTGTTCCATCTGAGATTGAGCGAAGGGATTTCCCACTTGGCAATCAACACTAGGATGAGGTCCACCACAAATATCACAAGCTTCTGGAGGAATATGGATGGCATTTGCATTGAGTGTACTAAGTTGCTTTGATAGTGTAGCAACCTGGGCTGATAGTGCAATGAGGGTATCAACCTCATACTTGCCATGATTTTTCGGTAGTGTGGATCTCCCTGAAGACCATTGGTAGTCTGTAGATGCCATCTCGTCCAACAATGCATAAGCAGCTTCATATGTCTTCCCCATTAGTGAACCTCCTGCTGCAGCATCTACAAGTATCTTGGTTGATCGAGTCAACCCGTTATAAAAAGTCTGCAACTGTAACCAATCTGGGATACCGTGATGAGGGCATGCTCGCAGTAAATCTTTATACCTCTCCCATGCATCAGAAAGTGATTCCATCTCATTCTGAGTGAATGTGGTGATCTCATTCCTCATCTTTGCAGTTTTGGTAGGTGGAAAATATTTTGTCAAAAATTTCTGCCTACACATGTCCCACGTGATGATTGCTCCTGCTGGCAAAGAAAGCAACCAACTCTTGGCCCTATACCTCAGTGAGAATAGGAAAAGCCTCAGTCTAATGGCATCATTAGAGACACCATTCATTTTCAATGTAGCACAGATCTCAAGAAAATTGATTATGTGAGCATTAGGATCCTCATGTGCCAACCCGGTGGTGATTAGCTTGAACCATCCGGATTATGCGGACTTCAATTCAAAATTATTTGCAGCGATTGGAGGTATGACACTGTGGAGATCATATGTGGCAGTAGGCAAAGCATAGTCACGTAATGCTCTGGTGTTTGCATTAGCGACCGAGATAGCGTTCTCTTCATGTTCAGCCATAGTGTTATGAGATTGTGCAGAAGTTTCTCTCTTTTCCGTTCTATTCAAACGACAAGTCTTTTCTATCTCTGGATCCAATGGGAGGAGATTATCACTTCCAAACCTTCTCATGCACTACAGAACAATATCTAAAAAGATAAAAGAACAAAAGTAAATAAATTAAAATAATAATAATAAAAATAAAAATTCAAATTAAAGGTAGAAATACTTGGTATCAATATTAATAAAATCAAATTAGTCCCCGGCAGCGGTGCCAAAAACTTGTCGCGGATTTTGCATGAAGTGCACGTGATCCTTAACAAGTAATATAAAGTGAATATAAATTATCGATCCCACAAGGACTAATTGTTTATTAACTACCGAAATTTAGTTAATTCTACCTTTATTTGAATGATAAAAAGATATTTTATGAATAAACTAAATTAAAACTAAATTTAAAACTTGAATTAAAACTAAATTTAAAACTAAACAAAGCAAGTAATGAATTAAATTGGCTAAAGCTCTAGGGTTTTCGATTTCACCATCACTAATCCATCTTAATATTCATCTATTTCCATAGTCTAATTTAATCTTCTGGTTGATAGTCGAGATTCCCTAATTTATTTACTAGTCCCTCCGAGATCTAATAAAAATTCTCCTAATTGCTAATTCACTATATTACTATGTGAATTACAACAATTATGAAGTCATTAATTTCTATGGATTCTCATATAGCGACTACACAAACCATGCAGGTATATTCCTATCCTACATGCAATTTATGGCATTTATCTCAATGAACTTGACACGTAACTCCCCTTCCAGTTCGTTATGATTAACAAATCATCTAATTAGTGATCAAGTAATTAGAAGCACTAAGAATGGAGATAAATACTCAACCATAGAAAATTAAATCAAACTATATTAATAGAAAAATATTAAAGACTTCATAGTTAGGCTACGTCGTAGCCCTAGAAAAATGAATTAGTTCATATTAAAATAAAAGAATAACATCAATTTCTTAAACATAATTGCAAAAAGAAAAAAATAATAAATAAAAACTCCAAACAAAACCCGTAGGTGGTAGCCACTCCACTCTTTGTTCTTTGACTTTTGTCTCCTCTGCACTGGCGGCTGAAATTTCTAAGCTTACAGAACCAATTCAAGACAACGAAAAGAAAGGACTGGACGTGAAGTCCAGGAAGAAGAACAAGAGAACCGGCTGATATTGCTCTAAGAACACCGAGAACAGAAAATCAAGAAGAAAAACAGGAAGAAAAGCTGGACGGCCAGGAAGAAAAAGAACAATTGTTGCTAAACTAAAGGACGAAAAGGAGAACAAAGAATGGATGCTCTCTCAAGGCAGCAGACTCCCTCTTCTTATAGGTGCAGTTGTTTCCAATTTTCCTCTGTTTTCCAATTGCCTCTTGGCTTGCTTTGTTTCCTTTTAAGTTACATTTACCAAATTCAGCTGTATGTTGTTTCCAAATTCCTTTGCAGCTCGGTTTCTTCTTGTTTTGTTTTCTTTTCTTGCCCGAATTGTAGCATACTTTTGTTTCTTATTTGCGCTAAGCTTTCCTTTCTGCGGTTGTCTTCTATTTCCAACTTGCTGCAGCTTAATGCTAAGGAAGTCTCCTTTTGTTTTCCGTTGTGCAGCTTGCAACTTTGTTCCCAACTTCAGTTGCCCACTTTTTTTCCAATTTAGTTGTCTTCTGTCTCTCATCTTTCGCACGGTTTCTGTTTGCTTCAAGTTGCAGCTAAAGAAAATATTCTTCTTTTGTTTGTGGGCTGAAATAATTTGAGTAGAATTCTTTCTTGTCTTTTTCTTTGTCCGTTTCTGGCTTCAGGAGATTCAAAGAATGCAGCTTTCTATTTCCTCTTTTATTTGCTTCCTTTTCTTTTCCTTTGTTTCTTCGGCTGCTCCTTTATTTCCCTCTTGCAGCCGCTATCTTGTTTCTCAATTGTGCATCACGGCTTCTTCTTCTAGTAGCTACAAAAATCTCCTTTTTCTTTTGTTGTGTGCGGCTGGTTCTTTGTTGTTTTCCAGCTCTTTCCGTCTATTTTTTTCTTTCTTGCTGAAAACTCCCCGGCCTCAATTCTCCAAGGTGCAGCTGTTCTCATGGAAAGTTCTGGAAGTTGGGCAGTCCAGCAAACTCTAGTTGATCAATAGATACATAGAGCTAAAAATTTGACATGGCTTGATGCACGTGGTTTGATAATGGAACCCCCTTTTTTTTTTCAACCCACTAGCCAACTACATGAAACTTCTTTGAATACTCAATTCTTCTGGAGACATGCAGAACTTCTTCTCCTTTTTGCTTTACGCTTGACTTTTGACAATAAAATGACAAAATAAGTGATCATAAAATTAAAGGGAAATTTGGCCAAAATAGGTGAAAACAAATCAAAACACAAGCCAATTTCTAACCAAAATTAATAAGAATACCCTATATAAAATAGAGTTATCAGTAATAGTCCACCACCTCATCTTTTATGATTATATCTTCATCCTTGGCCTCCCTGTCATGGTTGGAATCTATCATTGTGGGACAACAGATGTTGAACATATTGCTACTACATGCCATTCTTGATACAATTCTTAATCTTTTTCATTAAATCTTTGCAATTTTCTGTATCATGTCCATGGTTATTATTAAAGGTACTACAAATGCCTGTCTCTTATGAGGAGCTGCAGTTATGATAGCAGAAGTCTCAAAATATCTTTATGCATAGTTAGGACTGTAGCACGGTTTCTATTCAAGGGCATCAAATTCTTATCTTGGATATGAGGTTCTAACCTTCTCCAAAAGTTTAACCTGTCAAACACACCATTCCTAGGTTTGCCCTAGTTTTCTCTAGTTTTCTCTAGTTTTGGGTTTGTCCAGTTACTTTTTTTCATTCTTTTCATTTTCTCACTTCTTCGTATTGGCCTTTTTGTCATTGGTGTAGACTTTTACCATTTGCCATAGTGTCTCCACATTCATTAGGGGATTTTAAGCTAATTTAGTATAAAAGTTTTCAGGATTTAGGCCATTCATGAAAGAAAATGTCTAGTTATTCTATGCAGTTATTTACTTGAAAACTCTTGTTATTAAATCTCTCCACATAGGACTTTAAAGTTTCATCATTTTCTTGCTTAATATTAATCAAATCTATAGCAGTTTTACGATACTTTCTTCTGGTAGAATTGAGAATGTAAAAGCTTGGCCAACTACACAAAAGAAGAGATATTATCTCGAGGTAAGTTATCAAACCACTCCTAGGCTTTCCTTTTCAAATAAGTTGGGAATGCCTTGAACATGAGTTCTATAAATTTTATCGCATAATTCAAATGGGACAAATGTTTCCCTGGCTCGGAATTTCCATCATAGATTTTTAACCCATCTGACATTTTAAAATCCGAAAGATATTGGAAGTTGCTTATAGTAGAGAAGAGAATTATTAACTTCTATCTCCCTTACCCCACTTCAGCATTATGTATAAGGAAAAGTTATAATACCTAAAATCTAATATTATGGACACTCATAAAAATCAAGAAAAGTCAATGAAATCAACACAATCACTAATATCGTCGCTCTTTCTACCACAAACTCTTCACAAACCTCAGATTATAGACACAACAGGATGAACCGAAATCTAATACTCATCAATGACTAAACAATTTACTCCCTCAAAAATCAATTTCTTCCATTTTCCTTACTTCTGCCCCACAAGAAGATATTAGATTCAGTAGCTATATCATAATAAATTATACAACCTAAATAATGTAGGAAAAAAAGTGTACGTTTCTTATATGTGACTATTTTGGCCGTGTTTTTATTTGTTTGGCACATGAAAAACAAAAATGCAGCGGCCATATATAATATTCAGTTGTCGGCACACATAGTACAAGAAAATATTTTAAACTAGCTTCCAACAGATCATATCAAAAATTTGGCACTGCCTTCACATTCCTAGTTTAATTTAATCTATGCAATACAAGTTCTCAAACGACGTTATCATGCTATTACATTTCCTGATAATTAACTCTCAGCAAATCCAATACATTAAGTCCCATACAATTTTATGGTCTGAGAGATTTCATCTCTGACACAAAAGAATGAAAATCACGTACTGGTATTTTTTTTCCACAGCCATGTACACCAACAAATGCTATATATTCTCATTTCTAAAACGCTATACAATCTCAATCTTATGTCACAAACTGCCACATAAACTTTCCCAGAATAAATTGCTCCCAACTATATACCTAGCACTGAGCTGTGTTTGCAGAATCCCCAATCTCTCTGGAATCAACAATCACTTTGAAAAGGCATGGATTTCAAACAAACAATATGGTCCACATCCTGAAGGAATCAGCATCAACCTTTCCCCATGCACTTGATCATCGAGAATGAAAGCTTAACCTTATTATCTACAAGTGTTAAAACAAACTGATTCCAGTAGCTTCAAAAAAATTGTCAGCAGGTCACCCGGTGAACTCGAAGGAAAGAATGTCAAATTATTCATTGACTATTCTCCACCACAAGTTGCTCAAAAGATGTCATTCAAACATACAATTCTTGTCTTCTTGAACAGACTTCCTCAGAGGATGGCCCTTCTTCCTCTTCATGCTTTAGTAATTCCCCATTTCCACTACAAAGTCGAGCAGACAATGTAGGTGACAGAGGTGTGTAGTTGCCTTCATTCAGTAATAAGATTCAAATAAGAAATCTTACTTAAGGATCACAATGTAATGGAATTTTACATAATCATTAAAAAAATTTGGACTGCAATAAATTGATTTCTTTACCTCTAAATGATGAGCTTCTGTCAAAGTCCTTGGTGACATGTAACAAGATGGTGCCGAGAGACCAACAATAAAGCCACAAATTTCTGATATGATATTACCGGCACTTTGACCATCCCAATCCTACAATTTATAATGTACTACAGATAAATAGATTGCAGAGGAGGCAGAAATGCGGGGCGCTTCCAGGTTGCAAAGAATATTTGGCGACTCTTCTATAATGCACTTGTATAACCGTAACTTTTTTAACTAGAAGGGACCATGACTTTAGCAGAAACACTTTTCAAGTATATAATCCGCCTTTTTAGTAGGCCAAATTTCAAATGGATAAAATATAGCAGCCATATTAGGATTAATAGACTCGTATCACTTTAGCTTTTATCTCGTTCCAAATACATAAAAGATAGGCTAGATTTTCTATCCCACAATTTTCAATCAAATCTCAAAACAAAACAAAGCCACAAGTAGAAAGATATCTGAAAGTAAAATAGTAAAAAATTTACTCCATGGAGGGAGGTGTTTACCTTGAACATAATGATGCTTGCTACAATCGTAAGTGTTGTAAACAAGACATAGTATATGGGGGAAACAATGGCAGTATTGAAGGTATCAAGGGCCTGAAAGCAAACAATTGAAATCAGCAATAGTATATGATAGTGGCAGAAGTAATGAGAATAACAGCAATTCTACTTAAAGGTTAAGACATAAATGTCAGATAAAGCAAACAATTGAAGTCACCCAAAGATATCAGACCAGACAAACAACTTTAAAACTTGAATTATGCAGCCATACACATCAAGAAAAGAGAATATATGATCTGCAGCATGCCAAAAGTAGAACAGGTAGACAGAGGGAGGGAGGGATGGAGAAAGACTCCGAAGGTCATATTCCTTTCTCAACAATGACTTGTTATTCTACATTTTAGTAAAATATGAATGTAAGTATCAGCAACAAAAGGAAAGTTTGCAGATTGTAGTGTCATATAAGAAATGAGATGTTGCAATCTTGATTTAAGGGGAGAATTTCTAAGAAAAAAGGCAATAATTTTCATTTTCTGCATAATAGCAATTAAATGTTCTCCAAGTTATTTATAAAGAAGAGTTTAATGAGTTATATTTGAACTTGTGCTAAATGGGCGTACAATAATAATAATAATAATAATAATAAAGACTACATGCACATAACTATTGTTCAAATGAAAAGATGGTGAATCTTAATCATCAACATTTTGCCAACAAAATTTCTTGTACCATGTAGGACTATTAATTTTGATCCACATCCAAAACAAATAGAAAGGCACTATTATCTGACTGAATAATATACTGCATCAAACTATACTGACATCAAAACCTTGTCCAAAGGATTACAGCACCCAAAATTTTGCATCAATAATGCTCATTGCAAGGTGAAAGCATTCAAATGTTCAGTATTTGTGGATAAAATATGAATCGTAGCAGCAAAATTTGCCACATTAACCTTGTACAAATCTTTGAAGGGAAGCCTTGGCATAGCAGTAAAAGCCACTGCCCTGTGACTATGAGGACAGGGGTATGAGTTGTGGAAACAACCTCTTATAGAAGTATAAGGTAAAGCTGCATACATTAGGCCTAAATGGCCCAACCCTTCCTCGGACCCCACATGTGCGGGAGTTTCTATGCACTGAGCTGACCCTTTTTTAAAACCTTGTACAAATCACTCTCTCAATAAGAAACACAGCAAAGGAACTCACTGGAAATTAACATTCTTTACCTTTTGTGCCACCCCTAATTTTCCCCATTCAATTTTTACCCTAGGTGGCAAAATAATATCATCATCATCATCGTCACCTTTATCCCAAACTACTTGGGGTCGGCGGTTGATGAACCTAAGGACATACATCCATAAAATAAAGAAAACATAATAAAATAAATAGATAAATAAAAATGCTAAAACTATAAAGGGCAGTCGGGACCATTAGAGTTTTGCTCTTCCACCACACTAATAGTTTTCCTCCACTGTGTTCTATTACAAACTATCCGCCAATCTATTTCTCACTCCACTAAATCTTGTTTTACTACTTTTGTCCAAGTAAATTTCGGCCGACCTCTCCCTTTCTTCCCGTCATGTTCTTTAAAACAAACTTTTATTCTTACCGACGCATCTATAGGTCACCAAAGAATATGCCCAAACCATCTCAATCTATGTTCTCTCATCTTTTTTGCCATCGGTGCTACTCCAATTCTTAGTCAAATATCCTCGTTTCTTATCTTATCTATCATTGTCTTACCACACATCCACCGTGACATCCTCATTTCTGCTACTCCCAACTTATGCTCATGTTGTCTCTTTGCTGGCCAACATTCGGCTTCATATAGCATTGCCGGTCTTATAGCTGTTCTATAAAATTTCCCTTTTAACCTAATCGGGATTTTGCGGTCACACAAAAACCCTGTTGCACTTCGCCATTTCATCCAACCTGCTCTGATTCTATGGTTTACATCTTCATCAATCTCTCCCCCTTTTTGCAGTATTGATCCCAGATATCTAAAAACATCTTTCTTGGGTACCTCCTGTCCGAGCATACTCACGGAATCTTCGTCCTCACATCTTGCCGTGTCTAATTTGCACTTCATGTAGTCAGTCTTATTTCAACTTAACGTCGATCCTTCTGACTCTAATGTGCTTTTCCATATTTCTAATTTAGCTTCTACACCCGCATTGGTCTCATCAATAAGCACAATATCATCTACGAATAACATACACCATGGCACCTCATCTTGGATATCCTTTGTCAACTCATCCATAACTAGGGCAAAAAGGTAAGGACTCAAAGCAGATCCTTAAGTGGCAAAATAATATGTATAGATAAATAAATAAAGCATGTTTCCAATAGTTCTTCCCATTCTTCACTCAACAGTTCCCAATGAAATGCACTGAGCGTCTTTTGAACTTATAAAATCTGAAGTTAATGGAGAACTGCTAAAATACTAGATGAAACTTTGATTCAGTGCCAAGAGCTGCAAAATTTTCAAAGTAGCTTCTAAAAAGATGAAATTTTTACTGCCAAAAGTCCAGAAAAATGTCCTAATTGGCTGACTAAAGTTAATTCTTGTTTTTCAATCTATAGTTCCCAAGATGGCAGGAAATGATTTTGAGGTTTTACTAAGAAGGAGTAAACACTCCATCAGAATATAATTAGCTTATCTGCTCTATGCTTCAGAAAGTTCAACTGCAGAGGTTTTTGTTTATGGTAGTTTGTGTGATTTTCTATAGCATGTACTTCTACATGAATGCTGACATTGATCCATTGGCTCAAATTTCTGGTTATAGTGACTGGTATGAAGGGATTTGGGTCTGGAGCGGACCCAAAAAGTGTAGATAGAAGTAGAACATTGCACCACCAACACCCCCAGTCGACACCATGTAGAGCACTTCTTTTTTGAAGATTAACAAACATCTTGCCAAGATTTCTATAGCTATATTAGTCATTGCAGTTCATCTCTCCTCTCTCTCCCTCACTCTCTCATACTGATGCAAGATACATTTTTCTCTTAAGTATCATGCCTAATTGTCCATTACTAATCTTAGTTGACAGCTACTCTCTTTCTCTTTTAATTTTTCTTTTATTTTCTTCCTTCTTCTTCTTATTATTATTATTATTTTCCTTTTGGTAGAATTGAGAAACTGGGGGAAGGGGAAACGGTGGGGTAGGGGAATCCAAGTATTGTTTGAAATCCCAGTATTATTAACCTCTGAGTATCTTTGGACTTAGGTTGCGCCTACTTAACTTCCAAACATCCACTTAATTAATAAGCATTTTGCTCATCTATTTCATTAGCCTAATTAATAAGCATTTCATTAGCCAACAGAAATGTTAATGCATTTATGCAGCCATCAAAATAATCTTGCAAACAGGTGATGTCTCTCAACTTTCCTTCACCCACTTATGCACAAAACATTTATCCTAGCCTGTTAATCTCAACCTCTTAACCCTATAATGACAAGACATCGAGATTTAAACTCTTATCACTTCCTGTGTCAACTGAGATGGTAGCATTGATGGGCATTATGCTCACAGAAAGGTTGTTTGAAGTTGGGACAGACTGGTAGTAAATGACAGCGCATAGGTGGGTGCAGCTATGTAGACCTTTTATGCTAGATACATCAGAGACTGTATATTTGAGAGAAAGTTAAATATTCTCTGTGGGATGGTGGGATTGAAATGTCTGAAAGTGAAACATTTATCAGTTTTCTGAGTTATGAGCGCTCAACGCAGGGAGTGTAAAGGGTTGGTTTGAGGTCAATTATAAGCCCAAAAAAAGTGTAAAGGGACAGTTTCAGATGATATAAGTCCAAAACAAGGGGGAGGTCAAATATCCAAGCTTGAATGTTACAAGCTGGCAAGAGTGCTTGAAGTTCTGACACAGAGAAACATATCTCATGTACAAGTTCATAACCAAGGAAAACTTTTGTTTCTCAATTTTGTCAACTCAGCAGCATTTGTAAAGCATATACAGGAGATCCATTGAATGATATAATAGAGCACTGATGATTTTAAGAAACTGAGAGATACTCACCTATATTACTACTGAATACCAATTTTTCCAGTAGCTGTATCATTATTTGAACAGCTATCAAGAAGTGGCAAACATTACTTCAACACTTGCATTATGAAGTATTACTTTCATTCTACATTTGGGATGTAAAAAAGTTCCATTTAGAAAACATATGATCATTGGTATATGTGGAAAACCTTAACCCACATAAGCAGAAGACTGAAGTACCGCCTGTGCCTGTGTTAATGACTATATCAGTCTTTAATTTGTCAATGGGTTTTAATTATTCTACTGGTTTAAAGGGTAGGTACAGGAAATCTGCATCACATCCCATCTTGAGTCATTAGATTTATGCACTAAAATAACATATCATAATGAAAAAAGAAATGATGATTGAGAGAGAACTGCCTTTCTAGCAGAAAGTGCAGCAGAGAACTAATTTCACCAGGTCAATTCTGTAATATTGAAATCAGGATTTTAAGCTTTATATGCTAATTAATAAAAATGAAAAACAAAGTAGAAGACTAAAATAAGATTGAAAGAGAAGTCCTATTCCAAAGTTATTACAAAACACAATAAATCTTACGCCAATTTGCATATCTGTCAACATGTCTAAAGCAATTAA
This sequence comes from Gynochthodes officinalis, assembly GCA_020080225.1. Lineage (NCBI taxonomy): Eukaryota > Viridiplantae > Streptophyta > Magnoliopsida > Gentianales > Rubiaceae > Gynochthodes > Gynochthodes officinalis. The sequence continues at coordinate 41,222,523 of CM034618.1, read as the reverse complement.
AAAAAATAATGAAATATTTCACAAAGAAAGAAAGAAAGGAATCTTTATTATCCATGGCACAGAGAACATTTGATCCAAGATCTTTGCTTGCATTCAGTTCTGAAATTCTTTTCATATGATTAAGTTCAGTGCATGTTTAGACCACCTCAGTTCTCAACAGACAAACATAACAGCTTAGTGTTAAGCCTCAAAACTATAATAGCCTAGTATTGTAAGAGTAACAGCAAGATTAAGGCTTCAATTGGTAGTTTTACATTGCATCTCAAAAGTTTCATTGAGTAGTACCCAAATATCTTCAGTGTCTGTTATTCAACTATCTACAAGCTATAAATTCATTAAGAACTTCAAATTTCAAACATGTATGGATAGCATAGCCAAATATTGTATGCACGGGTCCAGCCCATTAGCTGATCAATCCCACAAATGCTACAATTCACTAAAAGATTTTAACAATGCAAACTCTGTCATCTCAATAATATACCAACGGTCAATCAAACATCAAGGAATCCAATCGACATTTACTGAAAAAATTGTTGTTTTGCATTTCAAGTATAAAAGAATAAATAAATAAACAAAAATCAAAATTAAAAACAAAAAATGCCAGACCAGTTAATGGATTTGTTATACATTTCAAACATAATTACCATAATTGAGATGCTTTATTGCACTTTCATTGAAACTTGAATTGTAAAAGCAACCTCATCTGATAGATGTATATGGCAGTTTTAAAGCTCTTTCCATCAAAAGTTTAAGCAATGTGGGGGTAAAAATAAAAGGAAGAGAGAGAAAGAGAGGGAAGAGAGAGAGAGAGAGAATTTTTTTGAGTTAGAATTCCTGCATAAGTTACAGAATAATATATAACAACAATTTAACTGCTACTGTGGTTCAAAGCAAACACATTTCCTACAGCCAAAGTTAAAAAAATAGTACTAAGGAAAGAGAAAATTAAACAGCAAAAATAAAAGAGAACGAAAACAATTGAAATATTCACATAAAGTAACAGTTATCTTAATTGGAGAAACACAGGGAGAAGGGCAAGAGGGTTATTTTATTTTTATTTTTCCTTCTCATGTCTCTTTCACATGTACAGTAGGACGAACAATATTGAAGTCCACTTGAAATCATAAGAATGGGAATATTATACAATATCAAGGTACATCTATACCTTGTTAAGATAATTCATCTGAGTGATGACAGAAGTAGCCACAACAATCATAAAAAACCAGGTTTCTGCGTAGATCAACTGGTTCTTTCCTTCAAATGTCAATTTCATAGCAGTTCCAACAGCTTTTACACTCATAACCTACAGAATCAACTTGAAATTAATACAACATTTGTTATGCACAATAGAATGGTATTGAAAAGAAAGTGAATACTTCTTGATAATGTCAACCAAGTTGTGGTAATCAAGATGACAGTATGTAAAATTGTAAACCCATCAAAAAGTATCACAGAGCCTTTTGCAGTTATTGGGAAAAAAAGTAACATGAGTTAGATACAAAATAACATGAGTGAGATGCACAGATTTGTTAAGTTAATTTTCTTTTTCAATATCCCTTTGTATTTATGAATTAGGGGAAGAAAATCAACAAACAAAATCTTAGGTATCATAGCAGGATCCTGGTACTTCACTAAGCATATACTCAATTTAGAAATAAAATTAGGTCAGGCGTAAGAGAAAGAAAAATATCACAGACATGTTAAATTGTGTTTAGTTAGTTATACTGAATACAATCGAGAGAATTTGGTTTAGCTTCTAATCAAGAATAAATTTAACAGAAATTTCCAATGGGAATCTCATTTTTGAAGATGATTAGGAATTTGCTAATAGTTGAGGTTTATTAGCGAGACCAAATACAAGAAACATGAGGAGCAAAAGCAAATGGTTATGATTCAAAATGTACCGAGAGAGAACCCATGAGCGAGCAAATGCCAGTAAAGATGAGCACATTCGTGTGGCCATATTGAGGTGCAAAGTAGAAGATAAGAATAAACACCAAAACCACCACTGATCCCACGTACAGCAAAAAGGCTGAAATTGGAATGGACAAATGGTTTTATGAGCTACAGATAAGCTTATGTTTTTAAACGCATGTGATAAAACATAGAGCTACTTCTCACCAGGTTGAGTAGCCATATTCCAAATTTCTTGAACAGAAGAGATGGACCGTTCCTGTGGGGCATGTATGACTATAATGACAGAGCCTGCAATACACATCACACAACCCAAAATCCCCAGCTGGTGCAACTTCTCCTTCAAGATAAAGTGTGCCAAAACAGCACTGTAGCATACAAATTGAAACATCAGGACATAAAAATGTTAGCCATTACTTAAAAAAATAAATAAATCAATCAATCTACTAACTCAAAAGCACCTGACGATTATGCTTAATGCACCAAGTGGTGTAACTAGAACAGCAGGGGCAAATGCATAAGCTACAAAATTAGCAACCTCTCCAACAATCACTGTTTTGTAAACCACAGAACAAGGAAAAACCTGTAGGCAATCAGTAAATAGTGCAGTAGAAACCAAAAGAAAAATGAAATAATAGCTAAGCCCTTTTACGAAACCAGTAGTGATAAAGTCATCAGCTAAGCAACACACAACTCAAAGCTGCATGCATAGGAAATAAATACCATCATCCACACAGGCTAGGTGAGTAAAACAAGCGAATTAGCAGCACAAAATTTGGAAAAAGAGGATCAGCAAAACTCCTGAATCCAGTCTATTACAATATCCATAAACATCATTTTCGACTAAATATAACTGAAGCCACAGATAACATTCTTTGGAAGCCAAATTTAAATTCCCTTGTGCGATACAAACTTGGTTCCCCAAATTACATGAGCTCACAGAATTTTAAATGAAAATTGAAGACTTACTTGTGATCAAGCCAAGCCACCAGAGAGGCTCTAACAAATAGGAATGGCCACCAACACCTATAATAACAAGAAAAACATTACTGCAGCAAAAGGTTGAAAAGACAAAATCCCATATGGAAAACGATCAAAACTTTCGCAATAATCAAAAGGAAGAAGATCCCTAAAGCACTACAAAGACATGAAAAAAGATCGAATCTTTGAATAACATCAAATGAAAAGAATTAAAAACATTTAAAAAAAAAAAAGAGTTAAATACCAGCTCTGACACCAGAGGCTGCAGCTGCTCTTCTAAGACCCTTTTTCTTGATGATGAAACTGGCCCCTATGAACCCAGTTGAAAGCAAGGCCAAAATAAACCCTGTCAAATTGTCTTTAGAGAAACCCATAATTGAATTCTGAACTTTCTTTCTGTTTCTTTCTTCTCTTCATGGAAATCGAAATCTTCCAATCATCAACTTTTCACCTGGGTAATGGCAGCAATCACATCGAACAATAATTTTCATCCGCGTAAATCAAATAATATTTCATTACTTTCTTTGTGCTTTGTTTATTGTAGCCTTTGTAGGTGGCAAAATACTATTTTACAGTTCAATTACAGCTCAATGACACGTAGGACAAATAGAATCGGACCCACCTTTATGGCACATGAGTCACACGACCGCCTGCCATTCTGGTATCTGAGTGTCTGAATTAGAATATTCTGTTCCTGGTTAAAATCAGACTAAACATCAGATAAACATAAGAGATAATAATGACATTCCGAACAAAAATTTAAGAGTTAATTCCATGAATATTGGTTGAAAAAAAAAATTAAAATTAATATAGAGATAATAATGACATTCCGAACAAAAATTTAAGAGTTAATTCCATGAATATTGGTTGAAAAAAAAAATTTAAATTAATATTAATTTTTTTTTTGTTTTCAATTGTCTTTGAAGTCGTGGTTTGGCTTAACTTTAAAGTCGGTTTTTCGAAATTTTACTTTTTTGAAAAAAAAACCGACTTAAAGTCGGGTTTTAAACACGACTCTAAGTCGTTAAAACCGACTTTAAAGTCGGTTTCAAACCGACTTCAAAGACAAAAATCCCGACCTTCTTTCTTTTTTTTTCTTTTCTTTCCTCCTTCCTCTTTTCTTCTTTCTTCCTTTCTTTTCTCTCCATTTCCGCCGCAGACGAAGCTGAGCTTTCCTCCTCCTTCCTCCTTCATTTTTTTCCTTTATTTTCCTAGATCTTCCCCCCCCCCAAATTCACCCACCTTGCACCCTCTCCCCCCCCCCCCTTGGCACTTGTTTGACAGCCGCCCCCCCCCCCCCCCCCCCACTCCTCCAAGAATTGCAGCCGTCCTCCCCCTCATTCCCTTGGAGGCTTCAACCGGAAAAAAAAAAAAAATACAACACTCAAGTTTTTGGCCTATTTTTTATTAGAATGTGAATTACCATTTATTTTTTACAATTTCTATGTTAAATTTGATATTAAATTAGTATATGTTAAATTTTTATGTTGTTTTATATGTTAAATTTTGATGTTAAATTTGTATGTGGGTTTATATGTTACATTTTGTGTTACATTTGTATGTTATTTTATATGTTATATGTTAAAATTTATTTTATATGTTAAATTTGTATGTTAAATTTGTATGGTAAATTTAATGTTTAATTTTATGTTAAATTTGGATGTTAAATTTGTATGTTAAATTTAATGTTTAATTTTATGTTAAATTTGGATGTTAAATATGTATGTTAATTTGTATATTAAATTTAATGTTTAATTGTATGTTAAATTTGGATGTTAAATTTGGATGTTAAATTTGTATGTTAAATTTGTATGATAAATTTAATGTTTAATTTTATGTTAAATTTGAATGTTAAATTTGTATGTTAAATTTAATGTTTAATTTTATGTTAAATTTGGATGTTAAATTTAATGTTTAATTTTATGTTAAATTTGGATGTTAAATTTGTATGTTGAATTTGTATATTAAATTTAATATTTAATTTTATGTTAAATTTGGATGTTAAATTTAATGTTTAATTTTATGTTAAATTTGGATGTTAAAATTGTATGTTAAATTTGTATATTAAATTTAATGTTTAATTTAATGTTAAATTTGGGAGTTAATTTGTATGTTAAATTTAATGTTTAATTTTATGTTAAATTTGGATGTTAAAATTGGATGTTAAATTTGTATGTTAAATTTAATGTTAAATTTTATGTTAAATTTGGATGTTAAATTTGGATGTTAAATTTGTATGTTAAATTTGTATGTTAAATTGATGTTAAATTTGGATGTTTAATTTTATGTTAAATTTGGATGTTTAATTTGTATGTTAAATTTTATGTTAAATTTGGATGTTAAATTTTATGTTAAATTTGTATGTTCAATTTGTATGTTAAATTTAATGTTTAATTTTATGTTAAATTTGGATGTTTAATTTTATGTTAAATTTGGATGTTTAATTTGTATGTTAAATTTTATGTTAAATTTGGATGTTAAATTTTATGTTAAATTTGGATGTTAAATTTGTATGTTCAATTTGTATGTTAAATTTAATGTTTAATTTTATGTTAAATTTTATGTTAAATTTGGATGTTTAATTTGTATGTTTAATTTGTATGTTAAATTTGTATGTTAATTTTTATGTTCAATTTGTTTTATATTTCAAATCGTATGTTACATTTGTAAGTTAAAATATATTTTTTTATGTTAAATTTTATGTTTAATTTGTATGTTTAATTTGTATGTTTACTTTTATTTTAAACTTGTATGTTCAATTTTATGACTTAAAATCTGTTAATTAGTTATCCTATGTTGATAAAAACTTTATTTGTAGTGAAAAGGAAAATAAGTTGAGCGAAGAACATTTTCGAGGATCGAAGCAACCGACGAAGGTAAACAATTTATATATTATGATTGTGATTTGGCGTTAATTTTGTTTCAAAAGTTGTTAATTATTGCTAGAATTATTTGAATTGATGTTGGAAATTTCGTTGTGAATAAAGTATGGTGATTTTTTATCATGAATGATTGGGATTGATTATTAATTTCTTTCATTGATGAATATAATGCTTTATGTTGTTTGGTGAATATTAGGTTATGAATGTATGGAAAAATATTAGTTGTTTACTTGTGTGAGGTGGTGCCTTGGACTGATTTTTATTGAGTTTGCTATTATTGGCATAATACGTTCTGAATAGTATTGCTGATGATGCCGAACAAAGAATTTATATTAGATTTGTTGAATATAATTGTGAATGTTGTTTGGACGTACAAACCATCAAAATGGTTGGTTGTTTACTTTTGTCTAGGCGCTTTTTGGCTTTATTTGGATTAGTGTGGAATTTTATTCAATAAGTTTGCTCTTATTGGAATAATTAGTTCCAAATAGTGGTGTTGATGATGATAATGAAATGATTGTGGTTGGATTTGACGAATATAATGCTTTATGTTGCTGAGACAATGTATGCTTATGAATGGATGTGAAAATGTTAGTTCGTTACTCTTGAATCATTGTGGATTGTTCTAGACCGTTTTGGATTGTTTTGGATTTTAGCCAATGAGTTTGATGTTATTGGAAGGATAAGTTGTGAATAAGGGTGTTCATGGTAATGAATAAATGATTGTGGTTGGATTTGACGCATATAATGCATTATGTTGTTAGGAAAATGTTTGGTTATGAATGGATGTGAAAATGTTAGTTCGTTACTCTTGTTGGGTTGTGAGTTAGATCGTTTTGGATTGTTTTGAAATTTTATTTGATTCAATGAGTTTGCTCTTATTGGAATAATAAGTTCCAAATAGTGGTGTTCATGATGACAATGAAAGGATTGTGCTTGGATTTGATGAATATAATGGTTCATGTTGTTGGGAAAATGTTTGGTTATGAATGGATGTGAAATGTTAGTTATTTATTTTTGTGAGGTGATGACTTGGATTGAGTTGGATTGTTTTGGATTGTTTTGCCTTGTTTTAGATTCATATGCCATTTTAGCCAATGATTTTGCTATTGTTGGAATGCTAAGTTGTGAATAGGGGTGTTGTTGATATTGATTAAAGGATTGTGGTTGGATTTGCTGAACATAAGGCTTTGTGCTGTTGGAAGAATGCTTGGTTTTGAATGGATGTCAAAATTTTAGTTGGTTGATTTTTTTGTCATCGGAGATATTCCATAAATTTACTTCAATAACTTTGAGCCCTATATTAATGTAAGTTTTATGTTATTATTGATGGCACACACAATATAGACATGGGCAAGGATCGAGTGAGGCTTGTGTTATATTGGGATGGAGAGATAGTTAGTGGCCCGAACGGCTCCAAATACAGTAATTTGCCAAAACGGTTTATTACTGTTGATCAAAATATTAGCATGTCCGAACTTTTGAAAAAATTGCATTGGGCTATTGGATGGGATGGAAGCCAAGTTATTTGAAATTAATGTCTTTATTATCCTCTTAGCGTATTGTAATTCAATAACATACATACCAGTTCCAGTTGATGATGATGATACGGTGAGGGAGATGTTGTACATTCCAACCACATGTCCGAGTCTTAATGCGGTTGAATTGTACATAAGTTACGAATGCGGCCCAAATCGCATTTGTTCTGAGGACAATATGTCCGTGGTTCCCCAAACAAATGTTGGATCATTCACACAACTTCTACAAAGTAGAGAGGGCGAAGGGCTTCTTAATGATAAATGGTTTACTTATGGTGTTTTCATATCGAATGATGTTCCTTTTCCACAACCTTATGTTGCCCCTGGGGATCCTAGCCGTGGCCTCTTTGGCGAGGGTCCAAGTAGAACAATTTGGAAGAAGGTCCAAGTCATGCTATCTTTAATGTTAAACCATTTGGGGGCAATTACAATGAAAGCCCAAGTTGTGGCCAATTTAATGAGGGCCCAAGTCAGGGTAATTATAATGAGGGGCCAAGTCGTGCAGCTCTCGTCGGAGACCTGCCTAAGCCCGAGCCAATTGCCCAAGCAGCCAATACGTTCACACTAGGGACCACATGCGAAGATTTAAGCATTCCCTATGATCCCCTACATGTATGGATAGATGAGGATGAGGATTCATTGGAAGATAGTGAAGAGGAGGAGAGCGAGGGTGGTGGCGATCAGGAGGGAGAGACGGCGCATCCACCGATTGATACCGTTGCCGATGATATTCCCTTCTACACGGACATCGGTGATCCAAAGATTTCTATGATCGACCAGTCCGATGACTATCGCCGACCCGTTTGGGTTGATGATCGAACCTCAGAACTAGAGGTTGGAATGGTTTTCCGTACCAAAAAACGGGTGCAACATGCAGTTAAATGTTGGTCCATTTGTGCGCATAGGTACTTCAAAGTGTATGAAAGAACTCATACTAGCTGGTTCGTCCGATGCCTTTATTATGCGGACAAAAATTGTTTATGGAAGGTTCGAGCCATGTTGAGAAAGAAACATACATTTTGGGAGATCACAAAGATGCATTTGAAACATACATGCATCCCCGAGATACAGCCAGAAGACCACCCAAATTTAGATTATGGGATGGTTGGCCGAATGGCTCGGAACAATATTAAGGAAAATGCTTCATACAAGGTCCTCGACATAGTTGAAGATGTGCGTTCATTCGGAGTTAACATTTCATACAAGAAGGCATGGTTGGGGAGAAGGAAAGCCATTGAACTGGTATATGGTAATTGGGAGACGTCATATACCATATTACCGAAGTTCTTACTTACCCTTCAGGCTTCTAATCCTGGCACCGTTGTTGAATGGCGGCACACGGATGATAGTATTGGGGATTACAACATATTTGGTTCGGTGTTTTAGGCTTTTAGGCCTTGTATTGATGGTTTTCAACACTCTCGTTCCGTTATTAGTATCGACAGCACTTTTCAATACGGGAAATACAAGGAAAAGATCCTTATTGCAGTAGGTGCTAATGCAGCTGGCCATATTCTTTCTTTGGCTTTTGCTATTGTTGACGAGGAAAGTTTAGCAAATTGGTCTTGGTTTTTGTATAAATTATCTCGTCACGTGATTCGTGGCCGCGAGGGTATTTGTTTGATTTCAGATCGAGCCCGGGGAATTTTGCGAGCCGTTGAGAACAACCCTGCATTACAACCACCAATGGTTCACCACAGGTTTTGCCTCCGGCATGTCAAAGCAAACTTTAGTCAGCGATTCAAGAATAATGCTTTGACTGAATTGATGCATCGCGCTGCTACTGCACACCAACAGCGCAAATTTGCTTAGATAATGGAATCCATGCGGTCATTGGATGAAGACGCCCATAAATGGTTGATGGATATTCCACTAGAGAAATGGGCACTATGCTATGATGGTGGTTTCCGGTATGGCATAATGACAACGAATAGTTCCGAATCGTTCAATAGAGTCTTGAAAGGTGCCAGGAAATTGCCAATCACAGCTTGCGTGTGTGCGACTTTTTACCGATTGGTTAAATACTTTGACTCGCACGGCACCGAAGGCCACAAACATGTTGCTGATCAGAATCCGTGGCCGACAAACGTGCAAGATAAGTTCCTCCGAAGTGAGCACAAGTCCAAATATCACCAGGTGACGGCCTTTGTGAGGGAAGAAGGCTTATACCAAGTAACGACGGGGGTTCATGGTGATAAAGGAGGGAACGTGCATACAGTACACCTTAACAACCGATCATGCACGTGTGGGAAGTTTGAAATTTACAAGATTCCGTGCTCCCACGCGCAAAAGGTTTGCGCTCAAATGCGACGGGCCGCTTTGGCACTCGTGGATGGGGTATATAAAGTGGAGAAAATGGTGCAAACCTATTCAAACTATTTCTACCCCATGCCCCACGAGGACTATTGGCCACCAGCACATTTTCATCTGATTGCCAATACGGCAAGACTCAATGACCGTCTGGCCGTCCAAGATCCACCCATATAAGGAATGAAATGGATCGAGCAAAAAATCAGAGGTGCAAGGCATGTGGAGTACATGGGCATAATAGGAAGGCATGCCCTAACATGAAGAGGCTTAGAAATAGGGCAGTTATGAACCCATGAGCCGTTGATATGTAAAAAAAACCATTTTGTGATATTAGTATATCAATTATTATTATTTTATTGATTCCGTGTTTAATTTTATCATTTGGATCGTTTTGTGTTTTATGTTGGCTCGGTCAGTTTGTAAAAAATACAAAATGGATTCACGAACTTGTTTTCGCATGTGAATTACGCAATCTCCAATATGTGTCCACTGCTATTATTATTTCTTTGGGGTGTTTCATTGGACGTGGTAAGACGTTGTGTGTTAATCGTCAATGGATTTTGCAAATAATGTAGTAAAATTGTGAATCTTATGTTCAGGTTATGGAGTTTGCGGGCACTTCATCCACATCCACCGATATATCTCCTGGCCCTCAACGGCGGGATGTTCTCACGTTTCAAGCCAGTCATCGATCGGAGCTCGTTTGGGACGATCCAAAAATGGAGCCGTTGAAAGTGTACAGGGCAGATGTGGACATGTGAAAAGTTGGGCAACTCGATATTAGGGTAGTTGACTTTTTTTACGAAGTGGGCTTCTATGGTGTATACATGGCAGGGTGTATACAAGTTGTCTGGGCATTGATCACGGCATTGGTGGAGAGATCGCGGCAGGAGACGCACACATTCCACCTTCCAGTTGGTGAAGCCACCGTGATGTTACAAGATGTCGCGGCATTATGGGGTCTACGGGTCGACGGCGAACCCGTGATTGGGCAAAATCCGATTCATACACTTGAAGAGTGGCAGATTCTGTGTTACGAGCTGTTGGGTTACATGCCGGCCCCAAACCATTTCGATGGAGATCGATTGAAATTAAAGAGCATCGCAATGCATATCCGAGCACGGCCTCTACTAGATGTGACCCCATATGAGCAGATGGTACAGCATGCTAGATGCCGGATCATGCAAATGATAGGGTCGATCATGGGGGATAAGTCAGGTACGAAGGTCAAATTGATGTACCTACCCCTACTGAGAGATATAGCGACGGCATCAGGGTATAGTTGGGGTAGCGCCGTACTTGCATCATTATATAGGGCGTTATGTCTGGCGGCAATGGGAGATACGGCCGGAATATGTGGACCCATGGGATTATTGCAGGTGTGGGCCTGGGAGAGATTACAGCGAATAAGACCCCAACACCGAAATGTCAGAGACCCTCATCGATATGGCTACGAGGGCAAGCCTTCCGAACCAAGAGCATGCGTGTACGTGTTTGCCAGTCACATTTTGATTTATTATATTTGATTTATTTTAAATTGTGTCTGATCCTCTATATGCTCGTATATTGATTCATTGCAGATGGAACACGGGTCTGAGTTTTGCAAATGTAGGATGCCACGTTTTGCGTATGTATCGGGATCGGCTGGACTATATGGCCGAGGATGACGTAAGTAGATTAATAAATATAGATTGGAATAATTATTGGCTCGTTACACATAAGTTTAGTTCAAAAAATGATGATTGTTAACCTTCTTTCTTGAACAGTTTATCTAGCAACCGTATCAAGATGGTGACGGCCTGTATGAGTTGCCAGAATACTGCTTACTTGGCCGTGCTATTTGGTGTGCAGCCGTGCCTCTTCTCAACTTTGATGTAGTTGAGCTACATTTACCAGAGCGGGTTATGCGGCAGTTTAGCTATATTTAGACTATCCCTCCGACAGTAGACACGGATGTAAGGTTGCATCGAGTAGATCGTCGGGGTAGGAGCGGAACGAACTGGATGTCACGGCATGCAGCTTACGTTCACCAATGGAACAGCCAAAGGGACCGGATTGTGACAGGCAGGCCTGCAGCTGGTCCGATGCACTATTTCTCAGAATACATGATATGGTATCGACAGATTACTCGGGTGCTTATCGGTAATCCCGCGCATCGACCATACCAGGGTTTGCGCCCAACCGGATCGATTATCTCGTATTGGGTATGTATATAACTTTGGCTTTGTGTTCATATTATTCCTTGTAATAAAAATGTTATGGCTAAGCACTTTTTTATATGCAGGGTTCATGTTGGGAGCAAGTGAATGATTTGGCACGGGATTTCACCAATGTCGAGGTAGATACCAGATCACAAATGGGAAATGTATATGACGTGTCCAACCGTGCTATGACAATGGTTGGGGAGGATCGATGGCTGTAGATGCCACGTGCTAGTTTTCAAGGTGAATTTCAACCATCACATTCGCGTCCATATACTTCTGCTCGTCGGTCGACGTCAGGTCGGCATTCTACTTCGGGACATCCATCTACTTCCCACCGTCGCAATGTTGACGAGGATGATCAGATTTTGGCCGCTAGTATGTTTCTTCATCAGCCCGATGAGCCATATGAAGAGACACCTGAGACGGACCTTTTATCACAAGGTCGCGCTAGTACGTCATCTGAAATGACTCGTTACAATTTGGTCTATGAGCGACGTCGAAGGCGTTCTCGTCCACAATCGCATATGGATGAATCAATTCCTTTTGACCTAAACGCACTGGAGACGGACGACAACCCACAGCCCCCACCCCAACCCCCTAGGCGATAGCCACGTAGGAATATTAGACAGCCTCCCTGTGGGACTTGATTAATTTTGTTTCCTTTTTTGTCACTTGTTGAAACCTAAAGATTTTTCCCTTAATTTTATTAATTAAGCGAAATCTCCTCACTCATTCCAAATGTTATTATGAAAAAAATACATGTTACGTCTTGAAAGGTAATCTAACCTAAATTGCCATAAGAAGTTGATTTTGCTTTTCCATGCAAACATTCTTCACATCATTTCATATAGTAAGCCGTACAAGCATGGGCGCTAGTATGAAACACTAGAGCCTATGAGGCTATGAGCCTCACTTTAAATTCTTAGAGCCAGCCATCACAAGCTTTCCACAACTTGGGCGAAAGTTTCGGCGGTTTCTTGAAAACTCCATTCTTCACTTTAAATTCTTCACTTTAGAGCCAGCCATCACAAGCTTTCCACAACTTGGGCGAAAGCTTCGGCGGTTGGTTGAAAACTCCATTCTTCACTTTTGGAAAAACCTCCAGTGTACCCTGAGGAATTATCAATGGAAAAAACTTCATGGATAACTTGACGGAATCCTCGGCCATGCTGTCTTTTGTGTTTACTTTATCATTATTTCCTGCGGCAGGTGTAAAGGAATCAGCAGAACTACCAAAAACTAGTTGTGAACAAAGAGAGATTGTGAAGATGAGATTGAAGCAGACACTGTGCTATAAGGGAAAACAGAGCCTGATGATCCACCAGTGGAAGACTTAAATACCAATGGAGGGGGAGGGGCGACAGGTTTAAGGTTTTGGGTTCGGGTTTTTAGGTTTAAAGATTAGGTTTTAGGGTTTAAGGTTGAAGGTCGAGGATTGAGGGTTGAGAGTGCGATTTTAAGGTTTAGAGTTTTTAGGGTTTTGAGTTTAGAGGTTTAGGGCTAAATTTTTGTTTTTTCATAATTTGTCTGCAGTCGATATCTAGGATTTCGACTTCCCAGTGGTTATCTGCAATAGCAATTTTTAAAGTTGTTATCCTTAATATCGATTTTAAAGTCGATATCCCAATAAAGGATTTCTTTAAAAATAAAATAATTTTTCAATAAAATGTTAAATTTAATTTATATTTTTGGGGAAAACGTAATAGTACACAATAAATTATTGCAAAATTATTATTCAAAGTTACATTATTTAAAAAAATTATTAATCTATGGTAAAACAACTAATTAACTAGTAGTTTTAATAAAAACTTTTAAACAATAATTCTAAATTGAAGTGGATATATGAATATCGATTATGAAGATTTTAGCTCTAGAATATTCTTTTTGAATTTGTTAAAATAAAATATGGTTAAAAAACTAATTAATCGAGATGTGAAATTTTGAGTTACTTCTAGAAAACCATGTAGGGTAAGTTGGGTACCACGTGGATATTTTCAACTAGTAGTAATCCTCAAATGGATGGCCAAACTGATGTAACAAATCGAACTCTTGGTAATTTGTTATGAGCCCTAATTAAAAATGAACTTATAAGGTGGGAAGAATGCCAGCCGATAGTCGAATTTGCTTATAATAGAACTGTACATTCTTCCACTAGTTTTTCACATTTTGAAACTATTTATGGTTTTAATCTTTTGACACCATTAAATCTAGCCTCATTGCTTATGAAGGAACAAACTAGTTTAGATGGTGACAAGAAAGCTGAGTTGGTTAAAAAGGTTCTAGAGAATGTTCACTTTTCATTTAGCTCTTTTCTTTCTTATCTTTCATATTTCCTCAACTCAGATTTTACCTTTGCTCTTCTCCGGTTTTACTTTTTCTTCGTTCTCTAATTCTTTCAACTCGAAATGCACTCTTTTTCTCTCTCCCTCATTTGGCTTTTGTTCACTCCTTTTTAGCCTTTTCTCTCTTTCACTTTTCATTCTATGCTGTTCATTGTACACTTGAGAAAGAGATAGTGGTTAAAAAGTTTTATGAGAAGGTTTGACTAGACATAGGAAAAAAAAAATGAATAGTATGCAAGAAGTGCAAAGAAAGGGTGCAAGCAAATGAACTTCGAACTTGGAGATTGGGTTTGGGTTCATATGCTCAAGGAGAGATTTCCAGCATCTAGGTTGACCAAATTACATCCTCAAGGGGTTGGACCTTTCCAAGTGGTGTTTTGCATGAACAAAAACGCCTACATACTAGACTTATTTGTTGAGTACGGATTTAGTGCTACATTTAACGTTGCTAATTTCTCCCTTTGAATTTGATGTAGAATGTGTCGATTTGAGACGAATCCTTTTGAGGAGAGGGAGAATGATGGAGATTCAATAGCACAAATTCAAGAAGATTTGGGCCAAGAGGAGAAAGGCATGGGATTTGAATTTTGGAGACATGAAGCAAGGAACTCAAGGCGTAATTTCCAATTTTCAAACTCAATTGGATCAACTTACAAATATACATAGGCCTATGACACGGGTGATGAGAATCAAATATTCATAAACTTAGATATGTGTTTTTCATGCTTTAGCATAGATTTCATTGAGATATGCCATGTTTATTAGATAAATCACATTATATTTGTGATTCTCATATTTTATGTGTTTTGTAGGAAAAAGGGATAAAAACCACTTATCTTCTAAAGTTCATAACTTTTGATGCAAATGTCCAAATGAGATGAATGAAGGTGCTATGGAAAGATGAGAAAGAGATAGAAAACTTTTATGAACAAAGGTTTCTCAAATTCCGAAAGCAAATGGACCAAAACTGGGCAAAAGCAGAACAAGGCAGAACCGAAGAAGAGGAAAACAGGGAGAAAAATCAGCCATCTTCCGGAGGCCATAACTCTTGATTCAGACGTCCAAATGAGATGATTAAAGATTCTATGGAAATATGAGAAAGAGAGGAAAAACTTTTATTCAGAGAGTTTTGTCAAATTCCGGACGAAAATGGACCAAAATGGGACGAAATCAGTACGACGCCTGAATCCTGAAATTTGCAAATTTCGTCCCTAATGTTTTGGAAGCTTTACATTTTCTCCCCAACGCCCCTAGCTGTATTAATATCCCATTTTCTGCAGAAAAACACAAGTAACAAGAAGTAGGAAGTAGTAGGAAGTAGATGAGGAACATAGAATAGGGTAGAGTAGGTTAGGGTTAGTTTTAGATAATTTGCACATTTTCCCCAAACTCACAACCGTGAGTTTCACTTGGGGCTAGAGTTTGGTTCTCTTTTGGCTCTTGAAAACTGGATTCCTTGGAGTTGTTTTGGCTTGTAAGGTGTTTGGATTTGGTTGGAATCATCACTCTTTTGATTAAGGGAAGTATTTCTTTCAATTTCTTATGCTTTCAATGGTTAAATCTCCTTATGAATATTGTTTGCTTGAAGCCATGAGAGGCTAAATTTTCTTGGGTGATTCTTGGTGCTTGATGTATGGGTTAGGTTTATTTTGATTCCTTGTTGGTTGTAGAGTGATGGGCTTGCATTAATTGAAGTCTTCCTACTTGTATTTAATGAATTGATATGCATTGAATGGTGGCCACATTTAGTGTGTGTTCTTGGTGTTTGTGTGTGTTTTAGAATATACATGAATTTGGACCAAAAGTAGGAAGAACTACCTAGCATTATCTAGATTTAGGTGTTTAAGACAAGGAATAACTACCAAATGAGATTAATTGTGCACTAAAATTGTGTGGAAGCCATAGGTTTTAGTGTGCAAAGGTAGAAGTGAGACCGAAAGGAGATCTTCTATTCTTTAATTCCATTGAGACCGAAAGGAGATGTGGAGTGAAAAATAGGTGGTTTTCTTAGATTAAACACTTGAACTAGGGAATGTGAAGTAGTTGGCTAAAACATCTAGGGCTAGAATTGTGCATTAGAGTTGTGTGGAAGCCATAGGCGCTAATGTGCTCTAGGTGTGGATGAGACCGAAAGGAGATTCCTCATTCTATAATTCCAATGAGACCGAAAGGAGATTTGGAGTGAATGGATATAGCCACTTAGTTAAGATGCCTTACACTCGGTTGCCCTTAGGAGTCAAAATAGCCTACCCTTGCATTGAACCCAAGGATCATCCTCCTTCCTCATTTGTGTGTTTCTCTCTTTGTTCCAATGGTGTTGTTTTAGTTAGTTAAATATCACTTTCTAAATTATTGCTTTAAGACACATAGATAGCAAATAATTAGTTGCACTTAAATTTTGGTTTTGTCCCCTTCCCTGTGGAAAATGATCCCTATGCTTTACTACAATTGATTAAGTGAGGTTTAGGTGTATATTTGTGTGAGTTTGAGCTTTATTTTGACGCACTTTTGCACACACCGATTCCGCTCACCAAATTTTGGCGCCGCTGCCGGGGAAGGGCAACGGAACTAGTTTTTAGGTGTTCTAATTGTTTGTTAGTTTTGTGTTCTTGTATATATTTAGAAAATACCTGTTTGTGTTTGTATATATTTTCATTTTTAACTTTCAATGGCCAAACAGGGAAAACAAGGAGAACGGTTGTTTGGGGAATTCTTAGAGCCTAATTTCAATGCTTGTGCATTAGAGCCATGGTTCAACAACCGTATAAGTGCTTACCCAGTTGAAGCTGAGAGCTACCAAGTTCAACAAGGGGGATTTCTAGAGTTTGATATTGGCTCAAACATTAGTGCTCAATTGGCTGCATTAACCGATAGGATGAATTCATTGGAGGCGAGGATGAACTGGAATCCGGTCTTAATATGTGGACTTTGCCAAGGAGACCACCATACGGATCAATGTGGTAGGCGGGACTGAACCTCAACTTCATGAATAATTTTGGGCAGCAAGAAAATTTCAACCAAAATCGGGCAACAATGGCAGCTACCAAGCAGAAAATCAAGGTTGGAACAACCAAGGAGGTGGTCAAAATTGGAATAATCAAAGCAGTCAAAGTTGGGACAATTCGGGGCCATCGTTTTCTAACGTATCATGGCAAACTTCAGGATTTGGGAATCAAATGAATAATCCCATGGATGAAACCCAAATTTTGAAGAACTCTTGATGAAAAAGATGGAAGAAATCCGACTTGAGATGAGAAGTTCCACAAAGCTTTTAGAAGACCATTCCATGAGGTTGAACTTGCGAGACCATGATGAATGATGTGAATGATGCCATGAATTATCCAAGAGAGAATCTAGACTACTTAGGGAAGATATGGTAGATGAATGTATTGGTGAACTGAAGGAGGAGTGGTATCTTGAATCTCAAACAATGAAGGCAATTATTCCATCCAAAGTTCCCCTTGAGTTTGATGAAGAAGATAATAGAATAGATGGACAACTTCGTGAAATGGTTAAGAATTGGTTTGTAGATGAGTCCATTTATGAAATAATAGGGGAAGATTTTGAAGTGGTTGAAATCAACCAAGTGTTGCCAGTGGCCAATGGTGAAGATAAGGTAAAACAGTCCGTCGATGAGCCACCCAAACTTGAGTTGAAGCTTTTGCCCCCATATTTGGAAAATGCATTCTTGGGAGAGCATGAAATGTTGCCAGTGGTGATATCATCTTATATGGAACCTAAACAAGAAGGGAAGCTTTTGGGGTTAAGCATTCTTAAAGAGGCCATTGGGTGTACCCTTGAGGATATTAAGGGTATTAGGCCATCAACTTGTTTGAAAAAAATGTTGTTGGAAGAGGAGGCCAAACATGTGAGGAAAAGAATAAAGGAAGGAATAGGATGAAATGGATTGAGTCGAGCCAGTGACGTTAAAACCAAGCGCTTCTTGGGAGGCAACCCAAGCGTATCCTTTTGTTTTAGTTTAGTCCATTTTGTTTCATTTTGTTTTGTGTTGGTTTGTTTTGGTTTTGGTTTTGTTTTGTGTTGTTTTGTTTCTTGTTTTTGTTTTGTTTGTTTTGTTTCTTGTGGATGTAGAGGTTGATGTATGTAGTTTGCATGTTTGCTAAGACAAGGGATGAAATGTAAAAAAAAAAAAAAAAAAAAAAATTTGGGCAGTAAGTTTTCACCGCCATGTGTCTTAATGGCCACATGTTCCTTACGCTTCTGATCATGCATGTCTTTCTAACTCATGCAATCTTTTTGGCATTTTATACCCATACTTTTTGGCTAGCTTTCATTTCTTACCTTTGTTTTTGCAATTTTCTCTCAAAACCTTTCATCCACATTTTGCATTTTACATTCTTCTTCAAGTCCAATCCATCTTAAGTGATCCAAACACCTTTGTAAACACATTTCCACCCTCAAATTCATCCAAGAATCCAAGGTATGTATGGTTGAACCTTTCAAATTTCATTACAGTGATGATTTTGAATTTCTTTAAATATGATTTCTATGGATGATATTTGATGAAATATTGTGTAATTGGGATTGTTTGGGCTGTTTGTTAAATTTTTAGGCTAGGGTGCTTGCTAATTTTGTGAAATTTCAAGTTTTTCACCATGCACATCATGTGTTTGACAAAAAGCCTCAATGAGTTATTTTGGATGAATTGTCAACTTTTTTGTATTCATTTGAAATCCTAGAAATTCATTGATGAATCTTAACATGATGTTGCATATAAAACTGAGTTTTAAGTGAAAAAAAAAACTTGATGAGTTTTGAAGCCTAGCATCATGCACACATTGAGTAATCAAATGTCAATGCCTAAACCATTGTGTGCAATTTTCTCATGTGGCATTATCTTCTTAAGTGCAATCCTTAGTTTAGATGTTTTGACACTTGAGTTGAGTTTGGACGACGTGAAGTTTGTAAATATTCTCTTTTCTATTTTATGTTATTGCATTTAGGTTTAAAGTTTATTTTTCTGCATTTTGTTAATTTATTTTCTTTAATTAGTTTTGGTAAATTATGCCTATCACACACTTGCACCCCCTAGTTTTAGTGCTTAACATGCAACATATCTTAAGTTTGGGGGAGGTGTGAATACGCAATCATGCAACATGCTTTAAGTTATTTCACAATTTTGCAACCGAAAACATGTATTTCTTCTTTCCCACCCGCTCCACCCTTCATGCATGCATTCTTGAAGCATTGAGGGCAATGCTCATCTTAAGTTTGGGGGTGGAAGCTTAAAGCTTTTGATGTAACCTAAGTTTGGGGGTGTTTATAGGAAGAAAATACATGAGATTTCATGGGTGAAATTGGCTTAAAGTGAGGCTTTTATTGAAATATTCAAGATGTTGCTTGTTTTGTTTTTTTTGGAACTTTTGAATGGTTGGCAAGTAATGGCTGAAATATGCACCACTTAAGAAACATTTTACTGAATAAATGCATGCGAAAAGTAACGAAATGAAAGCATTAGTCATTGATGAAAAATGTTGGACTGAATAGGCATGGAATTTGTAATGTATGTCTTTTGATTCCTTGTATTTGGAGGAAAGTTTTGCATGTTAAATGGTGTTGTTACAGTGCACGTCAAAGAGGAGTGTTTGTGAGATGTAGTGTATTGATTATGATGCGGTTTCGAGTAAATGTAGTGCCCCTAGTCCACCCTAAAGTTATAGCATTTCACTTCACAAACTTGGAAAATGACTTAGGCTTGTTATTAGTTTTGCTTATGAGATTTATAGTTTTGTTGAATAATTGCCACTCCGCTATGAGAATGCTCTTAGGGGATGTCCCTTAAGTGAACTCGTATGAGTGGTAGAAGTATAAAAAGCCAAAAAACTCTTGGCAAAAAAAAAAACGAAAAAATAAATTTGTAAATGAGTGAGGAAGTACCCTAAGTATAATGTCATGATGGTTGCTTAAATGTGATGAAAATTGCCTAGATGGTAGCATGACAACTTAGGGAAAGAGGGAATAAAAGTCTTAAGGATTTCAAGGAAGTGAAATTTTTCTATGCAACTGTAGGGCACACTAGTGGCATGATTTTGTGACCTCTACTCAGTTCTTGCATTGCATTGTTCATGAACATTTACCTCCATCACACACACACACACATCATTTAATGTGTGAAGATTAGTACAGAAAAACAAGAAAGAAGAGGGTCATGCATTGCATTAGTACGTGCCGAAATTGTCCAACTCCGAGACGTGAAGATGTTTTCATTTCTTAAAACTCTCAATATGCATTGTTCGGTAGAATGGGGCGACGAGTGGTTGCCTAATTAAGCTAGTACTTGCCATTATAAAAAATAAAAATAAAAAAATATATATATAAAAAAAAATTGTAGATGAGAATCTGAATATGCATGTCTCAATGAATACAATCCACATATTGTTGCTATACGTAGAAAATTGCTTGGGGACAAGCAATGGTTTAAGTTTGGGGGTATTTGATGAGAATCAAATATTCATAAACTTAGATATGTGTTTTTCATGCTTTAGCATAGATTTCATTGAGATATGCCATGTTTATTAGATAAATCACATTATATTTGTGATTCTCATATTTTATGTGTTTTGTAGGAAAAAGCACTACAAGAAAAATGGGCTTTAGTGACGGAATTTGTAGTGACGAAAAAAAATATCGTCACTAAATATCACCTTTAGTGACCAAAACTTTTATCGTCACTATTTTATTGTCTACTCCAAATTTTTAGTGACGAATCACAAAAAGTCGTCACTAAAGAGTGTGGCGGGAAACTTTCCCGCTAAAATAGTCATAATTAGTGACGAGATTTCAGTGACGACATTTATTATTGTCACTAAAATAATCATTGTGACGAAATTTTATCGTCACTAAGTTTTAATACCTTTTAGTGACGATATCTTTTTCGTCACTAATGGAAATATGTTTTAGTGACGCAATTGTTTCGTCACTAATTGCTTTTTTTTTTCCAAACCAAACTAATTGTAGTAAAGTGGAAATCCCCAATTAACACATTACATTAGTGTCCATAAAAATATTAGGTTTAAATAGACGTGCGTTAACACAAAGTACCTAACTTGAAGGATTGGTTAAGGCCTAAACACCTCTTGATATATGATTTTTAATTAAATTCTTGATTATATGTATATGTGTGAAATATCGAATTAAAAATATAAATTTTTTAGTGCATAAATTTTTTAGTGCATTATAAATATAATTTTTGGTGCAAAAGAAAATTTAATTAGTAGGTTATGTGACAATGAAAAAGAAAATAGTTGTAATCTATTAATTCATTTTTTTTTATACATAGGGTTGAAGTGTGTAATATTATTACATATGGAGATAGAAAAAATTTATTTTAGTGTATAATAAAACATAATATTATAAATTTGATGCAAAAAATATATGTGTTAAGCTAATTAATTTGGGATAGAGTAGATAAAATGTTTTGGACTAAATTACTTGGGCCACAACTTATAAAGGATTGGGCTTGTTTTGGGCTAAATTGCTTAGGCCACAACTTATATAAGGATTGAGCTTGTTTTGGGCTAAATTACTTGGCCACAATTGATATAAGGATTGGCCTTAATTTTTGTTTACTTAAGAATTGGGCCATGTATTTACTTATTGGGCTGAAGTTAACTTTTGAAAAATATAATTCTTAATTTTTAATAATTGTACTAAAACACCCAAATATATATACATTTGCCAACATTAGTTGACGTACGAATTATGTATTTGTTTGTAAATACACTATCACCTTGAGAATTTACGCATATATATGAATTTGACTACATTATATGAATTTACACATATAAGTTTAATCACTTTAAATATATAATTTTGTTAGTAGTAATAAGCACCTCAAGAACCAATTAGTTCACTAGTTTGACGTACAAACTGGGTTTAATAATATTATTAATTATGTTTGTTGTATTCATAGTTTATGACTAATAAGATGTTTTACTAAATTAGCCATTTTTAACAGATGGAGAGAGAGGAGAAAATGTAAAATATTTTCACTATTTTAATTAAATTTGGCTCAAACCACAAAGCAAAACCTCAACAAAAACAATATTGCTCTGCCATTTGACTAACAAGAAATGGCTCAAATTTGTATTTTAGTGTATAATATTATTAACTATGGAGATTAAAATATTTGCTTTGGTATATAACGAAATTGAATATTATAAATTTTAATAACAACATATGCATTGGGACATATATAGTTTCAAACTAATTATAGCCACTAATGTAATATAACAACACAAGTAGTGCTTAATACATGTAATGATATAGTGAGACGTATAATGTATAACAAAAGTAGTAAATACTTATATGATTATACTCCTTTTGTTCCAAAAAAGGAGTTCGGTTTTACTAATGTACAACTTTTTCTTGTTAGTCAACAAAATGCAAGTACAACTGATTTTATACAACTAATTTCCTCATTAAAGGTATTGTATGTCATACACCATTTTATGTAATCTATATCATTAAGAGTATTTTGAATATTTTATTGAATAATCAGTATGCACTTTTGAAATAGTGGATATATTTTGAGACAAACACTTTTTTTTTTAGAACAAAGGGAGTATCTATATATATATACATATATCACTACAAGAAAAAAATTGGTCTTTAGTGACCAGAAAGGCTATAACAACAATATTTTTGGTCACCAAAAGTAGTTTTTAGCAACGAGAAAAATGTAGTAACAAAAAATTGGTCACAAATATATTCATTCTTGACCACGCAAAAAAGTGGTCACTAAATGACATCCTTTAATGACGAGAAAGAAAAAGTGGTCACTACGTGGTCACTAATTGTTATAGTGTGAAAAAGACAACCAAAAGTCACTACATTTAATGACCAAGATTGGTGACGACGCTCCATTTGTCACAAAAAGTTACAAAATATGTTTTGTTGACTAAAAAAATCGTCACTAAATTTATGACTTTTAGTGACAATGTTTTGTAGTCACTAAAAGGTTATGATTAGGCTAACAATGAATCTATCATTGGGCTTGCATTGGTTTGGCTTAAAAATTAATTGGGCTTACAAATGGACCTATGATTGGACAAACAAATTAGTATGATTGGACCTAACTTTATATTAATTGGGCTTATGTTATAAGAAATAAGGTTTGGGCTAAACAAATATTTTATTGAGTCAAACTTAGCTAATTTGTATTATGACATTTAATTTCCATTAATTGTATGTTGACACCCTAATAGTTATATATTTGCTATATAATTTTACCTAAAGTACATAATCATTTAACATTAAAATACACTATTAACTAATAGCCTTCTTTGATCAAGAATTATGATTGGGTTACACAATTTATTCACTAGACCGAAGTTAGCTAATTTGTATTATGACTCGTAATTTTTAATAATTGTACTAAGACACATAATACTTATGAATTTGTACATATAATTTTACACTACCAAAAAAAAAAAAAAACCTTCTTTGATTGCCACCACTTATATAATGATTGGAATTGTTTGGCTAAAGATAATAATTGGGCTATGTAATTTATTCACTGGGCCAAACTTAACTTTTTTAATTTATGGCTCTTAATTTCTAATAATTACACAAATACACCCTAATATATATGAATTTGCCTATATTATTTTACTTCGAACATAGAGACTTTTTTAAATACACTATAAATTAATTATAATTGGATTTCTTTGGCTAAGAATAAGTATTAAACTAAGTTTATTTTTCCTTATGCCAAATTTAGCATACTTATATTATAACTCTTAATTTCTAATAATTGTACTAGGACACCCTAATATTTTTGTTTGTCCATATAATTGTACATTAATCACAGAGTCTTTTTAGTATTACAATACATTATTGATTCGTACTAATTGGCTTTCTTTGGCTAAGAGTAATTAACAAATGGACTAAGTATATTCTTCATTAGGCTGAGCTTCATTGGCTTAATTATGTCATGACTCTTAATGTAAAATAATTATACTATGACACCTTGATATTTATGAACTTGTGCACATAAGTTTAATTACTTTAAGTACATGATTTTGTTAGTTTTAAAATATACTATTGAAAATCAGGTATAATTTTAATTACTTTAAAATACACATAAGTTTAATTACTTTAAGTACATAATTTTTAATACTTATGTATGGTGGGTACATTATATAAGTAGTCCGTATATGAATATAGTTATAGATAGATACAATATTAAATATTGGTAATAATATTCATAAAATAATATTTTCTAGTATTTCTAGATTTGTTGAACTCTAGATATTCTTGTACAGTGTCAAAAGTGAATCCAAACTAAAAAAACGTAAAGAGTCACTCACAAAATAACTATTCATTGATGAAAATTGTGTTAGTTTTAAAGTAAAATAATCGACTAATAATTTATATGGGTTTGAGACTCTAATGTTGTTGGCTTGTGTGAGAAAACTTATCCCTATTCAATAATGAATGTCATAGTTCTGTTAGGTGAAATTTATTATATTTTATTACTTAAAATTTTTGATAAACTTTTAACTTGAATAAGTACTATAATTAAAATTTTTCATAAATTATTTATATAAACCTTAAATATCCAATATATATATATATATATTTATTTATTTCATTATTAAAATTTGGACTTTATTTTTTCCTTTGATTTACCTTAAAAAAATTTTTAATTTGGGCATAAATTATTAATTAGAATTTTAGTTTTCAAAATCTTAATAATTTCACTTTCAAAAATAATTTTTTTTTTCACTCCAACTATAAACTAATGAATTTCAATAGGTAGAAGAGTAGGTATAAAAAATTAAATTTGAATATTCTTATAATTTATTATTGACGTGATCTTAAAAAGAGTTTAAAAAATAGAAAATGTTCAAATGAAAAGAAAAGCGCCAAACCCAAAAAAAGGCTCATTTTCAACAATTGAAAAATTCCCACCCACTTCCTTTCTCTATTTCTTTTTCTTCTCCAAATCATTGCCGCCTGTGTTCTTCTTTTCTTTCCTCTTGCAAAGAGCCGACAACATCCGCCGCCCATTATCCGCCTAGATCACGCCTACGGTCGCTCGCTCATCAAGCCGCACTCACTCACGCCGTTCATCCTCCACTATTCTTGCTCGCCGCTGCCGCACCATCCGTGCTTCATCAAGCTCGCCACATCGCCACCTACCACCGCTCTGTCATATTCTCGAGCAGCCGCCATGCGCTGCGTGCTTTTCTCGGCCTTCTCTTTGCTGCAGCTACCACATCACCGCCACATCGCAGCGGGACAACGCCGCAATTGTTTCGCCTCTGCTCCGCCACCATGCTCCAGTACCAACTCAAAGGACAACCGGTGATTTCTTGAGGATTTTGGCCGATTGAAGCGGCTATTAGCATGTGGAAGCTTCCTCAACTCGCCGAGAGAGGTATTTACGATTTAAAACGCCGCTTGTGTGTGTTCTGCGAATCCAGTGAATATCCGAACTTTGAAATAACGATTGTCTTTGATTTTCCGGATTTCTTGGATGATTTTATGTTGATATAAGTCTTAGACGCACTTAAGGAACCTATATTAAGCTCTTTTAACAGTGGGTTGTTGATTTAAGGGTGGAATCGGGTTTATAACTTTTCAGAAATTTGAAATTTTGTATTCCCGCGTAGCTGATTTCATTCGATTTGTGCGGTTTTAATCCTGTTTTCCCAGCTGCTCCTCCATCCTTAGCATCTGATTGTTGTGGGATTTTGATGGTTTGAAGGGATTTTTACAATTTCAGCACTTATATGAGTAAAAAAATGTTTGTACATGATACTGAAATGATCGGTTAAATACTGTTTGTTAGTTTTTGAAACACTTTGGTATTGGAAAGCATCCAGATTTTTAAGAATCAATTATACTCTTCACATGGATGAACATGTCATGATTAGTGTCTTAATCTATTGCAGCAATTGTATCAGATTGATGAAATTCTTGATGTTTGTCTCGCCATGCTTTTTGCTTTAATATTATTGATGTTCAGATTCAAACTCTCCTCTATTAGTGTGCATGTGCATTCCATAGGGACATTATTGCCAAAGCCTTAAGATGATGCAAATGCAGTCCAGTGTTTCAAAGTGGTCCATCATTTCCACTTGAAAAAGAGACCGGTATTGATTATATATTAAGGCCGATCGATAGAGATAATGAAGATGGTTTTTTTAATTCAACTTGTGAGCATTTTTGTACTCATCACATAGAAGTGAATGATTTAGAATTGGATTTAATAACAATTTACTCAAAGACTTTTATTTGATTCAAATTTTTGTTCTGCTTTTTCCTACCGCAAATTCTTAATCGCTTGTCACTTACCAAGATCTATAATTCCAATTCGATGGATATAGATTTGTCCTGTGGTGCTTTGAGCTAACTTGAGGATTTCATATCTATTCTAAGAGCTATAAATTTAGGATTTTGAGTTCTCTCTTTTCTTGAGATGTTTTCAAATGCCCTTTCCTAAATTCTTTTCTTTCCTTGAAAAGCATTCTCTTCTCTTTGGTTATCAAATGTGTTTTCCAACTTCGTGATGCGTTTCAGATCCATCCTGTATTCCAGTTAGTTTGTTCTTAATCGCTTATTGACCAAGGTTCAGTAGAGTCGACGCAAGCATTTTTTTATCAGATTCGTTGATTTTTAATAAAAGAAGTGAATGTTTAGTATACAAATTTTATCGACATGCTTCACCTTAAATGCCTTCTCTTGATTTCTCCATCAACAGCTTTGTTCCCACCAAAAGGCTTAAGACTGCGTGCATAATGATCACATGGTCACTAATTCAGAGAATATAACGCCCAAAAAATAGGAAACAAAATTGCAAAAATATGCATTTTGACAGTTCTAAACTTGAGTGGCTTCTTTTAGCAATGTGAATTACATTGATCACAAGAACAATAGGGCACATGCACATGAAGGCATTTATGAGTAACAAGGTAAATGCCTATATCCTACTTTTCTGGTAGCACTCTTTTTATATCTAAAATCAATGTTCCAAAAGGCACTTTTGGTTTTAATGTTTCATTCATTTAATGGCAAATTTCTCTTAGCGTAATGAATATATAAAACCAAAAGGAAGTGAAGGTCTATTCCTGCCTAGCAAAGCTAAAACTTAAGAAACCGGGATGGCTAGGATCGAATCATATTTATAGTAGAGAAACTTGCCTTATTTACTTCTTACTTGTTCAACCAATTAACTCTTCCATAATAATTGCTCATCATTGTCTATTTATTTTATGTACCCATTCATATACTTAACTTTTCGCCACTTACCTATAAATAAATAATAAATAAGAAATTTTGGTGATTGTTTCTTGTCCGAAAATACTCTGAAACCCGATATTGGTGCCTTCTAGGAATTATGATCCGTTTTTGAGGCTCCATTTGTTTCTGGTGATTGCTATTAGCTCGGATTCATGTAAGTTAATTTTCGATCAAAAAAAAAAAAAACACTTCACTTCATCCTTTAGAAAAAACAGCAACCGATAATTAAATTAAGTTGACTTCACTTCCTGCTTCAATTAGAATAGTCTTCTTCTTTTCTTACTCCCACTCAAAACTCCATTCAACACTTTGTAAAAAGCATCACCCAAAAAGGTAAAGTTGACTTCACTTCTTGCTTTCTATTACAATAGGTTGGGATACAGATCAATTCTAATGGACATCCAGGAAGCAACTTTGGTTATCCTCAGTGTCATTAGAAATGTAAGTTAAAAGTATAGCTGAAGGCATTTGCAAAAGTTTCCATGTCTCATGATCTTACCTTGAATCATAGGGAGGTTTGGCACCAGGAGGATTCAATTTTGATGCGAAATTGTTAGTTCCTTGTATGAATTTTTGTTAGTGTTTATTTAGTACTATCTACACTACATAAGCGCACACACTATTTGTACTCTCTCCTGATTTTAAATGATTTCTCTACTCATCTATTTAATTAGAGGAAACACATGATTTCTTTCTTTGCTGTATGTTCTTGTATTTAACAAACAGAAAGTTCCTTTGCTGTGAACTTCATTATTGCAAGACAATGCAATGTCGCTAAGATTTTGAGCCCAACCTAGGGATGGAATAATTTTCTTATGTTGTTGCATTGTTGTCAAATGCAATGTTGCTACAGCACTTTACTTCTATTTTCATTTTTGGCAATATAATAGGCGAAGAGAAAGTATTTAACAAACAGAAGGTCATTTGTCAACAAAGAAGTTAGAAACATTTTTGATATAATAGTAACTTCATGATTTCTAATATTATTTTGTATTTGGTGTTTTTTAAATTCAATACTAACTTGATTGTTTGTGTTTTTTCATAAGAGCTTACTTATTTGATTTTCATTGATGTTTCTATGGAATGTTTGCATGGCTCATCTTTCACATGGAGTGGATGCTATTTGGACCGTTCGCATGGAGTATGCTAGTTTTGGTTCGTGTTCAAAGGGTTCATTTTGATTCTATATGACATGATAGATAATGAAATTTTAGTTGTGTACTTTTGTAAGATAAGTAATGTTTTGGGCTTCAATGTTTGTGGAATTTTTGCTGCATTTTTCAGCCTTGGTGGATTCTGCATTTTTGTTGTTCTCTTGTGATATTGTGGCCGAAAATGCTACTGCCGCTTTCATTAGAAGTTGGTTCAAACTCTTGTTGGGCTATTTCCAATTTATGGGTTTATTGTTGTTCTTGAATTGGATCTTTAGGATGTAAGGGTGATCGCTATGTTTCGGGAATGGTTTCTCCGAATTTGTTCTGCAATTTAGTTCTGCTTTCTTTAGAATGTAATGTCTTTCACTTTGACCGCTTGTGTAGGAATTAGGATGTAAGGGTGATCATTGTCTTTACTTTTTCTCGAGATTTATGTCTTCACTTCAACCGCTTGTGTAGGAATTAGGATGCATAGCTTGTATGGTAAAGTTTGAGTCTGTGGATGTCATTGTTGTTGATGGTCGCTTTCGACTTTCCTCTTCTATTTTTAGAGTTTATAAGTTTTTGTTTCTTGTTGCATCCTATTACCTTTTCGATTAAGTTGCCAATGTTGTGGTTTTGTTCTAAGTTTTGCCTAAAGTAGTTTGTAAAATTTTTGGATTTTCTCTCATAATGTTATGCCGATCGCTTTTTTCGACTTTTTAGAAGTTTTGACCGCCCAAACTAGTTTCTCTACAATTTGTGCTGCAATTTTTGGCCTATTTTTTCATTGGAATGGTGACTTTTTTGGATTTTTTCTGCATTTGTTTGGACCATTCTCTCATAATGTTATCTTTGATTGTTTTTGCGACTTTTTTAGAAGTTTTTCCACGTCCGAGTAGTTTCTCTGCAATTTGTGCTGCATTTTTGGCCTGTTTTTTCATTGGAATGGTGATCGTTTTTTGGATTTTTTCTGCATTTTGGACCATTCTCTCATAATGTTATGCCGATCGCTTTTATGATTTTTTTAGAAGTTTTTGACTAGTCCGACTTTATTCTCTCAATTTGTGCTGCAATGTTTGGCCTATTTTGTCATTGGAATGGTGACTGTTTTTTTGGATTTTTTTTCTGCATTTGTTTGGACCATTCTCTCATAATGTCTTTGGTTATGTAGGCCCAAGCAACCATTACAATTGCATTGGTCCGAACTGTTTTTCTATCCAAGTAGCATTAGAAAGTGGTTTTGCTAGAGGAGAAGATCTGCCATCACCCTTCACATTATATCCTTGGATTGGAGTCGAGGATACCTTTGTTGTTCAAATTTTAGAGGTAAGACTAACTTCTCTTCTCACATTAATGAAAGTAGTTGTAATGTGTAATTGGTTCATTTTTTTGTGCTAATTACAAATGTTTTAAAGTGTCTAATATAATTTGCTGCCTTTACACCAACATAGCGTATGTTATAAGGTTTTGTTTGTTGGGGTAATGAAAATGGAATGTTTATTTTCCTTGTATTTGGGCGATTTCTTAGGTAAAAAAAGAAAAGAAGACCAAGGTTGTATGCAATTGTGTTCTAATTTTCTAATGAATTCATGATAGGAAATGGACAAGTCGTGGTTGAAAATTGCTCACAGAACAAAGGACGTAAGATATAAGTTAGGTTGAAGAGTTTTTAACATTTGCATATCATGCTAAAGAAGAATCCAAAAATTCCCGCCCTTGTAAATCATGCAACAACTTTTGTCTTCATGATAAAGCCACTGTGTTCTCTCACTTAATGCATAAAGGGATATGTCCGATTATGTGAAATGGATATATCATGGTGAGGATTGTTAGGAATATTTCTTATAGTTTGTGAACATTAGGTAACATATTAGTTTCTTATGTATAGCTCGAGATACATTTGGTGGTCGCTTTGTTTTCTTCGATTGTAGCAATTGTAGTATGACTTTTATTTTTAATCGTGGAATTGTATAATGTCATTCCATATATAATTATGGAATGTTTTTGACCAACATAAATATAATTGTTTTATAAAATGAGCTTGGTTATCATGAAAATATTTTGTTCCTTAAGGATTGTTGCATTTACGCTTTTTGTTAATGTGGTTGGTTTATGAAGATTATCTTTGATTGGTCGTAATGTATTATGTCATGTGAAACATTTCGTAGTCACTTCATTTTTCTATGATTGGTGTAGCATGTAGTATGATTATTATAATTTGTTGGTGAAATTGTATTTTGTAATGAGATATAATTATGGGATGTTGCTGCTTCTAAGCCTTTAATTGTTATCGCGACATGATATTGTTCCTTTAATACGTTCTCAAATGTGCACTCATACATTTCATTTCTTTTTTGTCAATGCATGGCACATTTCTACATTTGTCTGAGAAATAAACATTATGTAACATAATGATGCCTAGTTAAAAGGATTGGTTAAGAGTATGATTTTCGCTTTGTAGTCTTCTATTATGTCATGTGATAGGTTGCATGGTCATTTTTGTTATATGTGATTGGTGGAAAATATAATATGATTATTATTATTCATTACGATGAATTGTACGATGTCATGAGAGGTATAGTTATAGGGTGTTGTTTCCGTAGCTAATCATATTTGCAATTGGATTGAATTTATAACATTTACTGCTTTTTCCTTTTCTTATCACAGTGACGCATCCATCACCAGGTTGTGCCAAGCATTCACAGATTGTAGACATACTTTGGAATCAAATGGCCAGTTGGTTGCTGTTGTAAAGGTCTTAAAATAGCCTTTTGCTTATTTACTTTTAGAATGCTATGGGAATTATATGTACATTACTATTTTGTGGGGTGTTAGATGTTTGGATAATGTTTTATTCTCATGGTTCAACTATATTTAACTTTTATTTTCTTGTATGCTAGGAAAGTAAAATGTTGTCTTTGCAATGCACAAGTTTATCTTTTGTACGCTTTCTTCATATGGGCTTTGAATGTTGAATGATTAGTAAGATTGTTTTCATTACATTTTGATATCAATGATGTTTGTATTAAAAGGATAAATAATGTCACAATCAATATATTGATGTTATTAGTGATAAAATATTGAAATATACAATGTTATAGCTTTGGTTAAAGTTGTCACTAATAACACTATTTAGTGACAAATTTTTTCGCTACTAATTTCATTTGAACGAATTTTTAGTGACGAGATTTTTCCGTCACTAATGCAAAAGGACGCCAAAATTTTCCGTCACAAAATTGCATTTACCAACAAACTTTTCGTGACAAACTTAAACTTAAAGTCGCCACTAATCATTTAGTGACGATAAAAATATCGTCACTAGTTCGCCACGTAAAGAGTTGACCAAGGTTCGTTTTAGTGACGACTTTTTTTCCGTCACTAAACCGTCACAACTGCCCAATTGACCGAAATAGTTTCAGTGACGGAAATTTTTTGTCACTAAATTTCGTCACTAAACGTGCACAATTAGTGACGACTCTTAACTTTTAGTGACGACTTTCCCCCCCTTTTAGTGACGATTTTTTTTCGTCACTAATTGTTGTCACATCTTCAAGTCGTCACTAACGCCACTCATTTAGTGACGACTTTTTTGTTTCGGTCACTAAAACCCTTTAGTGACGGAGCATTAGTGACGACCTAGTGACGAACCATTTTTTCGTCACTAATTGGTTTTTGTGACGAAAAAGCAACCTTTAGTGACGATATTCCAGTCGTCACTAAAGCCCATTTTTCTTGTAGTGAAGGGATAAAAACCACTTATCTTCTAAAGTTCATAACTTTTGATGCAAATGTCCAAATGAGATGAATGAAGGTGCTATGGAAAGATGAGAAAGAGATAGAAAACTTTTATGAACAAAGGTTTCTCAAATTCCGAAAGCAAATGGACCAAAACTGGGCAAAAGCAGAACAAGGCAGAACCGAAGAAGAGGAAAACAGGGAGAAAAATCAGCCATCTTCCGGAGGCCATAACTCTTGATTCAGACGTCCAAATGAGATGATTCAAGATTCTATGGAAATCTGAGAAATAGAGGAAAAACTTTTATTCAGAGAGTTTTGTCAAATTCCGGACGAAAATGGACCAAAATGGGACGAAATCAGTACGACGCCTGAATCCTGAAATTTGCAAATTTCGTCCCTAATGTTTTGGAAGCTTTACATTTTCTCCCCAACGCCCCTAGCTGTATTAATATCCCATTTTCTGCAGAAAAACACAAGTAACAAGAAGTAGGAAGTAGTAGGAAGTAGATGAGGAACATAGAATAGGGTAGAGTAGGTTAGGGTTAGTTTTAGATAATTTGCACATTTTCCCCAAACTCACAACCGTGAGTTTCACTTGGGGCTAGAGTTTGGTTCTCTTTTGGCTCTTGAAAACTGGATTCCTTGGAGTTGTTTTGGCTTGTAAGGTGTTTGGATTTGGTTGGAATCATCACTCTTTTGATTAAGGGAAGTATTTCTTTCAATTTCTTATGCTTTCAATGGTTAAATCTCCTTATGAATATTGTTTGCTTGAAGCCATGAGAGGCTAAATTTTCTTGGGTGATTCTTGGTGCTTGATGTATGGGTTAGGTTTATTTTGATTCCTTGTTGGTTGTAGAGTGATGGGCTTGCATTAATTGAAGTCTTCCTACTTGTATTTAATGAATTGATATGCATTGAATGGTGGCCACATTTAGTGTGTGTTCTTGGTGTTTGTGTGTGTTTTAGAATATACATGAATTTGGACCAAAAGTAGGAAGAACTACCTAGCATTATCTAGATTTAGGTGTTTAAGACAAGGAATAACTACCAAATGAGATTAATTGTGCACTAAAATTGTGTGGAAGCCATAGGTTTTAGTGTGCAAAGGTAGAAGTGAGACCGAAAGGAGATCTTCTATTCTTTAATTCCATTGAGACCGAAAGGAGATGTGGAGTGAAAAATAGGTGGTTTTCTTAGATTAAACACTTGAACTAGGGAATGTGAAGTAGTTGGCTAAAACATCTAGGGCTAGAATTGTGCATTAGAGTTGTGTGGAAGCCATAGGCGCTAATGTGCTCTAGGTGTGGATGAGACCGAAAGGAGATTCCTCATTCTATAATTCCGATAAGACCGAAAGGAGATTTGGAGTGAATGGATGTAGCCACTTAGTTAAGATGCCTTACACTCGGTTGCCCTTAGGAGTCAAAATAGCCTACCCTTGCATTGAACCCAAGGATCATCCTCCTTCCTCATTTGTGTGTTTCTCTCTTTGTTCCAATGGTGTTGTTTTAGTTAGTTAAATATCACTTTCTAAATTATTGCTTTAAGACACATAGATAGCAAATAATTAGTTGCACTTAAATTTTGGTTTTGTCCCCTTCCCTGTGGAAAATGATCCCTATGCTTTACTACAATTGATTAAGTGAGGTTTAGGTGTATATTTGTGTGAGTTTGAGCTTTATTTTGACGCACTTTTGCACACACCGATTCCGCTCACCAACGGGCTAAAACTAAAAAGAAGAAAAAGGCTCTCACTAGACTTATGGG
This sequence comes from Gynochthodes officinalis, assembly GCA_020080225.1. NCBI lineage: Eukaryota > Viridiplantae > Streptophyta > Magnoliopsida > Gentianales > Rubiaceae > Gynochthodes > Gynochthodes officinalis. Next base: position 41,188,442 of record CM034618.1, on the reverse strand, counting down.
ATAATATCATTTACCACCTTCGTTGTTTGGTGATATATCAAATCGAACCTTGTAGTTTAACAAATATCAATAACCCCTTGTACTGAAAAAAATATCAAACCCCCCATTTGACTGACAGTTAACATAAATAAGTTGGAAAAAAAATGAAAAAACCCTCCAATATAAAGATATAGTTTAAAATTTTAAAATAATTTTTTTTTAAAAAAAGACAAAATTTAATGACAAAAATTTAATAAAATTATTTACACTATATAATAATTTTTTTTTAAACTAAAGATGAAAATTTAATAAAATTTAGAGACAAAATGACAAAAAAAATTGCAAAGTATCTATACAAAAAATTGAGGTTAAAAAAAAGTATCTATATAATAATTTTTTGTCTTTTTGCATTAAAACTTTTAACAAAATTTTACATAATTTTATTAAAATTTTATCTTTAAATTGTCTTTTAAAAAATTAATAAAAAAAATTAAACTATATCAATTTTTTTGTCTTTTTTGTCTTTAAATTTTATTAAATTTTCATCTTTATTTTTTTTTAGTTTAAATTTTTTTTATTATATTGTCTAAATAATTTTATTAATTTTTTAAAAAATCTTATCTTTTTTGTATTTTTAAAATTTTATTTTAGAATTTTAAACTATATGCTTTTATATTAGAGGGTTTTTTCGCCTTTTTTTCAATTTATTTACATTGACTGTCAGTCAAAGGGGGTGTTTGATATTTTTTTTCACTACAGGGGGGTTATTGATATTTGTTAAACTACAAGGTTCGATTTGATATATCACCAAACCATGAGGGGTGGTAAATGATATTATCCCTAGACTTATTAAAGAAATTCAAATTAAAGAAGAGTCCAAGATTGAAGAGATCAAACCCATTCTAATTAATGTGTTAAGTGTTTTAGTTAATGAACCCAATAGCTAAGCTTTTATTATGATTTTTAGCCCAAAATAAGTTTAGCTTGAAGTGACCTAAAGTATAGCTGTCCTTTTAAGTTTGTTGACTATTTTCTTCTATATTGGAAAAATAGGTAATATTTCTTTTTTAGTATAAGGGTTGGATGAAATTCCTAGAGAAATTCCTAATAATTTGTGTTTTGTATTTAATATTATTTAGTTTAGATATGTTGGTTGAAGGATCTAGAAGAGTTACCTAAAAGCACTTCAACCAATAAGAGTCTATTGTCTTAGATTTTTGGTCAGTTTCTTGTTTTCAAAATTACCATGTAATGGCTAACTTTTACCCTATAAATAGATGGTTGAATGATGGGCATTCTTTCTTGCTTCTTAGTTGTGGTTGCATTATAAACTTTGTTGTTGGTGTAACTTGTTCTTTAAGTTTTGGCCAAATGTGGGGTTTATTTCTAGGGATTTATCGAGTTCAATTTGCGAGAAGTCTTAGGCACATTTTGATAGTCTTGGGGGATTTAAAGGTATTCATTGCCTTTAAGTTTGTATCAATATTTCTTCATATAACCATCATAAATGGCTCTTTAATCATACTCCCAAGGTTAGCTTAAAAGTAAATAACCAGCTTGTATTGGTACCTGTTGTCCCAAATAGCAACACTAGAGGGGGGGTGAATAGGGTTGCACTAAAAATTAACAAATAAAATTTCAACCCGTAAAAATAAGTATATCAAAATGAAAATGATAATCGAGTATAGAAAAATTCACAAAAAAAGATTCAATATATTTTAAATAATAAGTAAGAGGAAATATATGAAATAAATATAAAGAGAAGGGAAGAGAAACAAACACAAGCGATTTATAGTGGTTCGGCTCCAATCTTGCCTATGCCCACTCCTCAAGATCCTCCTTGAGATTTTTCCACTATTCTTTGAAAGAGCTTGTTACACACTAGCTTCCAAAGGTGTTAGAAAACCTTATCAAGTAATTCTATCCCCGAATCACTTCACATCAAATGAATCTATCCTCGAAACATTTACACCAAGTGATTTTATCCCCAAATCACTCAACAAAACTCTCTCAAAGAATATCTCCAATCTTAGTTCTAACACTTAGACCAAGATCAACAAGAGTTCCCCCAACTCTCACAAACAAATAAAAGGGTAATAAATTTCCCTTTCTTACAACAATAAATATGAGTTTAAAACTCAATCAACTAAGATCAAAACTCTCACAAGTTGAATATGAAAAATGAAGCACAATTGTGGAAGAAATCACTCAAAACTTATTTCTCTTTGTAAGCACTTCTTTCTTACCTTATCTCTTATTCTTCTCTTGCTCTTCTGCATTAGTCTGAGTCTAAGGTTATATTTATAGGCATAAATTCCAAAATGGCCGCTGCCAACCGAAAAGACTCTTTTGCCCTTCAAAGAATTTGAATTTTCTTGCTTTCAATGCTTCCTTTCAAATTCGGATTTGAATATATATGTGACCATTGTTTCTCCCATATAAATTTCATATCTGCAAATTACTCGAGCAATGATTTTGTAGCTCTCTAAATTAGATATCACGTGGAGAAATTTCAGCTTCATCCAACGGTTAGATCTTCAAATATAGCCGTTGAACCAAGGCCAACCTGTGCAACCTTTCTAACAATCTGCATCTATATTTTCACATTAAAGATATTGTTTCACCATTATTATTTTCGAATTTGGAAAATTTTAAAATAAAAAGTTGTATTTTTTATGTCTTCTTTTCACACACAAAATTTTATAATTTTTAAATTTTTACATTTTGAGTTATGTCTCAAAAACCGAAGCTAGCTCCAGACTCCAGAATTAAAATATCTTCTATAATAACTAATCTTTTCAGCTCATTTTTGAGCATCTAAAATTCTGATCCAGAAAATTTTTAGTTCGGTAAAGTTGTAAATATAGATGTCTAGTTTACTATATTAAAATTTCACAATAATTGAACCGTTAGATCTTTATATATCATCAAAATACTAACATATATCTGATTTCTCTATTCATTCAAATTAACCTTCTAGTTCAAGTTTTCATCTTTCACTAATTTCCATTCCTCTAAACTTTGAAATTCCTTTCTTGCTTCATCAAATTAGGTAAAAATGCCTTAAAATTAATATTAATCTTTTCCAAGCATATTATCTTCAATCTATCAATTTAAAATATTTCATTGAATGTCTATTTGAAAATTAATTATGAAAATTCAATTCAATGTTTGTTATCATCAAAATCAATTATAAAATTGAGTTATAAACCTTGTGTCAACAGTACCACATACAAAGAATCTCATCTTGGTACTTGCCAAACAAGAAAGAAACCAGCACTTGCTTTGTTAGTCGGAACTCTCCTTATTCATTCAACCACTGTAGACAATAAGGACATGGATGCTTAGTCATGGACAAGTTTAACTTCTCTACAAATATAGTGTTGGCCACATAGGTATAACTACTACCATCAATAATCACCATGCACACTTTATTTTAGATGTGGCAACGAGTATGGAAGATGTTGGGTCTTTACTCCACATTGTCTTACTTTATTGCACACTAAGTGGTCTAATTATCACCAGTGCTTCACCTTCAACTTGTAATTCAGATTCCTTGTCACTTTTGTCCTTCTTGTGGTGGCATTTCCTCATACTTAGACTCCTAATCACTTTCACTCTCATATGTACCATCTTCTAAAACTGTCATTATGCACTTTTTAAGATATTGAGAACCTATATGTCTTGTACCTAAACATTTGAAACAAGTGACCTCACGAGAGAGTTCAGAACTGGTAGGGGCCATTTTTGACTTTAGTGTACTTAAACGAAAAACCTTACCAAGTTGATGAAGGATATGATGAATTTGGTATGGAAGGATCTTGACTTCATAATTTTCCTTTTAACCATCTTGACTATGTGCACCATCTTTTCAATAGTCAAATAATGATGTAACTCCACTATATTGGCAATTTCTCAATTCAATCTTACTAGGAATCGAGTTATGGTAGCCTTAGGATTCTTTTCCACATTAGCCCTAATCATGGCTACCTCCATCTCTTTGTAATATCCATCAACGGTTTTGGACATTTGAATGATTTTTTGAAGTCGCTTATACAATTCTTGGAAGTAATGAGGCGGCACAATTTTTTTACACGTGACTAGGGGTGTTCATTTTAATCTGTGGATCATATCGATCCTTTGATCTGATATTCGATTCAATTCAAAATTTTGGATCGATTCTCCGATCCGTTTTGATCCAAATGGAATTTTTTTTTAACTTTTTTCTTTCAAAAATATCTAACATTAGTTATAAAATATAAATTAGTATTCTTTGATAATTCAAATAATTCTTTAATTAAAATTAATGACAAAATAAATTAAAATATTTATATGAAAATACACAAATTAATTTACATGAAAAATACACAAATTAAAATATTTAGATGAAATTTATTTATTATCTTTATATAAAAATAGATAATTTTTTAACATGAAACTATTGATTTCAAACATATGTTAAATCACATAACATTATATATGAAAAGGAAAGCAATTGTAAAAAAAAAAAAGGAAAAAAAGAGAGGATCAAATCGAATAAAAAATTGACTTTGATCAGAATTCAATCCGATCCGAATATTTTATTACGGACCGGATCACGATCCAATCAAATGTGGATCGGATTAGGTTCGGGTCGGATTATTAATTTTGAACACCCTTACACATGACGGCCTTCATCCCCTCCTAAGTGTTGATGAGTTTTTTCTTACAGAAACAACCAATTAGTTCTACCAATCAATAGCATAGTATCTGAACTCGATCACAGCCAATTAAACCTTATTCTCTTCCGAGTAGTTGTGGACGTTAAAGTCAAACTCTACCTTCCTTTCCCATTCAAGGTAAGCTTTCGAATCACTCTTGCCTTGGAAGGGTGTAATTTCTAAGTAAACCTTGTCTTCTTTGGGTGCTATAGGATGCCTCTGATTTTTTTTTTCTCTAAATGCTTCCTCGTCCTCGAACAAGGGATTGTGGTATGTTCATTGAGATTGCGAAACTTTCTTTGATCCTCCTTTGCTGCTTGATTCAATGGCTGATAGCCTTTCATTCATTGTCTGCTTCATAAGAGTCAATCTTGTTAGATGTTCCCTTACAGCCTTTTGATCTAGGGACTCCTTTGGCACCTCCGCCATGATTGTTTCATGTGCTGAGAAAAGATATGTAAAGTATTCTCACAAATCCTTTTCTCCCACACAAAGCCTATACTATGCACAACCCAACTGTTTCACTCTTTTATTTGTCTTTTTTTTTTTATACTTTTGATGTAATCACTCAAGCATTTTATCTCTCAATTCACAATTGAAAGTTCTTAATTCAACTTTCAAAGCACACAAACAGATAGGTGTTAAAATGTCATTTTTATTGTTGATATTTTCTCATTATTATTGTGATTTTAAGGAACATTATATGATGTTTTTTATATTTTTGTTGTAGGAATGGAAAATATTGACCTGAGGAGAAATTGACAAAAGAAAAGAAGAAAAACAACATTGAAGAAGCAAAGAGAGAGAAAATACCAAGTCTTGGTATTAGAGTTGACTTGGACAAATTGGAGGAAGACTTCCTACGGGTGAAACTCTTAGGAAACAAAAGAAGACAAAAAAAAAACAAAAAACAAAAGGAAAGAAAGAAGGAAAGAGGAGTTTGACTTGGAGTAGAATTGTGAACAAGGAAAAATCCAATCACTTTTGGACTTTAGAGGGTTTTGGGACGTAAAAAACAAGGAGAAAATAGAGAGGAGGCAGCCGCCATCTATCCCTCTCTTTGGAGAAAAAACTCACATCTTTTCTTAGCCTTTAGTTTTTAGAAATTGTATTAGAGAAAAGTGCACTTCAATTCTTGGATTCAAGGGAGTATCCTTGTAACTTTATTATTATTTATGATGTTTGGATTTGTTTTCTTCAATTACTTAGCTTTGTTTTTTATTCTTAATATGAGTGGCTAAATCCTTTTTAGGATTCTTATTCCAATTTGATCATGTGCTTATTGTGATTAATGTAGGTTGTTAGCTTTGATTCATTGGTTATTGTTGTGCTTAATGTCATCTTAGGCTTGATCACCCTAGGATTGAATCAACACTATAGAACTTGATTCAGAGATAGGTTCTGTAGGATTAGGCAATAACCTATTAATAGCTTAATTGGTTGAGAGACAATTAAGTGGTTAATATTGATTAAAAGGTTGTGCATTAAAATTGGAGTTAAAAGACATTAGGTTGGTGAGAGCCGTCAAATTTAGTGTTAATTAATTATCAATTAATCATAGGTACTATCCGAGAGGAAGATCTATGGTTCTTAAGATCCCTTCAAAATGGACTAGAGTTAATATAGACCTTGTTGGTTAATCAATCTTAATAATTGGTCAAAATTGAGAATAAGAATCCTAGTTTTTATATTTGATAGAATTCAGTTTTTTTATTTGATTAGTAATTTTCAGTTCAAAACTTGATTCGGTATCTAAACAAGCAAACATATTGAGTATTTCAATATTTAGTTTTAAAAATTCTCTGTAGGACGATATCTTAATTTACTACTTGACACGACTGCGCGCGCTGCGTAAAAATAGCACGTCAAGTTTTTGGCGCCATGTCGGGAATTTTGATAAAATTGATATTGTTAAGAAAAATTTTGTTGCTTGATTTATATGTTATTTTAATTTTGCTTTTCATTGTGGTATTGTAGGATTTTTTTTTAGTTTATGCACATCACACGGAGTGCAAGCAAACAAGGATTTCCGTTGATACCACTTGATTTGGAGCTAGAAAAAACAATTCGTCAGAAAAAAAGCAACAAAGCAACATGGACGAAGTGGACAATGTAAGAGAGGAACCTCCTAGGGGCCAAAAAACAATGCGAGACTTTGTGAGTCCAAATGTGCAAGGTGTCCAAACACCAATTGTAAGGCCGGCGGTTGCAGCTAACAACTTCGAAATTAAGCCGGCAATGATACAGATGATTCAGAATTCACCCTTTCATGGCTTGTCACATGAAGATCTATTTGGTCATATGTCACGATTTTTGGAGTATTACTCTACTTTTAAGATGAATGGAGTACAGCCTGATGCAATCCGGTTGATCCTCTTTCCATTTTCTCTTATGAAAAGAGCAAAGAGATGGTTTTCAAGCTTACCACCCAACTCCATCAACACTTGGCAAGAGCTCTATATAGCTTTCGTCAATAAATACTTGCCGCCTGCAAAGGTGATGAGGATTAGGAATGAGATTAACTCGTTTTATCAAAGAGATGATGAAACATTCTTTGAGTGCTGGGAAAGATTCAAAGACCTTCAGAAACAATGCCCACCTCAATTGATTCCTACATGGGATTTGGTGCAATCATTCTATAAATGAGTCAATCATGCAGTTAGAGTCAATATTGATGCAGCAGCTGGAGGTACAATCATGTCAAAAACACCCGAAGATGCTTTAGATCTCTTTAAGGAGATGGCCAATACGCAAAGTTTGTGGTCTAATAAGAGTTTCTTGTCTTAGGCTTTTAAAGTTTCTTGTTTTTAACATTACCGTGTAATGGTTGAATTTTATTCTATAAATAGAGGGTTGGAGGATGCCACTAGATTCAAGCTTTTCATCAATAAAATTGTGAGGTTTTTGCTTTCAGTTTGAATTCTTTTGAGAACTTGTTTGAACTTGGCGTAGTTTGTCCTTGTAGAGTTCTTTTACATTATCAAGTAAGTTTAGATCCCCTAAGTTGTGGCTGCATTCCTAACCTTGTTGTTTGTCTAACTTGTCTTTCAAGTTTTGGCCAAATGTGAGGTTACTCTTAGGGATTCTATCTAGTTCAATTTGCTAGAAAATCTTGTGCACATTCTGATTACTCTTGACAGGTTAAAAGTGTTCATTGCCTTTAAGTTCGTATGAATTTCAACCCTAGTTGCGTTTAGAAAACAAATTTTGATTGAGATAGAACAACAAATTTGGATTGAAGTAAAATTTCGAAATCAATTAGGAATCAAGCGACTCAATCTAAGTTCTTTTACAAAAGAAGAAGAATAAATTCAATTATTACTTGGATTAGAAGACAAACCCTATCTGATGTGATCCAAATCCAAATGATTAGGAACACTTAGAAAATTTGCCCAAGATATGTCTAAGGGAATGCTAGTTTGAATTGGTGTGAACCTTGACCCACTATCTATAAAGAGATAGGAACCTTGGTATGAAACGCCACAACCAACTACACCAAAATTGGTTGATAAGTTTAGTTTGAACGCCACAAGTTTGGAAGAAAATTTGATAAGTTCTAAAGTTCTGTAAGAGGAAATAAAGATTAACTTTGACTCACTAACTCCTAGACTAGACTTTGACAAGACTAATATTTTGGTTGAAAAATTTGCACATTGGAATGGTGCTTTGACCAAGAGTTGGAAGTCTTGAATTCAAGTGCATGCACCTTGAGCTAGCTTCCAAGACTTCAATAAATACTTCTTTGACTAAATTTTGGGCCACAAATTTTCGTCCTCCTTATGCCCCAAAATGGATGATTGAACCTTGAATTTGAAGACTTGAATTTTGACCAAAACTTGACCAATTGATGGGCTGAAATTTGGACCAACTTTAGGACTAGAATTGGGCTTCAACTTGGACCAAATACACACTTGAATTTGGACCATCATTTTGTCCTAATATGACTTGAGTAAAACATTCTTGAATAAGTCTAGAAATGGCCTCCTTAAATAATTTAGGCCGTGCCTTTGTAATTGGACCAGCACTCCATTGAATTGGACTTGAAGCCTGGGCAAGTTCACATCACTATCCAATTTACAAAAAAGTACACAATCTATTTACAATTGAATTTGATTTTTTAAAGATGCAATCCACTTAGGAAAAAAATTTGGAATAAGAATTGGAGCGCCATTTACAACAATTTAGGGCAGAAAAAAATAGGTGGCGAAACGAAATTAGACTTGAAGATGGATTGCAACAAAAATTTTAGGACAAAAATTAATCAAGGTGGTGGCTGCCCAACCAGATTTTTTCAAGAATTTTGCTCGAAAAATAAGTAAAAAATTCAAGATCCTTAAAAAAAAATCAAGGAATATTTACGAAAGATCAAGAATTTCAAGAAACATTTATAAGAAGAGCAAGTAGAATAAAATGAATCAAAAAATAATGAACAATACTTGTGAACAGTGTCAATGAATAGTTGTGAACAATACCAACTTTTTTTTCACGATAGAAAATTGATTTCTTGAGAATCAATACATCTGAACACCAACAATATTTCTTGGGAATCAAGAAATTTGAATAGCAATAATGACAAGAATTCAGGTAATAACAAAGAGCAAGAACCAAAACACACATTGAATATATTAAGAGTAATTAACGAAAAAAAAACAAGAACAGAAAATGGAAGCAATGAAAAGGGATGCCGAGTTGGAAGAAACAAGATCAACAAAAATACAAGAATAACAACAAAAACAAGAAAAGCTATAAACAATTTTAAGGGGTTAACCAAATTGTTCGAATACCAAACTAATGAGAACCCTTACAAAACTTGTTCTAAAAACCCACAACGTGAATAGATGACCCCAAGAACAATCTGCTAAAAAAATTTAACTATTGTTCCAAGGTGGAAAAAAACTTCAACCCCAACCCAACAATGTGGATTGAAACTAGATATCAATATAGATTGAAATAATGTCGCAAGTTGTCAAGGGAACAAATCTTTACTTGATTAGTCATAAGAGTAGTACAAGACAACCTTAATGCACTCAAAAAGTTCTCAAAAGAACTTGAATTGTGAATTTCTCACAAAAATAAAATTTTATTCTCTCAATTGGATACATAATGGGGCACCCACCCTATCTTTTTTTTAGGGTAAGAGTTGGTCTAATTCTTATAAGAAGTGGGTCCTAAATTGTAGCTAAAGATATCCTATAATTGGTTGGATTAGATATTCTATAAGAATCCAACATTTGAACTGAATCATAAACTAAATCTAAATAAAGGTTTGTCCTCAATACAATTTGGAAATTTTCTAGAAAGACTTCTAAAAATTTGTCCACAACTAGTTGGATTGGACTAAAATAACCCTTACATTTGTTGTTCATCGTTATACTTTTGTTGTTCATTGTAAGTGTAAAGAAGAGGTGCATTTGTTGTCCATTGTTATAGATAGGCAAACATGGTTGCAGATTCTTTGGCACGAGGGGCTAAAGCGAGTAAGGAGTTTCTACTCTTCATGTCACTATCAAGTCTGTGAAAGAAGTTTGGACCCTAATAAAGCCAAAATTTTAATTTCCGATTTAGATGATACAATTAGTCATATGCTTTCCACACTTAATCATGTATTACACATTAATTATTTATATTTTTTGTACTTTATTTTCTCATTGGAAGAATACAAAGTGGTAAGGATTATACCATCCACTTAATCGAATATTTTGAGAGAGGTAAGGTGATGTGTTCTCGACACCGCTCATTGTTTATGGTATAAAATAGATTTTATGTTATGAGATTCTTGTCCAATTCAGAAGTCCAATTTCGAATGGGATTCTTTTATTTGGTAGCAAATAGATTTATGGAATCTATAAATCCCAAACAGATTAGAATTTGCTAAGAGGTTTTACCCTAATCTATATCAATATATATTGGGATTTTGTGCAGCCATAAAAAACGTGTGAAACACAAGAAAAACCTGAAGTCTTATTTTTCTTTTGAAGAAAAAATAGCTGCCATATCATGAAGAAAATCAAGAAGAAAAACCCGAAGTCTTGAGAACAAAGTTCTTGTGAAAAACCGAACGCAAGCTTTGAAGCTAGCACTTTAGATTTTGTGTGCTCATTTTTCTAGTTATTTGTGTGATAAGAACTAGAGGCTTGGAACGATCGTGTGGATACCATAGAGGCAAAGCTGAATTGGTTTTGCTAGTGATTCGACAAACAACAATCTTCGCAAAACAACTCTATCGGTTCTACCGATACTAACAATGTACAAGCCTAAATTCCGATTTGATCTCACTTCATATGGATCTTGGATGATGTGATTTCAATCCAAAGGATCGGGAACACTTAGAAAAGTTGCCCAAGATATGTCTAAGGGATGCTAGTTTGGATAGGTGTAAACCTCGACCTGCTATCTATAAAAAGATAGGAACCTTGGTATAAAAACGCCACAACCAACTACACCAAAATTGGTTGATAAGTTTAGATCGAACGCCACAAGTTGATAAGTTTGGAGAACGCCACAACTTGATAAGTTTGTTGAATGCCACAAGTTTTTGAAGAAAACTTGGTAAGTTCCAAGTTCTCAAAGAACCCAAAGATGAGATAAACTCACAATTTCAATTACTCAAGCTTCTTTCAAAAAAGTACAAAGATGCCTATTTATAAGCTAAAATAAGTCTTAAAAAAATAAATCCTAAATATCCTAGTCTAGAAGAAATAAATATTAATTTTGACTTACTAACTTCTAGACTTGACTTTGATAAGACCAAAATAAGAAAATCTACATTTTACATCATTCTAGATGATATATTGGATGAAATCAAGATACATTGGAATGTTACGTTTGACCAAGTGTTGGAATAAGTAGATTCCTGCATCTTGAGCTTTTTTCCAAGACTTCATTAAATACTTCTTTGACTGAATTTTTAGCCATGACTTTTCATCCTTCTATGCCTAAAAAATGGATGATTGACCATTGAATTTGAAGTCTTCAATACTTGACTACATGAATAATTGTTGGGTGGAATTTGGACCATCTTTAGGACCAAAATTAATCATTGACTTGGATGAAATGCACTCTTGAACTTGGACCTTCGCTCTATTGAATTGGATGGAAAGTTGGGGCCACATCTTTGGTCGAAAAGTTTACATCTTTGAGCCGAGTACGGAACTTTGACTATGAGTTCTCATCTTTGAGCCAAAGGTTGAGAAGTCGGAGCCGAGTTCACATCATTCCCCTCCTCTTGAGAAGGATTTTTCTCAAATCTTCAAAGATCTACATGATAGAGACTTAAGTTAGAATCATTGAAGACATTGTGAACGCCGTGACTCACTTGGTAAATCAAGTCTGTAGGCATTGTCATGGATGTGCTCTAAAACTTGAAAAGGTCTATCACCTCTTGGTTGCAAATTAAATTTTCTTTTGTCTGAATCTTTCTTTCTTCAAATGCAACCAAACCCAATCTCCCGGTTCAAAGATGAGCTTATGACTCCCCTTGTGGGCTTGTTGTTCATATCTTCGCGTCTTCTCCTCAATGTTGAGTCTTGCCTTCTCATGGATTTGCTTCACAAATTCAGCCTTCTTTTTGCCATCTAAATTCAATCTCTCACTCACAGGCAAAGGTGTTAGATCCATTGGAGATAATGGATTAAAACCATAAACATTCTCAAAAGGAAAAAATTTAGTGGCAGAATGCACATTCCTATTGTATGCAAATTCAAATGAGGTAAACAAACATCCCAAGTCTTAATATTCTTACCAATGGCCGACCTCAACAAAGTAGATAAAGTACGATTAACAACTTCAGTTTGGCCATCAGTCTAAGGATGACAAGTAGTAGAAAACAAGAGTTTTGTCCCTAATTTTCCCTACAAAGTTTTCCAAAAATAACTTAAAAATTTGGTGTCTCGATCAAATAGAGTGGTTCTTGGCATGCCATGCAAACGAACAATTTCTTTAAAGAATAAATCAGTAATGTGTGATGCATCACTTATTTTATTGCATGCAATGAATGAGCCATTTTTGAAAACATGTCAACAACCACAAAAATTGAATATTTTCCATGCTTAGTTCTCCATAAACCCAAAGCAAAATCCATTGAAAGATCAACCCATGGCTCTTTTGGAATTGGCAAATGTGTGTATAAGCCATGAGGTTGGACCTTCAATTTTGCCTTTTTACAAATAATGCAATTTTCACAAATGTTTACGACATTACTTTTCATTTTTGGCCAAAAGAAATGCTCTTGTAAAATAGCCAAAGTCTTAGCCATACCAAAATGTCCCATAAGGCCCCCATCATGTGCTTCCCTAACTAACAATTCACGCAAAGAAGAGTTAGGAATGCAAAGTTTGGATTCTTTAAAAAAAAATCCATCATGCTTAAAGAACTTCTCAAAAGTACCTTTTTCACAATCTTGAAACACTTGACTAAAATCAAAATCATCATCATACAACTCTTTAATTTGTTCAAAGCCAAGTAATTTAGATTCAAGAGAAGAAAGTAAGGCATACCTCCTAGAGAGTGCATCGGTTACAACATTCTCTTTACATTTCTTATATCGAATGACATATGGAAAGGTCTAAATGAACTCCATCAATCTTGCATGCCTTTTGTTGAGCCTATATTGGCTTTTTAGAAACTTCAATGATTCATGATCAGTGTGAATCATGAACTCTTTAGCCCATAAGTAGTGTTGCCACATCTTTAAAGCTCGGACCAAGGTGTACAACTCTTTGTCATAGATAGGATAGTTCAAAGTTGCCTCACTTAACTTCTCGCTAAAGTATGCCACAGGTTTTCCTTCTTGCATCAAGACAGCGCCTATGCCAATACCTGAAGCATCACATTCAACTTCAAATGTTTTGTCAAAATTAGATAAAGAAAGCAAATGAGCATTTGTTAAATGAAATTTAAGCTTTTGAAAAGCTTGCTCTTGTTCTTCTTCCCATTTGAATCCCACATTCTTCTTGATGACCTCGGTCAAAGGTGCAGCCAAAGTGCTAAAGTTCTTGACAAATCTCCGATAAAAACTTGCAAGGCCATGAAAACTTCGCACTTCACTAACATTTTTGGGAGTTGGCCATTCTTGAATTGCTTTCACCTTTTCCATGTCAACTGAAATACCATTGGCACTCACAAAGTAATCAAGAAAATTAACCTCATCAGTGCAAAAGGTACACTTCCTCAAATTGGCATAAAGCTTCTCCTTCCTGAGCACACTCAAAACACACATTAGATGTTTAAGATGGTCATCCAAACTTCTTGAGTATACTAAAATATTATCAAAATAGGCAACCACAAACTTGCCAAGGAAATCACGTAAAACATGATTCATTAAGTGCATGAAAGTACTTGGAGTGTTAGTTAGGCCAAAAGGCATCACTAACCATTCATACAAACCATGTTTTGTTTTAAAAGAAGTTTTCCATTCATCACCCTTTTTCATTCTAATTTGATGGTAACCACTTTTCAAATCAATTTTGAAAAAGATAATTGCTCCATATAACTCATCAAGCAAATCATCTAATCGAGGAATCGGATGGCGATACTTTACCGTTATATTGTTCACAGCACGGCAGTCTATACATATCCTCTATGATCCATCTTGCTTTGGCACTAATAGAATCGTACTAGACATGGACTCATGCTTTCCGAACTCATCCTTTATCCAACAAGTCTTCAACTTGCCTTTGAAGCTCTTTGGTCTTTTTAGGACTCGTTCTATAAGCAGGCTTGTTTGGAATTGATGCTCCCGAAACAAAGTTGATTTGATGCTCAGTACCACAAAGTGGTGGTAATCTTTTTGGAACTTCTTCGGGAAATATCTTCAAATTCCGCAAAATAGAAACAATACGCCTTGTAGTTCACTGCCCAAATCATTAGTGGACAAATGAGCTTCCTTAAACAAAATAAGCACAAAAAGTGATTGAGAATTTAGAGCACTCTTGATCTTTTTTTGCAAATACAAAATTTTTTTCTTCCTTTTCACTCAAGATAAGTTCTTCTTTTCTCTCTTTGTTTCTCTTTTTCTTTTCACTCTTTTTTCCACTCAACTCTTTCTTTTCACTCAAACTCTTTTCATTCTTTTTTCCGCTCAACTCTTTCCTTTATTTGCATTTTCTTGTAACCTCACTTGATTTTCATAGATTTGACTAGGAGTCATAGGTACAAGAGTTACATTTTTTTGATTATGAACAAAAGAGTACTTGTTAGTAAAACCATTGTGACTAACATGTCTACTATACAGCCACGGCCTTCCCAACAATAGATGGGTTGCTTGCATGGGAACCACATCACAGATCACTTCATCTTCATATTTTCCAATGCGAAATGGCACCTTTACTTGCTTGGAAACGTGGACTTCTCCACAATCACTAAGCCATTGGAGCTTGTATGGCTTTGGCTGCTTTATTATAGGTAGTCCTAACTTTTCAACCATAGAAACACTAGCTACATTAGCACAACTTCGACTATCAATTATGACACTACATACCTTCCCATTAACATAGCACCTTGTGTGAAAAATGTTCTCCCGTTGTGCCTCTTCATTTTCCTTGACTTGCATATTAAGGATTCGCTTAGTGACCAACAATTCACCATGGACTGGTAACTCATCTTCTTCCGATTCTACAGGAGATGGCATGGGATCTGAATCTTGCTCATCTTCCGTTTCATATTCTTCATCATCCCTTATTACCATTGCAAGCTTATTTGGACATTGGCTTGCGATATGACCCCTGCCTTGACACTTAAAACATTTAATGTCACGAGTTCGAGAGGTAGAGGATTCATTGTTACCTTTTGACGTTCCCTCCTTTGGGGTTGTTTTTGCTAGTTTTGAGGAAGTTGTAGACTTCTCCTCCTTCTTTGAAGTACTTGTCTTCCAATTACTTTGACGTGTACCACCACTTCTCTTGAGTTGTTGCTCCACTTTGACAGTTGTGTGCACCATATCTTGCAACTCCACATAATTCACTCGATCTTGAATGGCACGATTTAAACCATTCAAAAATCTTGCCATGGTTGCTTCCCGATCTCCCTCCACATTGGCTCTTATCAACGCAACCTCCATTTCTTTGAAATAATCCTCTACACTTTTGTTTCCTTGCCTAAGGCCTTGAAACTTGTTGTAGAGATCCCGATAGTAATGGCTAGGCACAAATCTTTTTCTCATTATTGCTTTCATTTTCTCCCAAGTCTCTATGGGTCTTTCATCATTTCTTCTCCTACTTATCACAAATTGATCCCACCATGTTACTGCATAATCGGAAAACTCAATGATGGCGAGTTTTACCTTTTTGAGATCAGAGTAGT
The DNA here is from genome assembly GCA_020080225.1 of Gynochthodes officinalis. Taxonomy (NCBI): domain Eukaryota; kingdom Viridiplantae; phylum Streptophyta; class Magnoliopsida; order Gentianales; family Rubiaceae; genus Gynochthodes; species Gynochthodes officinalis. The sequence goes on along the minus strand of CM034618.1, from coordinate 41,172,465 downwards.
GGTGACAATCAAACACAAATTCTATCTTTTTCTCCCATTCAATATAGGACTCTGGATCGAACCTTTCTTGAAAAGGAGGAATTTTCATTTTGATGGCGCTAAGGTTTTTGTTTTCTTTTTGTCTCCTCCATGTTGGTCTTCTAGTGCACTCGAAAGATTCCCTATCAAACTCATCATCAACTTCATCAAGCTCTTCATCTTCCACCCTTTTTGTTTTACGTCTTCTTTGAATATTGGAGGTGTGTGAGCAAGCCATTTGAGATTCCGCCTCTAATTGATCAATTCTTTCATGCAAGGGTTTAAGTTCTTGTTGTAGAAATCTTTTCATTTCTCCCATCAAGGCTTCAATTTGTTAGTTTTGTGGATGATTTTCCTCATTGGAATGGTCAGACATTCTGGAAATCCTACAAGAAAAATCCTGACAAATAATATTCACTCCACTCACACTCAAATTTTCTCACAAATGATTTACACTCGTTATCCCTCTTAATGTTCTGATAAAGCGATAATTGTGCCTGTTTTTGATGTTAATTATCACTTTATTTTTGGCCAAATTTGAACTAATTGGTGTTACAAGCAGTAATTGGTGAAATTTTGTTTACACGTGGATTGGAGCACATAAAAGTTGGAAGAAATTGAATGGGAGGAGAAATTAGCAATGCCGTCTCACTAGGACGTGGTCTAGCCCTATCATTTGTGCACTGGGAAGGAGAACTCAGCAATGGACTTCGACTAAGGCGAGGTCTCGTCTTACATCAAAGGCATTGCAGTTAATTTTTGGAAGGAGTCAAGACCTATTTCATAATTGGCATTTAATATTCTCATTTTCCTTTTTCCGTCTTAAATTAGTACCAAGACATTTATTAATAGTGTTGTCTTTTTAGGAAATAAATTAGGATTAGGAGTCCTACTCCTATGGGAATTCCTACACTTTAGGAAGTTAGTTTTATTTTAAATAGTATTAAAAAGGAAAAAAAAAACCTAGAGGGTGGACTATCATCCAAGGAAGGAAGAAGAAAGACAGCCGCCGTTTCACTCCTCCAAGAACACACGTTGGTTTCTTCTTTTCTTTTCAATTGAAGGATGTTCAACACCTCCATGAGTGGCTAAACAATTATTTCTGATCCAGGGGGATGTAATGTTTGGATGTTCGTTGATTTTGATAGAATTGATAGGAACAATTAGGATTATTTGAATTGACGACTCAACTAGTTCTAACTCTTCAATTGCTTTACATATGATCTAAATCCGTAATTGTTTAGAATCATTTGGAATCAAGAGCATCGAGACTAATCTGCACGTGTACAGTGAGAGCGATAATGTAGTTTAGTTAAGGAAGAATTAATGAACCAAAATCTAGAGAATTGTAGCTATCTCAGTTGTTTGGATTTGATTTAGCCGTTTTCTCCAGCTTAATGCTGCTTTCAATTCGATATGGAATGCTATCGTGCCCAGTTGGTTGAGAGTTAGGTGTGTTTGGATGCTGGGTTCAAATAGATAAATTCGGAAAACACAAAATCTTCTAGCTATCTAGAGGATTTTTGGTTAAATATTTAAATTAATGAGAATATTGCATGAAACCAATGATCGAGAAACATTGACAGAAATCACACTCCCTGGGTCAGAGCTTTGGTAAGAGTATTACAAGTATTCTTCGCTTATTTTGTTGTTTATTCAGTTAGTCAACTTTCCTTATTTAAATTTCCCTAGCTAGTAATCAATTTCAAATACCTTTCTCTTTTACGTAACTAAGAGCTTTACAGAGTTTCTTGTGGGATCGACTTGGTCCACTTTTTGCTACAAATAATTAGAGGATCAGTAATCAATTTTGGAGGCTTCGACAAACCTGTCAAAATTTTGGCGCCGTTGCCGGGGACTTGTGAAAGTTCTTAGAATTTTTGTTCCTAATATTTGCTTTGTATTTTATGATTACTCGTGCTTCTCGGGAAAGAAAAACATTAGAGTATATCTCAGAGATTGAGAAGGAAGCACGGAAGTTGAGAAAAAAGACGAAATAAGAAGCAACATCTATCACTGAGTTAGAGACCTTGCCAACCGACTTATTGGTTGGAGAATCTCCATTTGTTGACGAGAGAAGTGACATTGAAATCCTCATGGCTGCCAGAGATCCAACCATGAAAGAGCTAGCTACTCCTCACCTTAACCAGCAACCACTATGCATTACTTATCCAAACTTGGAGGCCGCTTTTGAATTAAAATCTGGATTGATACATTTACTCCCTATTTTTCGTGGTCTTACAGGTGAGGATTCTCACAAACACCTGAGAGAGTTTCACGTGGTTTGCTCCACTTTAAGGCCATAGAATGTCAGTGAAGAACAGGTCAAATTAAGAGCCTTTCCTTTTTCCTTGGGAGGTAAAGATTGGCTCTATGATCTTCCTGAAGGATCAATTAATACATGGATGAGGTAAAGTGGTTATTTTTAGAGAAATTCTTTCCCGCCTAAAGAGCTTCCAATATCAGGAAGGATATATGTGGCATTAGACAATTCGATGGTGAGATCTTACATGAATATTGGGAGCGCTTCAAGCATCTATGTGCTAGTTGTCCACACCATCAAATTCCTGAGCAGCTATTGATTCAGTATTTCTATGAGGGATTATTGCCCATGGACAGGAGTATGATAGACGCAGCTAGTGGAGGAGCATTAGTTAATAAAACCCCTGCGGCAGCAAGGCAGTTGATTTCTAACATGGCAGAGAATTCTCAACAGCTTGGTACAAGGTCGAGAACCACCAGGAGGATTAATGAGGTAAACTCTTCCAATTTAGAAAATCAAATTTCTGACTTAACTACTTTGCTTCGCAGTAGTCAGAGGTCAAATGCAAAATGCCGAGTATGCGGAATTTGTTCAATGCCCGCACCCTACTGCATGTGTCCAACATCGCAAGAGGGCGATTCAACAAGCTACTGCAGTTGGTGGATATCCCAATCAGCCTCAAAGGAGGTATGATCCGTTTTCCAACTCATACAATCCTGGTTGGAAGGACCATCCCAATTTCAGTTATGGGAATCAAGGATGCCAATCAAGATATTAGCCTCAAGTTCATTTCAGACCTCCTCCTTCATCGACGCAAGTCACACCCTCAAATTCAGGTATGTCCTTAGATGACATAGTTAAGGCCCTCGCAACTAATACTCAGTAATTTCAACAGGAGACAAGGGCAAGTATGAGAAATCTAGAGAATCAAATGAGCCAACTAGCCACAAGTATGGGTAAACTGGAGTCTCAGAATTCAGGAAAACTACCTTCTCAGGCTGTGGTCAATTCGAAAGAGAACGTAAGTGCTATTACTCTAAGGAGTGGCAAGGAGTTGCAAGAAGGTCAATCCAACAATGAAGAGGCTCAAAGGAGGGATGAAAGTGAGGAAAAAGAAGAAAGTGCAAAAGCAAACAGGAAGAAGTTGGAGGGTGATTCTTCATTACCTAATATTGCACCTTTCCCTAGCAGGTTGGCGAAAAATAAAAAAGAAGGATATCAACACGGGATCTTGGAGACATTTAGAAAGGTGGAGATCAACATACCCCTGTTGGAAGCCATTAAGCAACTACCAAAGTATGCGAAATTTCTAAAAGAGCTGTGCACCAATAGGAAAAAGTTGAAGGGTGATGAGGTAGTTAGCATGGGAGAGACTGCATCTGCAATAATTTTGAGGAAAATGCTCGAAAAATGTTGTGACCCAGGTATGATTTCAATACCCTGTGTAATTGGAGATAAGAGAATTGAACATACTATGCTCGATTTAGGAGCTTCAATAAATGTCATGCCTTATTTTGTATATTGCAAATTGAATTTGGGTCCAATGAAGAAAACGGGTGTCATTATTAAACTTGCTGATAGATCTAAAACTCACCCTGTGGGTGTTGTAGAGGATGTCTTAGTGCAGGTGAATAAGTTGATCTTCCCAGCAGATTTCTTTATCATGAAGACTGAGGATGACGATGATGATGCACAAGATTCAGCTACCCTTCTGTTAGGAAGACCGTTCATGCTAACAGCCAAGACAAATATTGATTTAGATGAGGGAACAGTTTCGGTTAAATTTGATGGGGACATAGTTAAATTTAATATTTTCGATTCCATGAAATTTCCTGCTGAATCTCACTCACTTTGTTCAATGGATGTCGTTGAAACAATTGTACAGGAAATCTTTGAAGAAGGGGATGGGGATGCTGATTTGGAAATTAATGAGCAATTAGAGGATAATACTACAGGAAATAAGACAAATGAGGCTCACGGTTTTCATTTTAAAACCCAAACTAGCTCTATTTTTTTGAATATTGAGAATTTCAGTTCTTATAAGTCAACGATGCCTTCCGTGTTGCAGGCACCTAAGCTGGAGTTAAAGGCCTTACCAGATCACCTTAAGTATGTTTATTTAGGTGATAAGGAGACTTTACCCGTGATTATTGCAAAAGGCTTGACGGAGGAACAGGAAGCACGGTTGATTCAAGTTTTGAGGAGGCACCGAACAGCAATTGGGTGGACCTTAGCAGATATCAAAGGAATCAGTCCATCAATTTGTATGCACAGGATTCATCTAGAGGATAATGTCAAACCAGTCAGAGAAGCATAAAGGAAGCTCAACACTACAATGGAAGAAGTGGTTTTGAAGGAGATTTTGAAACTCCTAGAAGAAGGCATTATTTACCCTATTTCAGACAGCGAATAGGTGAGTCCAATCCACGTGGTGCCTAAGAAGACTGGATTCACTGTGGTGAAGAATCAACGTGATGAGTTAGTAACCACCAGAATCCAAAGTGGGTGGCGAATGGTCATTGATTTTAGGAAGCTCAACTTGGCGACGAGGAAAGATCACTTGCCACTACCATTCATAGATCAGATGTTGGAACGCTTGGCTGGTAAGGTTTCCTTTTGTTTTCTTGATGGATTTTCTGGTTACTATCAAATTGTGATTGCCCAAGAAGATCAGGAGAAAACCACTTTTACATGTCCGTTTGGCACGTTCGCATATAGACGAATGCCTTTTGGGTTATGTAATGCTCCCGTACATTTCAACGATGCATGATGAGCATTTTCTCTTATTATATTGAAAATGCATTGAAGTGTTCATGGATGATTTTATCGTATGGTGATTCTTTTGATGAATGTTTAGTTCATTTGGATAGAATCTTAACAAGATGCATAGAAACCAACTTAGTTTTGAACTATGGAAAGTGTCATTTCATGGTCACTGAAGGGATTGTTTTAGGGCATGTTGTATCCTCTCGTAATAAGTAGATAAAGCCAAGGTTGATTTAATTGTGAGCTTACCTTACCTTACAAATTTTAGGGGAATTCGCTCTTTTCTTGGTCATGCAGGCTTTTATCGCAGATTCATAAAGGATTTCTCGAAGATAGCCTTACCCTTAACTAATTTGCTTCAAAAGGACGTGGAGTTTGAGTTTGGAATGAAGTGTATGGAAGCATTTGACAAGCTTAAGGAGGTGTTGACCACGGCTCCGATTATTCAGCCACCAGATTGGAACCTGCCCTTTGAGATTATGTGTGACGCTAGTAACTTCGCCGTGGGAGCAGTGCTAGGCCAACGGGTGGATAAGAGAAGCCATGTGATATACTACGCATCTCGAACCTTGAATCCAGCTCAAAGCAACTACACCACCACAGAGAAGGAGCTTTTAGCAATTGTTTTCGCTTTAGATAAATTTTGATCTTATTTGCTAGTCTCTAAAGTAATTGTGTTCTCTGACCATGCAGCTCTGAAATATCTGTTGGCGAAGAAGGAATCTAAACCAAGGCTCATTCATGGATTTTGTTACTCCAAGAATTTGATCCGAGATAAAGGATCGCTCAGAGCTGAAAATTCTGTGCACCACCTAAGGAGTTAGTAAGAGAACCAGATTGTTTGCCCATTTCCGAACTATTCCCTGATGAGCAATTGTTTCAACTAAAAGGTATGATCCCTTGGTATGCTGACATTGTGAATTATTTGGTTACGGGAGATTTGCCTAGTTTCATTAGTAAATCTAAGAGAGCAAAGATTAGAAGTGAGGCCAAATATTATGTTTGGGATGAACCTTTTCTGTGGAAATTTTGTTCTGATCAGATAATTAGGAGATGTGTGCCTGATAGTGAGCATAAATCCATACTAACCTTTTGTCATAATTATGCATGTGGGGGACGCTTTGGACCTAAAAGAACAGCTAGGAAGATTTTGGATAGTGGGTTCTATTGGGAAACTATTTTTCAAGATGCATATCAATATTGCAAGACTTGTGAACGATGTCAACGCACTGGTTCCATATCCCATAGGAATGAGATGCCACAATTTCCGGTCCTTGTTTGTGAAATATTTGATGTATGGGGAATTGATTTTATGGGACCTTTTCCTTCCTCCTTTGGTTTTTCCTACATTCTTTTAGCTGTTGATTATGTGTCCAAGTGGGTGGAAGCAAAAGCCACCAAGACTGACGATTCCAAAGTTGTTGTAGGTTTTATCAAGTCTAACATTCTCATGAGTTTGGAATTCCAAGAGTACTCATCGTGATCAAAGAAGTCATTTTGCAATCGTAGTTGCAACCCTTTTGAAGAAATATGGAGTCCATCATAGGGTAGCTATAGCTTATCACCCCAAACAAATGGCATGGCCGAGGTGTCGAATTGTGAGGTGAAATCCATACTAGAGAAGATACCAATCCAGTATGAAAGACGGAGTTTACGCCTAGATGATGCACTTTGGGCATATCGAATACATAAAACTCCTATAGGGATGTCCCCTATAGGTTAGTTTTGGGAAGTATTGTCATTTGCTGGAGATTGAGCATCGAGCTTCTTGGGCGGTGCGTAAATGTAATATGGACATGGAGAAGGTCGAGAAGAACGGAAATTGCAACCTGTGAGTGGAAGAATTGAGATTGGAAGCTTATGAAAATTCACGACTTTACAAGGAGAAGACCAAGTTGTTTCATGAGAATGATCTTGCGGAAGCAATTTGAAATTGGTCAAAAAGTTTTGCTTTATAATTCTCGTTTGAAGTTCATGCCAGGTAAGTTGTAGTCTAAATGGATTGGACCATTTGTTGTCACTAACGTTTTTCAACATGGTGCAGTGGAAATAAAAAGTGTGGATATGAACAAGATTTTTAAGTTGAATGGTCATCGTTTAAAATAGTTTTATGAAGGTATTGATGCATCCACGACGGAGGGCACTCAATTGACGGTGCCTAATTATTTCGAAGATTGAAAGAACAACAGGTCGTCGGGTATACGACGTTAAATACTTGCGCTTATTGGGAGGCAACCCAATTTATTATTATTATTTTTATTATTATTATTTTTTATTTGATTTTTCTTGTTTTTAATTAGGATTACAATATTTGAAAGAAAAGAAAAAGAAATGAAAAAAAAGGAGAACGTTTGCTTTAATTTTAATCTTTTTGTTGTTTGTTTTGGTGTGATTTACAGAAATGAAGGTTTGTTAAGGCGAGACCTAGCCTAACCACTAATGCACCTCTGGGGGAGAAAAAAAAAGCAGTAATCAATTTTACTTGATTTTTAATTGCGTGACCCCAGCTATGGAACAAAAATAGGGCGAGACCTCACTTAAAGCTCGTGGCCTCTGTGAACCTTTGGGACTGCAGACACACGCATAAAAAAAAAAAAAAGAAGGGGTAAGGTCCACAATTTCTTTCTTTTTCCCCAATTCCGGCCCACCGCTGCTGCTCTGCCGCTGTTACGCAGAATCTGCCATGGAAGGGGAGTCTTCATCTACTAGGAAATGCAACCGCCTTGGAAAAAGAAAGGCCACGCTCCCTCTATCGGAATCGGATTTGAAGGGTTCTCTTAAATTTACAGGGAAAGCTGCCAAGGAAAGGTATAAAGTCGTTTCTTCTATGCCCATTGTTCCTTGTAGAAGTTTACATATTCCGACTATGGAGCAATTGGGAATCAAGGTTGCGGTTTTTAACTTAATTGCCAATATAGGTTGGGAAACATACTTTAATATCAATTTTCCTGCTTATATTGAAATATGCCATGAGTTCTATGCTACATATTCTTATAATAAAGTTAATGCATCAACTTTGTCATCTCCTAGTGTAATTCGTTTTAGGTTGATGGGTAAAGAATTTAAGCTGTCCTTAACTGGTTTTAATGTGGCATTTGGGTTTGTTTCATCTGAATATACTCAAACTGACGCATATTTGAGCAGCTTATGTGATTTTAGTCCTGATTTTAATCCAATTACCCTTTATAGGCAATGGTGTAACTCCAAGTCTGCTTTCTATCACCCGAGTCACTCTTTGGTTAATTTCTTGAGCGACCCTGTTTTGAAATATGTGCATCGATTTCTGGCATATACATTTTCAGGTCGTCAAAAACGGGCTAACCTTTTGTCTAAAACTGAGTTATATTTTTTATGGTGCATGCAAGTAGGCAAAAAGGTTAACTTGGGTTGGTGGCTCGCTAACCAATTTCAGGACGTGATAACCCGGAATAGACCTTTAATTCTTGGTTCCTTGATTACCAAATTGGCTGTACATAATGGTTTAATTGACATTTCCAATACTAACCTCCATATTGCTTGTGAGATGGTTCCCTTGGATATAGTTTGTTTAGCAGATATGGGGTTGATCTCCAAGGTGCAAGGCGTTTATCATTTTTCTAGATCTCGTCCTCCTCTCTCCAACAAGACGACGACACGTTCCAATGCTCAACTCAGCGATGACGAGCCGGATGCATCCCTTGATAACGTTCCTTTCCGTTCAATACCGTCGTCCTCTTCCACGAATGACGCAGATCAACTTGTAGCAGTGAGAATGCAACTCTACTCCCTAACCAACACCGTTAATCAAATGAAGGCAAATTTAGATGCATTCTTCCAACACAATGGATTCATCCCACCTTTCCCTCCTAACACGTAATTTTTTAGGGAAGTTTTTGTGTTTTTATGTTATGCCTTTTATTTCTTGCCTTTTGTGTGCATACATTGAGGAAAATGAAGTTTCGTGTATTTTGTGTGTTTTGTTGCATAAAACATTGAAATAATAATTCAAAAAAAAATCTTTGTTCGCTTTCTACTTGTTTTGTAAAAGTTGTTTTCTATTTTTGTGTGTGGTACGCATTATGAAGTTGAATTGAATTACCTAAAAGTTCGAGCATTAGTAGTTACTCTTGTTGCTTGGTGGGTGACCACTTTCTTGACAATTAATCTGGATGATAAATGGCATGATTCGACCTAAACTTGCTTATTGTGAATTTTGAGCCTAAAATGAGCAATCCATTCTTTTGTGCTCGAATTTCTTTGATGAGTGATACACACATGGTTTGATTAAGCTAGAACTTGCTTTGTTATGCATGTCAAAATCATCTTTGGATTTGTGCAATAAAATGACAAGGGCACTTAGGTTCTATCCTTTTAATATAACCTAGTAAAAAGCCTACCATTGTGAATTAACCATTAGTGAATTATTTTGAGCCTTGACTTTTTCTTTGATTTTTAACCACTACATATTCACCTCGAATTTTTTATTTTTTCCCTTTCTTGGACCCTTTACATTGAAGGGGTGTGGTGATTAGTGGCATCAAGTTTAGCAATATACATCTTCCTTGTTGCACATTTGTGAGTTGCATGGTTATGGTTTCGATATGCCTTGTATTTTGTATCGTTGTTGCTGAAGAATAATTTCTTCGTGAAAAAAAAAAGAAAAAAAAAACAAAAAAACAAAAAAACAAAAGAGAAAAAGAAAAAAAAGAAGAGGTGGAATTTGATTATTGAGCGAGTTGTATTGTAATTATGTTAGGAAGTTTTGGGCATATGTAACAGGTGACAGTTGCATCACGAGTGGGTGAAGTTTCAAGTTTCGCCACTGGTCATTACATTCTCTTTAATGTTTTTAACCCTAAAAGTCCTTTTATCACACCTTGACCCTAGCCCCATTACAACCCTAAAAAGACCCTTTGATTATTGTATTGAAATCATACTTAATGGTAGAGATGTGGTATATTTGCAAGCCTATGGTGATGTCAAGCTATTGTGTTGTTTTGAGTGCTTATAAATGTCCCTATACACTTTGAGTGCTTTGAGTGGTACCGTGAGACAATGATTGAATCATGTTTATTCTTTGATTCTGGAAGGATTGTTGGGGAGTATAACTTGTTCGGATGCAGGGGTGCTGCGACATGCTTGTTATTCTGAGGGTGTTTGATTTGATGTAGTTGTGCTTGTAATTTGATGTTTTGTTAAAATGTTTTGAAAAGAGTGTTTTTTAAAGTCTATCTTTTAATTGCTTGAGGGCAAGCAGAATCTTGGTCTGGGGGAGTGATAAAGCGATAATTATGCTTGGTTTTTATGTTAATTATCACTTTATTTTTGGCCAAATTTGAACTAATTGGTGTTTATTTGCTAAAATTGTGATGTTAGGAGTTACAAGCAGTAATTGGTGAAATTTTGTTTACACGTGGATTGGAGCACATAAAAGTTGGAAGGAATTGAATGGGAGGAGAAATCAGCAATGCCGTCTCACTAGGACGTGGTCTAGCCCTATCATTTGTGCACTGGGAAGCAGAACTCAGTAATGGACTTCGACTAAGGCGAGGTCTCGTCTTACATCAAAGGCATTGCAGTTAATTTTTGGAAGGAGCCAAGGCCTATTTCATAATTGGCATTTAATATTCTCATTTTCCTTTTTCCCTCTTAAATTAGTACCAAGACATTTATTAATAGTGTTGTCTTTTTAGGAAATAAATTAGGTTTAGGAATCCTACTCCTATGGGAATTCCTACACTTTAGGAAGTTAGTTTTATTTTAAATAGTATTAAAAAGGAAAAAAAAAACCTAGAAGGTGGACTATCATCCAAGGAAAGAAGAAGAAAGACAGTCGCCGTTCCACTCCTCCAAGAACACACGTTGGTTTCTTCTTTTCTTTTCAATTGAAGGATGTTCAACACCTCCATGAGTGGCTAAACAATTATTTCTGATCCAGGGGGATGGAAGTCAATGTTTTATGCGTGAGGTTATGGTTTAATTAATTTCTTGTTATGTTTGGATGTTCATTAATTTTGATAGAATTGATAGGAACAATTAGGATTATTTGAATTGACGACTCAACTGGTTCTAACTCTTCAATTGCTTTACATATGATCTAAATCCGTAATTGTTTAGAATCATTTGGAATCAAGAGCACCGAGACTAATTTGCATGTGTAGAGTGAGAGCGATAATGTAGTTTAGTTAAGGAAGAATTAATGAACCAAAATCTAGAGAATTGTAGCTATCTCAGTTGTTTGGATTTGATTTAACCATTTTCTCCAGCTTAATGCTGCTTTCAATTCGATATGGAATGCTATCGTGCCCAGTTGGTTGAGAGTTAGGTGTGTTTGGATGCTGGGTTCAAATAGATAAATTCGGAAAACACAAAATCTTCTAGCTATCTAGAGGATTTTTGGTTAAATATTTAAATTAATGAGAATATTGCATGAAACCAATGATCGAGAAACATTGACAGAAATCACACTCCCTGGGTCAGAGCTTTGGTAAGAGTATTACAGTCCTTCAGTTATTTTGTTGTTTATTCAGTTAGTCAACTTTCCTTATTTAAATTTCCCTAGCTAGTAATAAATTTCAAATACCTTTCTCTTTTACGTAACTAAGAGCTTTACAGAGTTCCCTGTGGGATCGACTTGGTCCACTTTTTGCTACAAATAATTAGAGGATCAGTAATCAATTTTGGAGGCTTCGACAAACTTGTCAGGTTCTTATTGAACTCACTTGAACAATTATCAAGTTAGAGCGTGACTTTCACAACTAAAACTTATCAAACAATTTTTGTATTATTTAAGTTGTGAAATTGAATATACCAAGGAATAAGAGAAGATAACAACTTGAAAGATAGATGAAAAGAACAATGAACTAGATGAACAATAGAATTTATCCAAGGTTGATTGAGAACTTTGTTGATAAATCTTTCGACAACCTGGATCACAAGAGACAAGAATATTAGATCTTAAAAGAATCACAACTTCAAGAATTTTAGTGTCCACTTCTTTTTTTTTAATATTTGGCCAGCACCTTTTTTTCTTTGGTCTCTTTTCTTCTCTTTTTTCAATTTTTTAAATGAATAAAAAAGAAGTGGAGATGAGAAGGTGACTTCTTAAATTCCAAACTCACCGCTAGGAACCTTGCCCAACTTTGACAAAACCAAACAAAAAAAAGTGAATATTGATTTATAAAATCAAAATCTCCACTGCTAGAAACCTTGCCAACCTCCGACAAACCGCTAACAAAAATCAATCTTGATTTTCAAGAAAGTCTAGAATAAGAAAGGATAAAATCAAAAAGGAAAACAAAAGATATGCAACCCTTAGAAAAAGCTCTGATACCAAATGATGTGATTCCAATCCAAAGGATCGGGGACACTTAGAAAAGTTGCCCAAGATATGTCTAAGGGGTGCTAGTTTGGATAGGTGTAAACCTCATTGCCCTATCTATAAAGAGATAGGAACCTTGGTATAAAAACGCCACAACCAACTACACCAAAATTGGTTGATAAGTTTAGATCGAACGCTACAAGTTGATAAGTTCGGAGAACGCCACAACTTGATAAGTTTGTTGAACGCCACAAGTTTTCGAAGAAAACTTGATAATTTCCAAGTTCTCAAAGAACCCAAAGATGAGATAAACTCACAATTTCAATTACTCAAGCTTCTTTCAAGACAGTACAAAGATGCCTATTTATAGGCTAAAATAAGTCTTAAAAAAATAAATCCAAAATATCCTAGTCTGGAAGAAATAAATATTAATTTTGACTTACTAACTTCTAGACTTGACTTTGATAAGACCAAAATAAGAAATTATGAATTGTACATCATTCTAGATGATATATTGGATGAAATCAAGATACATTGGAATGGTACGTTTGACCAAGTATTGGAATAAGTAAATTCATGCATCTTGAGTTTTCTTAAAAGACTTCATTAAATGCTCCTTTGATTGAATTTTTAGCCATGACTTTTCATCCTTCTATGCCTCAAAAATGGATGATTGACCATTGAATTTGAAGTCTTCAATACTTGACTACGTGAATAATTGTTGGGTGGAATTTGGCCCATCTTTAGGACCAAAATTAATCTTTGACTTGGATGAAATGCACTCTTGAACTTGTACCTTCGCTCCATTATATTGTGTGGGAAGTTAGCCACATCTTTGGCTGCAAAGTTCGTGATCTTTGACTCCAAGTTCACATCTTTGAGCCGAGTCCAACTTTGACTCGAAGTTCGTGATCTTTGAGTTCAGTCCGCATCTTTGACTCTGAGTTCGCATCTTTGAGCCAAAGGTCGGGAAGTCGAAGTTGAGTTCACATCCCTAGAGGAAACCAAAATTTTAAAATTTCACTACTTGATGTACGCGGTTTCATACAGTGGTATTAGAGCCACTTACAAAGACTCAAATCGGTTTTATGTGAAAGCATGTTTGTTTGGTTAAATTGTTTATGAACTAGTATGTTGAAATTGGGTTATATGAATATGTTCATTAAATCTAAATTTGGAATTAAACATATATGATATGTTTATGTTTATTGAATCAATTTAGGGTTTGCTTTAATGAGTTATTACTAGATTTGAATAATACAAGATATATATATGTGATATATATACAAATATGTGTGTGTGTGTGTGTATGAAACCCTAGCTTCGGGGTTTTCTTATATGTTGGCCAGTTTCAGATTTTTAATTAATTAATTTATTTTAATTTTCTATGTTCTGGCTGAAACTAATATATGTTAGATCACATGAGGCCGAAATATATATTTGTAAATTATAATGTTTCAGAATTTTGATGATTTAACTGAAAATTAGTTTCAAACATATACATGTGTTTCGGATTTTGTGTGTTGGCCGAATTGATATATGTGATATATCAAGTTGAAGCCTAAAATATATATGATATATTATTCACAAATTCATCAAGATCATGTTTTGGCCAAAAAGCATATATATGACATATCAAGGCATGGCCGAAAATTTTATCTTGACCCAAACCTTTCATGTGTAATATATTATTCGAAACCCTAAAATTTGATTTAATAATAATTTTCATAAATTAATTAGATTTATAAATTTAAATGTTAAATATGAATGACAATTATATGTGACATGCACATTATTTGTGATGTTTGAGCATGGTGCATAGTTATAGCCCTTGGCCCAATGTGATTGGATGTGGTTTTGTATTGGTTGAAATTAAATATAACCTGCGAATCATGCTTTGATCTATTTTCTGGTTGTACATTCTTTTCTTATCCAACTCCCCTCGAATGTAACTCGAGGTTTCTCAAAACTTATAATAGTTAGATTTGAAATAGGATTAGACTAGGAATCATAGAGACAAGGAGTTCATGACCATACAAGAACGACCAAGGAGGCGCTTGGAGAAAATGCTATTGCCCTTAGGTTGACCTTTCGGTTCTCTCATTAGCTTGAGAGAACCAATGTAGTTTGGGCATAACTATGTCATGATTTTTTTTTTGTTCATGTATGAGATGCATGTTGTGTATGGCTAATGTTAATTTTATGATGATATCATGAAAGTAATAATTAGTTAGTAAATCATAATGATTAATTGAACTAATAATTACCATAACCATGCAAATAAAATTGTTAGATTCTAACAAATCCATCAAACAAATATTAAGTCTAAGATGCCTTCCAATGCTTAGCACTCGTCAAGGCTTTGATTGCTCATTTGTAAATTTACCAAAGCAAAGTGCCATGATCCATCTTATTGAGACATGACAGGATAATAGTAATATCTGCCTGCTAATCATTAGGTTTAACTTAACTAGGTAAACTCAATAGGATTGAGACCTAGAGGGATAGAGTTGGGTCTTGGTTTATTAGATAAGTTAGAACAAGAGTTTTTCACCCAATTATCCAAGAGTTGTATAGGATACAATTGACAAGTGATGTCTACCTAAATAGCCGAGTTTTGGGTGATTAGCCAAAGCTAAGTCAAAACTAGATGAAATATGGATCTTGGCCCACTAGAAAGATACGAGATTAATCTTCCCAAATTAATATTGAGAGTTATTAATTTGAGCAAAATAGTGGGAGTAACATTTAATAAAATTCCATATTAAATGTTTACATTTATGATACTTATTTTGCATATTTCTATTGTAGATAACCATGGCTGCAAACACTAACACTAATACACTATCACTGCGATCTATCCTTGAGAATGACAAGTTGAATGGGACGAACTTCCTGGATTGGTACAGGAACTTGAGGATAGTCCTCAAGCAAAAGAAAAAGCTTTATTTCCTCCCTTACCTGAGGAACCTAAAGCTAATGCTCCAAAAGCTGAAAGAGATGCTTAAAGGAAGCGTCAAAATGATGCTCTAGACATCTTGTGCCTCATGCCAACCTCCATGAACTCGGAGATTCAGAAGCAACATGAGCAAATGGAGGCATACGATATGATCAAACACCTTAAATAGTTATACGAGGAGCAAGCTTGTTAAGAGAGGTCTGATGTGTCTAAGGCATTATTCTAGTGCATAATGACAGAAGGAGACCCTATTGATGCTTATGTGCTCATAATGATTGGGTACATTGAGAACCTTGAAAGATTGGGTTTTCACAAGGTGAGAGTTGGCCATAGTTATCTTGCAATCATTGCGATAGCTATGATCAATTTATTCTCAATTACAATTTGAATGAAATTGACAAACTCCACCTCGCTTCTTTGGGCATGTTAAGAATTGTCCAAACAAACATGAAGAAGTCTAAACCCAACAATGTCCTAATGATTAGATAGGGCAAGAAGAAGGGTAAGGTTAAAGCAAGGAGTACGTAAAGCCAAGTCCAAGCCCCGCAACCGCATTGAAAACCTGGTGCTGAGGGTAACTAAGAAAGGAAATCGTTTCATCATGGTGAGACTTTGCACAAGAGATCTACAAAGTTTGACTTTATGATCTAAAGGCGTTATGTAAGGAAAATGATACTTCCACTTAGATATTCATGTTATAGCGTTAATTTATCTACTTTTAATCATTGCATAGATACTGGATGCGGGTTCACACATTTGCATTAATGCGTGAACCAAAAAAGTTAAGCACTTTAACCAACGCGGTGGCTCGACCTACGAGTTTGTGTTTTGAAAGCAAGAGTTGCCGTGTTTAGTCAGAGGACTTATATCTCAATTTTCCTCGTGTCTTTTTAGAACAAAATAACTGTTATTACATGCCTTCCATTACTAAGAATATTATTTCAATTTCTTGTTTAGACAAGATAGGATATTCATTTACAATAAAGGACAATTGTTGCTCTTTTTATTTAAATGAAATCTTTTATGGTAGTGCACAACTAGTTGATGGTCTTTAAGATGGATTTTTGAACTCATTCGATTTTGAATCATACGAGACATGTGAATCTTTCTTATTGGGCAAGATGACTAAAGCCCCTTTCACAGGACATAATGAAAGGGAAAGTAATTTATTAGAACCAACACATACTGATGTATGTGGACCAATAAATACACAAGCTAGAGGTGGTTTTCAATACTTCATCACATTTACTGATGACTACAGTAGATATGGCTATGTGTATCTTTTGAGACATAAGTCTGAATCATTTGAAAAGTTCGAAGAGTTCAAGAATGAAGTACAATAACCAACTTCTGGTAAAGTATCAAAGACTTAGATCCTGAATGGTGAGGAATATTTAAGCCATGCCTGATCACTATCGAAAGAAGTGTGTGATAGTCTCACAACTCACTCATCCTGGAATACTACAATGGAATGGTATATCCGAGAGGAGAAATTGAACTTTGTTAGACATGGTTCGGTCCATGATGAGTCATGTAGATCTTTCAAATTCCTTCTGGGGACATGTTTTACTAACAACCGCTTTTACACTAAACCGTGTTCCATCTAAATCAGTTCAAAAGACACCATATGAGATATAGATTGGGAAATGTCCTAGTGTGTCTACATTAAACATCAAGTCTTTGACAAACTTGGACCCAAATCTGATAAGTGCATTTTTGTGAGGTATTCTAAATAAACAAAAGGATACTATTTCTATAATCCCAATGACAACAAAATATTTATTGCTCGGATTGGTGTCTTTCTAGAAAAGGAGTTCATTTCTAGAAAATCTAGTGGGAGACAAATAGAACTTCAAGAAGTTCGAGAATCACAAAATAGTGCTGAACTTGATGAGATGAAAATTGAGCAAACACCACAAATAGTTGTGGAACAAGTACTTGTTCAAGAAACACATGCCTCACGTAAGTCCACTAGGATTCATCGTGAGCCGTAGAGATATAGATTTCTAAAACTTAAAATGGTGATATCTTGCTCAAGGATCAAGATGAGCCTACAACCTCTGAGAAGCAATATCGGGCTAGAGTCTAAGAAATGGCTTGAGATCATGAGATCGAGATGAGCCTAAGACCTACAAATTAGGTATGGACTTTGGTTGACCCACCAAGGGTAAAACTCATAGGGTGCAAATGGGACTTCAAGAAGGAGACCACATGGATGGTAAAATATATACCTTTAAGGGACGATTGGTTGCAATGCTTAAATCCATCAGGATCTTGCTTGCAATAGCTGCATTCCATGATTATGAAATCTGGCAAATGGATGTCAAAGCTGCTTTCCTTAATGGAAATTTTCTTGAGGATGTGTACACGACACAACCTGAGGGTTTTGTCAATCCAAAAAATGCTGAAAATATTTGTAAGTTACAGCGATCCATTTATAGGTTGAAGCAAGCTTCTCAAAGCTGGAATCTACGATTCAATGATGTAATCAAAAAGTTTGGTTTCATCAAGAATGAAGATGAACCTTGTGTCTACAAAAAAGTTAGTGGGAGCACTGTTGTCTTTCTGGTATTATATGTAGATGACATACTATTTATTGGGAATGACATGATCTTTACAATCTGTAAAGACTTAGTTAGGAAGTTTCTTTTCCATGAAAGAAGACTTAGGTGAAGCAACCTATATATTAGGTGTCAAGATCTACAGAGATAGATTAAGGAAATTGATTGGCCTAAGTCAAAGTATATACATACATAAAGTGCTAAAAT
Source organism: Gynochthodes officinalis (assembly GCA_020080225.1). Lineage (NCBI taxonomy): Eukaryota > Viridiplantae > Streptophyta > Magnoliopsida > Gentianales > Rubiaceae > Gynochthodes > Gynochthodes officinalis. Next base: position 41,154,391 of record CM034618.1, on the reverse strand, counting down.
AGTTGTATAATGGTTTTACATATATATAAGAAACCAAGTACATCATACAGTGGAACTTTAAAATTTTGGTTTCCTCCAGAATCCATACGAAGCAAGATCAAATAAGAGTTTAGGTTTGTACCTTGTTAGTATCGGTAGAGCTGGTAGAGTTGTTTTGCGAAGATTGTTGTTTTTCGAATCACCAACAAAACCAATTCAGATTTACCTCTATGGTATCCACACGATCAATCCAAGCTTCTAGTTATTGTCACACAAATAACTAGGAAAAGAAGCACACAAAATCTGAAGTGCTAGCTTCAAAGCTTGTGTTCAGTTTTTTCACAAGAACTTTGTTCTCAAGACTTTGGGTTTTTCTTCTTGATTTTCTTCAAGATATGGCGGCTGTTTTTTCTTCAAAAGAAAAAGAAGACTTCAGGTTTTTATTGTGGTTCACACGTTTTTGGTGGCTGCACAAAATCCCAATATATATAGATGTAGATTAGGGTAAAACCTCTTTCTAAATTCTAATCTGTTTGGGATTTATAGATTCCATAAATCTATTTGCTACCAAATACAAGAATCCTATTCGAAATTGGACTTCTAAATTCAGATTTTAATTAATTAATAAATCCAAAAATGTTTCGGATTCATTATACTAAAATTCAAATCCTTTTAGTCTTTAATCCAAATACCGTCTTAAACCTGAAAACCCTATAGAATCCTATTCAAATGAGGATTCTTGAGATTAATAAAATTCACCAAAAGTATGTGACCCAATAGGTTCTCATAATGTTGGCCATGACATAAAATCTATTTTACGCCATAAACAGCGAGCGGTGTCTAGCAACACATTAAAGCTACCCAAGTTATGAGAATTTTAGTAACTCGACATTACTTATCGTATTAGATGTTACCATGTAGTTCAACTTTTGCCGAGATACCTTGATTGAACATGAGCCATGGAATGTGTCACGCTTGCATGATTCAATCTTTGCATTTCTTGATTCTCGACTAGGCTCATTTAAACAAATAAGCCCAATATCACATATCGACTCATTTGAGTAGGCCATGCATTTTATAGTCTCACTCAATCAAGGGCCCCAAAGATATCACTTCCATTATATAGGAGGGGCAAATCCTATCTTGATTACTCAACATTCCACTACATGATTCATTGAATATCCAATTACTACTTTATAGTTCACCTATTATGGGTAACGTTTAGTAATATCAAAACAGCAACTCCTCATGTTGGGATCTCTGATGACCTCAAGTCTAAGGATCACATACATCATCATCATTATGAGATATGCTTATGACATTTTATATAATAATCCACGTAGCATTTCTCATGGCGGGTCGATCCAATACATAGTTCTCTAACATGTACCCATGTGTTGATTTGATAACTCATATCATGACACATGTCATCAGTCACTACACATACTAGTCTTAATGTATTATCATAGTCCCATTAATGATAATACTTGATTAGGGATAATTTTAGAATAATTAAATTCTAGGGACATTATTATATTATTCATAATGCGTAGATATAGAATTAAACATAATAATAATAAATTACAATAAATTATAAGCACAATAATACAATATATACCTAAACAATCATCATATGATTGGTCTTTAGGGTATAATCCAACAACAGCAAGTGTGGAAGATATTATGAGGAGGACATAAGTGAAAGATCAAATGGGAAATGACCGAGCTAACCAAGCTAACGAGTTAGACTTGAAAAGAGCTAAGATTGAGTCTTAAAGTGGTTCATGTTCAACATTGAAGGGTTCATTGCACAATCTCCATCGTCCAACGACTAGACTTTGAGTTAAAAAAGTTAAAAAAAGTTTAAATGGCTTAATTTGAGAAGTCCAAGTCAAAAATGTTGCCAAACTCTACAAATTTTCTTTGAATTGTTGATTATGAGCCACATTGAAGCCTTGTATGGAATTTAATAGTTGTATTTTAAATTAAAAGGCTTAAAACATCATATGATGATTTATAAGGGTTTCTAACATTTCTTAGGGTTTAGGGTTTCATCTAACCCTAACTCAAAACCCTAAATTATTTTACTATTTATATTTTTTCATGAATTTAATAGGATTTTATGGAGTTGGCCGTCCCTAGTCCTAAAAGTTAGGCAAAGTACCAATTATGTTGATATTAGAAATTTTTATATCTTTCAATTTTAGTCCAAATATGCTAGGGTTTAGTTGCCAAATCCTTGTGGCACCAATTCACTTATTCTAGTCCAATTGTAAGATCTAAAGGGTTTGTTACTACTACTATAAATACATCTCTTTATAGCTGAAATTTATAAGTTATTCGATCAATAAAATTTGTGACTTTTTCTCTTCACAAATTGAGTTCTTGTCTTGAACTTCATTTACTTATCTAGGTTCACATTGTGGGGATCTTTGACTTTTCAACTTGCTACTTGATCCTAGTAAGGCGTGGCATCTTCTACCCCATAATTTTTCATATTGTATGTTTGTTTATAGCCTAGAGTGTTAAGTAGCTACTATTGTGTGTAGCTTGCAATCGTTGACCTTGTGCTGTGGTTCTACTAGATTGCATGTTCTTAGTTCAATGCTTGGCAAGTTATGAGCTTGTGGAAATTGGTTATATTGGGAGGTCCTTACTGACCTTCAGGTGTGTATCATATTGGTTCATTGGTCATCAAGATTCTCCTCTTTGACTTACTTGTTCAATGCCCTTATAAACCTTTCAACTGGTTGTTCTTCAAATTCATCAGTCTCCATCAATTGGGGCATTCCTTCAAAACTTTGATTACTATCACTTAGACAAGTCCCATCATCACATATCCATAGCTTTCTTAGTTGGACATTGTGAAGGAATATGTCTTCTACCTAACAACTTAAAGCAAGTAACACTAGATGTCTTAGTTTTTGAATCACTTGCCATAGATGGTACCTTTGATGAATTTGGGGTAGAATTTTCATGCTTCTTTGAATCACCTTTTGTATATTTTCTAGGCCAAGTGTTTGTTTTTCATGTGGTAGATTGTGTGGTTGAGCCAAATTTTTTGGTTGAGACCTTCTTTTCGCCATGCTTCCACCTTCTGGCCATGTGAACCATCTCTTATAATTCCACCTAATGGTGCAACTCAATGGTAGTGGCTATCTCACTATTTAATCCTCCAAGGAATCTCGACATTGTAGCTTTAGGGTCTTCTTTGACATTGGGTTGGATCATTGCAATTGCCATCTCTTTATGAATTCATCAACATTTTTGGAACCTTGAGTAATTCATCGGAAACTTTTGTATAGCTTTTGAAAATAGTGGGAGGTACAAATCTTTTTCTCATCACTACTTTCATCTCCTCCCAATTATTTATGGGTCTTTCTCATTTGCACCTCCTAGAAAAGATTAGTTGATCCCACCAAATAATAACATAATTAGAAAATTCAACCGCAACCAAATTTACCTTTTTCTCTTTCGAGTAATTGTGTACATCAGAGATGAGTTCCACCTTTTTCACCCATTCAAGGTATGCCTCAGGATCAGTTTTGCATTGGAAGGGTGGTATCTTCACCTTGATATGTCCAAGGTTGCTATGAAGTTTAATTGGGCTCCTCTTTGTAAAACTTGAGATGCTTTGAACTCCTTTTCATTTCCTTTATCAATATTCAAATTTTCTTTTCAAACATGATGATTTTCTTGAGGATTTTGGTGTTCACACCTCTATTTGAGCCTTGATGGATAAATGAGAATGCAAAAGCACTTTTAATGAACCATAAAACTAAGAGTTTTAAATTGTTTATTGAGTAAAAAACATTCCATGAGCATAGAGAAGTCAGAGAAATGATCAATTTTTAGAAAATTCTATTAATTATGCAACTTGGAGGGAGGTACTATTTGAATGGGCAAATGGGCAACAAGAGGCTAGTTCAATAGGGTGTATTTTTTCTTCTACAAAGTCAAATGGGGAAATCTTTGGTACATTTATTATTGATGTTTTAATTTTCTTCTAAATTAGGTAAAACTAGATCAAAATTGAGGTCAAATTGACAATATGACTCAACCAGCTGATAACTAACACATTTCAAGAAAATAGCCATATCTTGAGCTATGAAAGTCCAAATTCAATGATTCTTGAACTGTTGGAAAGATAAGAGAAAGAGCTACACTTTTATATAGAAAAAAAAATATAGCTCTACTAAGAAAATCCTCAAAATATCAATTGAAGGTACTAGTGCACAAACTTGATAAGTCGTAAGAATATCGCAATAACAATTTTTATTCACTCAAGAGTTCACAAAAGTACATGAAATTTTGAAAAACCTCACAAGAAAATTTTATTGATAAATAATTGCGTATGAATTTTTGGTCAACATGTATCCTATTTATTGAAGTGAGGCCTTTACATCCCTTTCCTAATATAATTTCCTTCCTAACTTGTAGTTAAAGAAATTGCTATAATTGGTTGGACAAATTGTTCTAAAAGAACCCAACCATGAACCTAATTCTAAAAGAAGACTAAATTAAAAAGTTCAGCCTTATTACTAAATAGAAATCTTCGAAGAATACCCCTTAAACAATTAGGCCAATATGAAATTGAGCTAGACTAGGAAAATATCAAAACAAAATACAATTAGAGTTTGACAAACCATTGTGGACCAACTATGAATAATGTTGACAAGACCCAAATTTATAGACCAATTGGACCTTAAAATTACAATATGGGATTAAGTACAAGGCCCATTAGTAAATACAACACAATTAAAAACTTGATTAAAGTTAATCAAGCCCTTAAAACAAAGTCGAACTTGGACATGCACCATGGACGGTCTTTGAACACTTTCCGAGTCTAAATCCAAACTCATAAAATGACTTCTTTGTAGTTTGATCATCCCTTGTTTTGCCTAAAAATGATGAACTAAAAATGATGATTGCCATGGACAAGGGTTTGCATCACCGCATTAATTGTATGTATTCTTGCTTATGTTTGATCACTTGATCTTCACTAAATTTGGACATTTTCTATTAGAACCACAATACTCCCAACATAATAATATAGGAATTGGTAGGCTCCATATTGTCAATATGCTTCACTAAATAGTGTGGTAAACTAGAAATAGAAGCTATATTGATGTGAATTGTTAGGGAACTCGTTTTAAAAACCCACAACTTGAATGGATGGCCCAAAGAACAACCTCTAAAGAATTGAACTTTGTTCCAGGTAGAAAAACTTTGACCCAAACCCAACAATGTACATTGAGACCTCGAGATCAATATGGGACATAGTAATGCCACAAGTTAAGGGAATAAATCTTATATTGTAAGTTGTCAGAGTAGAACAAGGACAACCTTAATGTACTCAAAAAGTTCTCAAAAGAACTTTGTGAATTCCTAAGAAAAATTAAAAAAATTATTCTCTAATTGATTGATAAATATGATTGCCCGCCTTATCCTTTTGTAGGGCAGAGTTGGTCTAATCCTTACAAAGAGTAGGGTCCTAAATTATAACTAAAGATTTACTACAATTGGTTGGATTAGATGTTTTATAAGAACAACATTTGAACCTAAATTTAAACTAATTCTACATGAAAAGTTTGGCCTCAATACCACTTGAAAATCTTCTAGAAAGAATCTTAAAATTTAACCACAACTAGTTGGATTACACTAAAATAACTATTACAAGTTGAATTATGATTAAACCCTAAAAGAATTTTGGCCATAGTATTTCTAGAAGGTATAATTTTGGCCATAAGCCTTTTTTGGTCTTCTAATTAATTAAGGCCTTAAATACAAGGCCAATTCTCAATGGCGCTTAAAATATTAGTGTTCTTGGGTTTGGAATTACCAATCTTGGACTCTTCTTTAAATTGAGCTTCTTGAATGAACACATTAAGAGTCTCTTTAAGTCTTTAGCTCTAACCCTTGTCATTGGCCCATAAGCAACTTTGTAGCGGATCATTGAACACGTGTCGAACCCAAACGCAAACTCATAAGGGTACCAAAAATGGTGACCACCATGGACTAGGGTTTGCATCATTCCCTCTTTCCTTGAAAAGATTTGTTTTCGAATATTTAACAATATCCTTGGGATGAAATTAACATACTTTGACAACCTCAACGAGTGCAAAGGATAGCTTGACCAAAAGATATTCTGAATTAATATTAAGTATTAATATTAGTTATATGTTTATATTAGATTATGTATTTATAATATAAATATGAAGTAACTAGTAAGTTAGATATTTGAAAGGAAAATGGAAAAAAAATAAGATAATTATTGCCTTCTTTATAATATTAAGATCAATTTATAATATTGATAATACTTAGATGATTATTACTTTCTTTTGGGGCAAAAATCATATTATTAGGGTGTTACAGTATAACTAATTAGATCACCATTTATTATTTAAATATTTTGACTAAAAATCAATACTGATTCAAAATATTATTTAAAAATATTATAATGTATAATTATTTAAGTAAATTATGAATACTATGATAATAAATAATTAGCATATTTATCCATAAAAAAATTCGTACTCTAGCATGAATTGGAATGATACAGAGAAGATTAGCATGGCCCCTGCGCAAAGATGACAAGCATAAATCGAGAAATGGTCCAAATTTTGATTAGGAAATAATAGATTTTTTTCATGTGGGTTCTCAAGTATCTCTGATGAGAAGTGTGACTTCGTGTGACTAGGTGTCAAGAGCGACTTCTATTTCCTTCACTATGAAGTTTCTTTTACGTGTCACAGGTGTGTGGCGTGAACCCTTGGATAACTTGTTCCAAAACTCACTACACAAGTTGTGCCTTGGATCAACCCAATCAAATCTTTCCTTGGAGATGGTATGTTCCTTGAAGGTGGAATAGGTCCTCAACCCCTAGATAACTGTACCTAGAAACTTTGGAATCAAATGAATGGATGGAATCCGAATTTCCTAGGAACAAATCTAGGAAATCAAGAACAACAAACACACAAATTCGAATTTGTGTAATTTGCAAGTAATTACGAAACTAGAGAGCAATTCTCTCAAGCTTGTAATGTCAAGAACCAAATTTTCATTTCATCAAATCGCTCTCAAGAATGGCCGACGGCCACTATAAAGATACAAGCTAGGGTTTATAAATTAGGTTGCACAAGCTAGGGTTTCTTTTAGGGCCAAATGGGCTACATGACTCTTTGGGCTACATGACTCAATTTACCATATAATTAAAACTAAACCCATTAACAAGACCCAATTATACTTAGTACATTAATAAACATGGTCTTGTCAATCTTGGTCTTCTCCCCATCCTTTTGGGCGCTTGGATAAATCCATTCAAGGCTTCCTTCATTTTCTTTGTTCTAGCCCTTGTCAAGTGGATCCGAGCTTGTTCGGAGACATTGCTATTGACATCATGCTTGGGTTCAAGTCCGCTCAATGCTTGTTGGATTCATATCAGTCCCCTTCTTCAAAGGATTCGCCCTCGAATCGCATCATCATAACTGCAATGTCGAAGGAGACAACCTTCCTTTGCGCATATGAATCCACACCCAATCTCCTCGATCAAAAGTGAATTTCTTTCGACCCTCGTTGGCATTTCGAGCATAGGATTCATTCCTCTTCTCAATATTCAACCGAACCTCGAGTAACTTCTGACAAAGTCGACCTTTGCGCTTGCCATCTAAATTAAGTCGACCATTAACTAAAAGATCTTCAACTTGCCGTTGTAGCTCTTTGGTCTTTTCAGGGTTGGACCGATATACTGGTCTATTTGGTATGTTTGTGCCCGGTATGAAGTGAATTTGATGTTCAATTCCTCTTTTGGGTGGTAATCCGACGGGCAACTCGTCAGGAAATACATCTTGGAATCCCTGCAATATGTTAGAAATCTCAACCGGTAGGTTGGATGGCAATCAAAGACTAAGTAGAACATTAGATTCACAACAAATAAGAAGAAACAAAAGCAGGATTAGTATGCACAATTATCAACATGTCGCATATTTGCATAAAATTCGGTTGTTTCTTATTTACTTGAGTCACTCTCTTTCTCTCAATGTGTTCTACTTCATTTAACTCATATTGCTTAGGTTTAGAATTTTCAAATTTTCCTTCTTTTCTCACGGGTAGTGCGAATTCAATTTCATCATTTGCCCAAATTCGCCTTTTAAATGTAATTGAGATTCATAAACTTGAGTAGGCGACAAAGGTAGTAAAGTAGTTTTTCTACCATTAACAAAGAAAGTGTACCTTTTGCTTCGTCCATCGTGGAAAGCATCCTGTCAAATTGCCAAGGTCTACCAAGCAATAGGTGACCGACTTGCATAGAGCCACATCACACAAAACTTCATCTTTGTATTTGTTGGTCAAAATTTTACTAAGACTTGTTTTGTGACTTTCACACTCTCATTGAACCATTGCAACGTGTATGGATGTGGATGCGAAGTGTGGGCAATTTTAGTTTATCTACAAGCAAAGTCGAAGCAATGTTTGTACAACTACCATCAATAACAAGTATACATACCTTCTCATTGATGGTGCATTTAGCGTGGAAGATATTCGGCGTTGAACATTGTTCTCCTCTTTAATCTGAACATTTAAAGATCGCATAGTCACCAAAGATGGTCCTTCATCGTACAAAAACATCTTCATCGGATTCCCCATTTTCTACAAGGGTGGCATATCATCATAGTCACTTTCATGTTTACTCGCTTTCGATCGTGCCATCACCTCGACAACCATAATTCGAGCATTAGACACTCTCGTATAATGTCCTTGCCTTGGCACTTGAAGCATGTAACCTCCCGGCTGGTTTTCTCACTTCACTTGATTTACGAGTGTTTGGAACCACGGTTGGAGTAGTGTTTGAGATACTAGAAGTTGCGACCTTTTGACGTCGGTACTTAAATCCTTCTTAGGCCATGTAGACTTCCAAAGTGTCCGAATTTGAAGTCCGTGGGGTTGAAAAGGTTCTGACACCCTCTCCTTAAGTCGCCTCTCACTTTCATTGCCTTGTGATACATCTCATTGAGATCTTCATACTCCTGCATCTCAACAATGTGGGCAATATCCTCCTTAGTCCTCCTAGAAATCGAGCCATGGTAGCTTCACGTCTTCTTGAATGTTGACTCAAGCATCGTAGTCTCCAACTCTTGGTAATAATCCTCCACACCCTATTTCCTTGGGTGATCTTTTGTAACTTGTTGAACATCTCCCTGTAGTATTGGTGTGGAACAAATCGCTTTTTCATGAGCTTCTTTAGTTCATCCCAAGTACGAATAGGCCCTTCTTCATCACGCCTCCTTTCGGCCTGAATTTTAGTCCACCAGTTACGGGCGTATCCCGCAAATTCAACCACAGCTAGCTTGACCTTCTTTTCCTCTGAATAGTTGTGCACTGTAAAAATACTTTCAATTTTATCAGACCATTCAAAGAAAGCTTCAGGATCTTGCTTACCAAAGAATTGAGGAATTTTCATTTTAATACATCCTAAATTGGAATCAATTCTAGGAGTACGGTATTGACTTCCCTGAAATGCTTCGAAGGCTTCATCATCATTATCATGGCCATATGTGGTCTTTGTAGATCGAGAGGATTCGGCTCTCTCAGCTTTGAGCTCCTTGACTTCCTGTTGCAAACCTGAAACCAAAGTGTAAAATTTTGCTAGCATTTCCTCATAGGATTCTTTAGAACCCGGTGGTGGTGGTGGTTGTCTCTCCATTATAGCTGCAAAGGTTAGCAAAGGAAATAAAACAGTTTATAAGTCCTCACTTCCCTTCCCAATTCCCCCAAATTCACTCACCAAGTGTTTGAGTACTCTCGGGCTTATATAAGTGAAGGGACGGATTCACACCACTCAACTTGCTCTTCTGTTTCTATTCTTACTCAAACAATGTTACACAAAGGAATTTACAATAAGTTGGTGCACTGACAATGAGATTAGAATGAATTCTAAGGAACCAATGAAAGCAGTACCAAAGTCAATGAAAACAGTACCAAAAATACAAGAATTCAATTTTTTTGGTAAGGAATTTGGACAAACTGAATGCAAAAACAGAATGTACACGAAAAATCAGTGAGACACACAAAATTTCAGAATTTTCGGACCACAACTCAATATTACACAAAGGAATTTACAACAAGGTGATGTAAGTGGACAATGAGATTAGAATGAATCTAAGGAATACAATGAAAACAGTACCAAAAACACAAGAATTCGAATTTTTTGGTAAGGAATTTGGACAAACTGATTGCAAAATCAGAATCTACACGAAAATCAGTGAGACACACAAAATTTCAGAATTTTCGGATCACAATTCAAGAATTTTCAGATCACAATTCAAGACACTTGAAGAGAAGAAATTTGGACAAAGTAGCTTGCATTAGTGGTCGGTTTCAGCCCTTCCAAATTCTGGAATTAGTCAAGAATGTTTCTGGGTTCAAAATGTGGTGAAAAGGATGTATATGGATAAGTATAAGGCTAATCACAAACTGCAAACAATCCAAAGCAAAGTACAATCGGAAAATGCGAATCTGTTTTTCCGAAATCAGAAAAGGATTTTTGGCATGGTAACTTCAAAAGGTCATAACTTTCTACTCCGATGTCGGATTTTGCTCCGTAAGTACTCAAATCGAAGCTCTCGGAGAGATCTACAAGCAGACGGCCAAAGGCAGTCCGTTGGGACTTTGGGGTCAAAAATAACGCTAAGACCACCTACTGTCATCGCCTCAAGTTTTCTACTCAAGTTCCAACAAAGAACTCGATTTTTGCCCAACAATTTCTTCTTCTCTTTTTTTTTTATCTATCCTTTTTTTTCTTTAACTTCAGCAAGGCATAAACAGCAATAATATATGGAAATAATGGTAAGGCCATAAGGGTATGGATTTATCAAGAGAGCAAAGATATGGATTTATCAAACAAAAACCGAAACCAGCACATGAATAAGAACAGAATTTCAGCAAGGCATAACAACAATTGGATAAGCAAAGGTACGGATTTGTCTAAGATGGAAGCAAGTCGAAACCAACACATCAATACAAGAACAGAATTTGCTTCATCAATACAAGAACATACCAATGATGATGATATTCAAAACAACAAGAAGATTGAGGAGATAAAGAACATACCAATGATGATGATTTTTTTTTTTGTACGGTAAAAGAAAAGATATGAACAGCTTGGGAACCAAGATCGCTCGATACCAAAATCGGCGTGAACTCCTTGGATAACTTGTTCCAAAACTCACTACACAAGTTGTGCCTTGGATCAACCTAACCCAAATCTTTCTGGAGATGGTATGTTCCTTGAAGGTGGAATAGTCCTCAACCCCTAGATAACTTGTACCTAGAAACTTTGGAATCAAATGAATGGATGGAATCAATTTCTAGGAACAAATCTAGGAAATCAAGAACAACAAACACACAAATTCGAATTTGTGTAATTTGCAATAATTCTGAAACTAGAGAGCAATTCTCTCAAGCTTGTAATGTCAAGAACCAAATTTTCATTTCATCAAATCTGCTCAAGAATGGCAGCCACTATAAAGATACAAGCTAGGGTTTACAAATTAGGGTTGCACAAGCTAGGGTTTCTTTTAGGGCCAAATGGGCTACATGACTCTTTGGGCTACATGACTCAATTTACTATATAATTAAAACTAAACCCATTAACAAGACCCAATTATACTTAGTACATTAATAAACATGGTCTTGTCAATCTTGGTCTTCTCCCCATCCTTTTGGGCCGTTTGGATAAATCCATTCAAGGCTTGCTTCATTTTCTTTGTTCTAGCCCTTGTCAAGTGGATCCGAGCTTGTTCGAGACATTGCTATTGACATCATGCTTCGGTTCAAGTCCTGCTCAATGCTTGTTGGATTCATATCATGTGTGGGCTAGGTGTTGTTCTCGGTGGCTAGAGGATGGAGTCAACTAGTGGTGTAACGCTCAAATTGTTGAGGGAAAGAGATTGAACAAGATAGCTTAAATTGAACCTAAGAGAGTATTCTCAAAGACTCAAAGCAAGTTTTGAAATTAGAACTCAAAGAAAAGCAAAAAGCTCTCAAGTTTGTATTGAATTAAGTTGTTATCTTTCATGAGGCCAATGGCCTTTATTTATAGAATTACAATGCGTAGCTAAGAGGAAATCTTTCCTCTAGAAAGATTAGAATTACTTGCCTTTTAGGAAACTAATTACTAAAAGAAACAATTACTAAAAGAGCTATTATTCTTAGAAAAGGAACTACTTCCTAAACTATAATCCAAGTGTGGATTAGATTTGCTTGTGTTTGCTGAATGAAGCTCTCCACTTTTGAATTGGATTTGGAAGCTTCTCTAATCATCATGGCTTTGGATTTAGAAGCTTCTCTAATCACCTTGGCTGTCCTATTGATCATAAAGAAGCATTAGAAACACTTAGCTCATCATTTACAACACTAATCATAGTGATCATAGTAACATATTGAGAGCCGGTCTTCATTGCCTCATCCTTCATTGTTTTCTTAGCTTGAAATTCGGTTATAAGAGTTGCTAATGCAGCTTGCATTCTCTTAGTTCTTGATCTAGTCATAGGACCTCCAATGCCTTGCAGTAGATCAAATTGTGGATGCCTTGTAGATGAAGCTTCTGTTGTGGAGTTGTCTTGACTTGTGTAGTTTTCTCGGTCCTTAGGTTTCCATCACAATGTTCCTTTGAGAGAGTAATTCCATGCCTCATTGGTAAGAATCATTTTTTAGATTCTTGCATAGTAAATCACTTTGGCACTTTATCTATGTATGTACTTTGACTTAGGCCAATCAATCTCTTTGATCTGTCTCTATAGATCTTGACACCTAATATATAGGTTGCCTCACCTAAGTCCTTCATTGAAAAACAACTTCCTAGCCAGATCTTTACGGACTGTAAAGAAGGAATGTCATTCCCAATAAGTAGTATGTTATCTACATACAATACTAGGAATACAATAGTGCTCTCACTAACCTTCTTATAGACACAATGTTCATCTTCGTTCTTGATGAAACCAAACTCTTTGATTGCATCATCGAACTGAAGATTCCAACTTTGAGAAGCTTGTTTCAACCCATAAATGAATGCTGTAGCTTACAAACCTTTCTAGCATTTTTCGAATCAACAAAACCCTCAAAGCATGTCATGTACACATCCTTGAGAAGATTTCCATTAAAGAAAGCGGTTTGACATCCATTTGCCAAATTTCATAATCATGGAATACAGCCATCGTAAAGCAAGATCTGATGAATTTAAGCATAGCAACTAGCATAAAAATTTTATTATAGTCTATACCATGAACTTGCTTGAAACCTTTAGCAACCAATTGTCCCTTAAAGGTATGTACTTCACCATCGACGCGATCTTCTTTTTAAAGACCCATTTGCATCCTATGGGTTTTACTCCTCGTGGATCAACCAAAGCCCATACTTAGTTTGTATACATGGATTCCATCTCAGATCTCATGGCTTCAAGCCATTTCTCATAGTCTGGCCCCGATATAGCTTCTTGATAGATCGTAGGTTTATCTTGATCTATTAGCAAGATGTCACCACTTTGAGTCACAAGAAATCCATATCTCTATGGCTCACAATGAATCCTAGTAGACCTAGGCAGGGCTTGTGTCTCTTGAGCAGGTACTGTTCCACAACCTTTTGTGATGTTTGCTCAATTTCCATCTCATCAAGTTCAATAATATTTTGTTGTTCTCAAACTTCTTCAAGTTCTATATTTCTCCCACTGGATTTTCTTGAAATAAATTCCTTTTCTAGAAAAACACTAGTCTAAGCAACAAACACTTTGTTCTCATGTGGATTATAGAAATAGTATCCTTTCGTTTCTTTAGGATACCTCACAAAATTACATTTATTAGATTGGGTCCAAGTTTTTCAGAAACTTGACATTTGACATAAGCCTCAAATCCCCAAATCTTCATAAAAGACATACTAGGACGTTTCCACCCATATCTCATATGGTGTCTTTTGAACCGATTTAGATGGAACTCGGTTTAATGTGAAAATAGCTGTAAGTAAAGCATGTCCCCAGAAGGAATTTGGAAGGTCTGCAAGACTCATCATGGACCGAACCATGTCTAACAAAGTTCAATTTCTCCTCTCAGACACACCATTCCACATTCCACATTCCTTTAGATAGTCATCGAATTCTTGGCTTAAGTATTCACCCCCTCGATTAGATCGAAGTATTTTAATACTCTTGCCAAGTTGGTTTTATACTTCATTCTTGAATTCTTTAAACTTTTCAAATGATTCTGACTTGTGTCTCATGAGATACACATAGCCATATCTACTGCAGTCGTCAGTGAATGTAATGAAGTATTGAAAACCACTTCTAGCTTATGTATTGAATGGTCCACATACATCAGTATGTATTAGTTCCAATATATTACTTGGCCTTTCACTATGTTTTGTGAAAGGGGCTTTGGTCATCTTGCCCAATAAACATGATTCACATGTCTCATACGATTCAAAATCGAATGAATCCAAAAGTCCATCTTTATGGAGTTTGGAAATGCGGTTTCATTTATATGGCCTAGACGACAATGCCAGAGATAAGTCAGATTAAAATTATTTAATTTAATCCTTTTAGTATTTACGTTATAGATAGGCATGTCAAGATTTAAAACATAAAGGCCATTAACCATTTGTGCACTTCCATAGAAGATATCATTTACATAAAAGGAACAACATTTGTTTTTTTATTATAAATGAAAATCCACTCTCGTCTAAACAAGAAATCGAAATAAGATTCTTCATAATGGAATGCACATAATAACAATTATTTAGTTTTAAAATAAGCCTTGAGAGCAAATTCAAAACATAAGTCCCTACAGCTAATGCAGCAACCTTTGCTCCATTTCTCATTCATAGGTCAACTTCACCTTTAGCCAAAGTTCTACTTCTTCTCAATTCCTGCACATTCACACAAATGTGAGAACCACATCTGTTATCTAATACCCATGAAGAAGAAATAGATACATTAACTTCTATAACATGAATACCTGAAGAGGAATTTTCATTCCTCTTCTTCTTAAGATTTTCCAAATAAACCTTGTAGTTTCTCTTCCAATGTCCGATCTCACCACAATAGAAACATTTCCCTTCCTTGGCAACCTTTCTTTTAGGTTTCAGTGCAGTTTCAAAGGACTTGGACTTGACTTTCTTGCCTTTTCCTTTTGCTTTGGTCTTACCCTTATTATTGCCCTCATTAATCATGAGAACACTATTGGGCATAGACCTCTTCATGTTAGCTTCGGCTGTTCTCAACATGCCTAGTAACTATGGCAAAGTTTTGTCAATCCCATTCATATTGTAATTAAAAATGAATTGACCATAGCTATCTGGCAATGATTGTAAGATAATGTCAGTGGCCAACTCTCTACTAATGGAAAACCTAATCTTACAAGGCTTTCTATATATCTAATCATTTTGAGTACATGAGCTCCCATAGGAGCTCTCTCTGCCATTCTGCACTAGAATAATGCCTTAGAGATATCAAATCTTTCTTGACGAGCTGGCTCTTCATATAGTTGCTTAAGGTGTTGGATCATATCATACGCCTCCATGTTCTCATGTTGCTTTTGAAGCTCAGGGTTCATGGTAGCAAGCATGAGGCAAGCGATGTCTAGAGCATAATTTTGATGCTTCCTATAAACATCTCTTTTAGCTCTTGGAGCTCCATCCTTTGGTTCCTGAGGTAAGGGTTCTTCTAGGACATATATCTTTTTCTTATGCTTGAGGACTATCCTCAAGTTCCTGTACCAATCTAGGAAATTTGTCCCATTTAACTTGTCTTTCTCAAGGACAGATCGTAGTGATAACGTGTTATTGATAGTGTTATTTTCCAGGGTTATCTACAACAGAAATATGCAAAATAAGTATCATGCATGCAAACATTTAATATGGACTTTTATTAATGTTACTCTCACTATTTTGTTGAAATTAATAATCCTCAATATTAATTTGGAAAGTTTAATTTAATTAACTTTCTAGAGGGCCAAGATCCATATTTGACCTAATTTTGAGCTAGCTTGGTTAATCGCCCAAAACTCGGCTATTTAGATTACAACATTTGTCAATTGTATCATATACAACTCTTGGATAGTTGGGTGAACAACTATTATTCTAGCTTAGCTAATAAACCAAGGCCCAACTCTATACCTCTAGGTCTCAATCCTATTGAGTCCACCTAGTTAAGTCTAACCCAATGATTAGCAGTTGGATATTACTATTGTCCTATCGTGTCTTACTAAGATGGATCATTGTACTTTGCTTTGTCAAACCTACACATGATCAATCAAAGTCTTGACGAGTGCTAGGCATTGGAAGGCATATTAGACTTAATATTTGTTCGAGGAAATTGTTAAAATCTGACCATTTTGTTTGAATTGGTTATTATAATTATTAGTCTAATTAATCGCATAATTTTTCTAACTAATGATTACATACATGATTTCATCATATATTTAATCAATAACCACACACAACACACATCTCATACAAAAATGTGACATTGTTATAGCCCAAACTAAGTTAGTTCTCTCAAGCCAATGAGAGAACCATAAGATCAACCTAAGGTTAATTTTCCAAGTGCCTCCTTTGGTTCCTAGTCTAATCTTATCTTTAATCTAACTATTACTTCTTTAGAGAAACCTCGATTTACATTTGAGGGGAGTTAGATGAAAAAAGAATGTACAACCAGAAATTTAGCAAGGCATGACACACAGGTCATATTTAGTTACAACCATTACAAAAACATTTCCAATCACATTGGGCTAAGGGCTATAACTATGCACCATGCTCGAATATCACATAATGTGCAAGTCATATATAATTGTCATTTAAATATATTAATCTAATTAATTAATAACAATTAACATTAAATCAAATATTAGGGTTTTGAATAATATATTATGCATGGAAAGTTTGGGTTTAAAATGCAAATTTTGGCTATTCTAGTTCATTAGAAATTTATAAAAAAAAATCTCATATATTTCTAGCCTTAACGTGATACATATATCAAATTTCAAACATAATAAAATTCCAAAGCTTTGTTCAATTCAGCCAAGAATGAGACACATCATATGTATTTCCTTTCCGGCCAAACATAATCATTAAAAAAAAAATTGTCAATAATATATCAAATATTTAGGCCTTAACTTAATGTATCATATATATTAGATTTTGGCCAGCCACAAAATAATTGAAATAATATCGAATTTGGCCTAAAAGTATTCAGAAGATTGAACAATTTAAAATTTCAGAAATTCAGGCCTTTCAAAGTTTCAGTAAACTTTTAAATTTGAACTATTATATATCACATATATAATAGTCTTAATATTATATATATATCACATATATATATCTCACATATTAATTTCAGCCTCAAAATGAAATTGAAACTGAAATTAGGATTTTCTGTCCAACCGAAAATAGCACAAAGCAGAAAACCGAACTTGATAAATTTTCTAGGAAAAATCCAAAAACAATTTTATGTATTATATACATATTTGGCCTCAATATGATTCAACACATATTATATTCAATTTTAATAAAAAATTAAAATCGAAAGGACATCAAAAAAAAATTTAAGAACCCGTAGCCATCACAAAAATTTCAGAAAAGCTAAATCTTTGCTCTTCCAAGCATATTCATATACATATATATATATATATGTGTGTGTGTGTGTGTGTGTGTGTGTGTAGGAAACCAAATCAAAGAATGCAGCGGAAATTTAAAATTTTTTGGTTTCCTCCAAGGATCTATACGAAGTGAAATCAAATTGGTAGTAAAGATTGTTACCTTACCAGTAGTGTAGCCTTGTTGATTGTTGGAGATTGTTGGTTGTCAAATCACAAGCAAAACCAATCTAGCCTTGTCTCTATGGTATCCACATGATCGTCTCCAAATCTCAAGTTAATTGTCAAACAATTAACTAAAGAAAGAAGTAACAAAAATCTCATAGTGCTAGCTAGGATTTTGTTACTTGGGTATTCCCTCAAGTTCTCAACTCAAGAATTAGTTTTCTTTCAATCTCTTCTTATAAATTCGTTTTTGGTTCTTATTTCTCAAATAAGGAGTGGTGTCTATATTGAACAAGAGAAGAAGAAAAGAAAGAAATTTCGTACACCAAGAATAGCACTTGTTTTTGTAGGAAACCAAATCAAAGAACGCAGCCGAAATTTAAATTTTTGGTTTTTTCCAAGGATCCATACGAAGTGAAATCAAATTGGTAGTGAAGATTGTTACCTTACTGGTAGTGTAGCCTTGTTGATTGTTGGAGATTGTTGATTGTCGAATCACAAGTAAAACCAATCTAGCCTTGCCTCTATGGTATCTACACGATCGTCTCCAAGCCTCAAGTTAATTGTCAAACAATTAACTAAAGAAAGAAATAACAAAATTCTTTTAGTGCTAGCTAAGATTTTGTTAGTTGGGTATTCCTTCAAGTTCTCAACTTAAGGATTGGTGTTCTATTTTGAGTTCTCAACTCAAATTTCAGTTTTTGTTCTTATTTCTCAAATAAGGAGTGGTGTCTATATTGAACAAAAGAAGAATAATGAATAAAATTCGTGCACCAAGAATAGCTCACAATTTTCTTCAACAAAGAAAGCTTAAAAGGAAAACTCTCTCAATGAAAGTGTCCCTTCGATTTCTTTATTGCATCCAATAGTTTTTCTTTATTTGTATCCGTGTGAACAGCTGCCTTTTCACATTTCATATACCAGAAATTGAATTGCAATATGTTGCACAGGGTTGTCTTTTCATTTTCCAATAAATGGCTGCCTTTTCATTTTCATAAAATGAGTTACAATGTTTTTCATATACATTCATGGCTGCCTTTTCATTTTCCAATAACCATTTTGATCATTATTTAATTAATAAATATAAAACTCATTTTGGATTTATTAATATTAATAGAACCAAAATATTTTGGCCTTAGATCCAAAACCGTTTTAAGACGAAAACTGATAGATTCCTATTCTTAATAGGATTCTCAAATTAACCAAAATTTCATCACATGAATTTTGCACTTCTTTTGGATACGATCTAAGTGTGTGACCCAATAGGTTCTCATAACGTTGGCATTGACATAAAATATATTTTATGCCAAAAGTAATGAGCGGTGTCTAGCAACACATCAATACTACCCAAGTCATGAGAATATTAGTAATTCGACATTACTTTTCTTGTGATGTTGTGTAATTAAATCCATTTGCCCTAGATATCTTGATCGAACACAAGCCATGGATCGTGTCATGCTCGTATAGTTCAATCTTTTCATTTCTTGATTCCCGAGTAGACACATCTAAGCAAATGAGTCCGATATCACATATCGACTCATTTGAGCACGGCCATGCATTTTATGGTCTTACTCAATCAAGAGCCCAAAGATATCACTCCCATTATATAAGAGGGGCAAATCCTTTCTTGATCACTTAACATCCCACTACATGATTTATTACATATTCAATTACTACTTTTATAGTTCACCCTCTTATGGGTAACGCTTGGTAGTATCAAAACATGCAACTCCTCATGTTGGGATCTCTGAGGATCTCAAGTCTAAGGATTATTTACACCATCATCACTATGAGAAATATTTATGATACTTCATATAATAATCCATGTAATATTTCTCATGGCGGGTCAATCCAGTACATTGTTCTCTAACATGTACCCATGTGTTGACTTGATATCCATATCATGAACAATTTCATCAATCACTACACATACTAGTCTTAATGCATTATCATTGTCCCATTTAATGATAATACTCGACTAGGGATAATTTTAGAATAATTAAATTCTTGGGACATTATTATGTTTATTTCATAAAACGCAGATATAAGATAAACATAATAATTAGTGCCATTAATTATGAACATTATGATACAATATATGCATATACCATCATCACATGATTGGTTCTTAGGGTATAATCCAACATTTTTTACTCAAGAAAGAAAGCTTAAAGGAAAGCTCTCAAAACAGAATTTTTGTCCCATCGGTTTCCTTGATTGGAATTCAATAATTCATCTATGTGAACAGCTGCCCTTTCACATTTCATATTCTAGAAATTGAATTGCAATATGTTGCACATGGTTGCCTTTTCATTTTCCAATGAATGGCTGCCTTTTCATTTTCATAAAATGAATTGCAATATGTTGCCTTTTCATTTTCCAATGAATGGTTGCCTTGTCATCTTTCAATAATAAAATCCATTTTGATTATTATTTAATTAATAAATCTAAAACTCATTTTGGATTTATTAATATTAATAGAACCAAAATATTTTCGCCTTAAATCCAAAACCGTTTTAAAACGAAAACCCGATAGATTCCTATTCTTAATAGGATTCTTAAATTAACCAAAATTTCATCACATGAATTTTGCACTTCTTTTGGATACAATCTAATTGTGCGACCCAATAGGTTTTCATAACGTTGGCATTGACATAAAATATATTTTATGCCAAAAGTAATGAGCGGTGTCTAGCAACACATTAATACTACAAAGTTATGAGAATATTAGTAATTCGACATTACTTTTCTTGTGATAGATATTACCGTGTAATTAAATC
Organism: Gynochthodes officinalis; assembly: GCA_020080225.1. Lineage (NCBI taxonomy): Eukaryota > Viridiplantae > Streptophyta > Magnoliopsida > Gentianales > Rubiaceae > Gynochthodes > Gynochthodes officinalis. The sequence continues at coordinate 41,133,828 of CM034618.1, read as the reverse complement.
CCTTTGCCCTAGATATCATGATTGAACACAAGCCATGGAGCTTGTCATACTCGTATAGTTCAATCTTTGCATTTCTTGATTCTCGAGTAGACACATCTATACAAATGAGCCCGATATCGCATATCGACTCATTTGAGCACGGCCATGCATTTTATGGTCTTACTGAATCAAGGGGCCCAAAGATATCACTCCCATTATATAGGAGGGGCAAATCCTTTCTTGATCACTCAACATCCCACTACATGATTTATTACATATCCAATTACCACTTTTATAGTTCACCTTTTACGTAACGTTTAGTAGTATCAAAACATGTAGCTCCTAATGTTGGGATCTCGAGGATCTCAAGTCTAAGGATTATTTACACCATCATCACTATGAGAAATATTTATGACACTTCATATAATAATCCATGTAATATTTCTCATGGCGGGTCAATCCAGTACATTGTTCTCTAATATGTACCCATGTGTTGACTTGATATCTCATATCATGAACAATTTCATCAATACTACACATACTAGTCTTAATGCATTATCATTGTCCCATTTTATGATAATACTTGACTAGGGATAATTTTAGAATAATTAAATTCTTGGAACATTACTATTATATTTATTTCATAAAACGCAGATACAGAAATAAACATAATAGTCATTGCCATTAATTATAAACATTATGATACAATATATGCCTAAAGTATCATCATATGATTGGTCTTTAGGGCATAATCCAACAAACTCCCACTTGAACTAAGACCAATCAGACATCTCTCTAATGCCTAATGATCTAGTATGACGATCAAGCTTATACTGCGCCAGAGGCTTTGTCAATGGGTCAGCCATATTATCATCAGTTGGTACTTTGCATAGTTTCACATTCCCTCTCTCAATTATCTCATAGATAAAGGGGAGGTGTCGAAGTATATGTTTGCATTGTTGGTGAGATCTGGGTTTCCTAGCCAGTGCAATGGCTCATTTGTCCTCACAATAGATCTGAATTGGACCGTAAATGCTAGGTACAACCCTAAGTTCAGTTATGAACCTTTTTGATCTAAACGACTTCTTTTGCTATGTCATAAGCAGCAAGATACTTGGCTTCTATTGCAGAGTTGGCTACTATCGGTTACTTGGAACTCTTCCAGCTTACAGCACCACAATTTAGACAAAACACATTACCCGATTGCTATCGATAGTCAACATTGTCGGTTTGGAAGTCGGCGTCAGTGTAACCAATTACATTGAGCTCTTCCTCACTTGATATCAAGAATGTATCCTAGTCCTTCTCAAGTACTTAAGGATATTTTTAACAGCGATCCAGTGACGTTTACTGGGATCAACTTGATATCTACTCGTTAAGCTCAAAGAATATGAGACATCGGGACAAGCACATAGCATGGCGTACATGATAGATCCAATAGCTGATGCATATGGAATCCTACTCATGCGTTGTCTTTCTTCTTGTGTCGAAGGACAATGTTTCTTCGAGAGAGTAATTCCATGCCCCATAGGTAAGAATCCTTTCTTAGATTCTTTCATGCTAAACCGCTTTAGCACTTTACCTATGCATGTACTTTGACTTAGGCCAATCAATCTCTTTGATCTATCTCTATAGATTTTGATACCTAATATATAGGTTGCCTCGCCTAAATCTTTCATTGAAAAACAACTTCCCATCCATTTATTTACAGACTGTAAAGAAGGATGTCATTCCCAATAAGTAGTATGTCATCTACATACAATACTAGGAAGAAAATAGTGCTCCCACTAACCTTCTTGTAGACACAAGGTTCATCTTCATTCTTGATGAAACCAAACTCTTTGATTGCATTATCGAACTGAAGATTCCAACTTCGAGAAGCTTGTTTCAACCCATAAATGGATCGTTGTAGCTTACAAACCTTTCCAGCATTTTTCGGATCGACAAAACCTTCAGGTTGTGTCATGTACACATCCTCGAGAAGATTTCCATTAAGGAAAGCAGTTTTGACATCCATTTGCCAAATTTCATAATCATGGAATGCAACTATCCAAGCAAGATCCTGATGGATTTAAGAATTGCGATTGGTGAAAAGTTCTCATCATAGTCTATACCATGAACTTGTTTAAAACCTTTTGCAACCAATCGTCCCATAAAGGTATGTACTTCACCATCCATGTCAGCCTTCTTTTTGAAGACCCATTTGCACCCTATGGGTTTTACTCTTTCAGGTAGATCAACCAAAGTCCATACTTGGTTTGTATACATGGATTCCATCTCAAATCTCATGGCTTCAAGCCATTTCTCAGAGTCTGGCCCCGATATAGCTTCTTGATAGGTCGTAGGTTCATCTTGATCTATTAGCAAGATGCCACCATGTTCAGTCACAAGAATCCATATCTCTGTGGCTCACGATGAATCCTAGTAAACCTACGCGGGGCTTGTGTCTCTTGAGCAACTTGTTCCACAACCTTTTGTGGTGTTTGCTCAATTTCCATCTCATCAAGTTTAGTAATATTTTGTGGTTCTTGAATTTCTTCAAGTTCTATTTGTCTCCCACTAGTTTTTCTAGAAATAAATTCCTTTTCTAGAAAAACACCAGTCCAACTAGTTTTTCTTCAAGTTCTATTTGTCTCCCACTAGTTTTTCTAGAAATAAATTGCTTTTCTAGAAAAAACACCAGTCCGAGCAACAAACGCTTTGTTCTCATTGGGATAATAGAAATAGTATCCTTTTGTTTCTTTAGGATACCCCACAAAATTACATTTATGAAATTTTGGTCCAAGTTTTCCGGGGACTTGACATTTGACGTAAGCCTCACATCCCCAAATCTTCATAAAAGACATACTAGGTCACTTCCTAGTCCATATCTCATATGGTGTCTTTTGAACCAATTTAGATGGAACTCAATTTAGTGTAAAATTAACTGTAAGTAAAGCATGTCCTCAAAAGAATTTGGAAGATCTGCATGACTCATCATGGACCGAACCATGTCTAACAAAGTTCGATTTCTCCTCTCAGACACACCATTCCATTGTGGTGTTCCAAGAGGAGTAAGTTGTGAGATTATCCCACACTCTTTTAGATAGTCATTGAACTCTTGGCTTAAGTATTCACCTCCTCGATCATATCGAAATATGTTAATACCCTTACCAAATTGGTTTTGTACTTCATTCTTGAATTGTTTGAACTTTTCAAATGATTCCGACTTATGTCTCATAAGATACACATAGTCGTATCTACTGCAGTCATCAGTAAATGTAATGAAGTATTTAAAACCACCTCTAGTTTGTGTATTTAATGGTTCACATACATCAGTATGTATTAGTTCCAATAAATCACTTGCCCCTTCACTATGTTTTAAAAAGGGGATTTAGTCATCTTGCCCAATATACATGATTCACAATTCTCATATGATTCAAAATCAAATGAGTCCAATAATCCATCTTTATGGAGTTTGGAAATGCAATTTTTATTTTTATGGCCTAGATGACAATGCCAGAGATAAGTCGGATTAAAATTATCTACTTTAATCCTCCTTTTTTTTTTTTATAAGATCTTTCAGGTAAACTTTATATTTTCTCTTCCAATGTTCGGTCTTACCACAATGGAAAGAGTTCCTTTCTTTAGGTTCCTTAAGTAAGGGTTCCTCTAGGACATATCACTTTTCTTTTACTTGAGGATTATCCTCAAGTTCCTATACCCATCCAGGAAGTTTGTCCCATTTATCTTGTCCTTCTCAAGGACTGATCGCAACGATAACGTGTTGTTATTAGTGTTATTTGCCATGCTTATTAACAATAGAAATATGCAAAATAAGTATCATGAACGTAAACATTTAATATGGTCTTTTATTAAATGTTACTCCCACTATTTTGTTCAAATTAATAACCCTCAATATTAATTTGGAAAGTTTATTTTAATTAACTTTCTAGTGGGCCAAGATCCATATTTGACCTAATTTTGAGTTAGCTTTGGCTAATCGGCCAAAACTCGGCTATTTAGGTAGACAACACTTGTCAATTATATCTTATACAACTTTTGGATAGTAGGGTGAACAACTCTTTGTTCTCACTTATCTAATAAGCAACCCAACTCTATGCCTCTAGGTCTCAATCCTATTGAGGCTACCTAGTTAAGTTTAACCCAATGGTTAACAGTCGGATATTACTATTATCCTATCGCGTCTCACTAAGATAGATCATAGCACCTTGCTTTGGCAAGCCTACACATGATCAATCGAAGCTTTGACGAGTGCTGGGCATTGGAAGGCATCTTAGACTTAATATTTGGTTTGAGGGATTTGTTAAAATCTCACCATTTTGTTTGAATTGGTTATTGTAATTATTAGTCCAATTAATCGCATAATTTTCTAACTAATTATTACATACATGATCTCATCATATATTTAACCAATAACCATACACAACATGCATCTCATATATGAACAAGAAAATAAACGTAACATAGTTATAACCCAAACTAAGTTGATTCTCTCAAGCCAATGAGAGAACCAAAAGGTCAACCTAAGGGTATTAGCATCTTCTCCAAGCACCTCCTTTGGTCGTCTTCATATGGTCACGAACTCCTTGATTTCTAGACTAATCCTATCTCTAATCTAACTATTACATCTTTCGAGAAACCTCGATTTACATCCGAGGGGAGTTAGATGAGAAAAGAATGTACAATTAGAAATTTAGCAAGGCATGACACACAGGTCATATTTAGTTACAACCACTACAAAACCATTTCCAATCACATTGGGTCAAGGGCTATAACTATGCACCATGCTCAAATATCACATAATTCGCATATCATATACAATTGTCATTCATAATGAACAATTAATTTTAAATCAAATATTAGGGTTTTGAATAATATATTATGCATGGAAGGTTCGGGTTTAATATGCAAATTTTGGCTATACTAGCTTATTAGAAATTTATGAAAAATATATCTCATATATTTCTGGCCTTAACATGATACACATACCAAATTTCAGCCATCATAAAATTCCAAAGCTATGTTCAATTTGGCCAAAAATGAAACACGTCATACGTATTCCTTTTATGGCCACACTTTGATTATGAGAAATTTGTGAAAAATATATCTTATATATTTTTTCTAGCCACAACATGAAATATCACATATTCCATCCAGCCAACCTTTGATCATAATTAATTTGTGAAATTATATCATATACATATTTTTGGTCAAACCCTAAAACCCCAACACATGTATATAGCCAAAATAATTTTTCGTTCACAATGTCAAAATTGCGAAACCAATATATTTCACAAATATATTTTCGGCTCAATATGCTCAACATACACATGTTTCAGGTTCAACACAAATTAATTAAAATAAAAAAGTACCAAAATTGGCAAAATTTAACTTTCGGTCTCAACTTGATAGATCATATACATCCAATTTCAGCTAAACATAATCATTGAAAATTTTGTGAATAATATATCAAATATTTTAGGCCTCAACTTAATATATCATATATATTAGATCTTGACCAGTCAGAAACTAGTTCCAATAATATGCAATTCAGCCAAACAGAAATTCAAAAATTTGAACCATTCAAAAATTTCAGAAATCCAAACCTTCTTAAGGTTTGGTAAACTTTTAAATTGGAATTATTATATATCACATTTATAATTTGGCCTTAATATTATATATATCACAAATATATGTTTGACATATTAATTTCAGCCTCAAATTAAAATTGAAACCAAAATGGCCTCCCAAAATTGTAACAACCAAAACTAGGATTTTCTATCCAACCGAAAATAGCACAAAGCACATAACCGAAGTTTATCAAATTTTCTAGGAAAACTCCGAAGCCAATATTATGCATCATATACATATTTGGACTCTATATGATTCAAAATATATTTTTTAATTTTAATAAATTTTATCAAAACCAAAAATAGGTGGCAAAATGACAAACCCGAAATTAAGCCTTAAAATTCTAGAAAAGCTGAAACTTTGTTCCTCCATGCTTATTCATATATATATCACATATATATATATATCTCATATTATTCATATCCGGTAATAACACTTTAAAGCATACCCTAAACTGATTTAATAGACATAAACATATCAGATATGTTTCATTAAAATCCAGATTTAATGAACATATTCATAAGATCCAGATTTCAGCATACTAGTTCATAAACAATTTAATCAAACAAGCATGTTTCTCACTTAAAACCAATTTGAGCCTTCGTAAGTGGCTCTGATACCACTGTAGGAAACCAAATCAAAGAACGCAGTGGAAATTTAAAAATTTTTGGTTTCCTCCAAGGATCCATACGAAGTGAAATCAAAATGGTAGTGAAGATTGTTACCTTACCAGTAGTGTAGCCTTGTTGATTGTTGGAGATTGTTGATTGTCGAATCACAAGCAAAACCAATCGAGCCTTGCCTCTATGGTATCCACACGATCGTCTCCAAACCTCAAGTTAATTGTCAAACAATTAACTAAAGAAAGAAGTAACAAATATCTCATAGTGCTAGCTAGGATTTTGTTACTCGGGTATTCCCTCAAGTTCTCAACTCAAGAATTGGTTTTCTTTCAATCTCTTCGTATAAATTCGTTTTTGGTTCTTATTTCTCAAATAAGGAGTGGTGTCTATATTGACCAAGAGAAGAAGAAAAGAAAGAAATTTCGTGCACCAAGAATAGCACTTGTTTTTACTCAACAAAGAAAGCTTAAAAGGAAAGCTCTCAAAATAGAATTTTTGTCCCATCGGTTTCCTTGATCTGAATTCAATAATTCATCCATGTGAACAGCTGCCCTTTCACATTTCATATTCTAGAAATTGAATTGCAATATGTTGCACATGGTTTCCTTTTTATTTTCCAATGAATAGCTGCCTTTTCATTTTCATAAAATGAATTGCAATATGTTGCCTTTTCATTTTCCAATGAATGGTTGTCTTTTCATTTTCCAATGAATGGTTGCCTTTTCATCTTCCAATAATAAAATCCATTTTTGATTATTATTTAATTAATAAATCTAAAAATCATTTTGGATTTATTAATATTAATAGAACCAAAATATTTTCGCCTTAAATCCAAAACCGTTTTAAAACAAAAACCCGATAGATTCCTATTCTCAATAGGATTCTTAAATTAACCAAAATTTCATCACATGAATTTTGCACTTCTTTTGGATATGATCTAATTGTGCGACCAAATAGGTTCTCATAACGTTGGCATTGACATAAAATATATTTTATGCCAAAAGTAATGAGCGGTGTCTAGCAACACATCAATACTACCCAAGTTATGAGAATATTAGTAATTCGACATTACTTTTCTTGTGATAGATATTACCGTGTAATTAAATCCCTTTACCCTAGATATCACGATTGAACACGAGCCATGGAGCATGTCATGCTCGTATAGTTCAATCTTTGCATTTCTTGATTCCCGAGTAGACACATCTATACAAATTAGCCCGATATCGCATATCGACTCATTTGAGCACGGCCATGCATTTTATGGTCTTATCAATCAAGGGCCCAAAGATATCACTCCCATTATATAGGAGGGGCAAATCCTTTCTTGATCACTTAACATCCCACTACATGATATACTACATATCCAATTAGTACTTTTATAGTTCACCTTTTTACGGGTAACGTTTAGTAGTATCAAAACATGTAACTCCTAATGTTGGGATCTCTGAGGATCTCAAGTCTAAGGATTATTTACACCATCATCACTATGAGAAATATTTATGACACTTCATATAATAATCCATGTAATATTTCTTATGGTGGGTCAATCTAGTACATTGTTCTCTAACATGTACCCATGTGTTGACTTGATATCTCATATCATGAACAATTTCATCAGTCACTACACATACTAGTCTTAATGCATTATCATTGTCCCATTTTGTGATAATACTCGACTAGGGATAATTTTAGAATAATTAAATTTTTGGAACATTACTATTATATTTAATCAAACAAGCATGTTACCACATAAAACCAAATTGAGCCTTCGTAAGTGGCTCTAATACCACTATTGAAAACCAAATCAAAGAATATAGCGGAAATTTAAAAGTTTTGGTTTCCTTCAAAGATCCATACGAAGTGAAATCAAATTGGTAGTGATAAATTATACCTTTTTCAGTAGCAGTAAAAGATCGTAAATTGTCGAATCACGAGCAAAACCAATCTAGCCTTGCCTTACAGTATCCATGCGATCATCTCTAAGCCTCAAGTTAATTGTCACACAATTAACCAAAGAAAGAAGTAACAAAATCCTTTGGTGATAGCTAAGATTCTGTTGCTTGGGTTTTCTCTCAAGTTCACAACTCAAGGATTGGTTTTCTTTCCAGCTCTTAGCTTAAAGGTTGTTTTGTTCTTGTTTCTCAAGCAAGAAGTGGCGGCTGATTTTGGACAAGAGAAGACTAAGGAAGATAAATTCTTGAATAAAAAAGATTCCTAGTTTGATAGAAGAATTTTCTTTTAAAAAATAAAGCAAAGACTCTAGACTTTTCGGGTAACCCATTATCTTCAATTACTGAAAACTCTTGGCTTTTCGGCTAACCCACTATCTCCAATTAATAAAGACTCTTGGCTTTTCATCTAACCCACTATCTCCAATTAATGAAGACTCTTGACTTTTCAGCTAACCCACTATCTCCAATTAATGAAGACCTGATATATTCCAATTCTCAACAGGATTCTTAAATGAACCAAAGTTCATCACATAAATTTTACACTTCTTTTGGATCCAATCTAAGTGTATGACCTAATAGGTTCTCATAACGTTGGCATTAACATAAAATCTATTTTATGCCAAAAGTAATGAGCGGTGTCCAGCAACATATCAATACTACCCAAGTCATGAGAATATTAGTAATTCGACATTACTTTTCTTGGGATATATATTATCATGTAATTAAATCCCTTTGCCTAGATATCTTGATTGAAAATGAGCCATGGAGCGTTTCATGCTCATATAGTTCAATCTTTTCGTTTGATGATTTTTCAAGTAGACACATCTAAGCAAATGAACCCGATATCACATATCGACTCATTTGAGCACGGCCATATATTTTATGGTCTTACTCTATCAAGAGGCCTAAAGACATCACTCTCATTATATAGGAGGAGAAAATCCTATCTTGACCACTCAACACCCCACTACATGATTTATTACATATCCAATTACTACTTTTATAGTTCATCCTATTACGGGTAACATTTAGTAGTATCAAAACATGTAACTTCTCATGTTGGGATGTTTGAATATCTCAAGTCTAAGGATTATTTACACCATCGTCACTATGAGAAATATTATGACACTTCATATAATAATCCATGTCGTATTTCTCATGGCGAGTTGATCCAATACATAGTTTTATAACATGTACCTATGTGTTGACTTGATATCTTATATCATGAACTACTTCATCAGTCACTACACATACTAGTTTTAATGCATTATCATTGTTCCATTTAATGGTAATACTCAACTAGGGATAATTTTAGAATAATTAAATTTTTAGGACATTATTATATTTATTTCATAAAACGCAGATATGAGATAAACATAATAATCATTGCCATTAATTATGAACATTATGATACAATATATGCCTATACCATCATTATATGATTGCTCCTTAGGGCATAATCCAACACTCTCGGCCTAATAGAAAGCCTAAGTTTTCAAGGCTTTCAATTTACCCAATCATTTTGAGTACATGAGCACCAACAAGTGCTCCCTTTGCCATTCTACACCAAAATAATGCCTTAGAGATATCAAATCTTTGTTGGCGAGCTTGCTCTTTATATAGCATTTGAGGTGTTTGATCATATCGTACACCTCTATGTTCTCATGTTGCTTCTGAAGCTCAGAGTTCATGGTAGCAGGCATGAGGCATGCGATGTCTAGAGCATCATTTTGATGCTTACTATAAACATCTCTTTTCAGCTCTTGGAGCGCCATCCTCAGGTTCCTCTTTTTTCATGCTTGAGGACTATCCTCAAGTTCTTGTACCAATCCAGAAAGTTTGCTTTGTTCAACTTGTCCTTCTCAAGGACAGATTGCAATGATAACATGTTGTTATTAGGGTTATTTTCCATGGTTATCTACAACAGAAATATGCAAAAATAAGTATCATAAATGCAAAACATTTAATATTATCTTTTATTAAATGTTATTCCCACTATTTTACTCAAATTAATAACCTTCGATATTAATTTGGAAAAATTAATATAATTAATTTTCTAGTGGGCCGAGACCCATATTTGACCTAATTTTGAGTTAGCTTTGGCTAATCGCCCAAAACTCGGCTATTTAGGTAGACAACACTTTGTCAATTATATCTCATACAACTCTTGGATAGTTGGGTGAACAACTTTTTGTTCTAGCTTATCTAATAAGCCAAGGCCCAACTCTATGCCTCTAGGTCTTAATCTTATTGAGCTCACCTAGTTAAGTCAAACCCAATGATTAGCAGTCAGATAGTACTATTACCCTATCACGTCTCACTAAGATTAACTGTGGCACCTTGCTTTAGCAAGCCTACACATGATCAATCAAAGCGTTGACGAGTGCTGAGCATTGGAAGGCATCTTAGACTTAATATTCATTTGAGGGATTTGTTAAAATCTCCCCATTTTATGTAAATTGATTATTGTAATTATTAGTCTAATTAATCACATAATTTTCTAAGTAATTATTACAATCATAATCACATTATGCATTTAACCAATAAATATACATTGCATGCATCTCATACATGAACAACAAAATAAATGTGACATAGTTATAGCCTAAACTATAAGTTCTCTCAAACCAATAAGAAAATTATAAGGTTAACCTGAGTGTACTGGCATCTTCTCCAAGTGCCTCCTTGGTTCTTCTTGAATGGTCACCAACTCCTTGGTTCCTTGATTGCTAGTCTAGCTCTATCTCTAATCTAAATATTATATATTTAGAGAAACCTTGAGTTACATTCAAAGAGAGTTAGATGGGAAAAGAGTTTACAACCAGAAAATAGAGCAAGGCATGGCACGCAGACCATATTTAAAAACCAATGCAATTTTATCCAAACTTATTGGGCTTAGGGCTATAACTATGCACCATGCTCAATTATGACATAATGTGCATGTCATGTACAATTGTCATTCATATCTAAAAATTAAATGCATCAATCTAATTAATTTATGACAATTAACATTGAATCAAATATTAGGGTTTTGAATAATACGATATGCATGGAATGTTTGGGTTTCAAGTGCAAATTTCGGCTATTCAGCTCATTAGAAATTTATACAAAATATATCTCATATATTTCTGGCCTTAACATGATACATATATCAAATTTCATCCATAAAAAAATTCCAAAGCTAAGTTCAATTCGGCCAAGGATGAAACACATCATATATACTCCTTTTTTGGCTAAACATGATCCTTGAAAATTTTGTGAAAAATATATCAAATATTTTAGACCTTAACTTAATATATCACATATATTATATTTTGGCCAGTCACAAAATAATTCAAATAATATGCAATTCGGCCAAAAGGAATTCAGAAATCCAAGCCTTTCAAAGTTTCGGTAAACTTTTAAATTGGAACTATTATATATCACATATATGTATTTAACATATTAATTTCAGCCCAAAAATAAAATTTGAAACCGAATTGGCCTCTCAAAATTGCAACAACCGTAGCTAGAGTTTTCTGAAATCCGAAACTAGCAAAATCACAAAACTGAAGGTGATTAAATTTTCTTGGAAAATTCTGAAGCCAATCTTATACATCATATGCATATTTGGCCTCAATATGATTCAAAACATATTATTTTCAATTTTAATAAAATTTATCAAAACCAAAACACAAGAAAATTTCACAAACCCGAAGCCAAGCCAGAAAAATTTAGAAAAGCTAAACTTTCGTTCTTCCATGCATATTCATATATATATCTTATATTATTCAAATCCATAAATAAAACATTAAATCATTCCATAAATTAATTTAATAAACACAAACATATCATATATGTTTAGTGAAAAACTTCACAAATTCAGACTTAATGAACAACTTCACATAATCTAAATTTTCAGCATGCTTATTCATAAACAATTTAACAAAATAAACATATTTTCACATAAAACCAATTTGAGCCTTCATAAGTGGCTCTGATACCACTGTATGAAATCAAATATGGCACGCAGTGGAATTTTAAAATTTTTTATTTCCTCCAAGGATCCTTATAAAGTGATTTCAAACCTGTCATGAAGAGTTTTACCTTTTACCAGTAGTGGATGATCTTTCTTGTGTGGTGTTGTTTGCTCGTCGAATCATAGCAACAACCAAAAGAGCCTTGCCTCTAAGTATCCCCACAATCATCTTCAAGTCCCAAGTTAATTGTCACACAATTAACCAGGGAAGAAGCAATAAAAGAACCGTTGGTGCTAGCCTGGAACTTTGCTTCCAGTTTCAGGTTTTGAAGCTTCTCCAAGCTTCGGTTTTTCTTGCTCTTTCCCACACAAGAAGTGACTTTTTTTCTTATAAAGAATATTAGAAAGACTTCTTATGTTGTAGCAAATTTGGCTGCAATTCTTCTCATGAAAAGGGCCGAAAAAAATTTGCTGAAAAAAAAAGAAGAAAAAGATAGGTTCTGTTTTTGGCTGGAAATTTTTCTGCAGAATTTTTCTTTTCAAAGAAAAGTTAGCTTCAGTTTTGTTGTAGAAAAACCATGAATTCTGAATCACACATTGGGTTGGTTGGCTGCAGAAATCATAAGTCCAAATTTATAGAAAATAGACTAGGGTAAAACCTCTTCTAAAGAGTTTTACATGAACTCCAAGTTCTAATCTATTTTTTGGGACTTTTCAAATTTCATTAGTTGCCAAAACAAAAATCCCATTCTTATTTTTTTTCTAATTTTTGGCCATTTCATGAATTAATCAATCCAAAACTGTTTTGGATTTATTAACATAAAACAAAACCATTTAGAAACCAAAACCAAATACCGATTTGTACCGGAAACCATATAAAGTCCTATTTGTAATAAGATTCTTAAATTAACCAAAATTCATCACATGAAATTTACACTTCTTTTGAATACGATCTAAGTGTGCAACCCAATAGGTTCTTATAACATTGGCAATGACATAAAATCTATTTTATGCCATAAACATTGAGCAGTGTTTAGCAACACATCAATGCTACCCAAGTTATAAGAATATTAGTAATTGGACATTACTTTTCTTGTGATAGATGTTACCATGTAATTCAATCCCTTTTCCCTAGATATCTTGATTGAACATGAGCCATGGTGCATGTGACACTCGCATTGTTCAATCTTTACATTTCTTGATTCCCAGATAGACACATCTAACCAAATGAGATTGATATCACATATCGACTCATTTGAGCACAGCCATGCATTTTATGGTCTCACTTGATAAAGGGGCCCAAAGATATCACTCCCATTATATAGGAGGGGCAAATTATATCTTGATCACTCAAAATCCCACTACATGATTCATTACATATCCAATTGCAACTTTTATAGTTCAACTTGTTACGGGTAACGTTTAGTAGTATCAAAACATGCAACTACTCATGTTAGGATCTCTGGCGGCCTCAAGTCTAAGGATCACTTTCACCTGAGAAATGCTTATGACACTTCATATGATAACCCATGTAGCATTTCTCACGACGTGTCTATTCAGTACATAGTTCTCTAACATGTACCTATGTGTTTACTTGATATCTCATATTATGACACATTTCATCAGTCACTATACATACGAATCTTAATGCATTATCATTCTCCCATTTAATGATAATACTCAACTAGGGATAATTTAAGAATAATTAAACTCTTGGGACATTATTATATTTATTCGTAAAACGCAGATATGGAAATAAACATAATAATCATTGTTATTAATTATAAACATTATGATACAATATATACCTAAACTATCATCACATGATTGGTCCTTAGGACATAATCCAACACTTTTGATGGGAACAGATCATATAAAGAGGTCAAAGAAGAGTTAAAACAACGAAAATATGGAGAAAAAAATAAACAAAATTTTGAAAATAAGAGAATAGGGTATGGTTAAAATAGTAATTTTACAAGAGAACAAAAAGGATTTGAATTAGAACTCACCCAAAATCCTTTTTCAAATAGCTTTAGTTTTTTCAAATCCTTTTCCAATTAGGAATTTCTGATCAAATTCAAAACACAATAGGATTAGAAGTGAAAGTTGATTCACAGGTGGATCTAAATTGTATTTGAATAAGGAGGGACTATCTCCCTAGCTTGGAGGTGTGACTATGGATATACAAGGCAATATCAAGATAGGCATGGGCAGGAGTTAGGGACCAAGATCTGAGTTTAGTTTCTTCCGCAACTTGCGCTTAGAGATGCTCAAGGAGAAGCCAACAAGTTAGGTATTTTCATTTTTTTGTGTTGTTTTGTGTGACATGTTGTCATGTAGTCTTAGCTTACATTAGAGCTAAGGAATCACACTTAGTCTCACTATGAGATCTAAGGCTTTTATTGCTAGTGGGCAATGATGTATATGTGAAAATTTTGATTGTTAATATAACTATCATTTCTTTGGAAAAAAGAAAAGAAAAGAAAAGAGAGGGCCAGCTACTTCTAACTAGAAAACAAGCAATATTAACCAAAATTCAGTTTTAGAAACCACTTATATTAAAGTTTCCAATTTTAGTTTTCTTTGTTCACAAATAATCAATTAGATGAATTCTTTCTTTTCTCCTAAGCTCTTTCTTTTTCTTTTTTTTTTCTAATAACAATAACGCATGGCCATGAAAAAAAAATGTTTCTTTTGATTGAAGAAGCCAAACTTTCAGAACAAAAACATCTCAATATTTAGACAATATGTCAAGATCACAAGATGTTGCTAATGAGTGGGAAGAAAGAAAATTTATCACAAGGATGGATTAACAAGAGCATGTAGAGAGAGAAAACAAGAACAATAAAACAGCGTAGAAATATAAACAACAAGATGAAAATATGAAAATTCAATAAGTAACCTAAATTCCTTTGATGCCAAAATGATATGAACCTTAAAAACCCGACAATATCATAGATCAAGTCCCAAAAACTACCCTTCTTGAATTGAACTAAAACTTCGAACAAGAACAAAAACCTGTATTCACGAATTGGAATAGAAACTTTGATCAAAAGGACACCACAACTAAGATGATCAAGCTTAGTTGATAAGTCAAAAGAGTTTTGCAAAGACAACTTTGCTCGATTCAATCACAAAAGAACTCACAATTGAAGAGAATAAAGCCTCACAAGTCATTGAGTCAAAAGATGTGTAATGACCAAAAGTTTAAGCCCTATTTCCAAGGTTAAGGGGCGGTCATAAGCCCTTATTAACTCACTCACAAGACTCTTCCTAATTTTTAGGACAAGAATGAATTCTATTGGTTGGATAAGTTGTCTTGAAATCTTCTAGAATCCAATTGATGAATCTAACTGAAACATAAAAAATCAACTACTTGTCCAACAATACAATCGGGATACCACCTAGAAGGTCCCTTAAAAGGTCAGCCAAGAAACACTCTAATCTAAAAAGATAACTTACTAAGATGTAAGATAGGGTTTTGACCCCCTTAGGGCTCCCACATTACTTCTTTGCCATACAACCCTAATTTATAAGATAATTAGACCCTAATAAATCAAAGGTCTTAAGTAAATAACCCATTGGTAATTACACTTAAGACATTAATCAAATAAGGCAAGTAATCTCCAATTTTGGATTTCTCTTTGGCTTGAACTTTTTAATGAGCCTGTTAAGTGCTTCTTTAAGCTTCTTGGCCCTAACCCTTGTCATTGGCCTATGAATGCCTTTGAGTGGATCTTGATTCACAACTTTTAAGTTTGAAGGTTCACAAATCATGCCTTTAGCTTGTTCATTCATGCCTCCATTGAACTCTTTCATGCCTTAGCGTGAATTGACTTGCATTTGGGTACCTTGATCTCTATCAATCAACTTAACTATAGCCTTTTGCAAAAGTTATAGCATGATGGTAGTGTATAGAAATAGGTGATTAGGTTTAGGCCACATAAGAAAGTCATGTAATAAATTACAAAGCCATTTGCTAGCTAAGCTACAAACTCTATTGCCATGCTACACAAATGTATGAGTTTGTTTCTTAAACTCCCAATAAACTACCTCTATCAAGTCTAAAGATCCAACCACTTGTTGATGAGTGAATATTATTATTTTTTATCTAACTAGCATCCAAATATACTTCAAAAATTGAAGCATAACAACTACAACAAATGCCATTGATACAAATCTAAACGTTATGAACACCTTTAAACCTACTGACATTATCAGGGTATACCCAAGACTTCCCCACAAATTTAACTAGCATGAAATCCTGATGAATAACCTCACTCTTCATTGAAATTTGTGAACAAATTGGACCAATAACAAGGTTTTTCATGCAGTCAGAACTAATTGGATCTAAGTTTAGTAGATAATACAAATGAACTCCACAAAGACAAGCTATGCAAGTTCAAACAAGTTCTCAAAAGAACTCAATAAGTGGAAGGAATTTCCTCACAATTTTATTTATGAAAATTCATTGTGTAATAGGCGGCCATACCCGCCCCTATTGGGTAGATTTCAACCTTTAAAAGCAATTAAAAATTAGAAATTTAGCTAACCTTAGGACTCACAAAAGACTCTCATTGGTTGAAGTGTTGGTTGGCCAATCTTCTAGGTCCTTCAACCAATGTATCTAGACCTAAAATATGGATGAAAACATTCCTTCAACCTTAAGAAATTCAAGGATAATTTCGGCCAGCCCAAGGCACAAAGCAACTTTGAAAAATTCCAATACAAAAAGAAAATTGGACACACAAAATGAAGGTCGTCTTACTTAGACTCTAAGTAACCAAAAGGGGTAGCAAATAACTTACAAAAAGACTTAATCATTGGGCCCATTGGCTATGACACGTAACATATTAATTAAGGCAGACATGGGCTCTCCAATTTGGGCTTCTTCTTGGGTTTCTTAATAAGCCCATCGAAAGCCTCATTTATCCTTTTTGCTCTACACCCTGTCATAGGTCCATGCATATTTATAAGTGGATCTAATTGGCCTTGAGTGATAAGAATCCGGGAGCTGTTCAACCTACTTGATGGGAATTTAGGAGCCGTTAAGGCATATCATGGGGCCGATGGCTAGAGTGTTAGAGTCAAACAACTTTAAGAAACCATTAAGTTATTTAATTCAAGACATTCAAGCTCATCAAACATGCAGCCAAGACTTGCAAGTCATTAATTCATTGCAAGTCTGATTTGAAGAATACTAGTTTTGCCTTGGATGAATTCTAGTGCGATAATAGGCCAAGTTATTTAATTAATTTGTTTAATTTTATTTTTAATTATTGGTGGCCAAATTTAAGTAATTAAAAGGACATCCTTGCTGATTTTTATTTTGTTATGGCTGAAATTATTAGGTAATTTAAGTAGCCAAATTTGTAAGTTTGAAGAAAGCCTTAAAGGGCCAAACTTCCAAGTGCAATTGGCTTTAGGGTTTTTATTTCCTTTTTGTTTTAAGGCTCTTTTGGCCGCCTCCCCCTTTAGAAATTATATTAGGATTAGAATTTAGTTGTTTCCTTGTTAAGACAAACTTGTAGCCTATTTAAAGAGGCCATTTAGCCAAAACATCAATATACACATTGAGAAGATTTTTGTGACATTATGTCCTTGAGAGTTTGAGTAAATCAATCTCTTTGTTCTTGTAAAGAACAATGGGCTTATCAAACTTGACTAGTTTGTGGCACCTTTGAGTGTTTTCAATCTAGTAGAACCCTAGGTTGTGGCGACGCTTCATTCACCGGTCTCAATTCTGCCCATTTTAGCAATTTTGCAAGTTAAATCTTGGGTCCTGTTTCACTTGTTGCGTGTTGCTGGCTCCCTATAGCCATAAGGTGCACATCATTGAGGCTTGGAAATCTTGCCTTTAGCTCCTTTTTCTACACATCCAAGCTTCAAATCCACATTTTTCTCTCCTTGGCTCGGATCTCCTTGAACTTGTGCTATTGAGCCCCCATCATTTCCCTCTCTCCTCAAAAGAATTCATCTTTGAATCGATGCACAATTAGTACAAACCTCTATCAATAATGAGCACGCATATCTTATCCTTCACTTGAAAATGAGTGTGGAACATATTGGTTCTTTGCTCCTCGTTTCCCTTATCCTTGGCATTGGTATATAAGGTTCTCATGGTGACCAAAGTTTCTTCTCCTTCAACTGACTAGACCTTGTACTCATTTTCTTCCATCAAGGGTGGCATTTATTCGCAATCACTATCACTTTCATTACTAACAATAGTTCCATCATCTAATGCAAGCATCATCTTTTTATGAGGACATTGTGATGCAGTATGTCAATTTCCAAGGCATTTAAAACAAAGTTTCTTTAGAAGATAAACCACCAGACTTGGAATCAGAAATTTTAGAAGAAATAGTTTTGGAGTTACTCGATTATTTTTTACCATCCTTACTATCACATTTACCTTCCTTTTTAGTCCAAAATTGAGTCCTCCCAAAAATCTAAACATGATGGCTTCAGGTCCTCCTCCACATTAACACGGATCATAGAAATCTCCATTTATTGGAAGTATTCAACAACACTACGGGTTCCTTTGATAATATTTTGAAGCTTTTTGTACAACTCTCAGTAATATTGAGATGGCATGAACCTTTTTTGTATCACAGCTTTCATCTTCCCCCAATGTGCGTATGGGTTTTCTCCAAATCTTCTATGTAAGGTTAGTTGGTCCCACCAAACAATAGCATATTCACAGAACTCTATGGTGGCCAATTTTACCTTCTTTTACTTGAGTAGTTATGAATTTTAAAAATAAATTCAACATTTTTCTCCCCCTCAAGATAGGCTTTGGGATCACTTCTATCCCTAAAAGGTGGAATTTTCATCTTTATGCTACTCAAATTATTGTCTACCTTCTTTGAACCCTTTCTTTTAGATCCATAAGAAGACTAGGAGTCATCCTCATCGTCTTCGTCTACAGCGGACTTATGTTTCTTAAAAGTGGGATTTAACCTACCATTTCCCTTGCTTGAACCCTTACTTGCACTAGAAGCATCCCAATTATTGAATTTTTCCATTAGATCTTCCACCATCCTAGTTAACCTAATCATGCGTTGTTGGAAAGCTTTTACTTCTAGTTCTTTTTGTAGTTCACCACCTAACATTGTGAATGTTTAAAAGAGTGTTTTTGAAAGAAAGAGTGTGAAGGTGTCCTCATAACCCTTAATCCCCAAAGATGTTTCAAAACTACCAATCTACACTTAGCCCGTGTGTGTCTCTTGTGGATGACTTTAATTTGATGTGTCACTCTAGCCTTTTTCCGCTCAATCCTTCACTTTGCAAGAGTTCCAAATAGAATCTATTCAAAACTTCACAAAGTTAGTCCAAGTAGAATTCTTCAACAAGAAGAAAACACAAGAAGGTCAAGAAAAGCATACCAAAAAAATTCAGACTACAAGGAGGCAAACCAAAAGGAGAATCCAAATTATATATTTGCAACAAATAAACACAAAGAGCAAAAAATAAAAAATAAAAAATAAAAGAGTGCTAAACAAAAACAATATGTAAAAGGCCAAAATTAATTGGAAAGGAATGGAAAATACTTACTCCAAATATAGTTCAATCTTTCCAAATTCCATTCTCAACCCAAAGTGGAAATATTGCACAAAACAAATTCAAGGCAATCACAAGTAGGAAGTGGCTACTACACTAAGCAATTAAAGCAAGTACTTTTCTATTTTTAGCAACCACTCTCACAACGAAGATGCTAGATGGTTCTTAATCACTAAGAAAAGAGTTTTCTTAATGACTAAGAAAACAAGCTGAATCCATTTTCTTCTTCCTCTTTTTTCTTCTTTTTTCTTCTTTTTTCTTTGTAGTTTAGCCATAAAACAATATCACAAAATTGGATTTTCTTGAAATTTCAAGAATCCAACAAATAGCACAACCCAACAACAATAAGATAACAATTGGTGAATAGGAACAACAAGATAAAAATGAATATGACCAACAAAACACGAACAGATAACAAAAAAAAAACAACAACAACAAGAAAAAGAATATGAACAATTTGGGGAAACTCAAGTTGCTCTGATACCAAAATGATATGAACCTAAAGGTAACGAACACTTTTAAACCTGTTGAGATTATCAAAGTATGCCATAGACTTTCTTGCAAATTGAACTAGGACAAACTCCCTAGGAATAACCTCACCCTTGGTCAAAATTTGATGAACAAATTGGACCAATAACAAGGTTTTTGATGCAGCCACAACTAAGGGGATCTCAGCTTAGTTGATAATGCAAAGGGTAAATTAAAAATACCCCCCTCAGGTTTTTGTTTATTACCAATTGAACCTTATTGTTTGTCAAAACTACCAATATCCCCCCCCCTCGAATCTTAAAAACATTTAACATATACCCCCTAAGATTTTTCTTTATTACCAATCGAACCTTACTATTTGTCAAAACAATCTTAAAATCATTTAACATATACCCCCTAAGATTTTTCTTTATTACCAATCGAACCTTACTATTTTTCAAAACAACCAATACCCCCCTGAATCTTAAAAACGTTTAATATTTATCCCCCCTGAGATTTTTGTTTACTACCAATCAAACCTTACTGTCTGTCAAAACTACCAATACCCACCTGAATCTTAAAAATATTTAGCTCCCTGAGAACAAACTCTGTTAAGAATAGTACTATAATAGTAAAAAGTTTCAATATTTGGACAAAACTACCGCTCACACTCCAGCTATTAATTTATATAAAAAAAATATACTCATAACTGACATTTACCTTAGAAATAAAAGCAAAAATTATACATATTCATTTGCACCGGAGGCAAGTATGCAAGAAGAAAATAGAAGTAGAAAGTTGACTTGCATTCAAAAAATCAAGTTAATTAAAGATTAAAAAAAATTATCAACAAAGAGAGAATGTATGGTATGTATGAAAAACAGAAATATATGTATCTTTGTTTTTGTTGGTTTGGTAGATTTGACTATAAAATTAATTATAGAAAATTTCATATCATACCTTATTTCTTCGTTGATAGATTTTTTTTTTTACTTTTCAATTAATTCGAATTTTTTGATACAAGTCAACCTTCTACTTCTATTTTCTTCCTATGTACTCTACCTTTGATAAAAATGAATATGTATAATTTTTACTTTCATTTTATAGGGTAACTGTTAGCTATGGGTATTTTTGTTTACAAATTAATAGCTGGAGTATATGTCCAAATATTGAAAATTTTTACTATAATAGTACTGTTCAAGATGGAATTTGTTCTCAGGTGGTAAATATTTTTAAGATTCAGGGGGTATTGGTAGTTTTGACAAATAGTAATATTCAATTGGTAATAAACAAAAACCTCAAGGGGGTTAATGTTAAACGCTTTTAAGATTCAGGGAGGTATTAGTAGTTTTAACAACTAGTAAGGTTCAATTGGTAATAAACAAAAATCTCAGAGGGCATATGTTAAACATTTGTAAAATTCAGGGGGGGTATTGGTAGTTTTGACAAACAGCAAGGCTCGATTGGTAATAAATACAAACCTCAAAGGGATATATATAATTTACCCTAATGCAAAAGAACTCTACAAAGACAATCCATGCAAAGTTCAAACAAGTTCTCAAAAGAACACAATAAGTGGAAGAAAATTCCTCACAATTTCATTGATAAAAATTGAGGAAACACCCAAAATCGTCCTCCACATTTCAGCAAATAATCTTTTTCATCCTCAACTTTTAAAACGGGAACAAATAGTCCTTCAAATTTCATAAATTGGAACTTTTGGTACTATTTGTGAAATAAACGGGAACTTTTAGTCCTTCAAATTTCATAAACGGGAACGTTTAGTCATGAAATTTTCCTTCAAATTTTGGTCTTTGAAATTTGAAGGACTATTTGTTCCCATTTTAAAAGTGAAAGATGAAAAAGATTATTCGGTGAAATGTGGAGGACGATTTTGGGTGTTTCCTCAAAAAAATTCATTGTGTAATAGGCAGCCATACCCCCCCTCCTCCCCATTTATAGGTCATTCAGCCTTTACAAGCAATTAAAAATAAGAAATTTAGCTCACCCTTGGTCACACAAAAGACTCTTATTGGTTGAAGTGTTGGTTGGGCAATCTTCTATGCCCTTCAACCAATGTACCTAGACTTAAAATAAGGCTAAAAACATTAATTAAGCCTTAATAAATTCAAGAAGAATTTTGGCCAGCCCCAGATAAAAAGAAACTTTGACTAATTCCAATACAAAAAGGAAATTTGACACATAAAACAAAGAACGTTTTACTTAGGCTTTGTTTGGACAAGCATTCTTATTTACAAAAGTTAACTTTTCTCAAATAAAAATAAAAAATCGAAACACATTTTTATTTCAAAATTTAAAATTCAAATTTTCCCGCTCAAATTCATCTCACATAATTTTAAAAAATTTCTCTCTTATTTTTCCCTCCAAAATACCTTTTTTATCAAAAAATATCCACAAAAATTTTCACACATTCTAATACAACTTTTCTCAAATACATCACACTCCAATGAAACCTTAGCCTCTAAGTAACCATAAGGGGTGGCCAATAAGTAACAAAAAGGCTTAATCATTGGGCTCATTGGCTATGACACTTAACACATTAATTAAGGTGGACTTGCACTCCCCAATTTGGGCTTCTTCTTGGATTTCTATAATAAGCCCATTGAAAGCTTCCTCTATCATTTTTGCTCTAGTCTATGTCATAAGCCCGTGCATATTTATAAGTGGATCCAATTGGGCTTGAGAGTTGGAAATCTCACCAAACCTCTATTTCTCCTACTTGATGTTCTCCCCCCCCCCCCCCCACCCCCACTTTGACCTTCCTCTAAGAGGTTGTTTCTATACATTCTTTATCAAGAAAAGACACTCTCTAGTTCCCTAATTGATCTTTCCGCTTCTATATGAGAGACTAAAGGTGTGAAAAAGGAAAGCTTCTTTTGGCTTTTTTAGGATGAGTTCCTTAAGGGTTCACATAAGTTTGGCATTAGAGCAATTTGGGTATCACCCTAGGATTGTTCATATTTTTCTATTTTTGTTTGTTCTCGTTGTTATCATTGTTTTTGTCTGTTTTTGTTTGTTCTCGTTGTTTTTGTGTTCTTGTTTTGTTGTTCTTAAATTTTCCATCTTTGTGATCCCTCTTCTTTTCTTTTTTTCCTTTTTTTTATTTTGCAGTTTTATTCTTTTCATTTTTGTTGTGATCATTACTAAAGCCATACTTGTTTCAGTTCCTTGTTTTTTGATCATCACCATATTATTCCCACACTTCTTTGTTATGTTGGTTTGGCTCCAAAGTGGAGAGAGAGGGGAGAGAGAGAGCGAGCGAGCGAGCGAGAGAAAGAGAGAGAGAAGAAGAAGAAGAAGAAGAAGAAGAAGAAAGGGAAAGAAAAGGGAAGGCATGGCTATTTGATGAATTCTTGATCTTCTTGTAATTAATTATTGATTTCTTAATCTTCTTATAGTTAGTTCTTGAATTCTTGATTTTGTTTCTTAAATCTTGAAGTTTTGATCTTCCGACAGCCAAGTTCTTGCTTGTTTTACTAATCTTGTACTTGCTCTTGATTATTGAGTCTTGAATTCTTGACTAAAATTCTTGAAATTTGTGAGCTAGGGCAGCCAACCTTCATCATTGTTATTGATGGCAATCCTTTGTGGAATCCTTGCATAAATATACTTTGATTATTAATTGGATTGCTACTACTAAACCAATTCCAATTGTGACTGAATTTGATTCCATGTATGAACACAATTTGATTCTTAATTGGATTGGTTATTAAGTCCAATCCCTTGTGTGATTTGAATGTGATTACATGTGTAACAAAGGTTCTATTTATAAAAGGAAATGGATTGATATATTTATTACTAGTTGGGCAAGAATAAAAATTCTACTTTTAAAAGGAATTGGATTGGTTATTGAATCCTAGTAGGAAAAGGATTTGAGTAAATTTAATCTAGCTTGGATTTGGATTTGATCTATCAAAAATTTCATACAAATTTTTTTCTAAATTTATTAAAATACCCCTTGAAATTTAGCTGCAAGGCTTCCTGCTGAAATTTTTTAATATCTTTTTCCTTCTTGGCTGTCATTGATCTTTGTTTACTTTTATTAATTTCTTTTGCCTATCCTTTGGTTCCTTGCTTGTTCTTTGTTGGTCTCAAGTGTAACACACCTTTTCATACTTTTGAGAGTTCTATTTAGAACATAAATTTGAATTTGAGTAGAACAAGATTTGAGAGCTTTCATCAAGTTAAAAACCAACTAAAAGAGAGGTACACTTGGGTTGAGTAGGGTAGGTTTGGATTGGGGGAAAAGGGTTTTTTGAATACATACACTTTTATTTCTTCCACAACACTAAAATCGACCATGACAAAAATACTAAACGAGACATTAGATCAAAAAGTTCTAAGAGAACATCTTGCTCTTTTAACAGGTATGATGGAGACTATGAACAAGGAGTAATGGCTGTAGAATCTGGAAGCATGAGAGCATCCAAAGGAGAATCAAGATCAAAATGCACACATCATAACCTTGTGTTTCAAGAGAAGGAATCCAATGGTAAAGAGGAAGAGTCGAGGCATTCCATAACACTCGAATGAGAGAAGTGCTTAAGTAATTAAAAAACATTGGAATATCAAATTGAGAATTCCACCATTCCAAGGCAAGAGTGATCCAAATGATTATCCTGAATGGGAGAAAAAAGGTAGATCTTGTTTTTGATGTGCATAACTTCTCAGAAGAAAGAAGGCTAAACTGGCTACAGTTAAGCTTATGAACTATGCAATTGTTTGGATTAGTTGACTATATCTAGAAAGAGAAACTATGAATGACCTATCAACACTTGGGAGGTGATAAAAGCAGCCGTCTCAGTCATGTGCAAGATGCTTGTACTAGCACACTACTACCGAGAGTGGTATAGATGATTGCAAAGTATTACCAAGGATTTCAAATTGTAGATGAATATTTCAAAGAGATGGAGGTTATGATTACTATAACTAATATAGAGGAAGATATTGAAGCTACCATGGCTAGATTCTTAAGAGGAATAAATTGAGAAATTGCCAACATTGTGGTGTTACATCATTATGTGACAATTGATGATCTGATGCATATGGCTAAAAATGTAGAAAGGAACTAAATGGGCAAGGTTCTTCCAGATAAAACACGTCTTATCTTTCATTATCTTGTCATGATTTGTCGACCAAAGTCTAAAGTTTGACCAAAAGAAGACTTCCATTCCTAGTACATCAAAGGCAAGTACCACTACTCTAAAATCAAATGTGTCTACCAAGAAATGTGAGTCCATTCCTAAACTCTCTCATGATATTACTTGTTTTAGATGCTTGGCTAAAGGGCATGTTGCATCTCAAATGCCCTAATAAATGTAAAATGACACTTCAAGATGATAATACAATTGAAAGTGACAGAGAGTTTGACAATAAGGGAATGCCACCTTTAAGAAGGACATAGTGATAATGCTACTTGTTGAAAAGTAAAGCATTTTGACAATAACAAAACATAGCCTACAAATCAAGGAGGAGAACAATGAAGAAAGGATGAACATCCTCTAAATGTGAAACCCATAGAGAAGAAACTCTAGAAACCCATGACTAAAATGGACATGGCCCAAAGACCCCCAAATAAAATCAAGAAACGAATCAATAAAAAACTTTAACCTCTAGTTTAGTAAGCAACTAAGAACCTTGTTATGATCAATGAAAGAATGATACTACAGTCTAATGGTTCTAGCTAGATTCATAAGTCAAGAGCACCACAAAGACAAACCTCGATAAGAGAACAAAAGTAAGGACAATCCTCACATGTTTCATTAATCAAATTCTCAATCTCTTACAAAGTTGTGAGCACAGCCTCCTTATAAATTACAAACCCTCTTTAAATCAATTAGAAAAAGGAAACAACTTCAGGAAAAGAACTATTCCACAAAAAGAAAACAAACTTAATGATATGAATCCAACAAGCATTGAAGAGACTTCGAACCCGAAGCATGATGTCAATAGCAATGTCTCCAGAACAAGCTCGGATCCACTTGACAAGGGCTAGAACAAAGAAAATGAAGGAAGCCTTGAATGGACTCATCCAAACAGCCCGAAAGGATGCAAAGAAGACCACGATTGATAAAACCGTATTTATTAATGTACTAAGTGTAATTAGATCTTGTTAATTAGAATTTGTAGCCAAATTCCAATTTGTGGCCATAATGGGTTTGGCTTGACTACTATTTTTCCTTAGGACCATTAAGGTCATTGGGCTTAGTTATTAGAAGGTGATATAGACCCGTAAGGTTAACCCAAGAGTCATGTGAGCCCATTTGGCTCTAAAGAAACCCTAGACACCCTAGAAACCCTAGCACTTGTGAAGGAAACCTTGTAACCTTAAAGTGGCCGTCGGCCTCCTTGGAGGGAGATTTGATGAAATGAAAATTTGGTTCTTGACATTACAAGCTTGAGAGAATTGCTCTCTAGTTTCAGAATTACTTACAAATTACACAAATTCGAATTTGTGTGTTTGTTGTTCTTGATTTCTAGATTTGTTCCCTAGGAAATTGGATTCCATCCTTCAATTGATTCCAAGGTTTCTTGATACGGGTTATCAAGGGGTTGAGGACCTATTCCATCTTCAAGGAACATACCAACTCCAAGGAAGAATTTTCAGTTAGGTAGATCCAAGGAATTTCACGCCGATTGGTATCGAGCGATCTTAGTTCCCAAGCTGTTCATATCTTTTCTTTTACCGAACAAAAAAAAATCATCATCATTGGTATGTTCTTTATCTCCTCAATCTTCTTGTTGTTTTGAATATCATCATCATTGGTATGTTCTTGTATTGATGAAGCAAATTACATTCTTGTATTGATGTGTTGGTTTCGCTTGCTTCCATCTTAGACAAATCCGCACCTTTGCTTATCCAATTGTTGTTTATGCCTTGCTGAAATTCTGTTCTTATTCGTGTGTTGGTTTCGGCTTTTTGATAAATCCGTATCTTTGCTCTCTTGATAAATCCATTATCTTTGCTCTCTTGATAAATCCATACCCTTATGGCCTTACTTCATTATTTCCATATATTATTGTTGTTTATGCCTTGCTGAAGTTGAAGAAAAAAAAAGGATAGATAAAAAAAAAAAAAAAAAGAGAAGAAGAAATTGTTGGGCAAAAATCGAGTTCTTTGTTGGAACTTGAGCAGAAAATTTGAGGCGGACAGTAGGTGGTCTTAGCGTTATTTTTTGACCCGTCTGCTTGTAGATCTCTCCGAGAGCTTCGATTTGAGTACTTACGGAGCAAAATCCGATATCGGAGTAGAAAGTTATAACCTTTTGAAGTTACCATGCCAAAAATCCTTTTCTGATTTCGGAAAAACAGATTTTTCCTTTCAAGCCTCTCAAATTCAGATTGTACTTTGGATTGTTTCCAGTTTCTGATTAGCCTTCTACTTATCCAAATACATCCCTTCTACCATATTTTGAACCCAGAAAAGTCCTTGATCAATTCCAGAATTTGGAAGGGCTGAAACCGACCACTAATGCAAGCTACTTTGTCCAAATTTCCTTTGTTCAAGTGTCTTGAATTGTGATCCGAAAATTCTGAAATTATTGTGATCCAAAAATTCTGAAATTTTGTGTGTCTCACTGATTTTTCGTGTAGATTCTGTTTTTTCATTCAGTTTGTCCAAATTCATTACCAAAAAAATTGAATTCTTGTATTTTTGGTACTGTTTTCATTGACTTTGGTACTGTTTTCATTGGTTCCTTAGAATTCATTCTAATCTCATTGTCCAGCTGCATTAACTTGTTGTAAATTCCTTTGTGTAACATTGTTTGAGTAAGAATAGAAACGGAAGAGCAAATTGAGTGGTGTGAATCCGTCCCTTCACTTATACAAGCCCGAGAGTACTCAAACACTTGGTGAGTGAATTTGGGGAATTGGGAAGGGAAGTGAGGACTTATAAACTGTTTTATTTTCTTTGCTAACCTTCTGACTATAATGGAGAGGCAACCGCCACCACCACCGGGTTCTAAGGAATCCTATGAGGAGATGTTAGCAAAATTTTACACTTTGGTTTCAGGTTTGCAACAGGAAGTCAAGGAGCTCAAAGCTGAGAGAGCCGAATCCTCTCGATCTACAAAGACCACATATGGCCATGATAATGATGATGAAGCCTTCGAGGCATTTCAGGGAAGTCAATACCGTACTCCTAGAATTGATTCCAATTTAGGATGTATCAAAATGAAAATTCCTCAATTCTTTGGTAAGCAAGATCCTGAAGCTTTCTTTGAATGGTCTGATAAAATTGAAAGTATTTTTACAGTGCACAACTATTCGGAGGAAAAGAAGGTCAGCTAGCTGTGGTTGAATTTGCGGGATATGCGTGGCCCAGTGGACCAAAATTCAGGCCGAAAGGAGACGTGATGAAGAAGGGCCTGTTCGTACTTGGGATGAATTAAAGAAGCTCATGAAAAAGCGATTTGTTCCACACCAATACTACAGGGAGATGTTCAACAAGTTACAAAAGATCACCCAAGGAAATAGGACTGTGGAGGATTATTACCAAGAGTTGGAGACTACGATGCTCAGAGTCACCACACAAGAAGACAGTGAAGCTACTATGGCTCGATTCCTAGGAGGACTAAGGAAGGATATTGCCCACATTGTAGAGATGCAAGAATATGAAGATCTCAATGAGATGTATCACAAGGCAATGAAAGATGAGAGGCAGCTTTAGGAGAGGGTGTCCGAACCTTTTCAACCCCACAGACTTCAAATTCAAACACCTTGAAGTCTACATGGCCTAAGAAGGATTTAAGCACCGACTTCAAAAAGGCCGCAACCCCTAGTACCTCAAAAACTACTCCAACCGTGGTCCCAAACACTCAAAAATCAAGTGAAGTGAGAAAACCAGCCAGGGAGGTTACATGCTTCAAGTGCCAAGGCAAGGGACATTATGCACGAGAGTGTCCTAATGCTCGAATTATGGTTGTCAAAGGTGATGGCACGATCGAAAGCGAGAGTGAACATGAAACTGACTATGATGATATGCCAGCCCTTGTAGAAAATGGGGAATCTGATGAAGATGTTTTTGGCCCTGATGAAGGACCATCTTTGTTGATCATGCGATCTTTAAATGTTCAGATTAAAGAGGAGGACGATGTTCAACGCCAGAATATCTTCCACACTACATGCACCACCAATGAGAAGGTATGCATACTTGTTATTGACAGTGGCAGTTGTACTAACATTGCTTCAACCTTGCTTGTAGATAAACTGAGGTTGCCCACACTTCGGCATCCAAATCCATACAGATTGCAATGGTTCAATGAGAGTGGAGAAGTGAGAGTCACAAAACAAGTCTTAGTGAACTTTTCAGTCAACAAATTCAAAGATGAAGTTTTGTGTGATGTGGCCCCGATGCAAGCTGGTCACCTATTGCTTGGTAGACCTTGGCAATTTGACAGGGATGCTTCCCACAGAGGACGAAGTAATAGGTACACTTTCTTTGTTAATGGTAGAAAAACTATTTTACTGCCTTTGTCCCCTACGCAAGTTTCTGAATCTCAATTGCATTTAAAGGGTGAATTTGAGCAAATGATGAAATTGCATTCTGCACTACCCGTAAGAAAAGAAGGAAAAGTTGAAAATTCTAAGCCTAAGCAATATGAGATAAATGAAGTAGAACATATTGAGAGAAAGAAAGTAAGTCAAGTAAATAAGAAGCAGCCGAATTTTTATGCAAATGTGCGACATGTTGATAATTGTCTGCATACTAATCGTGTTTTGTTTCTTCTTATTTGTTGTGAATCTAATGTTCTACTTAGTGCTGACTTGCCATCCAACCTACCGGTTGAGATTTCTAACATATTGCAGGAATTCCAAGATGTATTTCCTGACGAGTTGCCCGTCGGATTACCACCCAAAAGAGGAATTGAACATCAAATTCACTTCATACCGCACAAACATACCAAATAGACCGATATCGGTCCAACCCTGAAAAGACCAAAGAGCTACAACGGCAAGTTGAAGATCTTTTAGTTCGTGGTCAGCTTAATTTAGATGGCAAGCGCAAGGCTGACTTTGTCCAGAAGTTACCTGAGCAGGTTCGGTTGAATATTGAGAAGATGAATGAATCCTATGCTCGAAATGCCAACAGGGGTCGAAAGAAATTCACTTTTGATCCAGGAGATTGGGTGTGGATTCATATGCGCAAGGAAAGGTTTCCAGTACAAAGATCGGCAAAATTGCATCCATGTGGAGATGGACCTTTCCAAGTTGTCGCAAAAATCAATGACAATGCTTACAAGATTGACCTTCCAGGTAAGTACAATGTAAGTACTACCTTCAACGTTGCTGAGTTGTCTCCTTTTTGACATTGCAGATTATGATGATCTGGATTCGAGGACGAATCCTTTCGAAGAAGGGGGGACTGATATGAATCCAACAAGCATTGAAGAGACTTCGAACCCGAAGCATGATGTCAATAGCAATGTCTCCAGAACAAGCTCGGATCCACTTGACAAGGGCTAGAACAAAGAAAATGAAGGAAGCCTTGAATGGACTCATCCAAACAGCCCGAAAGGATGCAAAGAAGACCACGATTGATAAAACCGTATTTATTAATGTACTAAGTGTAATTAGATCTTGTTAATTAGAATTTGTAGCCAAATTCCAATTTGTGGCCATAATGGGTTTGGCTTGACTACTATTTTTCCTTAGGACCATTAAGGTCATTGGGCTTAGTTATTAGAAGGTGATATAGACCCGTAAGGTTAACCCAAGAGTCATGTGAGCCCATTTGGCTCTAAAGAAACCCTAGACACCCTAGAAACCCTAGCACTTGTGAAGGAAACCTTGTAACCTTAAAGTGGCCGTCGGCCTCCCTTGGAGGGGAGATTTGATGAAATGAAAATTTGGTTCTTGACATTACAAGCTTGAGAGAATTGCTCTCTAGTTTCTGTAATTACTTACAAATTACACAAATTCGGAATTTGTGTGTTTGTTGTTCTTGATTTCCTAGATTTGTTCCCTAGGAAATTCGGATTCCATCCTTCAATTGATTCCAAGGTTTCTTGATACGGGTTATCAAGGGGTTGAGGACCTATTCCATCTTCAAGGAACATACCAACTCCAAGGGAAGAATTTTCAGTTGGGTAGATCCAAGGGAATTTCACGCCACTTAAACTATAGAAATTTTAGTAGCCCAAACACAAAATTGGACCATGACATGCCTAATAAGGCCCAATCATACATTTTTAAAAGGGCCGAAAAGTCTAGAACAAAAATGATTCAAATAATAGCAAAATAAGTTAATAAGCTAGACCAAATTACAAATAGTCCACAATACCCCTTGAAATAAACATAAATTAGTTTTGATCCTAATTAAATTAAATGTATTCCATTAAAGCCCACTTGAGTTTTGAATTATATTCACTTGATCTATTCATCAATAAAACAATAAAACACTTACCAACCCTTATGCATTCTGGATTTCATTGTTCCCCCTTTTCTCAAGAAGATTTGTCCTCGAAACTTGACTATTGTAATGTTGAGGATAACTCTATAAATAGCATACTTTCTCCAAGATCTATCATTTTTTAGGAACTAATAGCACGTGGGTAGCACATTGGCTCATGCTTGCTCTCATGGTGTCAGTACTCAGCTAGACCTTCTTCTCTATTGTTTTCAACCATTGGATTTTCTACAAGAGGAAACTTCACAAGTTCCATTTCCTCAATAAATTTTTACTCACCAAGTGTTTCACTTGAACAATTGGCATTTAACTTTTGATATAACTCTCTACCTTTTACCATTCAAATCTTTGCACTTTAGTTCTTTCAAAGAATAGAAGATTCCCACCGAGGCAAGCCCTTGTGAATCTCTCAACTTATGAAAAAAGAAAATAAGAAATAAGGAAACTAGACTCAATTTAAAAAAAAGAAAGAAAATGAGGACAAATTTTACAAGAAAAGGAACAAGAGAATAATTTCGAATGAAGTTTTATGGTACTACAAAAATTTTGTTAATCCAACTCCAAATAGGATTAGGGTTTCACAAAGCCTTTTTATACATTGGAAACAATGTTTTACTACCCAAAGAATCCAAGTCCAAATATGAATAAAATTTTATCAATTTGTTTTCCAAATGGAAACAAGAACCGTCAAGAAAAGAATAGGATTAGGAATTCTAAATTCTAATAGGATTATAACTTCCTTTCTTATTTGTAATATAATCAAAATAAAAAATCAATAAAAATAAGAACATGATTTGATTATATCTATACAAAAAAAAAAAACATGACAAGGAAAGGAAATAAGGGGGTGGCAGTAGGGAAAGAAAGGAAAATGAGCAAAAAATTCTAACAAATTATGAAATAAGAAAAAAATTATGAAGAACATCGTGAACAACAATGGTGAATAGTAATCGTGAACATCACCAGCGAATAGTACTCATGAATATCAATTGTGAATAGTAATGAAAATATTTTTTTTTACAAAAATTCAGCAACAAGATTTATACAGTATTAACAATATGCACAATTTCAAGTAAAACTCTTTAGAAGAAGTTTTACCTTAATCTATTTTCTATAAATTTGGACTTATAATTTCTGCAACCTCCAACCCTAACGTGTGAATCAAGTACTCATGTTTTTCTATAGCAAGAAAGCCGAAGCTATTTTTCTTTGGGAAAGAAAAATTCTGCAAAAATTTCCAGCCAAGAAAAACCGAGCCTGTCTTCTTGTCTTTAGCAAAATCTCTTCGGCCTTTTCTTGAGAATAATTACAACCGAGTTCACAAGAACATAAGAAGCCTCTCTAATGTTCTTTAGAAGGAAAAACAGCCAATTCTTGTGTGGGAAAAAGCAAGAAAAACTGAAGCTTGGAGAAACTTCTAAACCTGAAAATCGAAAACAAAGTTCCATGCTAGCACCAACGGTTCCTTTGCTGCTTCTTCCTTGGTTAATTGTGTGACAATTAACTTGGAACTTTGAGAAGATCATGTGGATACCATAGAGGCAAAGCTCCACTAGGTTTTGCTGTGATTTGACGAGCAAAGTCTTCACAAGATAGAATAATCATTACCAGTAAAGGTAAATCTCTTTACGACCGGTTTGAAATCACTTCGTAAGGATCTTTGGAGGAAATAAAAAAATTTAAAACTTTGCTACGTGTCGTATTTGATTTCCTACACCCCACACCACATCCTTCCCCACGCCACTCCCTCCCTGGCCCAACCTCCTGCACCCCCTCCCTCTCAAGCCTCAGCCTCTCGCACCCTTCCCCACCCCCGGTACACCAAATTTTTCTTTGCAAAACATTAATTTTCATCCTCAATTTTCCCCCGCCCTATACTCGCAATCCCTTCCCCAACCAAAAATTGTATTTCAACCCCAATTTTTTAGTTCTAATTTTTTTCCCCCTTGGCAGTACCAAATTTTTCATTGGTAAATTAAATTTGTATTATATGTATAGTATTTTTATTTGTGAATAAATTGTGATATTACCTTGTGATATATTGTGATAAAATTTTCATTTTGCAGGAAAAGAAAAAAAAGTAAGAAAAAAAGAGAAAAACATAAGAAGGAGGTAAAGGTAAATTATTTTTGTATCCTAAATTATGCAAGGATAATATTTTCATTTTTTAATACATTGTGAATATTATATAATTGTTAGAATAATTTTTTGAGAATAATGATTTTGTTGTGAATACAATATGATTATTGGAATAAAGTGTAGTGTATAATAAATGTGTTGCAAATATTTAATGCTTTTTGGAATAATGTGCTGTCAATAATGGTGTTGACCATGATTTTAGAAAAAGTATGGTTGGATGTGATGGAATATAATTTTTAATGCTTAATTAAAATCATGTGGTTACGAAGAAAATTGGAAAAAAATTATTGATTATAGTTACATTTTTTTTCTTGAGTTAATTGAAGGAATATTGTTTTTTTTTTGAAAGTAAAAGAATATTGTGAATTTGGGGAATTTTTCCAAAATTGATTTCCAGAAAATCGACTTTGGGCTTTTAAGTCGATTTTCGAAAAATCGACTTTGAAGTATATTTTTCGAAAATCGACTTCAATGGGTTTTTTTTAAAAAAAAAAATCCGTACCTTAATTAAGGAAAAAATTAAATTTGAACATTAGTTTTGTAGTAAATTTTTGTTCATATATTCTAGATTAATTCTTTCATAAATATTTCCATAAATAAGAGCTTTTTCATAAATATTTATTATTTTAATACAAATTAAATAAATATTTTATTTTAAATCGGAAAAAAATGGCAATGGTTACGTGTTTTTTCCTTGCAGTGTAGTAGAAAAAAACCCTTAATATTATTTCACAACATCGGTAAATTAATTTTTTAGTCCATATATAGAAATTTTATTTGTTAATAAATTGTGATACTATCTAATTATTACAATAATAAAAATTTCAGGTTGCAACCATGAAGAAAAAACCAAAGAAGAACCGAAAGAAAAAAAAAAGCATGAGGCAAATATAAATTATTTTTTATTAAGTTCGATTATTCATGGAAAATATTTTCATTTGCAATACATTGTAAAGATTCTATAATTGTTAGACTAGTTTGATGTGAAAAATAATTTTGTTGGGAATATTGTATGATTGTTTTGTTGGAATGATTTGCAATGAATAATAATTTTGTTGCAAATATTTTTTGATTATTGGAATAATGTGCTGTGAATAATGGTGTTGACTATTATACTGAAAATATTATGGTTGGTTTGGATGAAATATAATTTTAGATGTTTAATTGAAATAAAGTAGTTACCAAAATGAGCAAAGAAAATTTTTGCATAGTCAAATGCATCGGAAGAAGGTTTAGGATGTGATTTAATTGTATTAGTGATAAAAAGTTAGGTGTCCACTTGTTTTTTATGTTTTGAGATTATGACTTTAATAATTTCGTTGCCAAATTATTGATAATTTGTACTTATTGATATCATGTACAATAAAGGTATGGGAAAGGATCATGTGAGACTTGTGTTATATTGGGATGGAGAAATAATTAGTGGTGCCAACAGTCCCAATCTGATACTAGTCCAAAACAATATATTGTCGTGGATCATAAAATTAGGTTGTGAAACTTTTGGATATTTTGCATCAAGTAACTGGATTTGATTCAAGGCAAGTTAGGATAAAATTGATGTGCCGATATCCTGTTAGCATCATCCCTCATTCAATCACGTACATATTGTTGGATTATGCTCTAAAGCCTAATTATGTGATGATTGTTTAGGCATATATATGTGTATCATAATGTTTTAATATATGGCAATTTGTTATTATTATGTTTTATAGATTGAACTATGTGAGTGTGACACGCTCCATGGCTCATGTTCAATCAAGATATCTAGGGTAAAGGGATTGAAATACATGGTAACATTTATCACAATAAAAGTAATGTCGAATTACTAACATTCTTATAACTTGGGTAGCATTGATGTGTTGCTAGACACCGCTCAATGCTTATGGCATAAAATAG
The DNA here is from genome assembly GCA_020080225.1 of Gynochthodes officinalis. Lineage (NCBI taxonomy): Eukaryota > Viridiplantae > Streptophyta > Magnoliopsida > Gentianales > Rubiaceae > Gynochthodes > Gynochthodes officinalis. Next base: position 41,098,188 of record CM034618.1, on the reverse strand, counting down.
ATTTTATGTCATTGCCAACGTTAAGAACCTATTGGGTCGCACACTTGGATCATATCCAAAAGAAGTGTAAAATTCATTTGATAAATTTTAGTTAATTTAAGAATCCTACTGCTAATAGGACTCTGTATGGTTTCCGGTTTAAATCGGTATTTGGTTTTGGATTCTAAATGGATTTTTTTTGTGTTAATAAATCTGAAATAGTTTTGGATTTATTAATTCATGAAAGGGACAAAAATTAGAAAGCAAAATAAGAATGGGATTCTTGTTTTGGAAAGCTGGAATTTAGAAAGTTCCAAAAATAGATTATAACTTGTAGTTCAAGTAAAACTCTTTAGAAGAAGTTTTACCCTAATCTATTTTCTATAAATTTGGACTTATGATTTCAGCAGCCTCTCAACCCAATGTGAGTAGAAATAAACACGTTATTCTTACTGCTTGAGACCGAAACAAAATTCTTTTTGAAGAAGAAAAAAATTTGCAGCAAATCAAAACGTCAAAAACCCGAACCTTTGTTTCTTGTTTTCAGTAAATCTTTTCGGCTTTTCTTGTGAAGAAACAGCAGAAAAAATTACAAGAACACAAGGAGCCTTTTAACTAGTTTTAGAGGAAATCAGCAGCTGCCCTTTCTGTTAAAGAAACAATAAAACCGAAGCTTAGAGAAGCTTCAAAACCAAAAAAAACCAATCTTGGTTAGCACCTTTGGATTTTGCTGCTTCATCTTTTGGTTAATTGTGTGACAATTAACTTGGAACTTGGATACAATCATGTGGATACCATAGAGGCAAGATTCCACTGAGTGTTGCTATAATTTGACGAGCAAAAGTCTTCAAAAGAAAGTACAACCGCTACTGATAAGGTAAAACACTTTACTACCGGTTTGAAATGACTTCGTAAGGATCTTTGGAGGAAATCAAAATTTTAAAATTCTGTTGCGTGCCATATTTGATTTCCTATAGTGGTATTAGAGCCACTTATGAAGGCTCAAATTGGTTTTATGTGAAAACATGTTTATTTTTTAAATTGTTTACGAATAAGCATGCTGAAAATTTGGATTATGTGAAGTTTTCATCAAATCTAAATTCAGAATTAAACATGTATGATATGTTTATGTTTGTTAATTCAATTTAGGGTATGCTTTAATGTGTAATATATAGCTGTATTTGAATAATATAAGATATATATATATATATATATATATATATATATATATGGGAGAACCAAAGTTCAGTTTTCTAGATTTTTTGGGCTAGCCTTCGGGTTTTTCAAGTTTTCTTGAATTTTTGGTTTTGATAAATTTATTAAAACTGAAAATAGTATGTGTTGAATCCTATTGAGGCCAAATATATATATGATGTATAAGATTGTCTTCAGATTTGTTTTTAGAAAATTTGATCAAGTTCGGTTTCTATGTTTGTGCTAGTTTCGGTTTTTTAGAAAACCTTAGCTTCGGCTTTTGCAATTTCTTTTGGGGCCATTTCAATTTCAATTTTAATTTTGAGGCAGAAATTAATATGTGATATATATATATATATATATATATATATATATATAATATTAATTCCAAATTATATATGTGATATATAATAGTTCCAACTTGAAAATTTCGGGTTTACTAAAAGTTTGGAAAGTTTGGATTTCTGAATTTTGAATGGTTCAATTTTATGAATTATTTTTGGCCGAATTGCGCATTATTTTGAATTTGTTTGTGACTGGCCGAAATTTAATATATACGATATATTAAGTTAAGGCCTAAAATATTTGATATATTATTCGCAAATTTTTCAATGATCATGTTTGGCCAAAAAGGAATACATATGATGTGTTTCATCTTTGGCCAAATTGAACATAGCTTTGGAATTTTATTATGGCCGAAATTTGATATACATATCATGTTATGGCCGAAAATATAGGACATATATTTTTCACAATTTCTAATGAGCATGAATGGCCAAAATTTGCATCTTAAACCCGAACTTTCCATGCATAATGTATTATTCGAAACCATAATATTTGATTTAATGTTAATTGTCATAAATTAATTAGATTAATGTATTCAAGTGTTGAATATGAATGACAATTGTATATGACATGCACATTATGTGATATTTGAGCATGGTGCATAGTTATAGCCCAGCCCAATAGGATTGGATAAATTTTGTATTGGTTGTTAAATATGACCTGCGTGTCATGCCTTGCTCTATTTTCTGGTTGTAAATTCTTTTCTCACTTGACTCCACTTGAATGTAACTCGAGGTTTCTCTAAAGATGTAATAGTTAGATTAGAGATAGGACTAGACTAGGAATCAATGAGGCAAGGAGGCAAGGAGTTGGTGACCATACAAGAAGAACCAATGAGGCACTTGGAGAAGATGCTGATACCCTTAGGTTGACCTTTTGGTTCTTTCATTGGCTTGAGAGAATCAACTTAGTTTGGACTATTACAACGTCACATTTCCTTTATTGTTAATGTATGAGATGCATGCTATTTATGTTTATTGGTTAAATGCATAATGTGATTATGATTGTAATGATTAGTTAAGCATTTTATGTGATTAATTGAACTAATAGTTACAATAACCAATTTAAATAAAATGGTGAGAATTTAACAAATCCCTCAAATGAATATTAAGTCTTAGATGCCTTCCAATGCCAGCATTCGTCAAGGCTTTGATTGACTGCGTGTAGGTTTGCCAAAGCAAGGTGCTGTGGTCAATCTTAGTGAGACGCAACAGGATAATAATAATATCCGACTACTAATCATTGGGTCTGATTTAACTAGGTGGACTTCAAAAGCATTGAGATCTAGAGGCATAGTGTTGGGCTTTGGCTTATTAGATAAGTTAAAACAAGAGTTGTTCACCCAACTATCCAAGAGTTGTATGGGATACAATTGACAAAGTGTTGTCTACCTAAAGTGGCAATTGGATATGTAATGAATCATGTAAAGGTATGTTGAGTGATCAAGATAGGATTTGCCCCACCTATATAATGGGAGTGATATCTTTGGACTCATTGATCAAGTGAGATCATAAAATGCATGGTCGTGCTCAAATGAGTCGATATGTGATATCAAGCTCATTTGCTTATATGTGTCTACTTGGGAATCAAAAAATCAAAAGATTGAACTATGCAAGTGTGACACGATCCATGGCTCATGTTCAATCAACATATCTAGTGTAAAGGAATTGAATTACATGGTAACATTTATCACAAGAAAAGTAATGTCAAATTACTAACATTCTTATAACTTGGGTAGCATTGATGTATTGCTAGACACCGCTCAACGCTTATGGCATAAAATAGATTTTATGTCATTGCCAACGTTATAAGAACCTATTGGATCGCACACTTAGATTGTATCCAAAAGAAGTGTAAAATTCATTTGATAAATTTTAGTTAATTTAAGAATCCTATTGCAAATAGGACTCTATAGGGTTTCCGGTTTAAATCGGTGGTGAGCAGAATCGGTGTGTGCAAAAGTGTGTCAAAATATAGCTCAAACTCACACAAATTTACACCTAAACCTCACTTAATCAATTGTAGTAAAGCATAAGGATCATTTTCCACAGGGAAGGGGACAAAACACGAATTTAAGTGCAATTAATTATTTGCTAAAGAGTGATGTAAAGAGTGATATTTAGCTAAGAAGCATGAATAAAAGTATGCACATAAAAGAGAATACTAGAATCTAAATGTTAAGTTGAATCAACTCAACTAAATCAAGTAGAGAAACACACAATTGAGGAAGGAGGGTGATCCTTGGGTTCAATGCAAGGGTCGGCTACTTTGACTCCTAAGGGCAACCGAGTGTAGGGCATCTTAACTAAGTGGCTACATCCGTTCGCTCCGAATCTCCTTTCGGTCTCATCGGAATTATAGAATGAGGAATCTCCTTTCGGTCTCATCCCCACCTAGAGCACATTAGCGCCTATGGCTTCCACACAACTCTAATGCACAATTCTAGCCCTAGATGTTTTAGCCAACCACTTCACACTCCCTAGTTCAAGTGTTTAATCTAAGAAACCACCTAATTTTCACTCCACATCTCCTTTCGGTCTCAATGGAATTAAAGAATAGAATATCTCCTTTCGGTCTCACTTCTACCTTGTGCACACTAAAACCTATGGCTTCCACACAATTTTAGTGCACAATTAAGCTCATATGGTAGTTGTTTCTTGTCTCAAACACCTAAATCTCGAGAATGCTAGGTAGCTTTTCCTACTTTTGGTCTAAGTTCATGTATATTCTAAAACACACACGAACACCAAGAACACACACTAAATGTGGCCACAATTCAATGCATGTCAATTCATTAAATACAAGTAGAAAGACTTCAATTAATGCAAGCCCATCACTCTACAACCCACAAGGAATCAAAATAAACCTAACCCATACATCAAACACCAAGAATCACCCAAGACAAGTTAGCCTCTCATGGCTTCAAGCAACCAACAATCACAAGAAGATTTCACCATTGAAAGCATAAGAAATTCGTAAGAAATACTTCCCTTAATCAAAAGATTGGTAAATCCAACAAATTCCAACACTTAGCAAGCCAAAACAACTCCAAGGATTTCCAGTTTTCAAGAGCCAAAAGAACCAAACTCTAGCCCCAAATGAAACTCACGGTTGTGAGTTGGGGAAAATGTGTAAAATCCCTAAAACTAACCCTACTATCTACTCCCTCTCTTTTCTGCAGAAAATGGGGTATTTATACAAGTAGGGATGTTGGGGAACATTTGTGAAGCTTCCAAAACTTGGGGGACTCAAAATGCAAACTCAAGGTTTGCGTGGAGGTTAACCGCATGTGATCAAAAGTTTCTGCCAACCCTCTTTTTTGGTTCGCGCGTTGTTCTGATTTTGTCCAGTTTTGGTCCCTTTGCTTACGGAATTTGAGAAAACTTTATTCATGAAAGTTTTTTCTATCTTTCTCATATTTCCATAGCATCTTGAATCATCTCATTTTGACGTTTGCATCAAGAGTTATGAACTCCGGAAGATGGCTGATTTTTCACCCTTTTTTCCTCTTCTTTGGTTCGTGCCTTGTTCTGCTTTTGTCCAGTTTTGGTCCATTTGCTTCCGGAATTTGAGAAAACTTTGTTCATGAAAGTTTTTTATCTCTTTATTATATTTACATAGCATCTTCAATCATCTCATTTGGACATTTGAATCAAAAGTTATGAATTCCGGAAGATGAGTGATTTTTATCCCCTTTTTCCTACAAAACAAACAAAAGATGAGAATCACAAGTATAATGTGATTTCTTTCATAAACATGGCATATCTCAATGAAATCTATGCAAAAGCGTGAAAAACACATATCTAAGTTTATGAATATTTGATTCTCATCAAATACCCCCAAACTTGAACCATTGCTTATGCCCAAGCAATTTTCTACGCATGGCAACAATATGTGGAATGTATTCATTGAGAACATGCATATTCAGATTAGCACCTTTTTTCCTTGATAGTGGCAAGTACTAGCTTAATTAGGCAACCACTCGTCGGCCCATTCTACCGAACAATGCATATTGAGAGTTTTAGGAAATGGAAACATCTTAATGTCTCCGAGTTAGACAATTTCAGTACGTACTAATGCAGTGCACGATCCTTTTATTTTTTTGTTTTTCTGTACTAATCTTCACACATTAAATGATGTGTGTGTGTGTGTGTGATGGAGGTAAATGTTCATGAACAATGCAATACAAGAACTGAGTAGAGGTCACGAAATCATGCCACTAGTGTGCCCTAAAGTTGCATAGAAAAATTTCACTTCCTTGAAATCCTTAAGACTCTTTATTCCCTCTTTCCCCTAAGTTGTCATGCTACCATCTAGGCAATTTTCATCACATTTAAGCAACCATCATGACATTATACTTAGGGTACTTCCTCACTCATTTACAATTTTTTTTTTTGCCAAGAGTTGTTTCGGCTTTTTATACTTCTACCACTCATACGAGTTCACTTAAGGGACAACCCCTAAGAGCATTCTCATAGCGGAGTGGCAATTATTCAACAAAACTGTAAATCTCATAAGCAAGACTAACAACAAGCCTAAGTCAACCTGCAACAGCAAATGGCGCTGGACAGAATTTTAGCACCACCACGGCGGTTGTCCACACCGCCTAGGCGGTCAACCTCCGGCTGCAAAATGTGGATTTTGCAATTCGAGTCCCGCATGTTTTTGAGGCTTCACAATTGTTCCCCAATTTTCCTACTTGTATAAATACCCCATTTTGTGTAGAAAACAGAGAGAATTAGAGAGAGTTAGGGTTAGTTTTAGAGATTTTTCATATTTTACCCAACTCAAGAACGTGAGTTCTTTTGGGGGTTTAGGGTTTGGCTCTTGTGGCTCTTGGAAACTTCAATCTTTGGAGCTAACCTTGCTTGTAAAGTGTAGGATTTGGTTGGAATCACCACTCTTTTGATTAAGGGGAGTATTTCTTTCAATTTCTTGTGCTTTTAATGGTTATATGTCCTTGTAGTTGTTGTTTGCTTGAAGCCATGAGTGGCTAAATTATCTTGGGTGATTCTTGGTGCTTGATGTATGGGTTAGGTTTATTTTGATTCCTTGTGGGTTGTAGAGTGATGGGATTGCATTAATTAAAGTCTTCCTACTTGAATTAAATGAATGACATGCATTGAATGTGGCCACATTTAGTGTGTGTTCTTGGTGTTTATGTGTGTTTTAGGATATGCATGAATTTAGGCCAAAAGTAGGAAGAACTACCTAGCATTCACTAAAATTTAGGTGTTTGAGACAAGAAATAACCACAACATGAGCTTGATTGCACACTAAAATTGTGTGGAAGCCATAGGTTTTAGTGTGCACAAGGTAGAAGTGAGACCGAAAGGAGATCTTCTATCCTTTAATTCCATTGAGACCGAAAGGAGATATGGAGTGAAAAATAGGTGGCTTTCTTAGATTAAATACTTAAATTAGGGAATGTGAAGTAGTTGGCTAAAACATCTAGGGCTAAAATTGTGCATTAGAGTTGTGCGGAAGCCATAGGCGCTAATGTGCACTAGGTGGGGATGAGACCGAAAGGAGATTTCCCATTCTACAATTCCGATGAGATCGAAAAGAGATTCGGAGCGAACAGATGTAGTCACTTAGTTATGTTGCCCTAAACTCGGTTGCCCTTGGGAGTCGAAGTAGCCTACTCTTGCATTGAACCCAAGGATCACCCTCCTTCCTCAATTGTGTGTTTCTCTCCTTGTTTTAGTTGAGTTGTTTAACTTAGCATTTAGATTCTAGTATTCCCATTTATTTGCATAATTTTCTTCATGCTTCTTAGTTAAATATCACTCTTTATGTCATTGCATTAAGTAACATAGATAGCAAATGATTTATTGCACTTAAATTCTTGTTTTGTTCCCTTCCTTGTGGAAAATGATCCTAAGCTTTACTACAATAGATTAAGTGAGGTTTAGGTGTAAATTTGTGTGAGTTTGAGCTATATTTTGACACACTGCACACACCAAATAGCTCACCAAATTTTGGTGCCATTCTTAGGGAAGAACAGCGGAACTAAGCTTTTAAGTGTTCTAATTGCTTGCTAGTTTTGTGTTTGTGTATATAGTTAGAAAAGACACATTTGTGTTTGTGTATGTTTTCATTTTTAGCTTTCTTCTTTGTTTTAGGTATGTGATTCCTTATTTTGTGGTGCATGCCCCACACTTGATCTCAGGGCGTGTGGTATTCACCATTGATTTGGAACTCAAGAATACCTTGAGAGAAACGAAGAAGAGTGGAACCGAACATAATGGCTGAGCAGGGACAACAAGGAGGATGGTTGTTTGGGGAGTTCTTTGGTAGAGGTTCAACAACCGTGTAGGTGCTTGCTCGGTTGAAGTAGAGCTACCAAATTCTGCCCCAACTCATTAGTTTGATTCAACAAGGAGTGATATTTCAGGGATTGGAGAATGAGGATCCCAATGCACACACATCAAGGCTTTCCTCACCCTATGCAACACCTATAAGCTGAATAATGTGTTGCAAGATGCCATCCGGCAGATCCTCTTCCCATTCTCTCTCCGCAGTCACGCCATGTCATGGTATGATGCTGCTGGTGGTGACCAAATTGAGACTTTTGAGGAGCTGTGCAAGAAGTTTATCACGAAATATTTCCCTCCCTCAAAGATGGACTGTTGAGAATGGCCATCCACCAGTTTCGGCAGTTTGAAGGAGAAAGCTTCAGTGAAGCATAGGAAAGGTTTCAAGAAATGCTAAAAAGGTGCCCAAACCATATGATGGAGAAAGGATATGAATTGCAGCTATTCTATAATGGGCTTATCGTGGAATCAAGAAGCAATGTGAAGTTAGCGCCGGGGGTTCATTGAAGGATAAGGTTGTCCAAGGCGTACGAGATTTGTTCCAAATGATAGCTAACAATGGTTGCTCAGGGCCGAACACTAGAGATTTGCCACCAAAGAGACAAGGGGGATTCCTAGAGATGGATGCCGGCACAAACATTAGTGCTCAATTGGCTGCACTAACCAACAAGATTAATTCATGGGAGGCGAGGATGAACGGGAAGCCGGTCTTAATGGGTGGACTTTGCCAAAGAGACCACCATGTGGATCAATGTGACTTGGTCAGGACTGAACCCGTCAACTTCATGACGAATTTTGGGCAGCAAGGAAATTTCAACCAAAATTGGGGCAACAAGGTAGCTATCAAGCAGGAAATCAAGGATGGAACAACCAAGGAGGTGGCCAAAATTGGAGCAATCAAGGCAATCAAAGTTGGGGCAATTCAGGGCCATCGTCTTCTAACGCATCAAGGCAACCTCCAGGTTTTGGGAATCAAATGAATAATCCCACGGACAAGAAACCGAATTTTGAGGAAATCATGATGAAAAAGCTTGAAGAAATCCAGCTTGATGTGAGGAGTTCCACGCAGAGGACGGAGAAGACTTTAGAGGACCATTCAATGAGGTTGAACTTGCATGAGACCACAATGAAGAATATTGAGATGAAGATGGGGCAGCTGGCTAATGACATTCACCGTAGACCCATGGGCACGCTTCCAAGTGATACCGAAGTTAACCTCAAGGGCAAGGAGCAGTGCAAGGCGGTAACCCTTAGAAGTGGAAGAAAATTAGCGTCTGAAGGAAGTGATGTTAGAGAGAATGAAATGGCCCATGAAGAAGCTGAGATGGAAGGGGTAGTTTTAGAGGAAAATCAAGAAGGTGAAGTTTTGCCAAGGGGCGAGAAAAGTAAGGGAGGTCGGGACAAAGGAAGAAAAGGGCCACCTAGCCCTTACAATTTTGAAGACATACCACCACCACCACATCCATTTCCGCTGAGAACAAGGAAGAAAGTGGAAGGAAGCAAGCATTTTGAGAGGTTCATTGAAATGATGAAGAAAATCCATGTGAACATATACTTGGTAGACCTGCTCACCATGATCCCAAATACTCCAAGTTTCTTAAGGAGTTGATCTCGAACAAAGAGAAGCTAGAAGACGAAGGGGTGATCACCTTGAGTGAAAAGTGCAGTTGCATCATTCGCAAGGATTTGATTATTCCTAGGAAGATGAAGGACCCCGGAAGCTGCACCATCCCATGTGACATAGGAGCAAGGCATTTCTCAAAAGCTTTGTGTGACTTAGGCTTGAGAGTGAGTCTAATGCCGCTCTCTATAGCTTAGAATATTGGCATGGGGGATGAAATGAAGGAGACCCACGTCACTCTTCAACTAGCGGATAAATCTTTGATGAAGCCTAATGGTATTCTTGAAGACGTGTTGGTGAGGGTGGATAAGTTCATTTTTCCGGTGAACTTCATAGTGTTGGATATAGAGGAGGATGAGGAGGTGCCCCTAATCTTTGGACGACCATTCCTGGCGACTGGAAATGCAATCATTGGGGTGAAGGACAAAACTATCACTTTCCGGGTCAACGGAGAAGAAGTCGTGTTCGATGTGAATTACGCCATGAAATATCAAGGGAATCTAGGCGCCTTAGGGTAGATGTGGTTGATGAATGTGTTGATGAAACTTTGAAGGAGGGGTGGTGTATTGACTCTCAAGCAATGGGGGTAATTATTCCCTCTAATGTTCCCCTTGAGTTTGATGAAGAAGATAAAAGAATAGATGGACAGCTTTGTGAGATGGTTGAGAACTGTTTTGTAGATAAGTCCATTTATGAAATAGTGGGGGAAGAACCTAAAGTTGTTGAAGTCCACCAAGTGTTGTCGGTGGCCAGTGGTAAGGATAAGCTAAAACTGTCCGTCGATGAGCCGCCCAAGCTTGAGTTAAAGCCCTTGCCCCCTTATCTGAAATATGCGTTTTTGAGAGAACATGAAACTTTGCCCGTGGTGATATCATCATCTTTGGAACCTGAACAAGAAAGAAAGCTTTTGGAGGTTTTGAGCAATTTCAAGGAAGCCATTGGGTGGACCATTGCGGATATTAAGGTTATTAGTCCCTCGATTTGCATGCATAAAATTTTGTTGAAAGAGGATGCCAAACCTGTGAGGGAAAGACAAATGAGGCTGAATCCGTTGATGATGGAAGTTGTGAAGAAAGAAGTGGTAAAGCTGCTAGAATTCGAGATAATTTTTCCTATTTCGGATAGCGAGTGGGTAAGCCCAGCCCAATGTGTTCCGAAAAAGGGTGGAATGACTGTGATCATGAATGAGGACCAAGAATTGATTGCCACAAGAATCGTGAATGCTTGGAGGGTTTGCATGAACTACCGGAAATTGAACAAAGTCACAAGAAATGACCACTTCCCCCTGCCGTATCTTGATCAACTCCTCAATCGATTGGCTGGATATCTCTTTTACTGTTTCCTAGACAGTTATTCCGAGTATAACTAGATTTCCATAGCCCCAGAAGATCAGGAGAAGACCACGTTTACCTGCTCGTTTGGTAGTTTTGCTTTTAAGAGGATGCCTTTCGGGTTATGCAATGCCCCCGCCACCTTTCAACGATGTATGACAGCCATTTTTTCTGATATGGTGGAAGATATCATAGAAATCTTCATGGATGACTTCTCAGTTTTTGGGGATTCTTTTGATGTTTGCCTCAATAATCTCAAGCGGGTGCTACAAAGGTGTGTTGATACGAACTTGGTGCTAAACTGGGAAAAATGTCAGTTTATGGTGCAAGAGGGAATCATGTTGGGTCACAAAATTTCTTCTAAAGGCATGGAAGTGGATCAAGCAAAAATTGAGGTGATAGAAAAGTTGAGCCCTCCTACTTCAGTTTGGGGAATTAGAAGTTTTCTTGGCCACGCGGGATTTTATAGAAGATTTATCAAGGACTTCTCCAAGGTAGCCAAGCCGCTGTGCAATTTGTTAGAGAAGGACGTGGTTTTTTATTTCACTAAAGAGTGCATGAAAGCGTTTGAAACTCTGAAAATGAAGCTTGTGCATGCCCCCGTTATTGTCACGCCGGACTGGACTCAACCCTTTGAAATCATGTGTGACGCAAGTGACCTAGGCGTGAGGCGATCTGGGCGAAGAAGGAGCAGCTTTTCTATGCTATATATTATGCTAGCAAGTTGTTGAATGAGGCTCAATGCAACTATACAACTACTGAGAAAGAAATGCTAGCGGTGGTGTTTGCATTGGATAAATTTAGGCCCTACATATTGGGGGCTAAGGTAGTGGTGCATATGACCATTCCGCACTCAAGTACCTTATGCATAAGAAGGAGGCAAAACCTAGGCTTATTCGTTGGGTGCTTCTGCTGCAAGAGTTTGATTTGGAGATCAAAGATAGGAAAGGGACTGAAAATCAAGTGGCGGATCACCTCTCTAGAATTGAAGATCTAAATTGGGTGAAAAAGATGCTCATGTATTGATCAAAGACTCTTTTCCGGATGAGCAGGTGTTTTTGATAAATGCATGTGGCTTGAGCTTAGAAGATGCGAGTGTTAACCCAAGTGTTCGAGGTGAATGAATCCATGGCACAACCTTGGTACGCCGACATCGCCAATTATGTGGTTTCAAAGAAGATGCCCCCAGATTTGTCTCAGCAACAAAGGAAAAGATTAATGCATGATGCCTCATTGTATTTATGGGATGATCCTTTCTTATTCAAGATGTGCCTAGACCAGCTCATTAGAAGGTGTGTGCCGGAAGTGGAGCAAAAACCTATATTGGAGAAATGCCATGAGTCCCCATATGGAGGCCATTTCAGTGGAAAAAAAGACAGCTTTGAAGGTTTTGCAAAGTGGTTTTTATTGGCCATCGCTCTTCAAGGACGCTCATATATGGTGCAAGAAATGTGATAAGTGTCAAAGGATAGGTAATCTTTCGTGGAGGAATGAAATGCCCCGCAATAATATGATTGAAGTTGAAATCTTTGATGTTTGGGGAATCGATTTCATGGGACCCTTCCGTCATCTTTTGGCAACTCCTACATTCTAGTGGCCGTGGACTATGTGTCAAAATGGATAGAGGCGTGGCATTACCCCATGGCGATAGCAAGAGTGTAATGAATTTCATGAAGAAGAACATTTTACTCGTTTTGGGGTGCCAAAGCAATTGTGAGTGATGGGGAGCATTTTTGCAACAAGGCATTTGATAGTCTTTTGGCAAGTTATGGAGTTTATCACAAAGTTGCCACTGCCTACCATCCTCAAACCAACGGTCGAGCCGAAGTATCCAACCGGGAAATCAAGCGCATTCTTGAAAGGGTGGTGAATACTTCACGGAAGGATTGGGCTAGAAAACTGGATGATGCCTTGTGGGCTTACCGGACAGCTTTTAAAACTCCAATTGGTACATCTCCGTATCGGTTGGTGTTTGGCAAAGCATGCAATCTTCCGCTTGAATTAGAGCATAAAGCATTTTGGGCCCTTAAGTCTTTAAATCTAGATTATCAGAGCGGAACTGAAAAAAGGCTTATGGACATCAATGAGTTGGAGGAATTCCGGTTGGAGGCGTACACCAATGCATGCATTCACAAGGAAAAGGCAAAGCAATGGCATGACAAGAGGATCCTTCCTAAAGAATTTCATCCTGGCCAAAAAGTGATCTTTTTCAACTCTAAATTGAAGATATTCCCAGGAAAGTTGAAGGCAAGATGGAGAGGCCCGTATGAGGTAGTGCGGGTTTATCCGTACGAGGTGGTAGAATTGAAGGAGCAAGGTGCTAATAACAGTTTTAAGGTAAACGGACATAGGGTGAAAGCATACTTGGGGGATGGAATTGACAAAATCAAGGAATGGGTATCCACCATCTACTTGAATTGAAATGTGGGCAATGCATTGAGTCGAGTAAACAGCGTTAAAACCAAGCGCTTTTTGGGAGGCAACCCAAGCGTACCCTTTTGCATATCCTTTTGTTTTTAGTTTATTCCACTTTGTTTGTTTTTTTTTTGTTGGTTAAGTGAGTTTTACATGTTCTTTTTGGGTGTAAATGTTGATGCATATAGTTTGCATTTAGGAGAGATGTGAATAAGCAATCATGCAACATGATTTAAGTCATTTCACAATTGTGTAACCGAAACATGTAATTCTTCTTCTTTCTCACCCTTCATGTATGCATTCTTGAAGCATTGAGGGCAATGCTCATCTTAAGTTTGGGGGTGGAGGCTTAAGCCTTTGATGTGACCTAAGTTTAGGGGTGTTTATAAGAAGAAAATGCATGAGATTCCATGTGTGAAATTGGCTTAAATTAAGGCTTTCAATGAAAAATTCAATATGTTGCTTGTTTTGTTTTGTTTTGGAACTTTTAAATTGTTGGCAAGTAATGGCTGAAACATGCACCACTTAAGAAACATTTTACTGACCAAATGCTTACGAGAGGTGAAGAAATGAGAGCATTAGTCAATGAAGAAAAATGTTGGACTGAGTAAGCAGGGAATTTGTAATGCATGTCTTTTGATTCCTTGTATTTTCAGGAAAGTTTTGCATATTAAATGGTGTTTTTATAGTGCACATCAATGAGGAGTGTTTATGAGATGTAGTGTATTGATTATGACGTGGTTGCGAGTAAATGTAGTGCCTTTAGTCCACTCTAAATTCACAGCATTTCACTTCACAAACTTGAAAGATGACTTAGGCTTGTTGTTTAGTCTTGTTTATGAGATTTACAGTTTTGTTGAATAATTGCCACTCCGCTATGAGAATGCTCTTAGGGGATGTCCCTTAAGTGAACTCGTATGAGTGGTAAAAGTATAAAAAGTCGAAAAGCTCTTGGCATAAAAAAGAAAAACAATAAAAAATTAAAAATTAAAATTAAAAATTAAAAATAAAAAATTTGCGTAAATGAGTGAGGAAGTACCACAGTGAAATGTCATGATGGTTGCTTAAATGTGATGAAGATTGCCTAGATGGCAACATGACAACAAGGAAAGAGAATAAAGAGTCTTAAGGATTTCAAGGAAGTGAAATTTTTACGTGCAACTTTAGAGTACTAGTGGCATGATTTCGTGACTTCTACTCGGTTCTTGCATTGCATTGTTCATGAACATCTTCCTCCATCACACACACACAACATTTAATGTGTGAATATTAGTCTGAGAAAGCAGGAAAAAGGGTCATGCATTGCATTAGTACTTGCCGAAATTGTCTAGCCCCAGAGACGGCAAGATGTTCCCATTTCTTAGAACTCTTAATATGCATTATTCAGTTGAATGAGGCGACGAGTGGATGCCTAATTAAGCTAGTGCTTGCCACCACCGAGAAAAGTAATTTTGCTAATCTAACTGTGCATAATCTCAATGAATGCATTCTACATATTGTTGCCATGCGTAGAAAATTGCTTGAGGACAAGCAATAGTTCAAGCTTGGGGGTAGTTGATGAGAATCAAATATTCATAAACTTAACTATGTGTTTTTCATGCTTTTGCACAGATTTCATTGAGATATGCTATGTTTAGAAGAGAAATCACATTATACTTGTTGATTCTCATCTTTTGCTCTTTTTGTAGGAAAAAGGGGAGAAAAAATCAGCCAGTTTCCGGAAGTCATAACTCTTGATGCAAATGTCAAAATGAGATGATTGAAGATGCTATGGAAAGCTGAGAAAGAGAGAAAAAACTTTCATGAAGAAAGTTTTCTCAAATTCCGGAAGCAAAGGGACCAAAACTGGACAAAAGCAGAACAAGGCGCGAACCAAAGAGAGAGTGGACAGAATTTTCTAACTGCCGCAGCGGTCAGGGAGACCGCCACGGTGGTCCTCTTGCAACAACAAATGGTGCTGGGCAGAATTTGAGCACCGCCGCGGCGGTCAACCTCCTGTTGCAAAATGTGGATTTTGCAATTCGAGTCCCACATGTTTTTGAGGCTTCACAATTGTTCCCCAATTTCCCTACTTGTATAAATACCCCATTTTGTGTAGAAAACAGAGAATTAGGCGAGTTAGGGTTAGTTTTAGAGATTTTCATATTTTACCCAACTCAAGAGCGTAAGTTCTTTTGGGGTTTAGGGTTTGGCTCTTGTGGCTCTTGGAAACTTCAATCTTTGGAGCTAACCTTGCTTGTAGCGTGTAGGATTTGGTGAATCACCACTCTTTTGATTAAGGAGTATTTCTTTCAATTTCTTGTGCTTTTAATGGTTATAAGTCCTTGTGGTTGTTGTTTTCTTGAAGCCATGAGTGGCTAAATTATCTTGGGTGATTCTTGGTGCTTGATGTATGGGTTAGGTTTATTTTGATTCCTTGTGGGTTGTAGAGTGATGGGCTTGCATTAATTAAAGTCTTCCTACTTGAATTAAATGAATGACATGCATTGAATGTGGCCACATTTAGTGTGTGTTCTTGGTGTTTGTGTGTGTTTTAGGACATGCATGAATTTAAGCCAAAAGTAGGAAGAACTACCTAGCATTCACTAAAATTTAGGTGTTTGAGAAAAGAAATAACTACCACATGAGCTTAATTGTGCACTAAAAATGTGTGGAAGCCATAGGTTTTAGTGTGCACAAGGTAGAAGTGAGGCCAGAAAGGAGATCTTCTATCCTTTAATTCCATTGAGACCGAAAGGAGATATGGAGTGAAAAATAGGTGGCTTTCTTAGATTAAATACTTAATTTAGAGAATGTGAAGTAGTTGGCTAAAACATCTAGGGCTAAAATTTTGCATTAGAGTTGTGTGGAAGCCATAGGTGCTAATGTGCACTAGGTGGGGATGAGACCGAAAGGAGATTTCCCATTCTACAATTCCGGTGAGACCAAAAGGAGATTCGGATGAGCGGATGTAGTCACTTAGTTATGTTGCCCTAAACTCGGTTGCCCTTGGGAGTCGAAGTAGCCTACTCTTGCATTGAACCCAAGGATCACCCTCCTTCCTCAATTGTGTGTTTCTCTCCTTGTTTTAGTTGAGTTGTTTAACTTAGCATTTAGATTCTAGTATTCCCATTTATTTACATAATTTTCTTCATGCTTCTTAGTTAAATATCACTCTTTATGTCATTGCATTAGGTAACATAGATAGCAAATGATTTATTGCACTTAAATTCTTGTTTTGTCCCCTTCCCTATGGAAAATGATCCCTAAGCTTTACTACAATAGATTAAGTGAGGTTTAGGTGTAAATTTGTGTGAGTTTGAGCTATATTTTGACACATACGCACACACCAAAGCGACTCACCATTTAGTGTTAATTCGACCACCCAGAGAATTTGTCAGTCTATCCTTGATGGCGAATAAACATGGCCTATGCCTCAATAAAAAGTAGCGCATCATCAACGAAGAATAGATGGGAGAGTTTTGTTGCTTTACATCTTGAGAATCATTTGAATTAGGCTAGGTTGTGCATGCATTGAATGCCGTGAATATTTCTATGATCAAAGTGAACAAGTAATGTGTGATCAGGTCTCCCTGTCGCATGCCCCTACCACTCAAAAAGAAGCCATAGAGTTCCCCATTGATGGATATCAAGAATTTAGGGTCTTAACACAAGTCATGATGAGCTCTAAGGATAGAAAAGGAAACCCAAATGCTGTCAAGACTTTTTCCAGGGATTCCTAGTCCACCCTATCATATATCTTGCAAAAATTAACTTTGATTGCACACTTGGGAGAGTAGTGATCATGGTGGAAATCGACAAATAGTTCTTGGGCTAGCGAGGATATTATCAGCGATATGACGTCCCTTAACCAAGGTTGTTAAAATCACGCGTTGACTCGTACGTTTTTACGCTTTTACGAGCAAAATTGTAGAGTCTAATTCAACTCGTGTTTAAAATCGAAAAATGGTGAAATCAGGATAAAATTGCATGTAGACAAATAAAAACACTACACTCGTGCGTTAGACGCGATTCCACAAAACCGCGCAAATAGGCTGTGTTTTGATAAAAAAACCAAATTTGTGCCCTTCTCATGTTTCATTCCCTTTTCTTCGCATTTCATTCCTATTTACGGAGGGTTCCAGCCGGTGTCCGTAAATCAAGCTCATAAATTGCCGAAGTCACAATCCGAAACTCCATCTCCAACGCGGCCTCAAGCTCCGCTGAACTACCGAAGTCGCTACTATTAGTTCCTTTGTTTCTTTGGTATTTTCGGAATTCTTAAAGTGAGCTCACTACCCAAAAACCAACGACTCCAACACTCTTGTGACCTTGCAGTTTTCACCCCTCTAGTTTTTTGCACTTTTGCCTTCATTGATTTGTTATTCGCTTTCTTCCTTTTGGAATCGGCAGCAGGCAACAAGTTGTTTTTTGCTTTCTATTGGAATTGCTAGCAGTCAAAAACCATCATCATTCCACTCCATTATTTTAAGGTAAAAAAAATTCTTTTTTTTTCCTGCATGTTTTCGAATTGACATATTTCTATTGCCCAAAAAAAAATTTCCTATGATGTGAAGCTTTTTGGATAATCATTCTAGATGAAAATAAGTACTTTTAGGAATAAGCATTTTGGAGGTCAAATTCTTACCTCCAAAAGCCATCTAATTCAACTTTTAAAGCCATCCCAGAAGAAAAAGTCTAGCTTTTATTGATATAGAGTTAGAATTTTTTAGTTCATTTCCTAGTATGATACCTGTTTGATGTATTGCCTGACTTAGGCTATATCTCAGCTCTTTCAATGTACGTTCTGGGCATCTTGTCTCTATTCCCTTTTGAATAATTTTGAATTCGTGTCATGTGGATTCCGATTCCTCATTGCCTATTTGATTTATTGTCTGATTGCCAAAGTTTAAAATGCAAACATACCCTTGATAGTTTATTTGTTTAAATTTTGAGTTTTGATAGTCTGATAATGGGGTCTATTTTAGCTCAATCCTTGACATTCAATCTATTGAATCCACCATTTTCAATGGACTTCTCAATTATCAGTTGTAGTAGCAATAGGAGTAAAATCCTTCAACTAGGCTTCTCAAATTCTTCTCACCGAAAGTTTCTACTCAAAAGGACTTCCACTTTGAATGGGCACCCCACAAGACTTGTGGTTTGCAGTACTAATACGAATTATTTGAATAAAACTAGCACTCTTTCTGTCTCTGATTCACCTCCCTTGAGCCCTAGGCCCAAGTAAGTACTTTCGTGTTTATTTGTGGTTGTTATATTATGCTGAGGATTGTAACTTATATCTACGATTATTATTGATGCAAGTGGAATGTGTAATTAAGCGATAAATTTGTTCAAAGTAGTGGTTTTTATGAATTTTGTTCACTTGGGATTTTGTTTCTAGTATTTGTTGGTTGGTCGTCTTTTTCCATTGATTTGTTCTGTTTTATATTTGATACGAATAGAGTATGAGGTTTATATGCATGGTTGTTAATGAAATATGATTTTTATTAATTTTTGGATGTGATTGATAATATTCTCTTTTTGAAATTTGTGTACTTTTTATAAGTTTGAACAGGTTTATAATTTATAAATTTAACATATATTATATATAATATATTTATTATATTATTTTCCATAATTTGTAAACTCTTATGATTTTACGATCTGATTTTGTGGACCCTCCACTGATTTTACGTAAAAACTCGAGTTTAACAACCTTGCCTTTAACAAAAGTAGTTTGGGAAGTGCTTAGGATCAAGGGTAGGACAATCGTTAATCTGTTGGCCATAATCTTAGTAATACACTTGTAGATAGTGTTGCAACAGGCAATTGGCCTATAATCACTCATTAAGGAGGCATTGGGGATTTTAGGCACTAGACATAAGATGGTAGTGTTTAGCTCATGTAATAGTTGACCCTGCTCAAAGAAGTCTTTGATAACTAGAAGTATCGAGGGACCAACGATCTCCCAAGTATGCTTAAAGAATTCTACTTTAAATCCAGAGGGCAGGGAGAACAAAGTACTTTCAATTTCTACTTCCGAGATAGGTCTAGATAGGAATCTAACCTGGTCGTCATCTAGAGTATTCCCAATAATAGCCCAAAGGTCATCCAGAGTGGGCATAAAAGTCGATGCTAGCAAACTTTCAAAGTGATCCACAATCATTTGCTGAACTCGAGGCTGCTCATTGACCAAAACACCTACTTCATCAGTAGCCGAGAGAATTTTGTTCTAGAGATGCCTCTAGTTTATTGAGTGATGAAAATATTTTGTGTTAAGATCTCCTTCTTTGAGCCATTGGACCCTCGATTTCTATTTATAAAATGCTTCTTCCTAGAGACCAAGATTTGTGAAGGTCCTTAGACATTCTTTCTCCTGAACTTCAAACTCTTAGTTACAAGGCTCCAATACCCTGGCATCTTGAATAGCCATGAGAGCATCTCTTGCCTCAACATGCATATCGAGATATTCGAGAAGGCATCCTTATTCAACTACCTTAGCCAGTGTTTGAGTCTCTTGAGCTTCAGATAGAGTGCACTTACAATACCACAGCATCTTGGATAGCTATGAGAGCATCTCTTGCCTCGACCATGCGTGTCGAGATATTCGAGAAGGCATCCTTGTTCAAGCTATTTTAGTCGATTCTTGAGTCTCTTAATCTTTTGTGAGAATGGTTTCACTTACTAGGGATTCCCATATTGAAGCCACCATATCCATGAAGGAGGATGAGACATCCAAAAGCTAAAGAACTTAAGCGGTTTTACATTTGCTTGTGGGATTGAGTTTGAATGATGCGGGGTTGTGATCAAAGATTCCTGGGTGAAGGAAAGAGGCTTTAGAGAAGGAGAACTCATAGCTCCATTTGGCATTAATTAGGGCTCTATCAATTTTCCTCTACTTTCTAATTTCCCTTGATGAGGTATGCCATGTAAATCTCCGCCCTACATACCAGAGGTCTTGTAATCCAGTCTGATTCAAACACTCATCAAATTCATTGAAAGATAGCAGCCATGTATCAAATTTTCGGATGCTATCTGAAAGGTCTTTGATTGCGTTGAAGTCTCCAACCACTAGCCAAGGTGAATAAGCATTTGCCAAACTATGCATACAAGATCAACCTACAGCGGTCATCACGCAACAAAGGTATGATCCCCATAAATAACCGACAAGAAGCATGCCTTGACACAATCCAAGAATTGAAGATGCCCATGGATAGCTTGGGCTAATGAAGATGTAACAGCAAAATCTACAAAGTGAGGATTCCACCCCACTCATATCCTTTCTATAGGGGAGTGCGTATAGTTCTCTACCCAATTCCAGTCAGGAACCAAATTCATATTCAGAGTATCAAACAGATATCTAGGCACTTTAGTCTCAAGAATTTCAATACAACAAAGATTGTTAGCACGGATCAAGTTGCAAATTTCCGCTTGTTTGAGGGGGTTACCTAAACCCCTAATATTCCATTCGCCTATATACATATTTACATGGGAATAACCGCCCCGTTTCTTTCTACTGAAAGTCGGCTTGGTCAATTTGGGGATGTTTGGTGCCATCCAAGCTGATATGGAGAGGAGAAGCAATAGAGGGTTTTTCAATCTGCGGATGTTTGACAGCTGGAGTGCTTGCCACGATGGATTCATCCTCAATTCTTTTTGTGTCAGGAGAGGCATGAGGTGAAACACTTTCATATTCACTTCCAATATCACTAACATTTCCTTCAATGTCACCATCAGAGTCGAAAGACAAAATTGAACCTCATCGAGGAGCATTAGATGACGATGGCCTAGCGTCCGAAGGCTTAGTGCCAACTTGAATATTCATGGCACTCTACGGGGGTGTACGTCGGCCCTTTCTCAATCCTACTTCTTTCCAATCATCCTTCGCCTAGGGTGAAGGGATAGGATTTGCCTGAAAATCAACCCATAGGAGTTGATGTATTACCTCCAAGGCTGAGGGAGGACCTCCCTCATAGGCATTGGGATGGGCCATGGCAGTGGCGGGGTAAAGGAACCTCCAGCATAAGAGTGACTTTAGTACTAGAATGATCCACCGTAGACAGGAGACATTTATGTCCGAAGATGCCACATTTCCCACATGGTTGTGGCTTTCATTCATAGAAAACTTTAGTAGTACAAAGCTGGCCATTTAATAGCACTTCCCTTTGAACTAGCATAGTTTTGAGCGCCCTAATCTCCACTTTGCCCGGACATAGGAGATCATCGTCATGTTCTCTGTTCTCTTATCAACATAAAGGGGCTTGCTAATAAGACTAGCAACAGCACTAATGCCAGGTGCAGACCACAAGGCTAATGGAATATCCTTCAATCGAATCCAGACCGGCAATGTTTCATGAGTATCCCTCTTGATATCCAAAAATGGGTGCCATTATTAGAGAAAGAGGGTGTGTGCGCCATAGTGACAGGGTCACCATCAATTACCTTGCATCAAAAATCCGCATTTGGTATATGAAAAAAAGAAAAAAAGCCCTCCTCATTAGCTAGTACTTCGGTGAGATGAGCACCCCATAATCGCTTAACAATCGATTCAACAATTGCGTGGGGGAGCTTTTTACCGACCAAGTATCCCACTAAAATTCCTTTAATTTAGGATTTGTGGCCTCAAGAATTTCCTCCAAAGCATTTGCAACAAATTTATCCTCAAATTGAAGAAGAGGTATGTAATTGGGAGCATAACCCTTAACTTGCAGCTTTAGCTACAGCAGCCCACGACCGTTGCAAAGAAGAACTATCACCATTCGGTGGAGCTTGCTTTGAACTTGCTCTATGAAGACTCTGGCCACGGCTTTTAGGGTGGGAGTATTTCCCTTGATTCTTGCTTATCTTAACACCACTTATCACGGTGGTTTTTCCCTTTTCGTGATGAGAGGATACCACGAGCAGGGGACATCAAGTCGGCCATGCTCGATTCACCCTTTACTCCCCTTTTGAGTCTCAATTGAGGTCACAAGTCCCAAGCGACGAGCTTCCATGTTGCAACACTCATGTGTGGAGACTCATCCCCTTGATTTTCTAATTTATCGATCGGATGACTGTATCGATGGGTTGACCATTCAAACGATAAGAAATAGGACAACAAGGCGAGCCACAAGACATAGGACAAATCAATAGAAATCATGAACATATCAATTCCGATTACACAAGGCAACAAGACACCTTGAGCAGATCAATAGCAAGGCAGTGAAGGCGCAGATTAAGACTTACTTGAGAAGCTATGTATAGGAAACCAAATCAAAGAATGCAATGGAAATTTTAAAATTTTATTGGTTTCCTCCAAGGATCCATACGAAGTGAAGTCAAACCGGTAGGTGGAATTCATACCTTTTCTAGTAGGGGTAGAAGATCGTATGTTGAATGTCGAATCACAAGCAAAACCAATCTAGCCTTGCCTCTATGATATCCACACGATCGTCTCCAAGTCTCAAGTTAATTGTCAAACAATTAACTACAGAAAGAACAAAATCTTTTAGTGCTAGCTAAGGTTTTGTTACTCGGGTATTCCCTCATGTTCTCAACTTAAGAATTGGTTTTCTTTTAAGCTCTCAACTTAAAAAAAAAAATTTCTTATTTCTGAAATAAGGATTAGTGGTTTTATTGAATAATAAAAGACTAAGGAATAATAATTTATGAACTAAAGAATAACTAAGATTTTTCTCCAACAAAGAAAGCTTAAATAGAAAGCTCTCAAATAGAAAGTGTCTTTTCGGCTATCCTCCAATTGCATTCAATTATTCATCCATGTGAACAGCTGCCTTTTCACATTTTATATTCCAGAAACTAAATAGCAATATGTTGCACATGGTTGCCTTTTCATTTTCTAAGAAACGGCTACCTTTTCATTTTCATAAAATGAATTACAATGTATTATATATACACTCATGCTGCCTTTTCATTTTCCAATAATAATATCCATTTTGATTATTATTTAATTAATAAATCTAAAACTCATTTTGGATTTATTAATATTAATAGAACCAAAATATTTTGGCTTTAAATCCAAAACCATTTTAAAACAAAACCCGATAGATTCCTATTCTCAATAGGATTCTTAAATTAACCCAAATTTCATCACATGAATTTTGCACTTCTTTTGGATACGATCTAAGTGTGCGACCCAATAGGTTCTCATAACATTGGCATTGACATAAAATATATTTTATGCCAAAAGTAATGAGTGGTGTCTAGCAACACATCAATTCTACGCAAGTCATGAGAATATTAGTAATTCGTCATTACATTTCGTTTGATAGGTATTACCGTGTAATTAAATCCCTTTGCTCTAGATATCATGATTGAACATGAGCCATGGAGCGTGTCATGCTCGTATAGTTCAATCTTTGCTTTTAGACACATCTAAGCAAATGAGCCTGATATCACATGTCGACTCATTTTGAGCATGGCCATGCATTTTTATGGTCTTACACTCTACCAATGGGCCCAAAGATATCACTCCCATTATATAGGAGGCGCAAATCCTTTCTTGATCACTCAACATCCTACTACATGATTTATTACATATCCAATTGCTACTTTTATAGTTCACCCTTTTACGGGTAATGTTTAGTAGTATCAAAACATGTAACTCCTCATATTGGGATCTTTGAGTATCTCAAGTCTAAGGATTATTTACACTAGCATCACTATGAGAAATATTATGACACTTTATATAATAATCCATGTAGTATTTCTCATGCGGGTCGATCCAGTACATAGTTCTCTAACATATACCTATGTGTTGACTTGATATCTCATATCATGAACCATATCATCAGTCACTACACATACTAGTCTTAATACATTATCATTGTCCCATTTAATGATAATACTCGACTACGGATAATTTTAGAATAATTAAATTCTTGGGACATTATTATGTTTATTTCATAAAACGCAGATATAAGATAAACATAATAATTAGTGCCATTAATTATGAACATTAAGATACAATATATGCATATACCATCATCATATGATTGGTTCTTAGGGCATAATCCAGTACTACAAACTTTAGATATTGGCGGCGTGGAATAAATGAGATCTGCAACCTCCGGTTGGTTAGCAGACTAGAACAGTGACAACCCAGATCAAGAAACAGATCTACAGCTACGGAATGGCCGAGAATCGCCAACCAAAATTGTGGTCGCTGAGCAACTAAAGGACTGGCGACACGATTGTAGGAGAATGTGAAGAAGCTAGCTGCAGTGGTGACACGATTAAAAGGCAAGTCGTTTGTGGCGCAATTGAAAGTGAAAGGAGGAGGTAGATCAGTGAAGGTGGATAGAGAAGGAAGCCCAGCTCTTAATGTCATTGAATTATACATAAGTCAATAATTCATTTTTTATCACTTTGCTTCTAAGGACAATATGTCATTCATTCCTCAAACAAGTATTGGGTCATTCACACAACTATTACGCAATAGAGGTGGAAAGGAATTCTTAATGATCAATGGTTTTCTTATGGTGCATTCATATCGAATGACGTGTGTTTGCCACAAGCAAGAGTTGTACTAGAACCTTCATTTGTCCACGGAGTCCAAGTGGTGTAAATTCTAATAAGGGACCAAATGGTGCACTCTTAAGCGATGAATTTCATGCTTAGAGTAAAGTGGGCAAGCAATGAATAACTTACCACTTGCAAACACAAGTCACGATGTGTGCCATCGTGGTGATCCCATAGAGGATTAGGTAGACAATGGTTGTGGATCACTGATGATAGTGATGAAGAGGAAGATTTGGGTGGTGGTAAAAGAAAGGAGGATTTGAATCCAACTATCGAACCTACTATGGATAACGTAGTGAGTCGACATTCCATTTTATTCGGATATTGGTGATGAAAAACTTTCCATGATAGACAAATTTGATGATTATCGACAATCGGTTTGGGTCGATGATTGAATTTGAGTTAGAGGTTGGAATGGTTTTTGAACCAAAGAAAGGTGCAACGTGTAGTGAAATGTTTGTCTATTCATGCACATAGGTATTTCAAAGTGTATGAAAGCACTCTTACTAGGGTTCATCCGATATGTTTATTATGCGGACTAAAATTGTTTATGGAGGTTGAGCAAAGTTGAAAAAGTAGCATGCCTTTTTCAAAATTACAAAGATGCATTTGAAACACATGTGCTTCCCTGAGATACAACCAAAGGACCACTCGAATTTAGATTATGGAATGGTTGGTAGGATTGTTAGGAACACTATTAAGGAGAATGCTTCCTATAAGGTCTTCAATATAGTTGAAAACACACATGCTTTTCTTGAGGTGAACATATCATACAAGAATGCACAGTTGGGAGGAAGGAAAGCTATTGAACTGGTGTATGGTAGTTGGGAGTCATATTACAGCATATTGGCAAAGGTCTTGCTCACTCGTCAATATTGTAATCCATGGACAATTGTGGAATAGAGATATACAGAGAATAGTGTTAGAGATTTTAATATTTTCCATTCGATGTTTTGGGCATTTAAACCTTGTATTGATGGTTTTTAACATTGTCATCCGTGATTAGTATCGTGAGCGTTTCAATACAAGAAATACAAAGAAAAATTATTATTATTGTTTGTGCCGATGCGGTGGGCATATTCTTTCCTTGGCTTTTGCCATTGTTGATGAGAAAAGTCGACAAATTGGTCTTAGTATCTGTATAATTTATCACGCCATGTAATTTGTAGTGCCAGGATTTGCTTGATTTCTGATCGAGCAAAAGGAAAATTAAGGGCAATTCAGAACAATAGTGAGTTGCAACTGCTGATGGTTTACCATAAATACTGCGTGCAACACATCAAAGCAAATTTCAGTTCTCATTTCAAAAACAATGCTTTGACAGAGTTGATGCACCATGCTGCTTGTGCACACTAGCAGTGTAAATTTACGCAAATAATGGATCCAATTAGAAAATTTGATGAAAACGCCTATAAATGATTAATGGACATTCCTCTAGAGAAATGAGCACTGTGCTTTGATGGTGGTGTTTGATATGGTATAATGACTACTAATTGGTCTAAAGCATTCAATGGTGCGTTGAAATGTGTAAGGAAGTTGCTAATAATAGCTTGTGTGTGTGCGACGTTTTATTGAATTGTGAAATATTTTGATTGAAATTTGGACCAAAGCCCGCAAACATGTTGTTGATGGAGACTCGTGGCCACCAAATGTGCTTGAAAAGTTTATAAAAAATGAGCATAAATCCAAGTATCGCTAGAAAAAGAATTATATCAAGTCACCACCAGAGTACATAGTGACAAAGAAGGCAACGTGCATACAATACATCTCAACAATCGTACTTGCATGTGTGGAAAGTTTAAAATTTACAAGATTCTTTATTCGCATACGCTAAAGGTTTGTGCTCAAATGGGAAGGATGACTTTGGCCCTCGTTGATGAAGTATACACTGCGCGAAAGATGGTTAAAATATATTCTACACATTTTTACCCCATTCCCCACTAGGACTATTGGCTCTTGGACCTTTTCATTTGGTAGCCAATCAAGACTGTGTCAATGATTGACCCGGTCGTCCAAGATCTACTCATATAAGGACCAAAATAGATCAATCACAAAGGTAGAAAGTACAAGGCATGTGGAGTGAATGGACATAACAGGAAATCAAGTCCAAATATGGATAGGCTTAGGCATGGGGCAGCCATGCATCCATGATGTATTCTAGCACATGTTTAGGGTTTTATGTAACATTTTCTTTCGATTTGAAATGTAATATTCAAGAATGAACTTTTATTCTGATGATTATGCACATTTTTTCCGACTTATTTTATTTCTTGACCATATCGTAAATACTCATTGTTCACTATTAACTAGTGTGATTTTTATGCACATACAATGATGTGTGTTAATATTATGTTGAAAATAATCAATAATATATTTAATATGTTTAGGTTATGGAGAGCGATCTGACATACACAAGTTGCCACATTTAACTCCGGGACCACGTCGGTCGGATGAATTGATATTCTGATCCTCGCATTGGCCAAAGACCGTTTGGGAGACCACGATACCCTCTTGCTAGGAATGCAGGTCGGATATTACATTTTGAAGAGTTACCCACTCGACATTAGGGTGTAGGAGATTCTTAGGCGCGTGGCCTTTTATGGTATACATATAACGGGGTTTTTAAATATAGACCATTTACTGATCACGGCACTGGTGGAGAGATAGCGATAGGAGATTCACATATTCCACCTCCCAGTGGGTGAAGCAACCGTGACCTTACAAGACGTCGCGGTATTCTGGGGTTTACCGGTCGATAGAATCATGATTGGTCCAGATCCTATCATACAATAGAGGACTGGTAGACTATATGTCAGGAGCTGTTGGATTACATGTCGACTCCTAGAGATTTTGATGAGGATCAATTGAAGTCAAAGAGTATATCGATGCATCTATAGTTTCACCCCCTACTGTCCGAGGCCACTAATGATGAGGTGCTACAATATGCATCTATAGTGTCGGATGATGCAAATTTTAGATTCCATTATGGGTGACAAGTCAAGTACTAAAATCAAGCTAATATACCTGTTTCTATTGAGAGATTTAGAAAATGCATCAAGATATAGTTGGGGCAACACTGTTTTAGCCTCTTTATATTGGGGTACTATGTCGGGCATCACAGGCAGATATTATCGGTATATATGACCCACTATGCATTCTGTAATTATGGGCATAAAAGAGATTACCGATGATCAAGCCGCAGCACCAGTATGTGCGGACCAACCCATTATAGTTTTCCACGACATGCCCAATGGGCCTTGATGAAACATGTGCGTTTTCCTACTTTTTTCATGTCACATTTGTTTATTCAGTTATTGTGTCTCATATTCTATATTGTCGTGTCCAATATTTTTCAGGTGGAACACGGATTTGAGTTTTACCAATGTCGGGTCACATGTGTTGCTCATGTATCGAGATCGTTTGGATTATATGACGGAGGATTATATAACGTAAGCAATACAGCATTAATACTTATTTGGTTTTTCCTTCTTAAAACCTAAGCTTCATTGAAATGATAATTATAGTTTAACTTTTGTTATTTTATAGTTTATTTGGCAGCCATATTCAGAGCAAAATTTATATCAGTTGCTGAATTATTACTTATATGTACAAGATGTTTGGTGTGCAAGCGTGCCTCTTATAAACTTTGATGTAGTTGAACTGCATTTACTTGAGCGGGTTATGCTGTAATTTGGCTATCATCAAACTATTCTTGTTGTTGTTGACATGGATTTGAGGTTTCATAAGATTGACCGGCAAGGCAAGAAAGGCATTAATTGGATATCTTGAAATGCGCACTATATTGATTAGTGGAATCGGCGGCGGGAAAGAATTGTCCAGGGATTGACGATTACGGAATCTATGCGATTCTTGAGTACATGGTTTGGTATTGGCATTACTCGTACTCTAATAAGTAATCCAATTCACCGTCCTATCTAGGGTGTCTGTCCAGTTGCATCAGTTGTCGAGTTTTGGGTATGTGTATGACATTTCAATTTTTTTCAATACTTAACGTTGTATGCAACGTTTTCATTGTTATTGTTTTTTTATTCGTAGGGTGAATCTTGGGAGCAAGTGTATGATTTGACTCACAATGCTTTTAACAATTTAGAGATAGATCTGAGCGGTCATTACCAATATACGTGACATTTCTTCTCATACATTGACGATTGTTGGGGAGAGTCGCCAGATGCAAATGACACATTCAGATCTTAAAGACCAAAGTGGATTTCAACAATCACATGATCGTTCATCTACATCTGGTCACCATATAGAAGAGGATGATTACGGATATTCCTCGTAATCGCCAATTCTCAAATCCGGTGAGCCACGGGGGAGACACCTGAGTTTGAGCATTTATCGTAGTTTAACGCTAGCACATCGTCTCAATTTCATGCGTATAATTTGGTTTATGAGTGTCGAAGGCATCCTTGTCAGCGATCACGTATGGATCAATCCATTCCATTTGATCTAGACTCATCGAAGACAGAGGGGTTTGAAAGCCAAACCCATGTAAACCCACAACCCCAACCCCTTAGGCGACAACCACATCAAAATATTAAACAGTCTCCTTGTGGAATTTGATTTTTTTTTAATTTGTTCAAAATTATAACTTCTTCCTAGTTATTTCCAAATTTACTACAAAAATAGTGTTCAAATTTTAATTATTTCCAAAATTTATTAACAAATAAAGTACTCAAATATAAAAATATAAGGTACAAAATTAAGTGAACAACAAAAAATACAAATCCATTTTGCTTTAGAAATTGGGGAAAATTTCATATATAGCAGTTTTGGAGGTCACTTTATCAAATATAGCAGCTCCAAAATTTTCTTTACAAATATAGCAGGCCAATGCTTTTGACCAAACGAAAATACTAAAAGGCCCTTTTATTCACAAAAAAAAAAACTGAAACATCGTTCAAGACTTCTCCCTTTCATTTTTTCACTTTGAATTTCTTTGCCCATTCAATCATTCTTCATTGATTCAACATCTCGTTTATTCGAAACTGCATCAAAGGCACATACGCTAGGAAGATAGGCATTTCAAGGAAAAAAATTACCGCCATAGAATGGCATTTTCTTCCCGTCATTTTTTCACTTCAAATTTCCTTACCTATTTAATTATTATTTATCGATTCAATATTCCATTCATTCGACATTGCCTACGTTCGGATTGCTAATGTTGCTTTGAGGTTCGTAGGTTTTCTTCTTTGAACTGGGTTTGCATGGTGTTCGACATTTTTATGTCGAATTCTACAAAAAAAAATGTAGACTTCTACATAAAAGGTCTAATTCTACATTTTATGTCGAATTCTACATTTTTTTTTAGAATTCGGCATAAAAATGTAGAATTT
Source organism: Gynochthodes officinalis (assembly GCA_020080225.1). Lineage (NCBI taxonomy): Eukaryota > Viridiplantae > Streptophyta > Magnoliopsida > Gentianales > Rubiaceae > Gynochthodes > Gynochthodes officinalis. The sequence goes on along the minus strand of CM034618.1, from coordinate 41,068,127 downwards.
TACATAAAATGTCAAATTCTACATAAAATGTCTAATTCTACGTAAAACGTCAAATTCGACATTTTACGTAGAATTAGACATTTTATGGAGAATTCGACATTTTATGTAAAATTCTACATTTTTATGTCAAATTCTACCAAAAAAATGTAGAATTCTACATAAAAATGTAGAATTCGACATAAAATGTAGAACTAGACATTTTATGTAGAATTCTACATTTTTTTGTAGAATTCGACATAAAAATGTCGAATTTTACGTCGAATTTTATGTCGAACACCATGCAAACCCAGTTCAAAGAAGAAAACCAACGAAGCTCAAAGCAACATCAGCAATCCGAACGTAGGCAAGGTCGAATGAATGGAATATTGAATCGATGAATAATAATTAAATGGGCAAGGAAATTTGAAGTGAAAAAATGACAGGAAGAAAATGCCATTCTATGGCAGTAATTTTTTTCCTTGAAAATGCCTATCCTCTAGCGTCGTGCCTTTGATGCGACTTAATAAAGAGATGTTGAATCAATGAAAATGATTGAATGGGCAAAGAAATGAAAAAATGAAAGTGAGAAGTCTTGAGCGATGTTTGATTTTTTGATGAATAAAGGGCCTTTTAGTCTTTTTGGTCAAAGCATTGACTGCTATATTTGTAAAGAAAATTTTGAAGGCTATATTTGATAAAGTGACCTCCAAAAGCTAGATATGAAATTTTCCTAAAAATTGAGACATGTATCCTTCTTTAGAAATTCAATCAGTTATAGTTTAGTACTTTTAGAAACAAAATTAGGTTTAGAGAGTCGATTTTCCACCTACTACTTTCACCAACCAAAGAACTGCTTCCAAAATAATAATATTGTTAAATTTTCAGAAAAAAAAAATATTCCATCAATTTTCTTGTATTCCGTCAATACAAGTAAATAATATACAAAAATAATGCACAACAATGATTGAAAAACCAAAAATTCAAGTCATCCATTCTAGTTAAAATTTGAGGCATATACACTTTTTTTCCCTCAATAAATTAGTCCGGAATATCAATATACAAAAATTTAATACAAAAATAATGTTCCTTTAGTTTAATTATTTTTGTAATTAAGGTAAGAATATTTTTTAAAAAAAATGTAGTCGATTTTGCCAAAATCGACTTCACTAAAATTGGAACTCCCTCAAAATTCACAATATTTTTTTAATTTTGAAAAAAAAACAATATTCCTTCAATTAACTCCAAGTTACAACCTATCAAATATGACATTTAATTTTCAATTATCATTGCTGTTGCCACTAAAATTTAGAAAACAAAACCGTCCTTTCAAATTAAAGAACTGGACTTTTGTTCTCTGAGATAACCAACAAAATAGTTCATAACAAATTAGCGAATAATCTTTTTTATCCCTCACATTTGAAATGATAAAAAAAATTCCTAACATTTTATTAGTGTAATTGTTTAGTCCCCTGTCACAATTCCATCTAATTTTTTGCCATATTTTGGTCATAATAATACTGCCATTTTGACAAAAAAAATTGGATCGAATTGTGACGGAAAACTAAAAAAGTATATTAATGAAATGTTAAGGACCTTTTTTCATCATTTTAAATGTGAGGAATAAAAAAAAATTATTAGAAAATTTTTGAAAGACCATTTTGTCGGTTACCTCTTGTTCTCCTAATTGATATGTTGTTTTACATTATGATTAACATATTTAGAACTAATTTTTTGAAGATTAAATCAAAAATTTCATCCTCAACATTTGCACTAAAGTTCTTTTTAGTCCACAACATTTCAAATGGTTCTTTTTAGTTCTTAACATTCATAAACTTGTCAATTTAAAACCAATAACCAGCAATAACCCATTTTCCCGATTAAATCACCTTTGCTAGGCGCGATGTCTTATATTCGAGGGGGTACTTTCAGAATAGCCAATTCAACAAAGGTTTAATCTCAAATTGATTTCAAAATAGAACCCTAATTTCACTCTAACCCAAATTCAATTCAAAAAACCCTAATTTCATCCTACCCCTATTTCATTTCGAATAACTGTTAGACCCTCATTTCATCGTACCCCCAAAAGCCCATGCACTACGCAAGGTAATTCACTAAACCCGCATCATATAAAGTGATAGAAAATGACGAGTGTTGGAAAATGCAAACCCAAACAATAACAAATTCAAGGGGGCAGTGGAGAATCTCATATTACGGCAAGGATGGGCACTAATTTCTACCTTACAATCATATTGTGTTAAGTATTACTATGATTCTCTGAATGCAATAATTTTCGTTTTGGGTATTGTTAAGTACAATTATTTTAAGGTAAGTGGACACATGTTGTTAAGTACAATTTATTACGAAAAAATTGTCCTTCTGATGCTAGAAAAAGAAACCAAAAAATAGGGAAAAAAGTAGAAGAGAATTGAATATTAGTTGAATTTCCATTAGAAAACAAGCATTCATATTGTGAGGGGTACTTTTTCTTCACTTTGTAATTTCCCTACATGTTTTTTCTTTTTGTTCTTATTACTTCATTTTGAGGAAAACTTCTTTTTGAATGAAACTTTCTTAAATTTTTGCGGTTCTGTTTCACTTGTTTATGCTGAATTGAGTCTCGTGTGGTTTGGGGTTGATTGATGACTTAAAATAAAATTATTGTCTCTATTTAAACGAGCACAGTTAGCATTGGTTCAATCTGGGCAAAACAAAGAAGTTTGGATATGGTTGCATGATGTAGTTGGGTGGTGACATGCATGCACCACTTTAGCCCTATATGATATATATATATATGACATCAAACAAACTTTAGTTGGCAGAAACAAAGTCCATGTAATTGTGTGGGTCTATTGCATACAAACTGTTTTTTCATTATAGATATGGTTTTACACCTTGGCGGATGTTTCCACTTATATGATAACTGTTTGCAATTGTGAATGTAGGTCTGATAGCACTGCTGTTCTCATTGAGGGTTCATTTCGGACGCGACTTAACTGATGGGCCAGTAAAACAATATGTCGAGGGCTGCATAGACATCACGGACTATTGCAATTCGGATTATATGTTGATGTGTACATTGGATGAGATGAGTAGGCAACTTCTGATAAAGCCCAAGATGATTGCTTTGTATTACTTCTTGAAACTTGGACTATCAATGCATGAAGGTTTAACCTACATATTTGGTGATGTGGTGGTTCAGGAGATTGCAGCATACAGGGAGAAGCACAAGATCATAGACTTTTTCATAGTGGGACGAAGCCCAACCGAAGGCAGCAGTGGAGATTAAAAGGGGTTTGAAATGTGTAATAATCAACAATATTCACAGCCAGCAATCACTCCGTCTAAAGGTAGAAGAATTAAGAGGGCAGCTAGAAAAAGAGTCAAGCTCCCGAATAGTACAAGGAGGCTCGTTGATGAAAATGGTAGAAGGGTGAAAATGGCAGCACAAATTCAATGATGAAGATGACATTGATAAAGTTGTGAGAGATCGAGAGAAAGCATAGGATAGAGTGACATCACAGTTCCACTCTGCACGGCCAACTGATCAGAACCAAGTTGAACCTGAATCAAGTGATGATGATGTATTCTCATATGACAATGGAGTGCATTATGGCTCAGGGGACAATGATGATGCCAGTCCAAGTAATAGAGTTCAATTCTTGAGATTTCAGCCCGATATCGAAATGGATGATCCCAAGTTCAAGGTAGGTCTCATATTCTCCAGCCACGATGAATTCAAATCAACTTGCAAACACCATGGGTGAAACATGGAAGGAGGATTCGATTCACAAAAAATGATTAAAAAAAAAAATGGGTCACGGCAACTTGCATGAAAGGTTTCCGTGGCTCCATGAAAAAAAAAGTGAGGGGTGGCAGATAAAAAGCATGAACATCATCCATTCATGTGGTATGACATTCAACCACGGATATGCCAATACAGCCTACTTGAGTCAAATGTATAAAGAGAACATTCGGTTTATGCCACATATCCAGGTGGGTGAGCTTGTGCAGAAAGTTCACTCGGACATGAACATTAATATTTCCAAAAGCAAAGCCTGAATGGCAAAGAAAAAAGCAATGCAAGCAATTGAATGTGACTACATCGAAGCGATACAATAAAGCGTATGACTGCCGAGAAGCGTGTAGAGCGAACCCAGGGTCAAATATATTCATCAAGTCCAGTGAGAACGAAGATGGCAATGAAGTCTTCCAGTAATTGTACTACTGCCTTTCAGCATGCAAAAACAGGTTCAAAACTACATGTCACCCTTTGATTGGTTTGGATGGCTGCCATTTAAGGGTTCCTCACAAAAGAATAATGCTCACTGCCGTAGGCCTGGATCCTAACGACCAGATATTTCTAATATGTGTGGCAGTAGTTGAGATTGAAAAAAAAAGTAATTTGGAAATGGTTCTTGCGCAAACTCATACAGGACTTGAATATTATGGATCCAAGTGGTTGGATGTTTATAACAAACAAACAAAAGGTACTATTTCTTTCCTAACCTCTCATTATTTGGCCAACATTGCCATCACAGAAAATGGCTAATGTCCTACTCTTTTTGCACTAGATGGGCTATCCAATGCAATTGCAGAGTTATTGCCAGGAAGTGAGCATAGAATGTGCGTGTGGCACATACTTCTAAACTTCAAGTGCATTCATAGTAGTTTAGCCCTATATGAGGCACTGTGGGTTGCAATAAAGGCTTCGTATGAGAACAAATTCATGGCTGAAATTGAGAAAATGAAAGAGAGGGATGAAGGAGCCTACAAATGGGTTAAGGAGCACACTACTCCTAAACATTGGAGTAGGTCCTTTTTCATAACAACATCGAAATACGATATACTGGTTAACAACATTTGTGAGTGTTTTAACAGGGTCCTACTGGATGCCAGGGAGAAGCCAATACTGTCCATGTTAAAGACCATTAGATTTTACATAATGGTTCGAATAGAAACTAAAAAGACAAATATTGTAGCTTTCACCAGGAGTGTGTGCCCCAAGGTCTAACAAAAACTAGAATGAATAAAACAAAACTCTTGTGAATGTATTGCGACACATGCTGAGGAACTGGTGTATGAAGTGCGGTGCATGTATGGAGAACAGTTCATGGTTGATTTATGTAATAGGACTTGCAGCTGTCGAAGGTAGGAGTTGACTGGAATCCCATGCCCCCATACAGTTAGCGAAATATAAAAAATCAGAAAAGAGCCAGAAACATTTATTGACTGCTGCTACCACAAAGAGACATATATGAGAGTGTATTAGCTTGTTGTCTACCCAATAAATGGACAACATTTGTGGGAAACAGTCAACAGAGGAACTATGTGTCCTCCATTAGATATTAAATTGCTTGGACACTCTAAAAAAGCCAGGAAAAAGGACCAATGGGAGACATTGCATGTGAAGAGAAATGGCAACGACGTAGAAAAGCTGTCAAGGACTGGTCAAATGACATACAAGTGCAAGATTTGCAAACAACCAGGCCACAACGGCAAGAAATGCCCCAACAAACCAAATATGCATGGCGAGGATGATGCTTCCCATGGAGATTCCCAAACTGCCCCTATATCTGGTCAAACCTCCCAAGCTAGTAGTGGTAATGTGTTCCCTAGTTCACATTCAACGAATCAGATCCTCGCCCTTCAATCCTCACACAATGGTCATCTACATCGGCTACAACATTTAGAGTACTATCCTAAACCCTAATAATGTGTATTTTGGTTGATAACCCATTTCAGTACCCTACTTGTGTGTAAACTGTTTCTTGGCGATTGGATTGCAAAGAAGGAAACCACAAAAATGCAATTTGTGCAACAAGGAGGGCTATAACAGGATGAAGTGCATAGAGGCAGTTGCGTCATTGTCTCGGCCTAATAGATAGAGAGATAGTGTTTCAGGATAACAAACAAGACGCAACATCTACCCAAATTGAGGTAGTTTCTGAGCTCTAATGAAGGTTACTAGGAAGAAAACAAGAATAAGATGCATGTAGCTGGGCGACGTAGCTGGCCATAGCTGAGATGAAGATCTCCGTTGAACCGTAGCTGAGCAACATAGTTGGCCTGTGCTCTGCTTCCGGTGAGCTATTCTCATACTCAGATCTCCGTTGAACCGTGGCCCCTTTCAACAGAGATCTGACCTGTGCTTTCGACCAAGACATTTCAGACAGTGCTAAAGAGTGCGAAAGCAGCTTCACACGGTGCCTCCGACGATGCTATTTCAGACGACATTTCTGACATTTTCGACATTTCCGACGAACGCTAGAATTTTTCCTCTAGCCTTCTGAACCTTCGGATCAAGCCAGCGGCTTGATTCTTTAAGTCTTCAAACCCGTCTACCGGCGACAGGCAAGCAACACCGAGCTCCCTGTGGTTCTGCTACTGATTCAGACCTCAACTGCCGCTAGAGCTGACTCGATTGCAGCTCGGCATTGCCACCTGCAGCTCGCTCGTTACTACCGCTAACCACCATCTGAACTCGGACGTAGCTCGTCGACTTTGGAACTCACTCAATACGGATTTTCTTCTCTATATTTCTGGTTGTTGCTCCTGGGAATTTCTGCTGGCTTATCTGTTTGTTGTTTTTGCTATTGCTTCTACCTACCAATTGCTGGTTTTGCTAGATTGCTCTTTTGCTGATTTTCTTTGCTGGATTGCTCCCCTTGCTGATTTCTCTCTTTCCTGGATTGTTCTCTTTGTTATTTTTTTCTCCCTTGCTGGATTGCTGGCTGCTCTGTTTGAATTTTGAGAATTTCTTGCCCGATTGCTGGAAATCTTTGTTGTTGGTTGAAGTTGGTTGGTTATTCAAGAACTGTGTCTTGTTTCGCTGGATTTTTGTAACGATTCTCCTGTGATTGGGTTTGTGATTCTGGCTAATTTTTGGTCTGGTTCCCGGTTATTCTTGGGTTTGGGTCTGGTGAAATTTGGAAGTATAGACAAACTGCTTGACAAAAGGCCCCAAAGAAGATTTGGGGCTTTGGACTGATTTGCATCCTAAACACGATCAATTAGACTGAACCATGGCCGACTCCCTAGGGGATGGCCACACCCCTTCTCTAAATAATATATCATATGCAGCGACTTTGAAGAATCTGGGGACGGTGAATCAATCGCACAAACCTACCTCTTCCATTTTGGGATATGAAACCCTTCTTAATTTCTCAATCCCTCCACGCGCCCCCCAGGCATTTGAGGGAATGCCGATGGTTACATTTACTGATCTGGAACTTGCACCTTCAGAGGAGTTATTCAAGCATACGCTCATTGCAAAATTTTCATCTGGGCGACCCTCTGTATATGAAATTCATGATACCATTAAACACTTTTGGGGATTGCCATCTAAATTTGGTGTCGACTTAGTAAACCCAAGACATGTCATGATCCGCCTCAGCTCTGTGGAAGATTTTATAAAAGTCTGGTCGCGGGAGAATCACACAATAGGGTCTTCAGTGTCCAATTGTCACGATGGACACCCGAGTTTAATCCCGCAAAAGACTCCCACATCGCTGCAGTATGGGTCCGACTTCCTTATTTGCCTTTCCCTTTTTTCCCTGAATGTTTCTTGAAAGATATTGTGGGAACGGTTGAAAGATATGTTATTATAGATGATCACACAAGAAATTTTACTCACCCTATGTTTGCAAGGGTTTGTGTTGAAGTTGATCTTGCAACTAAGCTTCCAGACAAGATACGCATCCGAGTCAAAGGAAAAAAAGAGAATAAGGATTTTTGGTAAAAGATTATTTATGAAGGTAACCTTGCCTTCTGTAGCAATTGTTCATTGTAGGGGCATACAAAAGCTGATTACAGAAGGGGCAAGAAGGCATACTATCCACCTAATACCGGGAAGGGGAACTTAGCTGCCGTTAATCATGAGAGCAAACTCAAGGAATTGGACACCAATCCACGAGGCCTAAAGAAAATTTGGGAAAAACGTACTTCAAATAAGGGCAAGGAATTACAACAGTTTCCTAAAGACCAAACAGAAAAAAGCTCTACAAGCAAGGAGGTTGTAGCCACATGTACACCCCAAGTGGGAGAGAGGTATGCGGCTCTGCTGCAAGTTGATGAAGTGGCACATCTTGAGAAACCCCATATTGTTGCTATAGAATCTCCACAGCACATGGAAGCAAGCAGTGAAGGCAAACAGAATACTGGGAAACTAAAAATGGCTTACGTCGAAGAGATACCTGATGCAAGTTCAAGCCAAAATCCACTCGTAGTTGCTAATGAGAATGATGAGAATTTATGGGAGCCAAAAGGCGCTACTGCCCCTCCTTTGACTTACTCGATTGATGCCCAAAATATGGATTTGTACAACGGTAGTTTGATGCCAGATAAGCGGTTTGGGAGGGATTCTTTGGAGTTTATTCTAAATAGCCTTCCGAAGCAAGTTGCACCAAATAACATGGACTACATTGTCTTTGATGACGAGCTTGATAAAGTGATATATGATCTACCTGCAGTGCAAGATGATATTAACAAGGGTGTAGCATTGACAACTCCAACACAGAAGCTCCGTCTTGGACAAATTCGGAACCCACCTCGTATATGGCCGAAGGATGATTGCTTTGTTTTAACTGGTGAACCTACTAGGACCTTGTCAAAAGTTAGGTCCTCGAGTGGGCTTATCCCACCTGCAATGGTCAACAGCAAAGATATTGGTTGTACAGTTATGGGACAAGAGACAAACACAAATGCCAAGCTCAAGCGCAAAGGAGGTGTATCAGGTAAAAGCGCTGGCCCTACTACCAGTTCCAAAGTCACCAGGGCAACACATGTCTAGCTGCCTATTTTGGAACTCCAGAGGCAATAAATCCCAAGAAGAGTTATCACATTTGTCTAGCATGATAGCCCAACATAAGGTAAGCTTGGTTGTTTTGTTAGAACCAAAAAGGGGAGGGCATCACCTTGCTAATGTAGCCTCGAAAATTGGTATGCCTAATTTTTATCATGCTGACCCTGTTAATAAGCATATTTGGGTTCTCTGGGATCCTTCCATTATTGTTGATGCTATGCATGATACTCCTCAACATGTTGCTATGCATGTAACTTGGATATCAAGTGGAAAGAAATGCTTTATCTCTTCTGTCTATGCGAAATGTACAAGAACGGCTAAACAGGATCTATGGCAAGACCTACTGACTTTCTCATCCTCCATATCTGGCCCCTGGCTTCTGGGGGTGATTTTAATGTCATTTCCAAAGAAGAAGAGAAGGCGGGAAGTAGACATTTTGACAGAGGGCTATGACGGATTTTCAAGATTTTATAGCAGCTACAGGCCTCGTTGACCCTGGTTTTATGGGGACACCGTTCACTTGGTCCAATGGAAGAGTTTTGTGTTGACTAGATAGGATACTGCTCAATACTGAATTTGTAATTAGGTTTTCCGTAGTTGAGGTGTCGTATCTACCTAAAAGTCTCTCGGATCAAACTCCCATCCTTATGAATGTGACACCTCAACGTAAACCTGGTAAAGATTTCAAATTCTGCTCTATGTGGGTGGACCACCCTGAGTTCTATCCCTTCATTCAGTCAGTTTGGCATGGTTTGAATAGCACGGGGCCACCAATGGTTCAACTGCATAAGAAGCTAAAAGAGCTAGCTGCTAAATTGAAGCATTGGAATTGGACTGTTTTCAAGAATGTTTACAGTCAGATTCGGGAGCATCAGGAAAACATCAGTGGGTTGGAACGTGAGCTACAATGTAACTTCTTCCAGGAACTCGTACAAAAAATTGCGAAAGCTAATGCTCAGTTGAACACTCTGTTGCTACAAGAAGAGAAGCTTGCTCGAGACAAATCTTGAGAAACATGGTTGAACGCGGGGGACAGGAACAGTGCATTCTTCCATGCCTCAGTAAAGATTAAGAGTCACAAACCAAGGGTCAAGCTTAAACTCCATGATGGCTTGATTTTATAAGATGAAAGGGTAATTGGGGAGGCCGCTATAGACTATTTTAGTAAACTATTTACAGCATCTCCGGTTTCTGATGAATCTGAATTTGTGGCAATAATCCCCCCATTGATCATGGAATAGATGAATGGGAAACTTATTGTTACTTCTAGCGAAGAAGAAATTAGGTTAGTGGTGTATGAGCTTGATCCATCCAGTGCTCCGGGCCACGATGGCTTCAACGGAATTTTTTACACCACTTGCTGGCAGATTATCAAACAAGATGTTATTGCAGCGATTCATGACTTTTTCAATGGCATGCATATACCTAGATGCATGACGTCCACCAATCTAACTCTTTTACCTAAGGTGCCTAACCCCTATAGCATGAATGACGTAAGACCCCATCAGCTTATGCACTTTCTTCTCTAAAGTCGTCACTAGAGTCCTGAATAATAGATTGGCTGCTGTTCTTCCCATGATCATCTCTCATGAGCAGGCTAGTTTTATTAAAGATAGGAATATACATGAAAACGTGGCCATCGCGCATGAACTGGCAGGTGACCTTGATAAAAAAGTTTTTGGCTCCAATGTGATTATGAAGATTGATATGTCCAAAGCCTATGATAGGGTGAATTGGAGTTTCCTATTGAGAGTCATGAGAAAATATGGGTTCTGCGAAACGTGGTGTGACTTTATCTGTCAAGAGGTGTCTAACTGTTGGTACTCAGTCAACATCAACAATTGTAGGCATGGTTTTTTCCCTTCCACTAGAGGCATTCGGTAAGGTGACCCTTTGTCCCCATCGCTTTTTGTCCTTGCGCAAGATTGTTTAAGTAGAAATCTGAACTTTTTGGTTGAGCAAGGGTTAATTGGGAGATATAAGATGGCAAGGAACGTGATAGCGCCATCTCACTTGATGTATCTTGATGATATCTTTGGTGTTTACCAATGGCCATCTTTCGTCGGTTAAGCAATTACGGAAGTTGTTACAAAATTATGAAAATGTTAGTGGCCAGTCTTTTAATGCCACTAAAAGTTGTTTTATTGGTTCCAAACATTTGAATCCTCAAAGGGTTGGCCTTATACAGCAGATTACTGGTTTCAGCCCAAAGGCTCTTCCGATCACGTATCTAGGCATTCCATTATTCAAGAGAAAGGGCAATTGTGTGTATTTCCAGGGGATTATTGAAAAAGTTAGACAGCGTCTGCAAGGATAGAAAGGTAAACTTCTCTCGGCGGGTGGTAAACTTGTGTTAATAAAACATGTTCTCTCTTCTATCCCAATCCACGTGTTATCGGTTCTTCATGCGCCGAAATGTGTTATAGAGAAGTTGATGGCTATCATGGCTGATTTCTCTTGGGCTTCAAATGAAAAGTCGAGACATCATTGGATTAGCAAGCAGACCATTACACTTACGCAGGAGGAAGGTGGATTGGGAGTTAAGCCTATTAGCTATGTTATGTGTGCTTTACATGGGAAACTTGCTTGGAGCTTTATTCAAGGAAGATCTTTGTGGGCCACTCTTTTGAGGCAAAAATATAGACATCCATGTGCTACTTTCTCCAGCCATCCGCACATTGGCTCTCATGTGTGGAAGAACATTAGACACCTTGTTGAGGTACTATTCTCTCAGGTTATCTAGATTATTGGGAAGGGGGATGTGAGTTTTTGGAAAGACCATTGGTATGGCGGCCCGACTCCACCATTGCAAGTCAATTACATAAATAAGGCTGCCTCGGTAATGGATGCTCTTGATGGTGGTAATTATACTTCTGATTTACAGATTAGTGTGGACCCACAGACCTCGAACAGACTTGTTTGGACTGCTTTCACCTCGGGTGAATTTACAGTGAAGCATTATGGTAAACAAATGCGTGATTTGGGTCCAATTGTCCCTTGGTCTGAGTTGATTTGGAATAAATACCTGCCTACAAAAGTTGGCATTTTTATGTGGAAACTTATTCATCGAGGTCTGCCAACTGATGAGAAAGTTCGGTCCATTGGTATTCCAATTGTGTCTCGATGCGTTTGTTGTACTCAGCCGATGATGGAAACTAATTCACATGTCTTCATACATAGTGAAATTGTAAGACAGGTATGGGTGTTCTTTGCCTCTCTTTTGTCCTTGCATGCACAGTTTAACACAATTGAAGGAATGGTCAACCATTGGATGCTAGTTGCTGATTTTAAATCTCATATTGGTTTGGTCAAAAGCTTGCTATTTCCTTGCATATGTTGGGAATTGTGGTTGTGTCGCAACAAAGCCAAATTCGATTGCGGGAGTATCCCCCCAGGGTATGCTAGCATTGTTATTACAAAGGTTGTGCATTGGCTGAAAGATCTGTCCCATGGATTCAAACCAACCACTCCTGCTTCTTTTATGGATGGCATTGTATTGGATGGCTTGCAGATTGCACAAGTGCCGGTAACAGTTAGATAAGGGATGTGGATCAAATGGAAACCCTCTCTCCATGGTCAGTTAAAGTTGAACACGGATGGGTCCAGTGTGAATGGCAGAGCTTTTAGTGGAGGGGTCCTCAGAGACTCATGCGACTCCGTTATCCTTGCTTATTCAATAAACTTTGGGGCTGGCACTAACAATTGGGCAGAGGCTAATGCTATCCTGTTTGGTCTTAAATTGTGCCAGGAAAAAGGGATAAACTTGCATTGTGTCGAGTCGGACTCGAACATTATAAATAAGGGCCACAAAGTGCCGTGGACTATCACCCCTTGTATCTATCATATCCAGCAAATCAGCAATTCTACTACTTTTGCCTATACATATCGAGAAGGGAATAGAGCGGCTGATTTTTTAGCAACATATGCTCATAGCCATAAGGATGCACATGATTTTGACAAGGTAGGATCCTTACCAAGGGAATGCCAGATCATTTGTTACGATGATATACATGGGTTGCCGAATTTTAGAGGATGATAAATGGTGTTTTCTATATGTGTGGCACTTATGGTTATTGCTATATACTTGTTGTGCTGGATTCTCTGTTTTTGCTGTTTGATCAATAGGATTTGCTCTGTTTACAGAGGTGATGCTGTCGAAATTTCTGCAAACTTTTTTCTTATGTATACTGAGGAGATGCTGCTGAAACCTCTGCAGGTCTTTGTATTGTCTATAGGTTCAGCCTATATGATACTTATTTGTATAGATTTCAGGATCCTAATTAGTCCTTTTCTGTTTATGCTACCTACTCTCTATGTGGTTAGGCTATACCCTGCCACTGTTTTTTGGTACTACTCATTTTACTATTAATAAAAAGCCACTAGTTGGCGAGTTTGTTCACTAGTGAGCCGTACTGTGGTTTGCAATGCGTTTTATTAAAAAAAAAAGAAAAAAAAAAGATAGTGTCATCTTCCCCAACATTTTGCCACTTTTGTGCCGCTTGTATCGTACATTTATAGCCCTTTGTTTTTGTTTATATATTAGACTGTTGGCTGTCAATGATAATTGGATTACGAATGTGCCAATTGTGGTTCATTTGTCTTGGTTGCACAAATGTGTATTGGATTCTTGTGTAAATGGTGTTGGACAAGTTGTGCTGTGTGTTGGACAAATTATTGCCTTTGTTTTGCAAAGTATTGGTAGTCAGAGACATTTTTCTAGGTTAAGTTGGACTTTATTACTGTTATTGTGTGCATTGTTGTTTTATTACTCCATTTTGAACTAACAACCATTACTTCCTGACTTACTGATTTTGTGCATTAGTGTTGGAATGAAATGAAGTAAATGCCAACGCATATGCCAGACTACTAGCTTTCGAAAGCAAATTCAAATGCCATAGCACGTTCTGCAAATTGGACTCATAGCAAATGCCAAAACACTAGCTTTCGAAAAGAAAAGCATCAACATGCCCTTCATTAAGTTGGCTTCCACACTTCAAAACATACATTTTCAGCTACTATTACTTAAGCCAGTCAACAGAAACTACAACATTTCTTAGCCCTAGGGTTTTTTCATGACCCTAATTGGATGACAATCATCGGGACTACCACCCAAAGTGCAACTTTCAACAAACGGGTTTTTTTTTTAGCTCTTGCACCTTTTGCTTCCAACTCATGAATAGTAGCCAGTAAAGCACTAAAAATATCATTTAATCTTTCGCATCTATCACACATCCCCTTGCACCAGCGGAAAAATCCATACCCCTCTGTGCTCTACAATCACAATAGCTTGTATGAGTAATGGTTCTCACCTAAATTTCTTAGCTACAACATGATTACTTACCTCATAGTCTTCACAACCATAGAACTTTCTTCCGAGTTTTACAATTGTCCAAGAAGTCCTAGTAATTGCTGCCTTCCCACAATAACAGTACATTTGTTGCCTCATTCTTGGTTATTTCACTTTTTCCAAACTCAATTTTAACTTGTGGTCTTTTTTTTTTTTTTTGAGATATTTCTCTATGAAAATATTCAACCTTGGTCGGTATTTTGTCTGCAAAAAAGTAAGAAGGAGATGTTAAATTGGCTATTTCGAAAATACCCCCTCAAATATAAGATATCACGCCAAGCAAAGGTCATTTAATTGGAAAAATAAATTATTGCCGGTCATTGGTTTTAGATTGACAAGTTTATGAATGTTAAGGACTAAAAAGAACCGTTTAAAATGTTGTGGGCTAAAAAAAACTTTAGTGCAAATATTAGAGATGAAATTTGTGATGTAAACTTTTTTGAATATGTAAATTCAACAATTTAATTAAACTTTAGCATTCAATATTTAATTTTATCAAAAAGATCAAAATTTTGGAGACCGAACCACTTAATAGATTAAAGTGTCTAATTTTTTACTATCAAACTTAACTAGATTAAGTGCTTATTTTTATTAAATTCAATTGCTGGGTCAGTTTATCAAACAGAAGTGTTTAAAATGCTTGTGAGGAAAAATAGATTAGATATATGACAAATTTTCAAAAACAAAAAAAACAAATTTAAAAATAGATGGGATATATTCTTCCCGACCCGACCCGATCCGGCCCGAAAATTTTCGGATCAGATCGGATCGAAATAAAGTTCGGATCGGATCGGGTCAATTTTCGGATCGGATCGGATCGATCCGTTTGATCCGATTTTGAGTTTTTTTTTTTTAAAAGCAAGAGAAAGCAAAAGAACTGTATTGATCATAACGTCTAACTCGAATAAATTTCTACTTGATTATGAAAGGAAAAACAAAAGAACTGTCATATTATACAACTCTTGGCCATTTGCAGCTAACGGATTCAATTAAAAACTAGGATACAATTCAACTAGGGGGAAACAAAATCAGCTTGACTACATCTTTCAACATCCAAGCTATAAAAATTACAGCATATACCTTTGATTCAGTGACTTCTCCATAGCTAGCATGCTCTTTTGCAACAGCAACCAAATCGAATTTTTGTACTACTATGACCATCAGAAACATCTTCCAGAAGAACATTAAACCCAGTTGGCTTGTTCTCCACATTACAAGATGAAAAAGTTTTAAAACCAAATTAGTAACAACAATAGAATATTCCAAGTCAAAAATGAAAACAGGTTTTCACCCATAAAGGCATGGTAAAAAAACACAAGAAAATCTTGCATTCCATGTAATAAACATCAGAAACCAATAAATATACAAGAGAAAGAAAGAGAAGGAAAATCCACCACAAGGAAAAAAGCATGTAAACAGTAAACATCCGAATTTTCAAAGGTCCGAAACTACGAGGCACACATGTTACAGATCTAAAAGGCTTTGTAACTAAAAGCCAGATCCATTAACATCTAGAAGGTAATGAACCCATTTATAGCTACTAGAAACAAAAAGAAACCACAAAACAGACAGAAAAAGGTCAATTTCAGGAACCTTGAAGCATACTATAGAAGTAGCAGTGCGAGAATGAAGAGCTATTCTAGCTACTACCTATGTATATCAAAGTTAGGATGCCCAAGACGGCCTCCTTCCAAATCCCGGTGTAAACTTCTCCACGAGCGATCGCTACGCTATGAAATTTTGCGTGAGAAACCAACTTAATAGATGAACCATGAAGAGTGTCAACGTTGCATGGTAATTTCTCAATGTGCATTCCCATTCCCGATTGATAATTTACACCACTGCCCGACTAAACACCTCTATAGCAACTACAGAGAAAATAATAAAAAGAAAAAAATCAGCTTCAATTTGAATGATCGGACCTTTTAAGTTGCATGTCAAAACATGGCAAACTGATTCATCTCTGTCTCCTATCACTGAAGCACGAGTCCGGATAAAAGATCTATAGGTGTTAGGATTTAGAGTCCTCCAAGAGGAGAGAAGCATTGGACTGAAGAAGCACGCTAGCAACTGCAAGATGACCAAAATGCAGAGCTCTGTGGAGGCTGCTCCATCCTGACTCACCATCCTGCAATGTTGAAAAAACTATTAGTTTGTATAAAACACATACAAGTATCCTAACAACTTAAACTTTTAAATGAGGTGGTAACACAAGATGGTATTAGAACAGCCAAAGAATCCAAATTCAGTGTTCACAAGTTGGGAATTAAACGAAATATTAAATGATTCAGGTCACTAAAATTTGCAAGTTGGATTTCCATTTTGTAGTTGCAACAGTTATCAGAAGTTTCAGACATTAAAATTTGTCAAGGTGCCTTGTGAACTTAACCTACAATATCTCTAGCATATTCACATGTAAGAACTCAGTATTCATCCACATAAAAATATTAAAGTTTGGAAGGTCTAATCAAGAGACAAACACACCCTAGCATTAGGGTCAGCACCAACAGCAAGTAGCCTCCTGACTATGGGAATGTGATTCCTCCAGGTTGCAATATGAAGAGGTGTGAGGCCAAGTGACTTCTCCATAGCTAGCATGCTCTTTTGCAACAGCAACCAAATTAGAATTGATGCGAGCCTTCAATCCTGGAAGAACTGCTTTTATATGTTGTGCCAATAGCTGCAAAAAGTGGAGTATGCTTATACATAATTGATGATTGATCTACAGAATTGCCTGTATCGTAAAAAGTGAAGGCATACTAGCAGAATCAGTAAATGTTAACATATAAACCAAAAGTAATGATGATCTTCTATTCACAAAAGCTGAAGTCAAATAATGCTTTGATAAGCAGAAAAGCTGAACATCCAAACTGATTATCCGAGATTCTAATTCACAGCAATGTGTTTTAGACATGATAGGTCTACAGAGTAGCAATACAACAAAGATATAAAAAATAATTGTTGTTTTTCAACAAAGATTCATTTCAAGCGAATTTAAAATTTCTCTGACAAAGAAACTACAATCAACTAAATTTAGAGGATAATGACACGATTACACACACATAAAAATAAAACATCAAGAGAATTGACAATCAAACCTCTAGAAACACATGACGAAAGAACATGAATATTGGCTGCTGTACGGTAGAAACAACATAATGGAATAACCAAATACATGGTAACTTCTTTAATATATGACATTATCATTGTTCTGATTCGTGCTTCAATATCTGAAGGCTGATCACCCACAGGAACCTTTGTAATCCCAGGCAAATCCACAAGAGTAATATCAAGAACATTAGGCGAGAAAATCTTGACGAATCGCTTGTCCGAGACACCTTTATTCAATCCTTATCAAGCGCAAGAATGGACCATACAAAGAACCAATTTAAGGCCAGTTCTAAAACATGAAAAACTCAACAGTAGTACAGAAAATCTTATTCAAGTTCTGCACTAAACATGTCCATAAATGCACTAAAAATTTGAACCATCACATCATAGTTGGAGTTACCTCTTATAAAGAAGTTACCACTTTATCCATCAATGTCAACAATCGGGTGCTCTTCATTTAGTCCTATTATTTCTACAATCAAACACAAAATAAAAGTTAGAGCCAACTAAAATTAGTATGTCAAAAGTAAATGTTTAATTACAAATATCATCACCTGATTCGATATTCTCAAGCTCCTCTACGTACTCTTCCATGTTGAGAGGTTTGTTGATTCCGAAGCCACAGTTGACACTGGAATTGCCAATACATCTCTTGCCATCAAAGCAAAATGAAAAATGAGCAAAATGAACTCAAAATATAATATTTTAGTTTTTAGGTTTCAACTGAACGTCATGTTTTAGTGTCTATGATAAACTTTTTAGAATTCTTAGGGTACAAATTTATCAAATCAACCATAATGAAAACTATCAAACCATGAATTTTATATTACATGTAACAGTGATCATTTCCCATTTCCAAACAGTCTCCCTACCCGTGATGACATATGTAATGGAGTACTACTGATTTCTTTGGTGAATTTGAAAAAAAAAATGGAAAAGGAAAAAGTGCCTGCTGGATTAGTTTCTTGAAAGAAATTTCTATGCAGATTGCAAACATTCAAACCGTCTGTCTCTTGCGTCAAGTCACTAACCAAACTTTGAAGACAAATTTTCTTTTGTTTTTTGGGGGGTTTACGTTTACCTACTCCACTTTGGCAATTTGAATCATTCAAATCACACATCAAATTGGCTAAAGTAAAGTAGTAATTAATTCCACCAATATGAAGATCTAATAATGTTGGTGGAAAACGTGGTTAAGATAAGATAAAGATGCACTCAATAATTTTGGGCATCCATCATCATCATCCCCATCCATTTACTAATATTACTACTATAATAATCAGTATTGCTACTTTATCTCATTTGCTTCCTTCTATCCATGGGCATGCATGAATGCAACCAGCAAATTAAATAAGGAAACTAAGCTTAGCATATCAGGCATGCCTTCTGGCTTCCCAAGTCTAGTATAACCCACCAACATTATTATTATTATTATTTTCATTGGAAAAAGAGCAAAAACATGTCTGAAAACTTCAGATACTCAAATGAAACTAAATTTGAGTTAGATTCTCATTGAAATTGTTTAGTTTAAGAGCTGCTAAAGGGCACACAGATATGCCAGCAATAGACAAACATATACTTACATCTAACGCCTGTTATAAGCTTAACTAACCAATATAAGTTCAGTGTGAGTAACCAAGTTGGTCTCAGTGTGCCTTTAAGAGTCCCACTGTATCAAAATATGAATAAAACACACAAGTACTAAAATGTTCGAGCCATCAAAATATCAATCAAACCAGTAGATTCTGAACAAAAGATCATACTTTTATGGCAAAATCAAAGGCTCTCTATCTATGTACAAAAGATCACGCACATAAGACAAAATCAAAGGCACCATGTGCAGGACATGCATACAACCATGGATGACTGCACATTAATGTTCCAAAACCCAAACTTCACATCTCCAGATAAAACCAGAGAAACCCATTACTCACCTCATTCGGTACCTACTGAACTACATTCCACAATATTTGGAAAATTGCAAATCACAAAATTTAGCAATTAACTTCAAAAACCCACCAAAATTTTTGCCCTCAAATCCCATTAAGGCAACAGCCAGCAATGGAAATCAAAACCAAGAAGATCAATAAACCATTGCAAAACAAAAAAAGAACCCCAAAATCACCAAAATAAGAATTCCTCATGTAGAATTGTGAAAGTTGGAAACCCTACACTCAGCAGATCCAAGCATTGTAAATGCGCAAGACCACGATGTCAGTTCACAATCCAAACATTTTATCCGGATAAACAACAAAACCACACACCCACATTGACATGCATGAACCAGAACCAAGACAGATTGGAAAAATAAACCGATGACACAGAGACAGAGCATCGCGAAATCAAGAGCATCAGAGATAAATTTAGACGAAATTCTGACGGCAATACAAAATCAATCAAAATTACGATTATTTGTGTGCATATATTCCATTAATTGCATACACAAAAACAAAATTTTGCAAAGTAGAAAATAGGGATAAAGAGGTGAATCATCATCAACCTTAGTATAAGCTAGCGGGAGCAATGAAACGATGACAAACTCGGGAATGAAGGCGGGCGAGGCAGAGAGAGTAGAAATGAAAAGAAATTTTCTTTGAGGTATGGGAGGAGAGGGGCGGCGGTGGAAACGAAGGAAGTCGAAAATCAAAATAGTGAGCGGTTTCATTTGGATCGGTCGGATCGATCATGCGTCGATCATCCGATCCAATTAATTAAAAAAACCGTCCTACTTAATTCGATTCGATTCGATCCGAAATTTTGGGAGGAAATTTCAAAAATAGCAGGTCCATGACCGTTCTTTACAAATATAGCAGCCGCGCTTTTTTCTTTTGAAACATGACAGGTCAACTGTGTTTGACCATGTGAAAATACCACAATGTCCCTCATCG
The DNA here is from genome assembly GCA_020080225.1 of Gynochthodes officinalis. Lineage (NCBI taxonomy): Eukaryota > Viridiplantae > Streptophyta > Magnoliopsida > Gentianales > Rubiaceae > Gynochthodes > Gynochthodes officinalis. The sequence continues at coordinate 41,048,002 of CM034618.1, read as the reverse complement.
TTTCACTTCAACTCACCATTTCTTGATTCATTATTCATTATTCCGAATTCAGCATTCGCGAGGATCATCGTTTCATCATCTCATTTGCAGGTTGAGCGATTCCGAGTTTGAATGTCATCGTCGTTGTGTAGATATAAGCTTTCGTAAGTTAGCATGAAAAACAAAACCCTATCGACAAACATGGGCCATTTCCACTGGAAACTGGTTGTTTTATGGACTTGCATATGATATAAGTTTCAAAGTAAAAAATTATACATTCGTTTATGTATTCCACGATCTTGTCGACATTTTGGTCTACATTTTGGTCGACATTTGTTTATGTGTTCTATATATTGGTCGACATTTTGATCGAGACTTTTGTCGATATTTGTGTCGATATTTTCATCGACATTGCTCATTCTTGATTAGCTTTTTTTTTTATAAATTTGTCGACCAAATTGTCAACTGTCGAAAAAACTTATTGAAAAAGAAAACCACATGGCCATTGCAATCCAAATGGGTTTTATTGCAATATTTAATGGTTCGAATATAGAAATTAATGGAATGGAATATTGCATTTATTTTATTCCTCAAATTGTTGTGTTGTAGTAATATAACATCATATTTCCTTGCCAAGCTGAATACATTTTAATATGCAATAGAGGAAAGGAAAATAGCGTCATCAATGGTTCTCTCTACTAACGAGTGGATTTGAGCAAGTTTGCTGGTTATGTCCGTGTTGTCCACAACGGCCACATTTCTTTTAAACCACATGCTCGCCGGTTGAAGGAATTCTCTTTTTCTTGCGCCTACCACTCTTAGCCCTCGATTCCGGAGGTAATAGCTGAAAAGCTACAATATCTTCGGGCACATTCCAATCCTTAGGATCATCAACGGGCATAATAGGATCTGCATATGCACCTGAAAGTGCAACTGTGTGATAAAGTGGTGAGCATAAGGTGTAATGGTCAATTTGTCGTGCGAGTGCGGCTAATGCATGCACACACGGAGTTGATCCATATCAAACACTCTACACGTGCAAGTTTTCTCAAGCAAATCATTGATCAGAATCACGGTTTGCAATGTCTCGGACACACCATAGGTTCATATCGACCGGCTCCACAACGTACGCTTGTGCTTCTCTCATCCTAGAGCCGATTTTATCTTCAATGTATGGGGTTGTCATTGTTTTCACTTGACGCGGGCCATGCGCCTATCGTGAAACCACCTTTGAAGAGTGTTGCGGATGTAATCGACCAAAGAATTGATAGGTAATTCCCGGGCATCTTTCAACAATGCATTTAGACATTCTGCTATGTTGCTCGTCATTATTGTATACCGTCGGCCACCAGAATGCGCCCTTGACCATCGTTCAATCCCAACATCTCTTAAATACTCGCTCACCCTTGGATTTTGTAGTGAAAGATTTCCAAACATCTCATTGAATTCAGCCACAGTGTAAGCCTTTGCAGCTTTAAAGAATAATTGGATCCCTGAACGGTCTTTGAATTTTGATTTTAGATTGTTGCTCAAATGGTAAATACACACTCCGTGGAACGATTCTGGAAAAACATTGGCAATACCCTTTGCAATGCTCTTATGTCGGTCGGAAACAAACACCAACCCATCCATATCGTCACCAATTGCAGTCTTAAGTTTTTGTAAAAACCAGTCCCATGATGCGTCATTCTCGGAATCAACAATTCCCCATCCGACGGGGTAGACTTGGTTGTTACCGTCCATGCTAGTTGCAACAAGTAATGATCCTGGGTATTTTCCTTTCAAAAAACAAGCATCAACGGCAATAACTCGCCGCAGGTGGGTGCGGAATCCCCGGATGGATGCACCTAATGCGAAAAACAGATACTTGAATGTACCATCGTCTTCTCTACTTATCTCAATAAATGATCCAGGGTTTACCTCGTTCATCACGTGTAGATAAGCTGGTAGAATCCTATATGAATCCTCAAAATTTCCTCTAATTTCGTCCAATGCAGCTTCTCTTGATCGCCACGCCTTTTGGTAGGTAATGTTAACACCCAACTCTGTTCGAACATCATGAATGATTTCCTTTGGCCTATCTCGGCCGACACACGTCCATGTACTTACACTTGATCCATGAGCCAAGTACCGGGTAGCTTTGTCGATTATCGCCGGACCAAAGATGATTGACATGTATGGGTGTTGTCATATTTAGTGATCCTCGAGCTTCCGAATTCCCTATGGCGGTGCATTCAACATCCACTTGCAATTGTTGTCCTTACACCGTGAGTACGAATCGGCTATTTGCCCTTCTAACCCTCCACTCCAAGAAATTTTCACGGCGGCATGGACATCCTCATGTACAAATGACGTCTGGTCTCAAACACATCCTTTACTGCAACATCCACCAATGTGGATAGTCTATCAGACGAGGTACCAGCATCCGCATGTGATGAATTTGTTGCGTCTAGACAATGCCCGCTCTCTGTAATCTGCTTCAATTTCTCCTTCTGTCTTGTTTCCGTGGGGACTCGTTGTCCATGATCCTCCCCAACAAATGTTTGGTCAACCCGATCCTCCTCCTCGTCACTATCTCTCCCAACTTCGTTCGGTATGGTCAATATTCGCTCATCCATTTGTCTTGAAACAATGACATTGTTAGTCCATATTGGACTATCCGAGCTCAATCGCTTCATCGGCGAGTTGCTAGCCCCATCTTCTAGGTTCATTGCTCCAACGTCTTTGACGGTAACACATAATGGTACCCGTAAGACCTCAGAACGTTTTATAATGTCATTCAAAAAACACTGGACTTGGCGATCATTCTGTATCGGCAAGACGCCGATGTTTGATAGATACTTTGGTAGGTATTGAATCACTAGGTTATTCCTTAGTGCCGGGTCTAGACCCATGATACCCATGATACCCATGATCTCATCAACCACTTCCGAGAAGCTCGCGTCCTCTTTCAACAAAATACTGTCAAGCTTCTGGTGGTTCATGAATCTATGTTCATTTGTGACGGGATCGACTATCCATTCGCCGCCAACTAACACATGGACAGTCCAAATGTTCAGGTGAGCCATTCCTGAAATATGAAAATAGAAAGATGGATGAAAGTCACCAATGCACGACCGATGCAAATGACCAATGTAAATGTAGGTGAACAAACTCATAGAAGAATTATGTGGGTGAACAATTTCATAGAATGAGGATATAAATACTCCTTACCTGAAATGTATCTCGACCGATGAAACTGCTACGAAATTGGAAATGTGGTAGATCGATCACTAGTTTCAGAGTCCACCGAAATTATTTCACTCAGTAAGGCATACAGATGTGTTCCTATGCCCTAATATAAAAATTCCCCGGCCCTTTCCTTTTTCATTTTCCCGCGCATACCCAACGACGCCGTTGCGCGTTGATGTCGCGCGATTTTTTCAACTAAATGTCGATCAAAATATCGACTAAACTATCGACAGTCATAATTCTCGACTAATATATCGATGAATATATCGACTAATATGTCGACTAATATATCAACTAAAATGTCGACTAATATATCGACTTAAATGTCACTAATATATCGACTAAATGTTGACCACTTTCTAAAATATCGACTAAAATGTCGATAAAAATGTCGACTAAGTAACCCCATCCTAATTTCTCTTGCAATTTGTCGACAGAACTATAGACTAAAATGCATCTCTAGTATTATGCGAATAAAGTTAGAAGCAGAAGCTTCACTACATTGAATTTAACACATTTAAGCATGGAATATGACACATTTGTATAATATATAGTGTATAGATTTGTATAATGTATAGATTTGCATTGCAAATGTATGTTTTGTATAATGTATAATGTGTACATGTATATAGTTACATTGTATAATGTATTTTGTGTACATTGGAAACCTATAATGTAAATGTATATATTTACAAGTAATCATCTAATCTATTTACATTTGTATAATGTGTGTATTTCTCATATCAAATATCCAATTACATTGTATAATGTGTGTAAGAGCAACCTATACGACATCTTCTATGTCATTTCTTCTTTGGAGGTTTCCTTCGCCCTTTTGGCGCAGCCTTTTTCTTATGTTGTTGCCTAGCTGCCCTAGCTCTCCTTCTATCATCCGGTTGAAATTTATTTTGCTCGGAGGCATGGGCAAAAAGCGTGTACGCCATCTGTTGACGCACCTTCAAAGCATTCGTTGGTGTGATTGTGCTGAGCGGCGCGCCGTGGATAATACACTCGGCCCATTTTAAAACATAAATACCACAGTCGCCGCTCCTGCATTTACGTTAAGCCAGAAATTGAAATTAGTATATAAACACTGTGATTAAACAACGTAACCGTTTCTCTCCGACAAATGTAAACTTACGCCGGTTCTTGGTGCACCATATTGGGCTCCACCAGGACCTTCCATCTATCTCATGAGAGGAATCCATTTGGAGTAGTGTTGGTAAAAATCACGCCTTTAATATCTTGGGCATTGTCTTCGCTAGATAGTCTAACTTCAGAATGACAATGTCCCTTGAGGCGATGGGTTGAACACATGGAATTCCTTTTCATATATGTCCATCTTCACCAACATCCAATGGTTGCCATCAATGTGGCAAGGGAATAGAATATAATCCAACATCATGAGGTCGTGGGGAAATGGAGTATCACCAACGACTTGCTTAAGCGCCAAGTCATCGACGTCGACCTCCTTATTCGTGTCGTGTATCATCTTCATGCCAGTCTATAAAATAAGGAAAACAGTTAACATATGGAAGTAGTGAGTTAACATATGACAAATTTTTTCCTAGATTATTAAAGGTCCAACTTACATCAAATATGACTCCATAATTGAGATTCTTCCGCCGCCATTATCCATGATCCGTTTACGCAGCATGGAAGTATACAAATCAATTTGCTGCAAAACAAAAAACATTAGAAAGAGAATACAATCATACAAAACGAAGTTAGTATGGACAATAGATCAAACTTGAAATATTACATAATCCGACAGCCAAAAACCCTTGGTCCACATTGACTCGAGTATTTCCGAGTCCAACGAAAAAAGAGGGGTCCATAAGTAACGGATTTCCAAGGTGGTCATCCATTCCTTCATTTCCTTCTCTTGTTCCTCGGTTGGCGGCAAAGGCATAGGCAAAGGCAAAGGCATAGGCAAAGTATCTTTGCTCTCATTGACCACTGCTAGGTCAAGTGACGGGCCCAAATTTTGCCCAACAATACCTTCATCTACCGCCGATATTGTACCCTTCTCTTTTATCGGCGGAGGCGGAGCGCTATCGGCAGGGTCGGCGGCCTTTGGCGATGGAGTACTGTGCTCAACATTTAGCTGTTGGACAATATCCATTACATCGACCTCTTCGTTTGCCCGATCCAATGGTTGCTCCTTATCGGCTGCATCACCCGGCAGTTCATCTTCAGGGGCCTTGTCCCCATCACCGGAGCCTTCATCAAGACCCCCTTCACTTGGGGCCCCCTCTCCAGGAGCAGAACCCCTCTCTCCAGGCGGGGATCCCCTCTCAGCCCACGAACCCCGTCTCGTGGCTTGACCACCTTCGTCGATCCCCTCTTCATTGCCCCGGCCTTTATGCAGACCCTCTCTCTTCATTGCTATCACCGCCCGAAGTACTGGCCGGGGGAGGAGAAGCATCCTTGCCAATAAGTTTTTGTACATATGCACTCAGCTGCTCGAATTTCGCGGACATCTGCTCGAGTTGAATAGTCAAGCCATTCACTTTAGAATCCATATCCGCTCTCAGACTATTGAGCTCCTCTCTTGTATCGAACAATTCTTGCTCAGTCTGCCTCAGACGTTCAAGCAGCTGCGTGTTTTGGGCATTTCTAGGATGCACTTCAACCCCGGCCTCATGGCAAACCTTTGTTCTCTTTTCTCCTCCTGAAACTTCTTCTTCTCTGGGCCTCTTTCTATATGAAGCGAAAAAAGTTGAGGACTCTCCTTCGTCTCCTTCTTCTCCTTCTTCTCTTGATTGGTTAGCCCCTCATCATCCGTCTCATCTTCCCACTGCAAAAAATGTTCTTCTTCTTCCTCAGTTGGCTTTATTCGTGTAACTACCACTTTCTGCATGTCATGAACACATTACTTAGACAAGACGGAGCAACACATAAAATGATGACAACCCAATCATTTCATTACGTCGGTATACAATAATTGAAATAAAAAAACTAACATAGTAATACTTTCAATTACACAAATCTTACCTCCCCGTCGGCAGTTCGTTTCTCCCACACTTACTTTCTTTCTTGTTCTCTACGCTGTGCGTTCACAGCCTTCCATCTGAACATCCTAGGCTTTACACCTTCGATGTGGACCTTCTGCACCATCTTCAGATGCTCTAGATGTGGCATAACCTCATATGCAAATATCTGAGACATTGAAAGATAAATAAGAAGATGATGTGGCATAATATGGATTTATATAACAAATATCGGTAGCCTTACCCCCAATGCGGTGGAATCCCCCCAGAGTGTAAGTCCTAAGATGTGGGTGGCTAGTTTGTTTCAAGGCATTGATCATGCTCTTCCTAGCACTATCAATGGTCTGCCGGTATGATAATTCACCCCACGGCAATGCATCAAACCGAGGCCAATCGCATGCCAAATGAAGTATCTTGTCTTCGATTTTCGTTCTCTTCGCCAGGCCATTGATTGATGTGTACAAGAGCAAGAGCGTAAGGTTAACGACATCAGCGTCTGGATAAGTTGAGTTGATGCGATCGTAAGCCTTTAACACTTCATCATACGTGGCTTCCTCGGTTGACCCCAATGGTTTAATGTACTTGACGATTGGTGCCGGACCATGTGGGGCATGGTAGTTGCCAAAAGCAGTGTTAAAATCTCCCATCCTAAGGCCCGTAATGATGGCAAACTCTCTCCTGCCGAACTTCACCTTCTTTCCTGCGAAGTTGAAGTATATACTATTATCCCGAGTGGATTTCTCGTCAGACTTCAGTTGCCTCATCAGCACGGAGTGTATGATCTGTTTGCACTAAAATGTATGCTCATGGTCAAGAGCGATTGCAGCCAGACTACTCTCCCTTCGCATATTTGCTTCTGCGTCTCTGTCATCTTGGACCGGATCATCTTCATATTTGCTTCATAATAGCAGTACTGCGAAACCTGGGCGTTGAAAAAGTCTCCTTGAACAACCATTCTATCATTTAGGTGTTCTTGCACATAACAAGAAGCGTCAATAAAGCAGTTGATATTTTGTTCCACACAATTATCACCCAGATTAGTCTGTTGTCATATGTTTCTATGAAACTACAATATGTTTTAAGTGTGGATTCAATTGGTCACATTATTCGATATTTTACTCGATACTTCAGTCGATACTTCACTCGAGATTTACTCCATACTCTAAGTCGATATTTCACTCGAGATTTCACTTGAGACTTATGTCGACACTTCACTCGAGATTTTACTCCATAATCTCAGTCGATACTTCACTCTAGGTTTTACTCGAGACTTCAGTCGACACTTCACTCTAGATTTCACTCTATACTCTCTCCATACTCTCAGTCGACACTTCACTCGAGATTTCACTCGAGACTTCAGTCGACACTTCACTCGAGAGTTTCCTCGAGACTTTAGTCGACACTTCACTCGAGATTTTACTCCATACTCTCCATACTCTCAGTCGACACTTCACTCGAGATTTTACTCCGTAGTCTCGTCGCCACTTCACTCGAGATTTTACTCCAAACTCTCGTCCATACTTTAGTCGATACTTCACTCGATACTTTAGTCGAGAATTTAGTCTAAGGTAAACAGTCGACAGAAATGTCGGCATTTGGTCTCCATTTAGTGATCCTCAAACTGTTTATGGCTAACATTAACATTTGCAAACGCGTATTCTTTCAACCGTTTGTTGTATATGAACAAAAACACTATGTGATAAAACCCTAACTTATATGGTTGAAATATAATGTTCAAATAAGCAGAAATAAGCAAATCAACAATCAGCTGCTAACTCACCAACACAGGAAGCTTCAAATAAGTAAAAGAACAATGCATTCAAAACTGACCTTTTTCTTTTGCACATTCTTTGATTTCTCCTCCATTGTGTTCGACGACGGGCGTCCACCTCGCGTGCGTACCATTGATGGTGTAGTGTAGTGTGGGTACTTTGCTGAACTCGAACTACAAAGGATGGTTGGTAAAGTCTTGAATCGGTCTGGAAGCCTTTTGGAAGGAATTGAAACTTTTGAAAGTAATCAAATGATGAGGATAATCGAAGGGAGTGGGAAAACGAACGGGCGCAACTTTCAAATGCGGTGGCATTTTCGTATTTTTCACCTCTCTAGTAAAATGTCGACAAAAATATCGACACAAATGTCGACAAATATATCGACTAAAATGTCGGCCAAAACATCGACCAATATATAGAATACATAACCAAATGTCGATACATATATCGACCAAAATGTCGACAAAATCGTAAAGTACATAAACAACTGTATAATTTCTTTCTTTGAAACTTGTATAAGATGTAGGACCATAAAACAACCTATTTCCAGAGAAAATACTCCGTGTTCGTCGATCGGGTTTTGTTTTTCGTCCTAACTTACTACACACCGACAATGAGGATGAAAACAGTGTATGGACTACACAGGATTCATTGTAAACAGTTCAATGCAACAAATGAGATGATGAAACGATGATCCTCGCAATTTGAGAATGAAGAATAATGAATCAAGAATCAAGATTACTGAAGAATAACGATGCAGTTTGCTATATTGAGGGACATTGTGGTATTTTCACATGGTCAAACACAGTTGACCTGCTATGTTTCAAAAGAAAAAAGCGAGACTGCTATATTTGTAAATCGGATCAGCGGATCGATCCGATTCGCGAGTTAAATTTGAACAGTCCTACTTATTGAGTCTTGCCCCTCGACTATCTCCACTTGCGTCGCCTGTGGTCCATCTAAACTGGGCGGATTTACACTCACTTCGCCTTCCCCTTCTTCTTGCCTCACTCGGCGCCACCACCTCATTCTGGAGTCCAGGTGACATCCTTCAGACGGGCCCAATTGAGATCATGGATGATGCAACTGCTGAAACAGAGATGGAAGCTGCTCTAAAGGATTATGAGGAAATCGGTGCTGATCTTGGGATTGTTCCTAATTCCTGCAGGGCTTTAGCCGATGATCCAAGTTAGGTAAAACGATGGATCATTGGGGAAGAAAGGATGCACGAGATATAAGTTATGTGCTATGCGGTTCAAGTTCTATTGTCTTCGTACTTTTCTGTCTTCGATTTTTACCTCTTAAAGGCCTCCTGTTCTGTAGATGCGGATCTCTGCTTCGATTTCCCTACCATGAATTGATGGAATTATTTTTTTGTATATTGAAGAAGTTCGCTGTGTTAGTGAGAATGAGAGCAGGGTGTTTATGGGGCTGCTCTCCTTAGCAATAAGTATATTTTTCTATATAGTTGTAATTGGAAACATTGTTGGCAACGTTGTTTGTTTTTTGTATGATGCATTTCTAGTCAGCAAGTTTACCCTTCTGCTTGTTTTGTTTGGGGTTGTCAAAGATGGCTGATTCTTTTTGTCTTTCATTGATCAAAGGTCAATCTTCTTTCAATCTTTATAAGTCTTTGGGTGATATTTACTTGACTTTAATGAATGGTTGCCTGCTGTGCGGTTGTGTGTTTGGCTGATGTAAGGTATAGAACGTAGTTTTGGCGCGCGAAAAAAAAAAAAAAAACACACAAAACACATCGAACGATCGATCCAAAATCCAATCCGGTCCAGTCTAGTTTGATCCGTTTTGATTCAAAATTTATTTTAATCTGATCCAAACATCCGGATCGGCGGATTTGAACAGCCCTACTTCTTTATATGCTCTTAATTAAAATTTTCCTTATTTTTATAATCTCTTTTGTGAAGAGGATTTTGGCAAAAGATCTATTCCACCAAGGATAAGGCCTACCTGGATGAGCTTCTCTCGGAAAATGCAGGAAATAAATTGACTTCTTTTGGATACAACGTTCTAATGGTGTGCATCATCCAAAAGAATATGTCCATAAGGGGAAAAAGACTAGTTAACCAACCTTGAATAATGGGCATCGCGTTGCGGAATGTTGAGTAGTTTGTGGAAACTCAGTATTCCGTGATGCTTTTCAAATATCGAACAAAATTACATAAAACCATTATAATCATTGAGAATGGAGAAGAAATAAAATAATCATTAGGTGCTTGGTAAATCTTTATCACATAGCAGATCAAAAAGTCAAATATTAAGAGTTCTTTAAGGCAGACAGGGCGTCCTTCGTTGTTGCAGAGATTACAGCATCTGAAGCATTAGGCAAGTAATAGTATTTTCCTGGAAGCGAAATCAAACAATTTATGAGATCATACATCGCTTAATGTACAAAATATCAAGGTCTTTTGAGACAAACCTTGACCAACTCTTGCAATTTCTTTGGCAAACCCCGTCGAAACAAACTTATTTTCTGTGTCAATGACCAAGAGTGACATTCCTGACTTGTATATCTTACTAGCAACTTCAAGGATCTCATCCTACAGAGGATTTCCATCAGTTCATAATATGAACAATAAAATTTATAAAAATGTAAATAGCACCTTACTGAAAAATTAGCTGCAGGTGATAGAATCAATGGAAGTAGTCGTTCCCTTGCAATTTTTGTTCGTTTGTTTGTTCTCAGTTCTTAGAACAAGAATGAACTGAAAGTCCTAAATAAGCCTTCTTCCTCAGTTATTGGAGCAACAGGCTTGAGGGGCTTTGGGATAAGATAACAGGCACTTCTATGCAATATTTGGGGTAGAAAAGATCTTGCTAGAAATATTGTTACAAATTTAGCTGAGGGGCAATCTAAATCTCCAAAAACAGGTCAACATTTTCATAAGCAGCCTTTGAAATATTCATTGACAAGTTAAAATGTAATCATTGGTTATATTTGGAGGAAAGAGAGTTACTTTCAGTTCCTGTGTAGATGGCCTAGGTGCCTCTGTGGAAGGAGCATCAGGATCAGTGGATCTCTTAAGTGATATGTTGGCTCTACCATCAGTTATAGCAACTATCATTATACGGCCAACATCACCACTTTTTTCAGCATTAATCCCAACTCTCACAGCCTGAGCAGGTGAAATTAAAAAACATGCCTCTTTGAGTTATCTAGAATCAACAAGAAAGCAATCTTGAAGTAATTTTGGAGAAAAAAATAAATGTTGAAACAGACAAAATTAAAGGTGGACATCAATAGAAAGATATCATCAGAGATTCTTTATATTTTATACAAACTTATTATAGAAAAATTGCAATACCGTTGTAAGACCATGAGCTAATGGAGAACCCCCTCCACAGGGCAGTCTCTCAAGACGTTTTCTTGCCATTGCAATTGACCTGGAAGGAGGTAAGAGAACTTCTGCAGCATCTCCACGGAAAGGAATAATACAAACCTAAACAAGATGACCACCAAAAATCTAATTTAAGTGAAGTATCTTTTGCCATAATTATGCACCTCTGTCTGTGTTTTAGAATTATTAGCATAAATAATCTGTGCATTTACTGTTGCACTAGCAACAGGAGCAACCAAAACTTCTCAATAATCCTTTAACACCAAAACTAATGCAGTGTTTCTGTTGTCTAGATAAGGACCTGGCACAACTTTGTTTGCCACTCTGTTATCTTGGTTCTCAATAATCCTTAATCCATTAGGATTCCTTGATGTATAATTCTCCAGCCAATAGATCAACAGCTTGTTAGTCAAGATTTGACAAGAATACTAATATGAGTGGAACCATTCTCACATAAAAATTTGGTATATCATTAAACCAAATTTAGTGTTGCTGACTATGGCAACATAATACATGCAAATATCCAGCTTTCCAAGAAATTTTGTATGTGGAGTTTATGTAACATGTCTCAGGGATGTTCTTTCAAATAAATTGTCTGGAGGATAATTTCTTCAGTACATCAACTCGTTTCACCATAGCAGTTACCTATGATCATCTCCCTTTTAATTTCTCTGGGGCTTACCTACAAGGTCAGTTACAAAAATAATTGCATCTCCCAGGAAATATTCTTAACAGATTACATGTCTCATCTATCAAGATTACCTATTCAGACAAGATTGAAAATAATATTATTTTTGACCCTGCAATCAATCAGCCTACAGTCAATGAATTATTCAATAATGAATATGTGATGCAGCAAAAGTGTGGGTTTAAATTGAACAGATTTTATTAACTCGTTTAGGTTTTAGGAAGGTAGAAAACTATGGGTTTCCTTGTTTGAAGAAAACTTGAAAACTGAAATCAATAGTTAAAAAAAATGTAGAACAAGATTAATCTCTAGGTATCACTCCTAGAACCCTTCGGAGTCACACCTAGGGAACTTTAGGTATCACACACTTAAGGCAAACTTGTATCACACAACCTATGAAGAAGACAAATAGTCTTGCTGAAATTTTATTGAACTCAAAACTATCAATCTCTCTTCTTGAAGAGGTACATTATTCATAGACTCCAAAACTAAAAACAATTTAGATTAGGATTTCTAATTTATAGTAAGATTGAAATTAGGATTTTTATGAGCTTAAATCCAACCCTCAATAGGAAATTGGACTTTAAGAAATCCTTTACCTAACTAGACTCAACTCAACAAAACAAAGACCCAATAGGATTTACTGAAACATCTAAATAATTCTAAACTCAATTAAGGCAACTCCTAATATATTAAGCAAGATCCCAAATTGGATCCCTATCTTCCAAAGCATGTCAAATTAGGGTTTGGGCTTTGGAATTTTCTTTACTCCTCTTGTAGACTTTAGTAACTTTTTGCCATTTATCTCCATCATTTCTCCCCGGCTTGAAAGAACTCAACTCCTGTGAGTTAAAAACATTGTACTGGTCATAAAAGTCGGTATAAGTGTTGAAATTCAAAGTCAGTGATCCAAGTGCTGTTGGACTGTGGATGTCCTTGCCAATGAATAATATATCTTCAGTAACCACCCCCTCGAATTGACACAATATTGTGGTCAAGAACTTCATAAACCTTGTCATGTAAATGTGTAATAGGCGGAAGAGAAACTGTAGTCATTTGACCTCTTGAACCATCATCATGACCTGGATAAAGAGTCAAATCTTCAACATTGAAAACGTTACTGATTCCCAAATCATCAGGCAATTCAAGAACATATGCATTAGAACTTATTTTCTTCAGAATCTTGTATGGTCCTACACTTCTAGAATGGAGCTTCTTATAAAAACCCTTTGGATACCACTCTGGACAGATGCGTACCATAACTTCATCTCCTTCTTGAAACTCTACAAATTTCTTCCTCAAATCTGCATGTGACTTGTATTTTTCATTGCTTATAGCAATCCAACGACGAACTTCCTCATATATGTTGAGAAAAGCCCCAGCTTCAACACTTAGACGAGCACTAGAAGGCAAACTAACCAAATTGATGGGCTTCCGAGGATTAGCTCCAAGAACTATTTCAAAAGGACTATAGCCAGTAGATCTATTGATAGAACTATTATAAGCAAATTCGGCCATAGGTAATACTTGATCCCAACTAGTAGAATGATCACTAATCAAACATCGAAGAAGATCTCCAAGGCTGTGGTTAACAACTTCAGTTTGGCCATCTGTTTCGGGATAGAAAGAAGAAGAAAATTGGAGCTTAGTATGCAACATCTTCCATAATGTCCTCCAAAAGTAGCTCATAAACTTCACGTCTCTATCCAAACAATAGTCTTTGGCAAACCATGAAGTCGGACCACTTCTTTGAAGAAAATCCTTGCAATATGCTTAGCATCTGATGTCTTGGAACATGTAAGAGAGTGAGCCATCTTTGAAAATCTATCCATCACCACAAAAATAGAATCATGGCCACGTATTGTTCTTGGCAATCCAAGGACAAAACCCATGCTCAAATCCTGCCATGGTTCATGCGGTACGGGTAATGGCATATAAAGAGCCTTATTATGCTTCCGACCCTCGCCTAGCTGACAGATTCAGCATCTAGAAACAATTCTCCCAACATCTCTCTTCACACTTGGCCAATAAAACCGATCTTCCACCATAACAATGGTTTTATCTTATCCAAATTGCCCAGCAGCTCCCCCTCCATGCAATTCCCAAATTACTTGTTCCCTTAAGGAGGTATTCGGTAAGCAAAGTCATGTATGGAAAATTTAGGATAAGCTGCTTGTTGTCCAGCCTTGATGTCCTCATTTATGGTCTTGAAGTCTTTGCCATTAGGATAATCTCGTTTTAAGGAATCAAAACCAACCACTTGAATAACCATGGACGTAAGGATTCGATGTACTCAACTTAGTGCATCAGCCACCTTATTTTAGTTCCAGCTTTGTGTTTGATCACAAAAGTATATTGTTGTAACAAAGAAACCCATTTACCATGCCGATGACTCAATCTCTTTTGGGAATTGATGTACTTGAGAGCTTCATGATCTGAGTACAACACAAATTCCTTGTATACAAGATAATGATGCCAATGACGGATAGCTTGAACTACTGCATAGAATATCTTGTCATAGGTCATAGGTCGAATACCTTTGTTTAGCCTCATTCAACTTTTCACTAAACTAGGCTATAGGATGCCCTTCTTGGTTGAGCACACCACCTATTCCAACATGAGAAGCATCACTAGCCACTTCAAAAACCTTGGAAAAATCGAGTAATCTAAGCACTGGAGCTTTCTATCATCCTCTTCTTTATCTCTTCAAAAGCCTTAGTTGTAGTCTTAGTCCATTGAAAATCCTTCCTTCTTCATGCAGTTTGTTATCGGTGCCATGATAGTGCTAAATCCCTTAATAACCTTCTGTAAAATGTAGCCAATCCATGAAAACTTCGTACTTCCTTTACTGTAGTAGGAGTTGGGCACTCGATAATTGCCTTTATTTTGTCAGGATCAGGTTCTATGCCCTCACTAGAAACAATGAAACCCAGAAATACCACACTTGAAGACATAAAACTACACTTCTGTAGATTAATGTAGAGCTTTTCCCGATGTAAAACCCTCATTACTTGTTGAAGATGATCTATGTGCTCTTCTTTGGTCTTGCTATAAATCAAAATGTCATCAAAATAAACTAAGAATCGACCAATAAAAGGCTGGAATACCTGAGTCATAAGTCTCATGAAAGTGCTTGGAGCATTTGCAAGGCCAAATGGAGATAGTAGAAACCAAAAAGTTTATTATAGATGGAGGTAATAGTATGAACGTGGTTTCTCAATCTACAGTGGAAAAACTTAAGTTACCCATGGAACCACATCCAGAACCATATAAAGTTGCATGGATCAATAGCACTTTCATCCCAGTGACCAAACGTTGTTTGGTAAGTCTTAAACATAGGCCATATATTGATTCAATATGGTGTGATCAAGGTTGTCAAGATCGAGATCCTATGTAGGATCGGGAGGGGGTGGTAGGATCATAAATCGGTGAGATCGACAAGGATCGTAAGATCCTACTATAGAGGGTGATATGAAGTACAAATATAATCATATACTACCTAAACACCAAATTAAAAGAAAAGAGTTCAACTCTAATTTAAAACAATTCAGTCAAGTCATAATCATAATTTTGCATAGGCTCTTCTTCCTCTCCTCCAACAAGTTCATTCACAAAATCTGGAATGTCCAACTCCAAATCACGATCAACTATAGGTTCAACCAACTCTTCTTCATTTTGAGCATCTAAATCAAAGTTGTCCCCATCATCCAAATCTTCTTCATATTCAACAATCCACTCATCATCCGAATGAATATCATCAAATTTAAATTCAGTAATGTTTCTAGTTTTTGTCTTGCACAATCTCGAGTTGGCCATCACAAAGACAACATCATTCATTGTCTTTTGCTTCAACCGGTTTCTTCTCTTTGTGTGGACCTAAACACATACAAAGCAATTAATATACAACTCATGTTTTGAAATGAAATAGAATTCATATTTCATATCCTTGAAATTATACCATCTCAAAGGCACTCCAGTTTCACTCACACCCAGAGGAACTGCATGTCAAGCTCAGCACACGAATAGCAAAGTTTTTGAGCTCTAGATGTTCTTCCCCATAAGAATCCCACCATGCTGCTGGAGTTTTGATATTAATTCCAGTCTTGGCTACTATAGAACCAAAAAATTTCTTATGAGTCTTAAAAGCTTCAAGTTGCCCATCAATCTTAGAAATTTCATCTACATTTCCCCCTATCATTCTTTCTATACAATCATATAGTCCACATTTTACTTCATAATCAGCTTTAAATGAAGGACTATAATGAAATTGGGGGTTAAGGTAATAGCCTGTAGCATGCAAAGGCCTATGGAGTTGCTTGTCCCATTGTTCATCAATGACATCCCATATAGGTTGATAACTAAAGAATGGAAAAAAAAAATTAAGTTAGTTTTGAAGCAAATAGTCAAAAAGAAAGACTACTAATTTTCAATTAAAATTAAACTTGATAACTTACTATTTTTTGACACCATTGAAAGCATGAACAATTTTCTCTTTAGCCCGATCCATTTCCTCATATATGAATCCCATGGCTGGCTTCTCATCCGAATCAACCAAACGAAGCACTTTCATCAAAGGATAAGTGCCCTTCAAGCAAATGACAATGTTTTTCCAAAACCCCTTGTCCATTATCACATCTTCAATAAGTTTTCCATCCCTTGAACTTGCATGTTTCTTAGACTTCCATTCATCGGAATTGAACATTCTTATCAATGCAAGGTTGTTGTCATGGAGGCATCCCAAAGTTAAGTAAGATGTGGCAAAGCGAGTCATGGCAGGTCTCACCAAATCTTTACCTTTGGTGAAGCTTTGCAAAATAGAAATGAGAGAAGTCCTTGAATAAATATATGTTGTAATTTTTTTCGCCTTTGGAATTGTTTCATGATGAACCAGTATCTTCTTCTCCAAATCCTCCAACATCAAGTCAATGCAATGAGCTGCACAAGGTGTCCAATATAACCTTTTTCTTTTTGCCATCAACATCTCTTCAGCAACTTTGTAATTTGCTGCATTGTCTGTCACAACTTGGACAACATTTTCTTCATCAACCTCCTCAACAACATCATCAATCATCTTAAAAATTTTGTCAACTGTTTTAGTAATGTGAGACACATCAATGGACTTAAGGAAAACACGTCCCATAGAGCTATTCACTAAGAAATTTATTATTGTCCTTCTTTTGTCTGTCCACCCATCAGTCATTATTGTGCATCCCATTTTCCGCCATTGAGCCCTATGTTCTTCAATAGTCTCCATTGTCAAATTATAATGTTGCTTCAAATATTTTACTCTAATCTCATGATAGGATGGTGGCTTAAAACCCAATCCGTGTCTTGAAATAGATCCACACATCTTATGAAATTCATCACTCTTTACCACATTGAATGGTATGGCATTGTTGTAGATAAAAGAAGCAACATCATTACATGCTTCCTCTCTCAAACCCTTCTTAAAAATGTTGTTGATGGTTGTTTGACTAGTTCCCCTTCTCTTAAAAATACTAGTTGCGCTCTTACTACCACTGCCAGTATCATCATCTTCATCCCCTTTCCTTTTTACACTTCCACTAGGCTCTTGTTCTTCTACTTGAGTGATTGATTTCTTCATTAATTTTTCTTGCAATCCCACCATAATTTCCCATATTTCTTTTTTTACATCATCAGGCACGGCTCTACATGCTCCAACATCCTTTTGGATTCCCGCCAAATGATGCTTCAATCAGTAAACCCCTCCCGTCACTACCTTTTCACAAGATTTGCATCGAATTTTTCTAACATCTCCATCAATTGGAATACCATGCTTCCATCCAATAGCACTTCTATTTCCAACAGCATTCTTGTGCATTTTAGTTCCTCTACTAGAGGCTAGAAAAGCCTCAACATTGCTACTACCAATAGCACCACTTGAAGCCATAAGAAAAAAAACAAAAAAGCACTGAGAAAACAGAGCACAAGGGAAGTAGAGGCTGCAGAGAGACTTCTTCTTCTTCTTCTTCTTCTTCTTCTTCCTCTTCAACTTCGACGACTTCTTCTTCTTCTTTTTCTTCAACTTTGACTTCTTCTTCTTCTTCACAAAACAGGGACGCGATGAAGTGTGCGGCTGTGGGAGAATGAGAGTCGCGACTAGGTATGGGAAAAAAATAGGATTTCGAAAGGATATTTTGGGATTTTTACAAACTGGGCCATCATTTTTTTTGAAACGGCAAAATCGTCTCTCCCACCGATTTCACAGGCAAAATTGTCGATCCTATGCGAGTTGGCCTAATTTGCGATCCTGGTAGTGATTTGAATTGCTAGTGAAGAAAAAATCGTAAGATCGTCCGATCCTATGATTTAAAACGTGATCTTGACAACAATGGGTGTGATGTCATTCCTATGACAGTTACACACATACTTTTAGGACGACCTTGGTTATATGATCATGAGGTGATGCATGATGGTAAAGCCAAAACTTATGCATTCGACTTTAACAAGAAACATATTGTTCTGAAGCCGTTAAGTGCTGATACTATGAGGAAACACCAAGAGCCTAGGGTAGCTAAGCCAAAAAAAGAGGAAGTAGTAAGTAATGATGTAATTCTTAATCCTCTGGTAGAGAGTGAAATTTCTGACAATGTTCTTACCACTTTTGATGCTACAAAACCTTCAAAACAACGTGAAGTTCAAGAATTGTTAGCCAATTACAATGAAATGGCTAAAAGGGAAGCTACCATTGTTCAAAACTTTACGAAGGAGCCGACAATAAAGTTAGTGGAAGATCTTGTGGTTCATAAAGTTCAGGACAAGATGCTCAGTGCAAGCTCCCCTCTAACAAAGGCCTATACCTTCAGTGAACTTAGCAGGAAGAAAACTGATGCAGTACAATCGTGGGTTTAAATTGAGTGGATTTTATTAACTCATTTAGGCTTTAGGAAGGAAGAAAACTATGGGTTTCCTTGTTTGAAGAAAACGAGATTAATCTCTAGGAATCACTCCTAGAACCCTTCGGAGTCACACTTAGGGACCTTTAGGTATCACACCTAAGGCAAAGTTGTATCACACAACCTATGAAGAAGACAAATAGTCTTGCTGAAATTTTATTGAACTCAAAACTATCAATCTCTCTTCTTGAAGAGCTACATTATTTATAGACTCCAAAACTGAAAACAACTTAGATTAGAATTTCTAATTTATAGTAAGACTGAGATTAGGATTTCTATGAGCTTAAATCCAACCCTCAATAGGAAATTAGACTTTAAGAAATCCTTTACCTAACTAGACTCAACTCAACAAAACAAAGACCCAATAGGATTTACTAAAACATCTAAATAATTCTAAACTCAATTAAGACAACTCCTATAAATTAACCAAGATCCCCAATTGGATCCCTATCTTCCAAAGCATGCCAAATTAGGGTTTGGGCTTTGGAATTTTCTTTACTCCTCTTCTTGTAGACTTTAGTAACTTTTTGCCATTTATTTCCATCAATATGAATATGTCGTGAAATCAAGATATGCCAGTACTGATTTTATCTTCAAGATCAAAATAGAGAAATGAGATGTTACATTAAGAAGTTTGGTAAGATGTATCACAACCTTCTGGGTAAGCACACTAGTGGCAGCATTTTCCCAAACCAATGCATGGATCAGAATAAGAAAAACAAAACGTAGATGTTGAATTGAAAAGATAAATTGAAACCCTAATTGAACAGAGAACCCTGAGAAGTTAGGACCATGTAGGACACAAACTTAGACGTAAGCACAAAAGTAGCTGCTTTTCCTAAAGAAGGCATTGTTCAGAATGACAAAATAGGAGACCTTAAATTAACAACGATAAAGTGAAACCTATTTGAACAGAATGATCTTAGAAATCAAATCTTCATCTAACATTGACTCCCTTGCCCAACAAAAGACCACAAATCATCTCCCACTCCAGGCTCACAAGGGTACAAGAGATGAAGAGAATATTTGGTGACTTACTAAGCAAATGAACTAACATACAGCACAAACTCTAAATCAAATCGGCTTATAAGTCAAGATAGAGACAATTGTTAGTTTATCTATTCAGTAAGAAACCATAACCATGATAGGACAAAGGGCTTGTTCTTCAGTAAATGAGCTCTAGTACTAAGTGGTTGATGAAAATCTTAAAAATTTGTGAATTTTATGAACTGTTCATAACTCAAAGGAGGTAACTCTTTTTCAATGAATGAGATTAAGGGACTATTCTTCTGATTGAGAGTAAATGGAAGAACTCAAAAGGTGGTATCTCAAAGGTCAGACAAATAAATAAATACATCAAATAACCATGACACAAACCTGATCTCTGCTTGTATAACTTTCAGCTAGCAATTTAAGGGCTGCACCCTTAGCATTTTGCATACGATTCAATGCCATGCTCCCACTTGCATCAACCACAAATATCACCTACAGAAAATATTTTACTTGAAGAAATTAGCCTGCTAAGTATGATTTTCTTCATTTCCATCATCTATTGGAGTATTAAATGCTGGCAAGTTAAGCAAATCAAATGGGTTAACCTTGATCGATGTCAATAAGTTCAGATCTTGACATCATACATAAGCACAATCCTATTCCAACTTGTGCTCATTTAAACAAGAAATACTGCAACATATATTGGTTCATTTAAGACAGTATCCTTTAAGTTACTATTGGTGTCGCCAAAACAAATGGTTAGGAGCTTATCCGCCATTTGTTATCATGAGGGCACACACAAAATAGCTGTATATAGAAGGAAAACTTATCAAAAAAAAAAAAAAAAGACAACTTAAATACCAGAGCTCCTGCTTTTCGAGCCATTCTTTTTGCTCTCATGTCAGTTTTCTCTATGAAAACCCGTTTATTCTTCTGACTGTCCCTCTCTCTTCGCAACTTTTGATATGGTGCAGCAGCTCGCAGGGTAGCATCAACAGCCAATCTTTTTACAGGTCCCTGCTTGAAGTCGATAACTTCATTAAGGTAAATATCAAATGCAGAAAATCTTTGAATAGAAACTTTGATTGGCTAGTGATCACTTGTCATAAATAACATCTAATTTGGAAGAAATTCAGAAGCAGCAGTGGTACATCTAGTTCCTAAAGGAAGAGAGCCAACCTTTGGAAGCATGGGCTTTACATATCGACCTCTATCCTCAGAAAATATAACATTCTTTGCTCGTCCAGCTTTTCCTTGACGTCTCTGCGCTTGTTGTGCAAAGAAGAGGAGTTTCTCATCAACCAAGCCCCCTTCAGCATCAAAGATAAATTCTTCAGGAACTTGTTCCTGTTGCTGTTCATTCTCCTCATGATTTTTATCCTAGTTAGCAAGTAACAGAAATATTTATAGCAACAGATCTCTCGATAGAATATGAAAAGGAGAAAAAAAAAAAAAAAAAAAGGCAAATGAAATCTATGGCTTTGAGGCCAACAAACATAAAGTTGCACTAGTTGTTCAAAAACCTCTTCATCTTTCTCTTCATTTTGTTCGTCAGCTGAATCTTGACTTTGGGGTGAAGGGGGAGGAGGAGGCTGCTGCTTTTCCTGTTCAGCAGGGCTTTCATTAAAGATTGAACGTGGAAGTATGACCAATTCTACCTGCATCACACAAAATTTATTAGGCAATTATAACTCATAGCTAAACAAATTATGGAAATCTAAAGAAAGAGAAATGATGTAAGAAACTATATTACATACTTTCCATATTTAAAAGAACCTATCCTATCAAGCAATCACGGTCCATGCATGTTATCAAATCTGAAATCAGTATCACAATTAAAATTTCCTACATTCGACAACACAATCTTAAGGAATAGACCATCCACAATGAAAGTTCAAGAGTTCAAATCTGGACATAAGTATTCATCAGTCTTCAAATTTTCTTATTGTCACATAAGCAGAATTGCAAATATTGAATATGCTATTGAATCTGAAATCAGAGCCAGAATTCAAATTCCCTACAGTGGACAACACAATTTTAAGAAAAAGATCATGATTATAGCTCAAGAGTTCAAAACTTGACAAGGATATTCATCAGTCTTCAATTTACTTTCATTGGCACATAAAAACCAAATTTCAACAAAAGAAATTCACAAGTAAATCCCATTAACTGCTAAGTCCAAATAAACAAAACATAAAACAGAAATAGTGCCTACAAAAACATAAGCAGAAAGAGGATAAGTGAAGTCCAAGACACAGGTACAAGTGGAATGGCCATTCACGTGCTTCTGTAGCAAGCGGGTGTTAGAAATCTAAGTACCTAACTCAAAACCATTTGGCAACAACTGGAATGGCCCAAGGATCTTATTAGTTAATCTATGAGTCTTTGGGAACATATGTGAGACATTATGTCTAATACCTCCTCTCAAACATGACGCAATTTGAACTTGAGAATTTAACTAGGGCTGAAGATTCAACTCAAACTCAATGCCAGAAATTGAACTGAGCATCAAGCCCAATGAAGCTGAATTGAAACTGGACATCAAACCTAATAAGAAACTGAACTTAACAATGATTTGGTTTAAAATCATATGATCCAGGCCCAATGCATTGATTGATACAAGTCATTTTTGGAAAATTCAAACCCAAATCCAAAGCTCTGATACCATGACAAAAAGCCTGATGATTCAAGTCAAAACCAATTGGCAATGAGTGGAGTGGCTCAAGGATCTTAGTAGTTAGTCTATAAGTCTTTGGAAACTAATGTGGGACATTATTTCTATCGGCAGGCATTACAGATAGCCACATGATAGTAATATTTATCATGTTGAAAGCAAATTAGAAGATGAATTCAAAGTTGTAGATGCCTTTTTCAAGTTTCAGAGAACAAAGTAATATCAGATATACAAGGAATGAGGAAACAAAAACACTTAACAGATTTCTTGAGATCATCCACATTCACTTTGTCACGCCCCTCCAATGCAGCTAAGCATTTAGCAACACGAGCAGCATATAGTTCAGCCCTGTGGCCCTGTAATGACATAATAGGTGCTACTTGGTGGGACAAATCACATGATACCATCAACTTACATTATAACATTTTATATTTTGGGAATATCCTTTCACTCTTCATTCACAGCTTCTCTTACATAAAAAGTAATAAGGAGAAATGGAGAAAAAAGAAAACTCATTGTAAGTAAGGCCTATATCAAACTAAAAATTTGCAGGATAACATATCTCCCAGTTCTTTATCATGTTATGCTCCGCATCACATCAAACTCAAGATAGATAAAATTATTTTAATAGAAATTGTTTAAACATTTAAGAGGTAGACATTAATGTTTCCCTCTGCTTCCATTCCAAAAAAGAAAAAAAGAAAAAAAGCAAAAAAAAGAAAAAAGAAAGAAAAATAAATAAATAAAACAGAAGAAGGAGAAGAATAAGGAAGTGGCACAGACCCACTCTAAACAAATAAGTGAGAGTTTAACATATATTAAGGGGAAAAGAGCTTTCATTATGTTTCATCTTAAGACTCACCCCAAAGAAAATCAGAGCAAACCCCATCTGGGTGGTTGGGAGGGAGGGGAGGGGAGGTGATGCAGCACAAGTTTGGGTTCAAGTTGAACGTACCTTATTAACTTGGTTAGGCTTTATGAAAGCAGAAAACTATGGGTTTTCCCTTAAAAAAATTGAAAACTGAAATCAATAATTACATTGTAAGAAACCAGATTATTCTCTTGGAATCACTCCTAGAATCCTTCCGCATCACACCTAGGGACCTTTAGGCATCACACCGAAAACAAAATTGTATCACACAACCTTTGAAGAAGACAAATAGTCCTCTAAAATTTTATTAACTCGAAACTCTCCCTTTCTCTTCTTGAAGAGATACATTATTTATAGACTACAAAACTAAAAACAATTTAGATTAGGATTTCTAATTTACAGTAAGATTGAGCCTAAATACAATTCTCAATAGGATTTAGCTTCTTAATTAGACTTTAAGAAATCTTTTACCTAATTAGACTCAACATTCCAAAACTAAAACTTAACAAAACAAAGACACAATAGGATTTATCAAAAACATCTAAATAATTCTAAATTCAATTAAAGTAACTCTTATAAATTAACCAAGATCCTGAATTGGATCCTTATCTTCCAAAGCATGCCAAATTAAGGTTTGGGCTTTGGAATTTTCTTTACCCCGAGTAAACTTTTGTAACTTTTTGGCCAAAGAAAGATGGAACTTGGAGAATGTGCATGGATAGTCATGCGATCAATAAGATCAAAGTCAAGTATAGGTTTCCAATTCCTAAACTTGATGATATGCTTGATATGCTGGTTGGGGCAAAATATTCACCAAGCTTGACTTACGAAAAGGGTATTACCAGATACAAATAATGCCTGGAAATGAATGGAAAACAGCTTTTAAGACTAAGAATGGTCTTTATGAATGGTTGGTTGTGCCATTTGGCCTTATGAATGCTCCAAGCACTTCCATAAGACTTATGACTCAAGTATTTCAGCCTTTTATTGGTCAATTCTTAGCTGTTTATTTTGATGACATTTTCATTTATAGCAGGACCAAAGAAGAGCACATTTATCATCTTTCACAAGTAATGAGGATTCTACGTTGGGAAAAGCTATAAGTCAATCTACAGAAGTGTAGTTTTATGTCTTCGAGTGTAGTATTCTTGGGTTTTATTGTTTCCAACAAGAGGATAGAACCTGATCCAGACAAGAAAAAGCTAATTGTAGAGTGGCCAACTCCTACTACAGTAAAGGGAGTATGAAGTTTTCATGGATTGGCAACATTTTATAGAAGACTTATCAAGGGAATTAGCACTATCATGGCACCGATAACAAGCTGCATGAAGAAAGAAGGATTTCAATGGACTAAAACTACAACCGAGGCTTTTGAAGAGATAAAGAAGAGAATGACAAAAGCTCCAGTGCTTAGGTTACTTAATTTTTCCAAGGTTTTTGAAGTGGCTTGTGATGCTTTGAATGTTGGAATTGCTGGTGTTCTTAGCCAAGAAGGACATCCTATGGCCTATTTTAATGAAAAGTTTAATGAGACTAAACAAAGGTATTTGACCTATGACAAGAAATTCTATGCAGTAATTCAAGCTCTCCATCATTGGCATCATCAATATCTTGTGTGCCAAGAATTTGTGTTGTATTCAAATCGTGAAGCTCTCAAGTAAATCAATTCCCAAAAGAGACTGAGTCATCGGCATGGCAAATGGGTTTCTGTTTTACAACAATATACTTCTGTGAACAAACACCAAGCTGGAACTGAAAATAAGGTGGCTAATGCACTAAGTCGAGTACATCGAATTCTTACCTCTGTGGCTATTCAAGTGGTTGTGTTTGATTCCTTAAAACAAGATTATCTTAACTGCAGACATTTCAAGACCATATAAAGACATCAAGGCTGGAGAACAAACAGCTTATCCTAAATTTCCTATACATGATGGTTACCTTTTTAAGGGAACACGAATTTGTTTACCAAATACCTCCCTAAGGGAACAAGTAGTCACGTAGAGGGGGAGCTGCTGGGCATTTTGGACGGGACATAACCATTGCTATGGTGTAAGATCAGTTTTATTGGCCAAGTGTGAAGAGAGACATTGAAAGAAATGTTTCTAGATGCCGAATTTATCAACTAGCAAGGGTCAGAAGCATACTATGGGTCTATTACCCGTACCGCATCAACCATGGCAGGATTTGAGCATGGATTTTGTTCTTGGGTTGCCCAGAACATTGTGAGGCCATGATTTTATTTTTATGGTGGTGGATAGATTTTCAAAAATGACTCACTTTCTTCCATGTTCCAAGCATCGGATGCTACACATTTTGCTAGGATTTTCTTCAAAGAAGTGGTTCGGTTTCATGGTCTACCAAAGACTATTGTTTCGGATAGAGATATGAAGTTTATGAGCTACTTTTGGCAGACATTATGGAAGATGTTGCATACTAAGCTTGAATTTTATTCTTCTTTCCATCCCCAAATGGATGGCCAAACTGAAATTGTTAACCACAGCCTTGGAGATCTTCTTTGATGTTTAGTTGGTGATCATGCTACTGGCTGGGATCAAGTCTTACCTATGGCAGAATTTGCTTATAATAGCTCTATCGTAGATCTACTGGCTATAGTCCTTTTTAAGTAGTAGTTGGAGTTAATCCCTATAAGCCTGTTGATTTGGTTAGTTTGCCTTCTAGACATATATGAGGAAGTTTGTTGTAGGATTGCTATAAGCAATGAAAAATACAAGTCACATGCAGGATTGAGGAAGAAATTTGTAGAGTTCCAAGAAGAAGATGAAGTTATGGTACGATTCGTCCGGAGCGGTACCCAAAGGGTTTTTATAAGAAGCTCCATTCTAAAAGTGCAGGACCTTACAAGATTCTCAAGAAAATATGTTCTGATGCCTATGTTCTTGAATTGCCTAATGATTTGGGAATCAGTAATGCCTTCAATGTCGAAGATTTGACTCTTTATCCAGTTCATTATGATGGTTCAACAGGTCAAACGCCTACAATTTCTCTCCCACCTATTACACGTTTATGTGACAAGGTTTATGATGTTCTTGACCATGAGATTGTGTCAACTCGAGGGGGCGGGTGGTTACCAACAATATCTCATTCATTGACAAGGACATCCACAGTCTAACAGTACTTGGATCACTGATTCTGAATTTCAACAGTTAGACCCTGATTTTTACGACAAGTACCATGATTGTAACTCACGAAGTCGTGTTCTTTGAAGTCAGGAGAAATGATGGAGATAAATGGAAAAAAGTTACTAAAATTTACAAGAGGCAGGGTAAAGAAAATTCCTAAGCCCAAACCTTAATTTGGCATGCTTTGGAAGATAAGGATCCAATTCGGGATCTTGGTTAATTTATAAGAGTTACCTTAATTGAGTTTAGAATTATTTAGATATTTTCAGTAAATACCATTGAGTCTTTGTTTTGTTAAGTTTTAGTTTTGAAAAGTTAAGTCTAGTCAGGTAAAGGATTTCTTAAAGTCTAATTAAGAAGCTAAATCCTATTGAGAATTGGATTTAGGTTTAATCTTACTATAAACTAGAAATCCTAATCTAAATTGTTTTTAGTTTTGTAGTCTATAAATAATGTATCCCTTCAAGAGGAGAAAGGGAGAGTTTTGAGTTAATAAAATTTCAGCAGAATCTTTGTCTTCTTCATAGGTTGTGTGATACAACTTTGCTTTAGATGTGATGCAGGTCCCTAGGCATGACGCCAAAGGGTTCTAAGAGTGATTCCTAGAGATTAATCTTGTTTCTTACAATTTAATTATTGATTTCAGTATTCAATTTTTTTTAAAAGGAAAACCCATAGTTTTCTGCTTCCATAAAGCATAAACAAGTTAATAAAATCCATTCAACTTGAACCCACACTTGTGCTGTGTCAAGAGGGTGTTGTAATGCTCTACTGTGATGATACAA
The DNA here is from genome assembly GCA_020080225.1 of Gynochthodes officinalis. Lineage (NCBI taxonomy): Eukaryota > Viridiplantae > Streptophyta > Magnoliopsida > Gentianales > Rubiaceae > Gynochthodes > Gynochthodes officinalis. The sequence continues at coordinate 41,020,603 of CM034618.1, read as the reverse complement.
ACAGTAGACAAATAAAAGGCAGAAGAAATAGATGGCAGTTTAACGTAGATAAAGGGGAAAGGTGCTCTCAACATTCCATATTCCTATAAGAACTTTGTCTGTCACACTGTTGTCCTTACCATCATAATGGACTTTAATGTACAACCAGAGCAAGTAGCTATTTCAACATTTTTAAATTGAGCCACAACAATACACAAATTATGGGGAATCTCATAGTGTAAACCTGACAACTGCCACGCAGTGCTTCCATAACCAAGTATCTTAGCTGCTCTTTGCCTATAATAACATCTTTCAAATATTCCCTTGCTAAAATTATCTGCTAGGCATGGAACCATGGAGGTGTGTCATTGAAACAAGAAAACAACAGAACATCAAAAGAGAAATGTTATCCCTCTGTGTCATTAAGCATCACAAGTTGAAAATGCTTACAAGTCTTTCATTAGTGTACCTGAGTTTTTGCAAATTCCATTTCTTCTTCCACCATCTTAAAAACTTCATTACTTTGCTCCTGAAATCGGGTTGCAATTTCTACAGCAGCAACACGATCTTCAAAGTACATTGGAAGATCTGCACTGCAGAAAAATATAGTCATTAGTGGAAGAACTTGGTTACAACTACAGAACTCCAAAGAAGGCACCCTAGTGAAAAAATAAATCTATATCCAAAAGTAAGTATCTACGATTGGAGCAGGAGTTAGGAAGTTTCTTGAGATGAAAAGAAGACACCTCTATTAGTTATGGTGAAACAAAATTCAGGTGACTTGTGAGAATCAATCATGTATGTGTTTAAAAGTTAGAAAGTAGTGCTGAGTATTACCTTAAATTTATTGCTATGCGGTCCAGAAGATGTTCGCGGACAGCACCTTCCTCTGGATTATAAGTTGCTATTAGAAGTGGTCTGCAAGGATGTCGAAAACTGATACCCTCTCTTTCCACAATATTGACTCCCTCTGTCAATACATTAAGAAGCAAGTTACAGATGCCCTCATCCAACAGATTTATCTCATCAACATATAGGACTCCTCTATGTGCTTCTGCAAGAAGACCAGGCTGGATAACAGTTGTTCCAGATTTCACAGACTCTTCAACATCAACAGATCCAATTAATCTATCTTCCGTAACTCCAAGAGGAACCTGTGGCCCATATGCAACAAATTTCAGGTGAAACGAAAAGACACAACATTTTAATAAAGCTTCTGGGGTTGAAAACTACCTGAACAAAAGGAGATTTTATTATCTGGGTCTTGATATTACCAGCAGAGTCAAATTCAACTTTCTCAGCAAATCCATATTCCCATCTTGACAGATAAAAAATGTTACCTTTTAATACTTTGAGATTAATAATATATATAGCATAATTTACAATAGGATTATTACAGAACAAGTAAAACAATAACCCTTCTCAGAATAGTAAGATTAAGCATAGGTGATGTCAATTGTGTGAGTTGCATTCCAGTATGGCTCAACTAACAAAAATTCACTAAGCAATATCTCTTTCGTCAACAAAAGTGAAAGAAAGCAAGATTACACCAGATTGCATTGCCAAACAGGACACATTAAACATACTGTATAGCCAGCTTCCCACAGAAAGCAAGACTTTATTCTAAGCTCAAGAAAGAAATGATAATATTTAACACTCAATATGCCTGATAAACAACCTTAACATTTCCTTGGACAATATAACAAATCTTTTTACAAAAAGATTGCTAATGTCTACAAAGGTACAAGGTGGACCCTGCAACCTCATAAAAATATGTTCCAGAAGATGCCAAAGCTAAAATACATTCATCAGATTTATCTCTCAGAGAGGGACATATTTCAAATATTAACCAATAACATATCTTCAATTTCCCAGAGACATCACTGGACATGCAGGGAAAACAATAACAAGCTGTTAACATAATGTACAAATTTATAAACACAAAACAGGAGCCTAAGGGATGGTAAGATGAACCTCATAAATTTAGCTAAGCCAGACTTAAAATAAATTTGCATCAACAAAACTGTATATGCACTTAGTGAGCCAGAGCACTTGAAAGATGTTAAACTACAAGTGCAACAAGACTTGAGAATCCTTCAGGAAAAACTATTTCCCCCTTGCATTTTGACTGGGCAGATTTTGGAGTAGAGGCAGAAAAAGTTTACAGCATCTTTCCCAGTATGAGCCTAGCAAAATATACAAGGCAGACAGCTCTAGAATCAACAAGTTAACGCCTGTTTCTCCATTTACTTTACCATATTAACACAAAAGTATGCTTAAACATTAAGGTAACTACCAAAAGCTTTACACATGTCATACACAGAAATGCCTATTCAACTTGAAGTTGGCATGAATGAGATAATAAGCCAAAGCATGAGGACATATTCATCTTCACAGAAATTTACAATGCACGGATACCTGCCTATCTTAATATCAAAACCAAGAACTGAATTGCTAAACTAACTAAAATGTTAACAAACACAAAGTGCTTAAACTGCAAGGAGGAAAAACTGAACAAACCTTGAGGGAATAGGCAACTGAAATTAATTCTAAGGGAATCGTATAACAACTGATCTTCTGAACCAAATAAAAAATAATAATAACCGATTCATTTTGTTCCACCTTAATGGTCCCACATGACAGATATAGAAATACTTGCCAATCAGGAATCTTACTCTTCAGGGCAGGCTGGATCAGCATTTGCCATTGAACCAGCAGCTACCTCAATTGGTGGCAAAATTGCATGCAAGCCACGTGCCATAACTGTTTTAGCAGTTCCTCGCTTACCAGAAATTGCAATCCCTCCTATCCCACGATCAATAGCCCCAAGCAAAAGAGCAGTCTTAATAGCATCCTGTTACAAATTACAATGGAGATTAACATGGACAACAATATTTTGCAAGCAAGCCAGAGTTTTTAAAAATAATAATTTTGTTGAATATGAATGGCTTTTGATACAGCGATGAAACAAATATTTACATACAAGATATATGCAGTGACGGAAAATAAGAGTTGACTCAAGAAGAAGATATTTAATGAGTGAAAAATTTCAGCAGGATTACATCAAACTCTTCATATTCACCTTCAAACCAGAAACTGCTTTCTTGTAGGAAGTATAAAAGAAGCTGACTTGAGATCTTACACCACTCATGACAAAACAATATAAGGCAGTATAAAATGACTTGCTCAGCATTTCTCGCTCAATAATTTTTCTTGTGACATAAATTTTAGCAAATGCCACAATAGATATGGAAAATTATAATTAAAAATAGCTAATTTTAGTTACAATACCTTCATAACTGCCCTAAACAGAAAACACTAACATAATGACCACTTATTTTAAAGATTGAGAAAACATGCTTAGAGAAGCGCAAAGGGAAAAGCTACTAATTAACTTTGTCGCTGAACAAACAAATTCTCCCCATACAGGATTACACCACCAATGGATCAACAAACATACTTTAAGTAAGAACAATATCTTTCAAGGGCCATGCAAAAATGCAGTACTTTTCAGCAGTTAATAGGAGGGGCAGGGAAGGGCAGCTTGGTGCATAAAAGCTCCTGCATGTGGGGTTAAGGGAAGGGTCAGACCATTAAGGCCTAATGTACGTAGCCTTAACTTATATTTCTATAAGAGGGAAAGAAAGAAAAATTTAACAATCTTCTGAGTACCTACACAATGAGGAATAGGTTACAATCATACCTACTGCATTAGTTCTGGTACTGAAAATTCAGAAGCCAATGAAAGGGAGGTCTCTGCATATGCAAGTTCTGATGAATCATTGATAAGAAATTGTTAGCAGGGAGAAAAATGGCTGCTGATTAGTGACTCCAATGACATTGTCTCTAATGATGAGAAATTTGGGGGGAACGGGGTTAAGACATAACTGGACCTTTGGCAACTTGAAAAAAAACCAAAACAATGATCAAAGAGAAGCAGTTAACGGGCTTTGAAGGCCAACCTTGGACTGGTGCAATCAAAATGGTCAGGAAGTGGGGGGAGAAAAAACAAATATTGATATAGCCTTGCACAACATGGCTTGGCCTGAACATTTCTCCAAGCCTAAAGTTTTATATATTCATAACCACGTATCAGACCACAGCATGCCACTACTATACACTACATCAAATATCAAAAAGAGCAAAGAGAGGTTTGCTGTGGACAGGAAATGGCATCTGCATGAAAGGATATAATACAACAACACAACTAAACTTTTATCCCACTATGTGGGGTTAGTTATATGAATCATATCACACCATTGTTTTCTATTAAAAGACATTTTTGTTTAAATTTAGATAACTCAAATCTTTTTTTAACAGTTTCTTTCCAAATCTTTCTAGGTCTTCTCCTTCCCCTTTTAGTTTGAGTTAATAATTCTCTAGTCTCTAAATGCTATATTGGTGCGCCTAAGGGTCTCCTACACACATGTCCAAACCACCTTAAATGTGCTTCTCTTATTTTCTATCTATTTAAGCTACCTATATTCCTTGAAATGAGTTCATTTCTTATTCTATCTAATCTACTATGTACATGCATCTATTTTAATATTTTCATTTCTGCTACCCTCATTTTCTATTCATGTTCATAGTTAGTACCTCAACATTCTAAACCATAAAGTATCACAAGTCTTATGGGAGCTAATTAGAACGGTGAAGCACACTAATGTTGATGGTTCAAGCATGATGAAGGTTGCAAAAAAATTACAGCCTGCAGTTTTGCACTGCTAAACTGGAATGAAAAAAGTGCAAGTAAATATGCAGCAAAGAACCACAGAATGCCAGGAACTGACTTAAGGCCATTGAATGATTCTGATATTCCAAAGAAGGCATGCAAAAGAGATGAATGGAAATTAAAAACTCTGCCAAGCTTGCAAGGAAGAGAAGCCATTTGGGAGCTGATATTTCCAAACAGGCAAGCAAGAGAGCTGAATGAAAATTAAAACTCAGCACTAGATCCTGATAAGGATGAGGAGTTATTCAGGAGTCAAAACACTAGATGCCATTGGCTTAAAGAAGGAAGACACTAATACCAGTTTTTTCCATGCATCAGTGTGGTGTAGACGGGAGAGAAATAGGATGAGCTCACTTCAAAGGAGAGATGGGAGTTGGTGAAAGAATGGCCTAGAGTTGGAGCACAACATTACTCAATTCCACACCTACTTTTTCCCTCAGACTCAACACAAGGAGAAAGGTACAGATGTTTGGATTGATGAGACAGAGTGTCAGATAGGCACCACCGAATAACAACCTCTTGAGTTGGGATGGCAAAGAAGTCATCTGTTACCGTGTCCATGCCCACTTACTCAATGTCTGTTTGCTGGTTGTCACATAGTGTCCAAGGACAAAAGCAAATTGGTGGAAAGGTTTTAGGTAACAAGGGGGAAAGGAAGACTAACTGGCTACTGTGGAAAAATATGACAGATTCAAAAGGACTGAGGTGCTGGGGATTTAAAGACATCAATTGCTTCAATGCTGCAACACTTCTCAAACAATTTTGGAGGATCATAAACAAAAAATATAAATAGGCAAAGGTTTAAAAGCCAAATATTTGCACAATGAGAGCTTCTTCAATGCTAAAGATTTTGGAATGCTCCTTGGTTTTGTGAGAGTGTAATGGTAGGGCCTTCACTGGAAGATGGCAGAGTTGAAGATAAAGGATCTGTGAGATTACAGCAGGACGAATGGCTCCCTTCCACAGCCGGTGCAAAAGAAAGATCACAGAAATCTATAAACTGTTAACATCAAACAGTGGACCAACTGGTAAGAGGGTTTTGATCGAACACAATATTGATCTTCAATACCTTTCAAAGAGAAGTAGAAGGAATCCTGAAAATTGTACAGTGTCACCCAAAGAATGGAATTTATCCACTCAGCTTAGGATAGACACAAGCTAAGGCAATAGACATTATAGCAGATATCACAAAGCAAGACAATCCAACCAAGAAATGAAAGTGTAGAGCTCCATTTGAAGCCTAAACATTAAGCATAAGTTCATGCATTTCATGTGGAAATGTTTTCAGCAACTCTCATCAATGAATGCCCTCATCTTCAATCAAGCTTACACTATTCTTCTGAAGAACAGCTCAACAGGTATGGAAAAAAGCTCCTTTACAGTGGGATGGACTTCCTGATATAAGGAGTTCATTTTGGAATTGGTGGGATCAGTTACTTGAAGCAAGGATAGATGAGAGAGACAAAAAACTATTAAGATAACTCCCAATATCCTTTCGCAAATTTGGAGGGAAAGAAATAACATGCAATTTGAAAGATCGGGAATGGATGGATTACCACAATCCAGAAAGCAGTGGCTAGAACATGACTCTATGGGGAAAGGAGAGAGAAGAATAGCACAAATTGAAAAGGCAGCGCAAGGATGGCATCCACACCCTAAAGCATAAATAGGAGTGAAGTGCAAGCTAAAGTCAGAAAAGTAGCATAGGGTCATAGCTGGGATTGGAATGAGAATGCAGAGCATACAGGCTCTCCTTTGTAAACAACACTGGGACAATGAGATGGAAGTGCCCTCAGCAATCTGATTGGCTTCAAGAAGTAGAGGCAGCAATCGAGCTATTGTCAGCAGGCTCCAACGACAAATTCCAAGTTAGAATTGTAACACTCATCATGGTGCTCAGCTCTCTGCCCTTGTTTTGCTCATTTAGACATGTACATAGGAATATCAACAGCTTTAGCAACACTTCCTATTTTCTAGCTTCCAAGTGCATGATTTACAATGAAAGAATTCTTCACAGATATATAACAATTTCATCAATTTTTTCAACCCCTATTTACCCAATGTAATTTAAAATTAGTAACTTTTGTGTAATTGTTTTGTGAATGACTAGCATATACGGTTGGCGTGTTTTGACAAAAAAATAAAAATAATAAGAGCTCTTCAAAATTTCAGAGTTTATAAGAATAACGTGATTATTTAAAGATTATAGCCTAAGAGTAACATAGATTCAAACTCAGAAATTGACACGTAATAGGTGAAGATTCTACATCCAGCAGAAAACTCTTTCCCATATGGATAGTATATTCATTTCAAATCTGAAGCAAAAGGCATAATTTCCCGTCTACTAAAGAGTTTGAGAGAATTTCTTAAAGCTTGCTCTTGGATTGCACTCAACGCTGTGCCCCCTTTACATTTAGTTTTTCCATTTCATGAATATTTCCAATAGAGATTCACAATTTCATTATACTCTATAAATACGGCTTGGTAGTCATATTAGTCCTAAGTGCGAAGCTATCCGGCTTTGTAGTTAACCATTCAACCTTAATACCGGAATTCCAGATATTGGTATGTTAGACTATCAAAAGGATGTACCAAACACAGATTTTCTTCCATCCAAGCACAAATTCATGAAGAATCCCGAACAAATTAAGTTCGTTTTATCGCAATACATTCCTAACAAATTAAGTTCATATTGTCGCAATACGATTTTACGCCTACAATCACAGCATCCTGAAATTAAATAAGAGAAAGCAAGAGACCTGCCCAACTACAGCAGCTAAAGGAAAGTATTGTCTGCCATAAGACACCAAATCCGTCGAAGACTGAGGCTTATTAATTTCTGATGCTACTGAGATGGCGCCATTTCCCGAATCCAGAGTTGAAGTGGCGGCTCTAGTTTTCAGGAAGCATTTTCTTTGCTTTTTTTGAGCCAAAGAAAAATACGGGGAGAGGAGAAATTGATGTTGTACCAAAAAATTTGGAAGCGATAATAAGGAATGTGACTGAAGAGTTGAGAAACATGATGTAAGAATTGGCCTCTGATAATGAGTCACTGAATTGTAGCTGCAACAAAACGCCATTGAAGCATACAAAATCTTGAGCTCCCACAGAGTGACGGTACCAGAGAGATGGGGTTCTACACAGTGTTCTTATCCGCTGGTTTCTCCATGTGAAAGCAACGAATATGACGTGTGCTCAAAATCAAAAGGGTAAATTACATCTCCTACCCTTATGATCCGTATAAATTACCAATCGAATTCTAAGGTGCCGCTTGGTATAAATGGTAGGTTTAGGAATGGAATGGATTTGTGGAATAGAAAGGTTTGGAATAGAATGGAATGATAATAATTATGTTGTTTGGTATTATTTTGTAATGGAATGGAATAGATTTTATATTAAAATTAAAATTTAATATTAATATTAATAAATTTTATATTAAAATTATAATAAAAATATTAGTATTTTACATTATATGATATTTAACAAATTATATTTTGTTCAAAAAATAGTCAAAGTCGTATTTTGTAAAGAAAATATTTTCTATAATTTAGTAAATTTGTTTTAAAAATAAAAAAATAAGCAAAAATAGGGGTTGCCCATACAGCAGCTGTAGCGCTGGCTTTTTTTCTTTCCTTTTTCTTTTTCAACTCAAAACCTTCATTCATGTTTTACAAAAGGAGGCTAATAAGGGTTTTGAAGTATTCCCCAGGGGTTTTCTAAAATCAATCCAAACCAAAACAAACACCCTCTTTCCTTTCAAACATTTCCAAACCTTTCCAAACCTTTCCCATACCCTCAAACCAAACAGCACCTAAATTTTGATAAAACTACCAATACCCCTTAAAGAGACTAAGTATTATGAATTTAGTTGATTAAATAAGTTTAATATTATGAATTTATTAAATTTAAGAGAGTATTAGTAATTTTTCAAATCTCGAATTTAATTGGTAGTTTTTACAAATCACAAAGGTAATAGATATAATTTACACAAACCAAAATTATGAAACATTTTAATATAGGTTTAATTATATCAGCTCCCCTGTGGTTTTGTGTTATCACTAATCGATTCCTATATCTTGAAAAAATTATCAACACCTCTCTAAGGGGTTATTTTTATGAATATTGTTTTTCTAATAAAAAATTAAATAAATATTGATTTTGAGGAGGGATTTCAGGAATACTGAAATCGGTATTCAAAAAACCGACTTTAAAGTCAATTTTTGGAATACCGACTTTGAAATCGGTATTCGAAAAACCGACTTCAAAATCGGTTTTTCGAATACCGATTTCAGTGCATTAATTTTTTTAAATGTATTTTTATTAAAACTAGTTAATTAGTTTTTTAACCATATTTTATTTGAAAAAATTCGGAAATAATGTAATATCCAGAGTTAAATTCTTCGTAGTCAATGTTTTGCGTATTCACTTCAATTTAGTATTATTGTTTAAAAGTTTTTGATTAAAACTACTAATATTTTGATATTAATAAAAAAATTTTGAAAATAATTTAACTTTGAACAATAATTTTGTAATAATTTGTTGTGTATTATTACGAGTTTTTTCCAAAAATTATATAAAAAAATATGAATTAAATAAATACTAATTCTTGAAAAAAATTTATTTTTAAAGAAATCACTCTCTAATATATCGACTTTAAAATCGATAATAGGGATATCAACTTTAAAATTGCTATTCCAAATAACTACTTTGAAGTCGAAAATCCCACTCCAGACAATTTATAAAAAAGAAAACTTAGCCCTAAACCTCCTAAACCCTAAACCTCCTAAACCCTAAAAACTCAACCTTCAACCCTTCACCCTTCACTCTACACCCTAATCCCTAAACCCAAAACCTAACCTCCTAAACCCTAAACCCTCAACCCTCAACCCTTCACCCTTCACCCTAAACCCTAAACCCAAAACCCTAACCCTAAACCCGCCCCCCTCTCCCTTCACTGGTGTTTAAGTTTTTCACCGTGGATCATCAAGCTCGCTTTTCCTTTCACCATACCGCTTCAATCTCGTCTTCACAATCTCTCTTTGGTTCATAACAAATTTTTGGTAGTTCTGGTCCTTTCTTTACATATGCAACAAGAAATAATGATAAAATAAACACAAAAGACAGCATGACCGAGGATTCCGTCAAGTTATCCGTGGAGTTTTTTCCATTGAGAATTCCACATGGTACAATGGAGTTTTTTCCATAAGTGAAGAATGGAGTTTAGAAAAACTGCCGAAGCTTTCGCTCAAGCCGTGCACACAAACCGGATGTAAAAGAGAGAGGAGGGTGTGGAAAGTTTGTGATGGCTGGCTCTTAGAATTCAAAGTGGGGCTCATAGCCTTATAGGCTCCAGTGTTTCGACTTTTTCCTATGCTTGTACGGCTTACTATATGAAATGATGTGAAGAATCTTTGCATGAAAATCAAAACCAGTCAAAATAAGTAAAAGTATATGGATAGCAGTAGAGTTACTTTGCATAATATTGTTTTCTGAATAAAAATTAAATAAATATTGATTTTTGTGGAGCTATTCCAGGAATACGGAAATTTTGTTTTTTTCTTTTTACTTCAAGTCGATATCCATGATATCAACTTCACTATTTTAGGAACGACTCCCAAATTTTTTTTTTTAAAAAAATAATATTCACAAATGTCACTAGTATTAGTACAGATGATTTTAATTTATATTTTTTGGAAATGCATAAGAGAATGTTAAATTAAAAATAATATAATTATTTCTTTTGATTTCGTAAGAAGACATATAAAATTTTCATACATGCTTTTTACAATGTTGTTTAGGGTGTACATATTTGGGATGCAGGGGTTTAGGGTTTTCATACATGCCATGCGCTACCCAACCCCCTTCCCCTTAACACTGTTATATCCCACCTTAAACCATTAAAAATGACATATTTTGGAAATGAACTTCTTATGGCAATTTAGATTAGATTACTTCTCACTATGTTTTCATGTAATTTTTTCTATAATAACATTTGGAATGAGTGAGGAGATTTCACTTAATTAATCAAGTTATAGAAAAAAGTTATAAGTTTCAACTTTACAAAAAAAAAAAAAAATTAATCAAGTCCCACAGGGAGGCTGTCTAATATTCCTACGTGGCTGTCGCCTAGAAGGTGGGGGTTGGGGTTGGGGTTGGGGCTGTGGGTTGTCATCCATCTCCAGTGTGTTTAGATCAAAAGGAATTGATTCATCCATACGTGATTGTAGACAATGACGCCTTCGACGACGCTCATAGACCAAATTGTACTGAGGCATTTGAGATGACGTATTAGTGTGGCCTTGCAATAATAGGTCCATCTCAGGTGTCTCTTCATATGGCTCACTAGACTGATGAAGAAACATACTAGCGCCCAATATCCGATCATCATCATCAACATTGTGATGGCGGGAAGTAGACGGACGTTCGGACGTAGATGGACGACAAGAAGTAGATGGACGTCCAGAAATAGATGACCGGTCGGATGTAGACGGACGAGCAGACGTAGATGGACGTCCATGCGATTGTTGAAATTCACCTTCAAAACTTGCACGTGGCATCTGCAGGTGTCGACCCTCCCTAACCATCGTCATTGCACAGTTGGACACGTCATATACGTTTCCCAATCGAGCTCTCGTATCTACCTCTAAATTGGTGAAATCGCGGGCCAACTCATTCACTTACTGCCAACATTCACCCTGCATATAAATAAATGCACAGCCGTTACATTTTTTATACTATGCTAAATATGAACACTTTAAAAATTATAAACATATCCAATACTCGACAATCGATGTGGTTGAGCGCATACCCTGGTCAGGACGATGCGCGGGATTACCGATAAGAATCCGAGTAATCTGGCGATACCAAACTATATATTCAGAAAAAAAAAAAGAAGGAATAGGGTTAGTTGAAGGCAAGTCAGTCACAATTCTATCCCTTCGGCTGTTCCATGAAGAAATGTAAGGTCCATGCCGTGATATCTAGTTCACTCCCTTCCTGCTCCAACGATCCACTCGATGCAACCTCAAATTCATGTCAACGGTACGAGGAATCATCTGAATATAGCCAAAATGGCGCATAACTCGCTCTGATAAATGTAGTTCAACTACATCAAAGTTGAGCAGAGGCACGGCTGCACTCCAAATAGCACGGCCAAATAAGCAATATTCAGGCAACTCGTATAGGCCTTCTTCCTTTTGATACGGTTGCCAGATAAACTGTGAAATAAAGAAAGTTAACAATCATTAGCATTTGAATTAAACTTAGTAATAACGAGTGAAAAGTTTAGAAACAGTAATGATTTATATACTTACGTCATCATCGGCCATGTAATCCAAACGATTCCGATACATACGCAACACATGGCATCCGACATCTCCAAAACTCAAACCCGTGCTCCATCTGCAATTATTATAATACGACAATATTGAGGATTAGACACAATTTGAAATAAACCAAATGTGCCATTGAAAAGAAAAGTGAGAAACACATACACGCATGCTCTTGGTCCGAATGGCATGTCAGGGTAGCCAAAGAAATAAGCGTCTTTGACATTACGGTGTTGCGGCCTAATTCTCGATAGTCTTTCCTGTGCACACACTGTAATAAGCTCGGGGATCCACATATGTCGCATCAGATCTCCCATTGCCGTCCGACATAATGCCCTATATAACGATGCTAGCATAGTGCTACCCCAATCGCACTCGATACCATTGCTAGATCTCTCAAGACAAGTAGGTACATCAATTTGACCTTTGTACTGACTTATCCCCATAATAGACCCTATTATTTGTATGATCCAAGATCCGCATGTCAGAACATCTGATCATGAGGGGTTTCATCCAATAGAGGACGCGCCCGGATATGCATGGAGATACTCCTCAATTTCAATCGATCTCCATCGAAATGGTTGAGGGCCGGCATGTAACCCAACAGCTCATAATAGATAGTTTGCTATTCCTCAACCGTATGACTTGGATCTTCACCAACCAACGGCTCTCCATCAACCCGTAAACCCCAAAGTGCAGCCATATCTTGTAATGTCACTGTGGCTTCACCGAATGGAAGGTAGAATGTGTGTGTCTCTTGACGCCATCTCTCCACCAGTGCCATGATCAAAGAATGATCTACTTGTATATATCCTGCCATGTATACACCATAAAGGCCCACTTCGTAAAATACATCTACAACCCAAATATCGAGTAGGCCAACTTTCCACAAGTTCACATCTGCCCTATACACTTTCAACGGCTCCATTTCTGGATTGTCCCAAACGAGTTCCGATTGATGACTGGATTGAAGCGTTAGAACATCCCGCCGTTGTGGACCAAGACTTACATTTGCGAATCTGGATGAAGTGCCCTCTAACTCCATCCCCTGAACAAATGATTGACAAATTTACTATATTATGTTAAAATCCAATGACGATTGCATGGAGATAATGCAAAAGTATCGCTGTGGGTCCCTTTTGCATATTTTAAAAAACACTAAATTACCACACAACATGTTGCGGCGAGATATCAAACACCCAAAGAACAAAATAATACCAGTGAAGATTGCATAATTAACAAGCTCAACAAGCTCATGGGTCTGTTTTGCCTATTTAACAACAGACACAACATAAAACACAGAAAGTTTAGCCACACGATATCAAACACCAAATCAAGTAAATAATATTAATAGAGATACAAATATCACAAATATTCTTTATTACACAATAGCAGACACGAGTTCATAGCTGCCCTTTCTCTAAGTCTTTCCATGGTATGACAGTCTTTCCTATTATGTCCAACAACTCCACATGCCTTGCACCTCTGTCGTTGTGGTCGATCCATTTCATTCCTTATACGAGTGGATCTTTGATGGCCCGAATGGTCATTGAGCCTCGCAGTATTGGCGACCAGATAAAAAGGTACTAACGACCAATAGTCCTCGTGGGGCATAGAGAAAAAATGGTTTGAATAGGTTTGAATCATTTTTTTCACCTTATATACACCATCTACAAGTGACAAAGCGACCTGTCCTATTTGAGAGCAAACCTTTTGTGCATGGGAGCATGGAATCTTGTAAATTTCAAACTTCCCACAAGTGCATGATCGGTTGTTAAGGTATACTGTATGCACGTTCCCTCCTTTGTCACCATGAACCTCTGTCGTGACTTGGAACAGGCCTTCTTCTCGCACAAAGGCCATGACCTGGTGAAATTTGGACTTATGCTCATTGCGAAGGAACTTTTCCAGCACGTTTGAAGGCCATGATTTTGATCAGCAACATGTTTATGGCCTTCGGTGCGGTACGAATCAAAATATTTAACCAACCTATAAAAAGTCACAAGCACACAAGCTGTTATTGGCAATTTCCTAGCACCTTTTAACACTCCGTTGAATGATTCGGAACTATTCGTCGTCATTATGCCATATCGGAAACCACCATCATAGCACAGTGCCCATTTCTCGAGAGGAATATCCATCAACTATTTATAGGCTTCTTCATCCAATGCTCGCAAGGATTTCATAATTTGAGCAAATTTGCACTGTTGATGTGCAATAGCAGCGCGGTGCTTTAATTCTGTCAAAGCATTATTTTTGAATCGCGGATTAAAGTTAGTTTTGACATGCTGCAGGCAAAACCTGTGGTGTACCAGGGGTGTTGTAATTCAGGGTTGTTCTGAACGGCTCGCAAAATTCCTCTCGTCTGATTAGAAATCAAACAAATTCCTTGGCGACCACGAATCACATGACGAGATAAGTGATACAGGAACTAGGACCAATTTGCTAAACTTTCCTCGTTAACAATTGCAAAAGGCAAAGGAAGGATATGCCTAGCTGCATCAGCACCAACTGCAATAAGGATCTTTTCCTTGTATTTCCCGTATTGAAAAGTTCCATCGATACTAATTATGGGCCAACAGTGTTGAAAACCATCAATACAAGGCCTAAATACCAGAATACAGAACCAAATATGTTGTAATCTCCAATACTATCTTCTGTGTGACGCCATTCAACAACAGTGCCAGGATTACAAGACTGAAGGGCAAGTAAGAACTTCGGTAATATGGTGTATGACGTCTCCCAATTGCCATATACCATTTCAATGGCTTTCCTTCTCCCCAAACATGCCTTCTTGTATGATATGTTCACTCCAAATGAGCGCACATTTTAAATTATGTCAAGAACCTTGTATGAAGCATTTTCCTTAATATTGTTCCGAACCATCCGGCCAACCATCCCATAATCTAAATTCGGGTGATCCTCTAGCTGTATCTCGGGGAAGCATGTGTGTTTCAGATGCATCTTTGTGATCTCCCAATATCCGTGTTTCTTTCTCAACGTTGCTCAAACCTTCCATAAACAATTCTTGTCCGCATAATAAAGACAGCGGACAAACCAGCTAGTAGGAGTACTTTCATACATTTTGAAGTACCTGTGCGCATGAATGGACCAACATTTAACTGCATGTTACACCCCTTCTTTGGTATGGAAAACGATTCCAACCTCTAGTTCTGAAGTTCGATCATTAACCCAAACGGGTCGTCTATAGTCATCGAACTTATCGATCATAGAAAGCTTTGGATCACTAATGTCCGTGTAGAAGGGAACATCATTGACAACGGTATCCAAGTGGGAAATATCAATCGGTGGATTCAAAGTCTCTCCTTCCTGTTGGCCACCACCCTCGCCCTTCTCCTCTTCACTATCTTCCACGGATTCTAAACCACTGTCTATCCATCCATGTATAGGATCATAGAGAATGCTTACATCTTGACTTGTGCTTCCTAGTGTAAACGTATAGACTGCTTGGGCAATTGGCTCGGGCTTAGGAAGCTATCCGAGAAAAGCAGCACGACTTGGCCCTTCATTATAATTACCACCACTTGCACTCTCATTAAATTGACAACAACTTGAGCCTTTATTGTAATTGCCCCTAATTGGTCCCACATTAAAGATAGCATGACTTGGCCCTTCATTAAAATTGGCTCTACTTGGTCCCTCGCCAAATGGCCCACGACTAGGATCCTCGAGGACAAAATAAGGTTGTGGAAAAGGCACATCATTCGATATGAAAGCACCATACGTAATCCATTGATCCTTACGAAGCCCTTCTCCCTCTCTACTTTATAGAAGTTGTGTAAATAACCCAACATTTGTTTGGGGAACCATTGACATATTGTCCTTAGAACGAAAAGCATCTGGGCCGAATTAGTAACTTATGTACAATTCAACCGCATTAAGACTCGGACATGTTGTTGGAATGCACAATCCTTTAATTATCATAAACACCCCTATTTACAACTTATCATCCCAATCATAGCAAACTAAACTGAATAAAATCCAAAACAATCCAAAACAATGAATCACGATCCAAAATAATCCAAATCAATCCAAATCAATCCAAATCACAACCTCACAAGAGTAACCAAATAACATTGTCACATCCATTCATAACCAAATATTTTCCTAACAACATAAAGCATTATATTCATCAAATCCAACCACAATCCTTTAATCATTACCATGAACACCCCTTTTCACAACTTATCCTTCCAATAATAGCAAACTCATTGGCTAAAATCCAAAACAATCCAAAACAATCCAAAATAGTCCAAAACAATCATGAACGATCCAAATCACAACCTAACAAGAGTAACCAACTAACATTTTCACATCTATTCATAACCAAACATTTTCCCAACAACATAAAGCATTATATTCATCAAATCCGACCACTATTCTTTAACTTACATCATCAACTCCACTATTCAACACTTACTATTCCAAAAATCGGCAATTCAGTGAATGAAAGTAATAATCAATCCCAATCATTCCAAATAAAAAAATGACCATACTTTATTCACAACGAAATTTCCAACATCAATTCAAATAATTCTATCAATAATTAACAACTTTTGAAACAAATTCAACGTCAAATCACAATCATATTATATAAATTGTTTACCTTCGTCGGTTTTTTCGATCCTCGAAAATGTTCTTCGCTCAACTTATTTTCCTTTTCGCTACAAATAAAATTTTTATCAATATAGGATAACTAATTAACAAATTTAAAGTCATAAAATTTAACATACAAATTAAACATAAAATTTAACATATAAAATATAATTTAACTTACAAATTTAACATAACATTTAAAATAAAAAAAATTTAACATGTAAAATAACATACAAATTTAACATAAAATTTAACATATAAAATAATATTTAACATACAAATTTAACATATAAAATAAAATTCTACATATAACATATAAAATAACATACAAATGTAACACAAAATTTAACATATAAAACAACATACAAATTTAACATCAAAATTAACACAAATTTAACCTAAAAATTGCAAAAAAGAAAAAATGGTAATTCACCTTTTAAAAAAGAAATGAAACAAGAAAGAGGTTTGAATTGTTGTTGAGTATTTTCTTTTTTTCCAGATGGGGTGGCGGAAGGGGGGGAGGGGGTAGTTGGGCAAAGAACGTTGGTGAGGGGAGAGTGCAGGAGTGCTTGATTTGGGGTGGGGATGGAGGAGGTGGTGGAAATAGGGTTGGATTTATGAAATGAAGAAGAAATTTGAAGAAGAAAATGGTAGAAATAAAGAAAAGAGGCAGCGGAAATGGAGACGGGCGGAAATGAAGAAAAGAGGAAGAAAAAAAGGAAGAAAAAAAGACGGAAGAAAAGAAGACCGGCGCGTTTTTTATGTTTAAAGGGAAGTCGTGTTTTGAAAACACGACTTTGAAATCGGTTTTTCAGAAATCGATTTCAAGTCGTGTTTTCAAAACACAACTTCCTTAGAAATGGAAGAAAAATAAAAAAACAATATTTATTTATTATTATTTTGAATCATATTCATGGAAAAAACTCCCTCTCTAAGGCTATGTTTGGATTGATGCTTATCTACAAAAAGTAATTTTTTTCTCACAAAACAAATAAAATATCTACATATTTTTTCATTTTAAAATTTAAAATTTTGTTGCCAAATTCTCCAAACATAATTTTAAAAAAAATTTCCTCCCATACAAATTTTAGTTTCCTTCTAAAATATTTTTTTTTACAAAAAATTCCCGTCAAAATTTTTACATATTCTAATACAAAGGCTATGTTTGGTTTGTGTTTTTATATATAAAAAGTTAACGTCTTTCAACCACAAAAATAAAACTTCCAAACAATTTTTTATTTCAAAATTTAAATTCCCTCCAAAATTCTTCTCACATTATTCCAAAAAAAAATTTCCTACAATTTATTATTTTTTTTAACAGCAACGATAGATTTGTATTGATTGCTAATTGCAAAATATGTACAAAACTTAGCCAAGAGAGGCTAAATGATCTTCATGAATTTATAGTGTATAACTGAACCATAAAAGAAAGTGCACAACTTAACAAGACAAAATAAAGAAGATTGCGCAAACAATTGATATGATTAGCACACATTAACCAATACATGAATAGCAATCTATACGCCTATACAAATTAATTGATTGGCCATTACTAGAGAATAACAAAAAGTCATGCAAACTAAACACCACTAAACGGAAACCCGGTTCACATTAGTTTTTCATATTACTTTTTCTTACAAAAAATTTCCACCAAAACTTTCACACATTCTAATATAAAATTTTCGAATATAATACGATCCAAACATAAGCAAAATTTCTCAAATAAATCTCAATCCAAACATAACCCTAATGTCTTTCAAAACCAACAAAAAAATGTGAAAGGACGAAAAAAAAGTAAAATTTATTACATTTACTTGTCTAAAGTTTGAATTAATTACAAAATAAACCCTTATAATATTTTTTAAAAAATATTACACTAAAACTCTTTTTGTTTTCCCTTTTAGTTTCCTTTTCAAAAAGACAATGACATTCAATTTTGAACAAATATTCAGAATATATATATATATTTTTAAGGAAGATTTCATTCATTTAATTTAGGCTTTTTGGTTATTAAATAGGTGAATTATTATTAATTCATTCTTTGAATTAGCAGAACACATTAAATTTATATACTTAACATCTTAATAAATAGAAAAAAATTTGTTAATAGATAAAGACTTTTAAGGCATAGGTATAAGATAGAGCTAAAAAGGGATATTTAATGTATAACTTGTGCTAATTTCAAATGTTATCCATTATAAATATGTATATAGAATGAGAAAAAAGTTAAAAATAAAAGATAAAAATAATAAAATAATAAAATGATAATTTATAACTTATAAGGGGTATTTGGTAATTTAAATATATTTTGAGGGTAAACGTAATTTAAAACTTGTGATAAATAGCATGTTAGGATATTCATAAGATTTTTATGATGATGTCAACAAATGTTATAACGTCATTAAGTGACAGAGAGTTATTTGTTAAATATTTAAACTATTGAGAGGGAGATTATAATATTCACAAAAGATAGAGATTGATTGATAATAAGACAAAATGATAGGGAAGGAGGATATAATTAACCCCTTAATAAGACAAATATTTAATAAAAGATTCTTAAAAAAATTTCTAATAAAAGTTTTATTAGAAATTTGGACAACTATTTTATAAAAATATTTTTAGAGATAAAAAATAGTTAAAAACATGTTTGGGTTGCTATTTTATAAAAATATTTTAGAAAACAAATTAGTTAAAAATTTGTTTGAATTACCATTCTTATAAAAACTTTTGAACTGCAATTTTATTTTCCTTTTCATTTCTTTCGTTCCTTTTTTTTATTATTATTTTGCAATTGTCTTATTCTTAGTATAGATTTTTTTTAATGATATTTTTATGAGGTTGGTTTTTCTAGCTTCTTATAACCCGTTCTTTTATCTTCTAATTCTTTCCATCTCTTTTACTATTTTTTATATGTGTAAAATGATCATTATATTGAGTAAACTTCTAAATTCGTCTCTATATAAGTTTGTCTACTTTTATATAACATTCTAGATATGGAGATGCATTTGTTAAGTATATAATAAAAATCACAATAATGTCATTGTTCATGCATGAATTGTATTTTTGTTAATCCATTATGTATTGTTCGCGTGGTTTTTTTTTTTTTTTGGTTACTTCGTTTCTAGAAGTAATGCCATTTTTTCTTTTTTATATTTGTGTTTGTATGTTATTAAGTAGGACTCCAATGTTTACTGTCACAAAAATTCTACCACTCACTATTTCTTTCTTTGACCTCTCATACCACCTTTCTCTTGTCTATTATTGATCTAGCATATTCATGATCCATTCATGATCACCAAAGGTGCCATCATTCAAGGGATGCCATCACGGAGATCTTTTTTTTTTTTTTTTGAGGTTTGGTTTCCGTAACAATTTCTCTATCACATTTTCTTTTTTGTGTAGGGTGCTTATTCTTTTGAGTAATGATTGAGATAGTGGCAAATTATAGTGACTTTGTATAGTGACTGACATGGCAACTATGAAAAGACAAAATTACATAGTATTTTAAAGTCACTATGATGGCGGCTCTTTGTTGATTCAAGCCCAAAATCATTTAAAGAGCCGAGTTCAATTCATAGTATTTTTGCATTTGATTACCTTTTGGTGATTCTTATCTCAAAATTTTGAAATTTGGTTTGTATAATGATTTTTTTTAGGGTTCCAATATCCAATTGTGCTTTTTAGATTTTATTGCCATTTTTTTTATAAAAAAAAATTGGGTATAAGGATGAAGATGGAGAAGTGTTCATAAATTACTATGACACTAACCCCCAATCTTGAGCCATGGTAGGAGAATTAGCTTCATCTCCTTGTTATGAAAACAAAGGTTAGAAGAAATGGTATTTTTTGTATAAATGGTGTTATTGACTGTGGCCTTTCATGTGTTAGTATGCCTTCTTTCTTTTCCTTAATTTTTTTGTTGTCTCTATGTGATGATTTGGTTCTAAATTTTTTTTTAGCAACTCACATCTACCTTTTCTTCCCTTGTTAGAGCATTTATTCAGTCACTTGAACAGCTAGAAGTCACTGACCTTGCACTACACAAATATAAGATTACCACTAATATGCAAAAAAAAAAAAAAAGAAAGTATAGCAAATTATTTACAAAATAAAAATGAATAATTACCCAAGCATATCGACACTATGTGTACCGCCAATAATCATCACAAAGATAGGTTAAATTACGGGCCACGTTACATCAGAGGATTGAAATTCATACAAAGGAATCACATTCTCCCCTAAAGCTTATTTTCGTTAGTGTTTCCCAATTTAAATACTCAAAACAACTTGGTTAAAATAACAAAATTTCCATATAAATAATGGTTTACTCCAAGAGTTCAAGACCTTACTTTTTCCACCACTAAGTTCAGGAAATGGTCATTTATTTTATTGGTTGCATGATTTACTTCATTTTATTAGTCTACCTCTAAGCCAAAAAAGAACTATCTCTTCACTTCCATGAAAATTGTTATCTATTTCCTTACTCATTTAACATAAAAGCGGCAAAATCATACAGGTTTTTTTCTTTTTGATTTTAATATTAACTAATACTAAATGTACTACTAACACAAACAACAAATTCACTTGGATGTCACTTTGAATGCAATAAAAGAGCAAAATCATCAAAATAATATTAGAGTTTGAGAACTAGATTCCCCTATTTCGTTGAGCATCCATGCATCAATGAGTCTAACTTATCCTCATCCTTGCTTGAATGCCCATGATCTTTTTTAATCCCCTCCAAAGTATTCATCCTCATCAAAAGAAGAAGAGAAAAATAAAAATAAAATAGAAAAAATGAAAAAAAAAGGTTTCACTTGGTTCACAATAAAGGAAAATGAACCTAAAAAGAACAAAGAACACAAAGGAGAACAAATATTACGATTCCAAATATCCAATGGCATAAATAAGTCGAAAATTTTATATAAAAAATCTTACGCCAACTAGTTCCCCCCCCCCCCCCCCCACACCAAATTTAAAATATGCATTGTTCTCAATGCGTCACTAAAATTTTAAAAGAAAATTAGTTGACAATACTCCATTGTGCATATTGCCTTTCCTCCAAACTTAAAATATAGCATAATTCACATATTGGAAAGAAAAGCACACAAGGAAAGAAACAAATACTTAGCAAACTACATGTATAAAGTTAAAAATCATCTCACTCATTTAATTATCCAAACCAACAAGACTAACAAAATAAAGTAGACAACCATAAAGGTTATGAAAAAAATATAACACATAGTTATAGATTGAAAGTCCGTAGCTAGGCTTTATTCTTCTCCACTCAATTTATGTACAAGAGCCATTAGGCTAGCCACCTCTGTACTATAAGAAAAAGATCTCAACAATAGTAAGGAGTCTCATAGTAATCTTTGGAATGGCCAGGATTGCACTTGCCCTCATGCACACAAGCAGCATTGTCAATTATGAACTCCACTTTGTATTATTCATCCTCAACATTTTCTTCTTTGATCTCTTCATCGTTTCAATTTGATACTATTACGTGAAAAGTCTAACCAAGCTCTCTCACTTTCTCCCATACAAAATAGAAGCAAGTATATACAAAATAGAAGCATCACCATTATACAAGAGAAAATCATGAGAAGTACTTGGAATCCCTTGGTCTTTCTCCATTTCTCTTTCATTCAATTTCATTGGCCCTTTCTTCTGAAATTGTAGAGTAACTAAGGTTGGAAACAAAGAACTTGAGTCATTCTTCATAGGCCCATTTTCTAAATAATTCTCCTCAAACTCTAGCTTCTCTTTACACTCCTTTTCACCCTCCAAAGGTAAGATAATCGAGAGTTTTTTTCCAAAAAAATTGTTGAAATTTAAAAAAAAATAAAAAATATTGATGTGTGAAAATTTCTTCCAATTCTATTGAAATCGACTTCCTGGATATCGATTTTAAAGTTGACATCCAAGATGTCGATTTTCAAGTCGACATCTACGATGTCGACTTCAGCCTTCTTGTTAAAAAAAAAATTGTTCCCTTACTCCCTCGTTTCTTTTCTTCTGTAGCCGATTCCCCCTCTCCCATTTGCCCTACTTTAATCTTTCTTCTTTCTTCTTCCTTCTTCTTTTCTTTCTCAGCAGCAGCCGCCCCTCCCTCACCCCCAAATTTTCTACAATTTTCCCCCCTCCCCCCTCCCCCATTCCCACCCCCAACCTCCAAAAAAAAAATTGCTTAATTGTTGTTTTTGCAGGAACAGTCCCTTGAATTTTAGTTTTTCCAAGAACAATCCCTTGTTTTTGTTTTTGTTTTAGCATAGCCACCTCTCTTGCTGCCCCCCTCAATTGCCGCTAGGGGTGGTAATTTCTGACACGGCACGAAAACTCGACACGAAATTGTGAGACAAAATGTGACCCGAACCTAACACGAAAATTCGACACGAAAACAATTGCATTGATCCAACTTTTATTGCCCTCTACTTTTTTTTTGCAATCTTATTACTTTTTCAAAACATGACACACGAACCCGAAAGCTGACCTATTGCCACCCCTAATTGCCGCTTAGGAGTTCATAATTTTTTTGTTATTTCTAACAAAGGTAAATTAATCAGTATTTCATGCAATTTTTAATTTTTTTAATATATTGTGATATTTTATAATTGGTAAAATGATAAAATTGTTATTTTGTAGCGAGAAGGGAAATAAATTTACATTTTGGAGAGCGAAAAAACGAAAGACGTTAAGGTAAATTATTTATATATTTAAATTATGAATTGACATTATTTTAATTTGAAAATATTTTGTGACTATTATATTATTGATAGAATGATTTGAAATGCATAATAATTTCATTGTGAATACATTACGTTTACTGGATTGATTTGCAGTGTTTGTATGATTGCTGGAATAAATAAGTTGTGAATAAAGGTGTTGATAATGCTGACGAAAGAATTGTGGTTGGATTTGATGAATATAAGTGGAAACGTTTATTTGAAATCACTTGATGAATATAAGGGCAAATGTTTGATGGAAAATTGCGTAAAAATTGCTTTGAAAAAATTGAAAATGTTTGTAGATCTAACTTAAATAAACATAATTGAAAATGTTAGTAAATGTAAAATAAATGTAAATTTATACTAGTTAGTTTGCCAAAAAATTGAAAACGTTAAATGTAAATAAATTTAAATTGCTAAAAATTTGCCTTAAAAAAATTGAAAATGTAAGTAAATGTAACATAAATAAACATCATTTGAAAATGTCATTAAATGTAAAATAAATGTAAATTATACTAGTTAGTTTCCCAAAAATTGAAAACGTTAAATGTCAATAAATGTAAATTGCGTTAAAATTGCCTTAAAAAATTGAAAATATAAGTAAATGTAACTTAAATAAACATCATTTGAAAATGTCAATAAAAGTAAAATAAATGTAAATCACACTAGTTAGTATCCCAAAAATTGAAAACATTAAATGTAAATAAATATAAATTGCGTATAAATTGCCTTAAAAAATTTGAAAATATAAGTCAATGTAACTTACATAAACATCATTTGAAAATGTCATTAAAAATAAAATAAAAGTAAATTTATACTAGTTAGTTTCCCAAAAAATTGAAAAGGTTAAATGTAAATAATTGTAAAGTGCGTAAAAATTGCTTTTACAAAAATGAAAATGTAAGTAAATGTAACTTAAAAAACATCAATCGAAAGTGTCAGTTGTTTAAAAAAATATTTTCTTATTCTTAATTAACTAATTATTGTTATTTACAAAAATGATTCCATAAATATTGAAATCCACGTTACTTTAGTCGCATACAAAACTTGATATTCATGTATATTTTATGTTATTATTGATATCATGTGTAATATAAAAATGGGAAAGGATCGAGTGAGGCTCGTGTTATACTCGGATGGAGAAATAATTAGTGGTACGAATGGCTCCCAATACAATATTAGTCCAAAACAGTTCACTGTTGTTGATCATAATATTAGTTTGCCTGACCTTTTGGGAGTTTTGCATTGGGTGACTGGAATGGATGCAAGTCAAGTTAGGATAAAGTTAATGTGCCGTTATCCTATTTGCATTGCCAGGCATTCGATCACATACATACATGTTCCAGTGGATGATGATGATATGTTACGGGAGATGTTGTGCATTCCAACGACATTTTTTGCTCTTAATGTCATTGAATTGTACATTAGTCAAGAATCCGGAATAGTTTACTTTGATTATGGGGATAATATGTCATTTGTTCCTCAAACAAGTGTTAGGTCATTCACACAACTTGTACATAGTCAAAGAGGAGAGGGGCTTCTAAACGATCCATAATTTTCTTATGGTGCTTTCATATCGAATAATGGTTATTTGCCGCAAGTGAGAGTTGTATCGGGCCTTTCTTTTTTTACGGTGGTCCAAGTGGTGTCAATTTTAATGAGGGACCAAGTGGTGGCAACTTGAATGAAGGGCCAAGTGGTGGTAACTTGCATGAAGGGCCAAGTGGTTCCACCTTAAATGAGGAAGTTCCTACTCCCGAGGCAGGTGGCCAAGCAATAACTAGCTTGCCACTTGAAGGCACAAGTCAAGATGAGGCCAATCGAGCTGATCCTATCAAGGATTGGGTGGAAAATGGTAGTGATACAAATCTTAAACCAAAAGAATAAAATTGGAACCTATATCAGAGTGTTGGTCCTAGTATTATTCTCTAGGTTGAACTAATTTTTCCTTTAGCAAGACACCAACTCCAAGATTTGAAGAAGGATCTTGCTTTTGTCCACTTACCACCCGAAGGATCAGTTCTAGCTCTCTGATGTGAGTTGGACTATTTCCTTGGAACCAAGAAGCACACTCAAATTGTTGAGGGAAAAAGACTCAACAAGATAGCTTAAACATGAACCTAAGAGGCTATCCTCAAAGACTCAAAGCAAGTTCTAAACTAGAACTCAAAGAAAAGCAATAAAGCTCTTTGGTTTGTAATTAATCAAATATGTATTTTATTTTGGCTGAATGGCCTCTATTTATAGATTATAATGTGCAGCTAAGAGGAAATCTTTCCACTAAAAGGATTAGAATTCCTTGCCTTTTAGAAAGCTAATTACTAAAAATAAAGACTCCTAATCTAAGAAAAGGAAATAAAAGAAAGTTGCCTAAAACTAATCCAAGTGTTGATTGGATTGAGTTCGGCTGCTTGGAAGCTTCCTTATTCAAATTTGAAAGCTTCTTTAATTCATTATAGCTATGGATTTGGAAGCTTCTCTAAACATCACGGATATGGTCTTGAAAGCTTCTAATTTTGTTCATGAAGAAAAAACAATATTGCTTAAAGTTGAATCCAAGTGTGGTTTGGATTAGAGAAGTGAATGGCAGCTGAACTTGTTTTACTTCTTGCCGAATTAGAACCTTCCAAATTCGAACTTGGATTGTAATGAGAAGTGGCTTAAGGATCTTGATTACACGTGTGAAAATCAGCCACACTCGATCCTTCATTGATGAAACTAAGTAGAATGCCACATGATTCACTAAGATCAGAAGTCTTCATTGTTTTCCTTACTGCCTTGACTTGAGCTTCAATTAATTCAATTATAAGAGATGTTAAAGTAGCTTGCATTCTCTTAATTTGTGACTTAATCATAGGCCCTCCAATGCTTTGTAATGGATCAAGGTGTGGTCGTCTCTTTGTAGGCGAATTCTCAACTAAACCTCCAACTTGTGCTTTAATATTTGTCTTTTTCGGATTTGATTGAGTTGTCTTGGTTGAATGGTTGATTGTTCAACCTTGACTCTTATATTTTCATCAAGTGGTGAATCATCCGTGATAGTGAAAACGAGGAAGACGTGGGTGGTAACCAATAGGAAGTAGGGACTTCGAATCCAACGATTGATGCTCCTACGGATAACGTTGTCGATGATATACCCCTTTTACTCTGACATTGATGATGTAAACCTTTCAATGATAGACAAGTTTGATGACTGTAGATGGCTAGTTTGGGTTGATGATCGGTCTTTGGAATTAGAGGTTGGAATGGTATTCCAAACGAAAAAGGGGGTTCAACATGTAGTTAAATGTTGGTCTATTCGTGCATACAGGTACTTCAAAGTGTATGAAGTACTTTTACTAGCTGGTTTGTCCGATGTCTCTATTATGTGGACAAGAACTGCTTATGGAGGGTTCGAGCGAAGTTGAAAAAGCAACATCATTTTTGAGAGATCACAAAAATGCACTTGAAACACACATGTTTTCCGAAGATACAACCAGAGGACCATCCAAATTTAGATCATGGCATGGTAGGTCGGATGGTACGGAACAATATTAAGGAAAATGTTTCGTACAAGGTCCTCGATATACAAGAATATGCGCGCTCACTCGGGGTGAATATGTCATACAAAAAGGCATGGTTAGGCTGAAGGAAAGCCAATGAACTGGTGTATGGCAATTGGGAGTTGTCGTACACCATATTGCCGAGGTTTTTACTTGTGCTTTAGTCTTGCAATCCTGGCATAATTATTGAATGGCGTCACACCAAAGATAGTATTGGAGATTACAATATTAGTAGTTCCTTATTTTGGGCATTTAAACTTTGTATTGATGGTTTTCAACACTGTCGTCCTGTGATTAGTATTGATGGAACTTTTCAATACGGGAAATACAAGGAAAATATCCTAATTGCGGTCGGTGCTGATGCAGTTGGGCATTTTTTTCCATTGGCATTTGCAATTGTTGACGAGAAAAGTTTGGCTAATTGGTCATGGTTTTTGTATAACCTACCTCGGCATGTAATTTGTGGCTGGCAAGACATTTGCTTGGGTTTTTATCGAGTCAGGGGAATATTGTGAGCCATTGAGAACAACCGTTCTTTACAACCACCAATGGTTCACCACAGGAATTGCGTCCGCCATGTCAAAGCTAATTTCAGTGCTCGTTTCAAAAATAATACTTTGACAGAATTGATGCATCGCGCTTCTTGTTCACATCAGCAATGCAAATTTGCTCAAACCATGGAAAGTATCAAAGCATTGGATGAAAACGCACATAAATGGTTGATGGATATTCCTCTCGAGAATTTGGCATTGTGCTTTGATGGTGGGGTCTGATATGGTATAATGAGCACCAATCACTTCGAATCATTCAATTGGGTGTTGGCTAGGAAGTTGCCGATAATAGCTTGTGTGCTTGTGACTTTTTATCATCTAGTTAAGTACTTTGATTCGCACCTCACCGAAGCCCAAAAGCATATTATGATCAAGATCTGTGGCCACCAAATGTGCTTGAGAAGTTTCTTAGGGATGAGCACAAGTCTAAATATCACCAAGTCACGGCATTCGTGCCCGAAGAAAGATTATATCAGGTCACGACAGGGGTACATGGTGACAAGGAAGGCAATATGCATACTGTACATCTTAACAACCGTACATGCACGTGTGGGAAGTTTGAAATACACAAGATCCCTTGCTCGCATGCGCACAAATGAGAAGGGCCACTCTGGCCCTTATAGATGGAGTGTATAATGTACAGAAGATGGTTACAACTTGTTCTTTCCATTTTTACCCCCTGTCCTACGAAGACTATTGGCCACCTGCACCTTTTCATCTTGTGGCCAACTAAGCACGGGTCAATGACTGACTGGGCCAACCAAAATCCACTCATATACGGAATGAAATAGACTGAGCTCAAAGGCAAATATGCAAGGTATGTGGAATAATTGGGCATAATAGGAAATCTTGCCCAAACATTGAGAGACTTAGGGATAGGGCGGCCATGCATCCATGATGTTGTCATTGTGGCTTGTTTTATATAATAGTTGAGTTTGTCGTTGACATGTAATATTTGTATGTCCAATGTTGCAGATGGTTTTATGTCTTGTTTGAACCCATTAGCTAGCATTTAGGTTATATTTGAATGTTGTTTCCAGCATCAATTACGTTTATGCTTAAACTAATTATCTCGTTTGTATTCACTATTACGTAATGCAATCATAATTGACATACGTGATGTGTTAGAATTATTAAGAAAAGTGACTTTAATATGTGTAGGTTATGGTGAGAGAAGGTGATTAATCCAGATACGCACATTTAACTTCGGGACCACGTCAACTGGATGTGTTGACGTTACAATAAATTCATCGCTCAGAACTCGTGTGGGAAGACCCTGATTTGCCCCTATTGAGAGTGCATAAGGCAGATATCGAGTTTTGGAGAGCAGTCCCTCTCAACATTAGGGTGTAGGACATCTTTTATCGAGTAAGATTTTATGATGTATAAATGACAGAATGTATAGTTGTAGACCATTCATTGATTACGGCATTAGTGGAGAGATGGCGCTAAGAAACTCACACATTCTACCTTTCAGTTGGTGAAGCGACCGTGACATTACAAGGTGTTACGGTATTTTGGGGTTTACCGATCGATGGAGATGCAATGGTTGGTTCTGATTCGAGCCATATATTAGAGGACTGGTAGAATATATGTTAGGATATGCTGGGTTACATGTTGACCCTCGAACATTTTGATGGCGATCGCCTTAAACTAAAGAGTATATCTATGCATCTGCATGCACGCCCTCTGCTACCCGAGGCCACAGATAATGATGTTCTCTAGCATGCTAGACATTGAATGAAGCAGATTATAAGGTCAATTATGGGGGACAAGTCAGGCAAAAAAATCAAATTGATGTACCTGTTTCTATTGAGGAATGTAGCGACTGCATCAGGATATAGTTGGGAAAGTGCAATTTTAGCATCACTATATAGGGCATTATGTCGGGCGGCAGTGGGCGACACGGCTGGTATATGTGGCCTACTTTGCATGCTGCAATTATGGGTGTGGGAAAGACTTTCGAGAATCAGGCCGCAAAATCGACATGTGAGAGAGAAACCAATCCTTAATTTCCTTGGCATGCCAATAGGGTCTCGAGCATGCATGTATGTTTTTCAATGCTCTGTAAATAGTTCATTTCTCGTATCCAAGATATGTTTCGTATTTTATATTGCCATCCCTAATTTGTTACAGGTGGAACGCGGGGTTGAATTTCAGTGTTGTGGGTTCACATGTGTTGCGTATGTATCGAGATCGTTTGAACTATATGTAGGAGGATGATGTAAGTAGTACACTTTTAATACTATTTAATTTTTGTTACTTTAAACTTAAGCTAATTATTTGTAACGTGTTTTATTTCATAGTTTATCTAGCAACCGTATTTAGCAGAACATTTGTACTATTTGCCAGATTATTGCTTGCGTGGACAAGATGTTTGGTATGCAAATGTGCCTCTTATAAACTTTGATGTTGTTGAATGGCATTTACTTGAGTGGGTTATGCGGTAGTTCGGCTATCATTAGACCATTCCTGCTACCGTCAATATGAATTTGAGGTTGCATAGACTTGATCGGTAAGGCAGGAAGGGAGTTAATTGGATATCTCGGCATGCACCATACGTTGATGGATGGAATAGGCAAAGGGAGAGAATTGTGCAAGGATTGCCTTCAAGGTAACCCATGAAGTATTTTTCGGAATATATAGTTTGGTATCGACAAATTACTTGGATTCTAATCGAAAATCCAATGTACCATCTTACACAAGTGTCCGCCTGAATTCATCAGTTGTCGAGTATTAGGTATGTATATGTTATTTTAAATTTTCAATTAACATAATAGTCAAAATTTTAATCATTATTGTTTTTTTATTTGCAGGGTGAATGTTGGGAGTAGGTGTATGATATTTGCTTTTAGCAATTTAGAGATAGATCCAAGAACAGTTATTGTAGATGTACGCGACATTTCTTTTTGTGCATTGACGATGGTTGGGGAGGGGAGGGTCGGGTCACCGGATGCAGATGACACATTTAAACTTTGAAGACCAAGGTGAATTTCAACAATCACATGGTCGTCTATCTATATCGGGTCATCCATCTGCATCGGGATGTCCATTTATGTCCAGTCGTCCATCTACATCCCATCGTCATAATGTTGATGATGCTGATAAGATACTTAATACTGGTTTGTTTCCCCATCAATCTGCTGAGCCATATGAGGACACACCTAAGATGGATCATTCATCGCAGTTAAACACTAGCATGTTATCTCAAATGCCTCCGCATAATTTGGTGTATGAACATAGAAGGTGTTCTCGTCCACAATCACGTATGGATCAATCCATTCCTTTTGATCTAGACTCATCAGAGACGCAAGGGTTCCAAAGCAAATCCAATGTCAACCTATAGCCCCAACCCTAACTCTTTAGGCGACAGCCACGTAAGAATATTAGACAGCCTTGATGTGGAACTTGAATTTTTTTTTTTGTAACTTGTTCAAATGAAGAACTTATTTCTATTTCAAGTTTTTTTCATACAACATATGGTAATAACTTCTTATTCAATTATAGAATGGTAAAAATTCCAACTAATGAACTGAATTTTGTTTTTCCAAATGGACTTTATAACAATTTGATGCATGGTATGGGAAAATCGAATTCGAAGCCGATTTGCTAAAAATCTACTTCGGAATGGGCTAAGATGGGATGCATCTGGGCGAGGAGGGAATGGAGGATGGGCACCCCTAAAATCCTAAACCGTAATAAATACTAAAGAAAAAATTCGTACAATTCATGTATGAAAAATTAATATACAAACATTTACAAAATAAATTTTTACACGTTTTCCTATGTCTTGTTACGAAATGAAAATATATAATTATAATTTTCAAAAATAAAACAGGTCTTGTGCATATAAAAATATATCTAAGGTTTCTTACGGAATAAAGTGCACAAAAATATTATACAAATGTTATATATAAAAATGATTACATAACAAAATATTCATCATTTTTTTTAAATTGAGACATTACATTTTTCTTCCCTTAAAAAAATTAGTATGGAATATCAATATACAAAAAATTACTCAAAAATTGTTGTTCAAAATTTATTGCTTCCTTAATTTGTTATGTACCTATAATACTCAAATATTAAGACAATAGGGTTTCCAAATAATTGTATTAAGAAAAAATAATGATGCTTTTATTTGTGTTTCCAAACTAGTGAAGTTGATATATGAAATATTGACTTTAAGGTCGATATTGTAGGAATCTACTTATGCACTATATAACTTTTCTATTATTTTTAAAGGATTTATATTTAACTTATACAACTAAATTTTTACCTTTTTATGTCATTTTATTTATTCTCTTTATTTCCACACTTTTCCTTATCTATCCATCTCAAACATAGAGGCTCTTAAAAATAAATCTAGTTTGTAGGGTTTAATTCAAAAGCAAACATTAATTCTCACAATAATTGGAATTAAACAATTTCATCTCAAAATGATATATAGGAATTCACTTATCTTTTAAAAATAAAGGTAATTTTATTCATGTACCACTTTGATATACATGACACAAATAAAATGGAATTTAACTCATGTATCAATTTGATATATTTGACCTTATTGATAAGTTGTAAAAGTTGGGATAAATCCAAATTTCTATAAAATTAAGGTGTGAAATGTGGGATAAATTAAAATATCTCTAAAATTGTCTAAAAAATGTATAATCTAAGTAAAATTTATTTTGTGTGTTGATTTTTTCAAAAACGAGTTTATAATTTTAAATTGAATTATCTTTGAAGTCGATTTCCTAAAAGTTGACTGCACTATTTTAAAAGAAAAATTAAAACATCATTACTTATTTAAATTGGAATAAGTAAGTCAATATTTGTGTAAAAACTAAGTCATTATTGCAATAAGTAGGTCAAATTTTATTTTATTTTTTTACAAATACAATGAAGTCGACATCGAGGATATCGACTTTAGTATTTCAGGAACATTTCTACCATCATCAATATTTATTTAATTTTTTTGTAAAAATAACAATATTCCCAAAATTTACTCAATAATCGAAGCACCTTGCTTCAAGAGTTCTTCAATATTTCCAATCCAACCTTACGCTCCTTCAAAGTCTCTAGATTTTCAAGTCTTTGGCATCTCAATTATTCTTCTCTCTCCCAAAATAATGTTTTATTTAACACTTGACTATTTATATCTTCATATGGTACTTGTGGAGAAAGCCGAAATGGAAACATTAGTTGGTTAAATTCCTTTTGATAGCCACCCCATGTTGATGTAGAATGATCAATCCAATTGGGGTGATAGTATTTGGATATTGAGTAGAGCTCTTCCTTATAAGATCTACATCAAATTGGTCATCAACATCATGCTCATTTTGCAAATTCATCATAAAGATCACGTCTACAAAACTCACAAACCACTGAGAAGGGAATTTGAAATGAACAAAAATATACACCCCATTCAGGACAATAATTTTGCTAGTGAGGGTTGTAAGGACTCCAAAAGAAAGCATGAATTTCTCCAAAAGTTCCTTCTTTTACCAGACACCATTCACTCTTATGACCAATCACCTCACAATTTCAATACTCTCTAGGAAATTGAGGCACATAGCCCCAATGAGGATCATCACTTTCATTAGCTACTCGAGTAGGCAAGTTAAAGAATGTAAACTCATTATTGTACCCTTCCATTCTCCTTGGAATCCATCCATCCATCCATGAATCAAGAAACACAATAGGAAAGCTAAGGAGTAGTAAACTAACCTAAAAATTAACAAAAGTAAAACAAATTTATAACTAAAAATACTTCAATTTAAGCAAATAAACACTCAAAGTAATTAAACATTCGTAGCAACAGTGCCAAAAACTTGTGATGTGTACCTCATGGCTATAAAGAGCCAGCAATACACAATAAGCGAATAGGACCCAAGACTTAACTTGCGAAACAATTCGAACTAGTGGAATTTAGACCAATGGATGAAACGTCACCACAACCTAGGGTTCGAGTAGATTGATAAGACTCCAAGGCACCACAAACGGGTCAGGTTTGATAAGTCAGCTGTTCTTTGAAAGAACAAAGAGACTGATTCACTCAAACTCTCAATGACGTAGTGTCATGAAAATTCTCAACTTGTGTATTCACCTCATGGCTGAATAGACTATATATAGGGTACAATTTGTCTTGAAAAGGTAACAACTAAATCCTAACCCTAATCTAACTCTAAGGGGCAGCCAATGCATTTTGAAAATAAAAAAGTAGCCTTAAAATAAAAAGGAAACAAAACAAGAGAACCCTAATGTTAATTGGACTTATAGGTTCGGCCCTTTAAGGATTCCTTCAAACTTACAAATTTGGCAACTAAGAATAAGGACTAATTTCGGCCACAAATAAACAAGCAAAGGGTAGCCTTTTAAAGCTTAATTTTGGCCACTCCAAGTTTTCAATTCCTAACAATTTTGGCCGCATTAATGCTACAAAAATTTACTAAACAATTTGGCCTACTATTACACTAGAATTCGGCCAAGGTAAAACTAGTGTTCTTCAAAATAGACTTGCAATAAATTAATGAGTTGCAAGCTGCATGCTTGGTGAGCTTGGATGTCATGAATTAAACCACTTAAGATTTTTTGAAGTCGTCTAGACCTTGCTCTCATCATTGGCCCGTAATATGTCTTGACGGATCAAATGTTTGGTGAGTAGGTTGCACAACTCCTTAGTTCCCATCATTCCTCCTCTCATCAAAAGATTTGTCCTCGAATCGAAGTCATCACCTACATTAAAAGGGGAAAAATCAGTCACATTAAAAGTAGCACTAATTTGATACTCACCAGGTAAATCGAACTTGTAGGCATTGTCGTTGATGCGTTCAATTACTTGAAATGGACCATCGCCTCTTGGATGAAGTTTAGTATGCCGTTGAAGAGGAAACGTTCGTTTCTCATATGTACTCAAACCCAATCACTAGGCTTAAAGATAACATGTTTTCGATCCTTGTTGGCTTGAGTGGCATTTGAAAAGAATGCTTTCTCATTTGCGGTCACTTGCTCCTTTTCTTTCTGCTCCTCAACTTTTTTCTTCTCATTGACAATCTTGAGTTGATCTTCATAAACTTGTTGAAGTAACATAGGGTTGAGCGTGACAGGTCTTCCCTTCATCATAAAGGAATATTTATTAGTCTTACCGTGATGTCGAGTATCCCTATCAAATTTCCATGGTCATCCCAAAAGTATGTGACTAGTTTCCATTGGGATTACATTACATAGAACTTCATCTTTATACCTTTCGATTGAGAAGACCACCAACACTTATTTAGTCACCTTTAGTTCAGAACTATCACTTAACCATCTCAATCTATAAAGGTCAGCGTGCTTAAGTGCAGGTAGTGACAACTTCTCTACTAAGGTTGTACTTGTCACATTAGTGCAGCTTCCTCCATCAATGATCTAGTGGCAAACCTTAACTTGCACATGGCACTTAGTATGAAATATGTTCTTTTTTTGCTCATTATTACCCATGGCTTGAGCACTAAGTGATCTCATGGCCACTAATGCTCCTTTTTCATTTGAAAACTCTTTATCACTCACCATTGAATGTATGAACTTCAAGGTAATAAGTGATTTTCCTACTACGTCATCTTCTTCACCGTCAGTTTCAATCAAAGGAGGCATAGAATCATCGGATTCACTATCAGAAATCATGTCTCCATCATCTAAGGTGATCATCACTTTTTTTATTAGAACATTAGGTAGCTATGTGACCTTTGCCTTGTCATTTAAAGCAAATGATATCTCGACTTCTAGTGGGACGTGTGGGTTGCTTCACTATAAGAAAAACCCCCTTTGGTGACAACAGGAGTATCGTCACTAACATGCCATTTTTCGTCACCGAAAGTCTCTAGTGACAAAAAAAAACGTTCGTCACTCGGTTGTCAGCAATGCTCCGTCGCTAAAGGGTTTCATGTGATGAAAAAAAGAAGTCGTGACTAAAAGTGGGTTTTTAGTGATGAAATGAGAAAGTGACGAAAATTAATGACCAAAAAAAGTCATCACCAAAAGGGAGAAATTTTGTCACTAAAAGATAAAAATCATCACTAATTTGTGTGAATTTAGTGACGGGAATTAGCGACGACATATGCTCGTTGTTGAAAGTATGCCGGGTAGCAGGGCAGTTGTGACGATTTTTTGTGATGAAAAAAAATTCATCACTAAAGGATGCCTTGATCAACACTTTTTGTAACGAGCTAGTAACGACAAATTTTTTGTCACAAATTGGGCATTTTTTCATTGGTGATGGAAAAAAGTTCGTCATCAAAGGTTAGCTGGATATGCAATTTGTGACGTAAAATGTTTTGACTCACTTTCATTGGTGATGAAAAAAAAAAATTATCACCAAAGGTTTTTTGGCAAATGAAATAAGTGATTAAAAAATTTGTCACTAAATAGTGTTATTAGTGACAAATTTTAACCAGAGTTGTAATGTGGTTTGTTTTAGTATCATATCACCAATATAACAGTATTGATTGTCACATCATTTATTCTTATAATACATACATCATCAAAGTTGAAGAAGTAATGAATGCAATCATACTAAGCATTGAACATTCAAAACATATCTGAAGAAAAGCATGAAAGTTAAACTTGTTTAATGCAAAAGGCAACATTTTAATTCGAGGGACAACATCTTAATTTCCTAGCAAACACGAAGAACAATTTGCAAGCCATAGTTTGATTTACAGAGTGAGACCAACCTTTATCATAAATATAATTTGGCTGTATAGACTTACAGTGTGATCTATAGTTTTGAACTCCAAACAATGTGACACAAAAAGAAAAAGAAATAGAATATTGTATTTATTTACAATCAGAATTGAAAACCTAATGCGAAGCTTTCCTCTTTGAAATAACATGCAGAGTTGGTTCAATGCTACAACATGAATACCTCAAACTCTAGTTCTCCACTCTAGCTCAATCTAAATTCTACCATTTTTTGAGTCAATGAGGTGGCATCTCATTCATTCGCTTATTGCTGACAACATTTGCAAGATATATATCCACATAACCAAGAGTTTCCTAGAATGAAATTTTGAAGACAAAAAAAGAAAAAAAAAATTGTTACTTTAAAAGATGGGATTAGAATTTTCCATAAGTAATTTTTCCATACATGGTCACTTGAAACAATAACTCAAAAAGTGAGGAGCCATGTTGTAACATTTGGGATCAAATTGAGAACATCAACTGAGAAAACTGACTATGAGTGTGTCCAAACTCTAGATGACAAATATGGTTCAAAATAAACACAGCTACTTAGTATTAACTTCAATGACTCCAGATGTGCGAACTTTTAAAACTTAACTCATGGATATTACATGACAAGCAGAAGAATGGTTACCTTGGGATGAAGCAGACCCATCATTGACTATGAATTTTCAACTTCCACATGAATTCTATCCTCTGTAGGAGGTTCTTCCAACATAAATTGAAACTACTCTTCCCATCTTGGATCTCTATTTTACTTCACTACCTGTAAGATAAAACAAGTTGCAAGATAAAACAGTCACAAATAAACTGAAAATGATTTCTCTTAATAACAAACATTTAAGTAATACATCCAGCAGCATCATAACATAGAAAGGGCAAGTGCTAATTAAGTGATGCTTCTCTTCTAGACTCAATCAATAATTTCTTGAATCAGTGTGCAAATGTTACAAAATTAGTATCACAAAGTTGCTAACCCTTCATTAAGAATTGAAGAAGTCAATAAAAGCATCAAATTGAGTATACTTTTACTCCGATTAATTAATGTTATTAGATCTTGTTCATTAGATTGCGAAAAAGAAAGGTAGTTCAAAATTCTTTTATAAAATTAAAGTGTTTTTGAATAGAATTCAAAAGAGTAACTATAACATCTTAAGCAATAGAGCATTGAAAACTCAATGTTGGAATTTGAAAGAAATGCATTGAAAGCTCAA
The DNA here is from genome assembly GCA_020080225.1 of Gynochthodes officinalis. Classification (NCBI taxonomy): domain Eukaryota; kingdom Viridiplantae; phylum Streptophyta; class Magnoliopsida; order Gentianales; family Rubiaceae; genus Gynochthodes; species Gynochthodes officinalis. The sequence continues at coordinate 40,983,197 of CM034618.1, read as the reverse complement.
TCCCACCCAAAGAAGCTCATTTTATTCTTACACGACCAGAGATGACAACCATAGGCATAGAGTCAGAATTTCTACTCAAAGATACAAAATTTACATAAGAACCAGCTGAGAACAAAAGAATAGCTTGACACGAAATGAGATGAATTAATAAACAACATAGGAAGGCATCGGATAAGACCTCAAAGGTGCAACCTTTAGCCCAATTACAGGCACAACACGGTTTCTGCAAATGCAACCGAGAGTTAAGTCAACAAAAAACTTAAAGCTCAAATCTAAATTTCTACGAAATGAACAGAAAAACCCCGAATTCATATAAGCCCCAGAAATCCAAATGGGTAGCCAAAAATAGCAAGACATGATTATTCAAAAAGTATAAGGATGACCATACCTAGAGAAGAGCACATTTTTTGAGAACCCTCAAGATGCTCAATTTTCATGTTTTGAAATTTGATTGAAAAGGTGTTTCTCAAAATCAACCAAGCTAAAGAAAGATGAGTCAAGTCTCTGAGTTTGGCCAAATTGCATAGCATAATATTTACCAAAAGCATTATTAAAACAGAAATTCCAAACCTTCACTTACATTCTGTACTTTTCAAGTGCTTTCTTCTATTTTGCTTTATACAGGTCACTATCTTTAGGTAGACCGCTCAAATTATTGCCTGTAAAACACAGTGTCCAACACAAAACAAAATGGTTAACATTGGCATTTTATATCCTTCCATTCCCATAGATCCCGCTAAAAGGAAGTTAAGTATAACTACTTAACAACAAAAAGCACAAAATCCCACTAATGGTTTAGCTATTTGTTACTTCACTACAAAATGAAAACAACTTCATGATCATGTAATCAAGAGGCATCCAAGAATTTAGAACACAAAAAAGTCAGGAAAACGGAAAAAGAAAACAGGGTAGTAAGAGGAAAGGGGTACTGACACTGGGAAATAATTTACAAACCTAAAAAATTAAGTCGGCAAGAATATACTTCCAAATCTTGACAAGAAGGTTGATTTCTGTTGAAAGCTCTGCACAAAATCTTTTCTATAGCTACTCACCAAAGAAGAATCAACAAACAGCCCACTGATTTTCTAAGTGTTGAGAGATGGGAAGAAAAAAAAAGAAAAAAAAAATAGACAAAGGAAAGCAATTGCTAAGTTAGCACCCATTAGTTCAGTGAATGATGGGAGGCACAAAATCTTTTCCATAGCTATTCACCAAAGAAGAATCAACAAACAGCCCACCCATTTTCTAAGTGTTGAGAGATGGGAAAGAAAAGACAAAGGAAAGCATTGCTAAGTCATCACCCATTAGTTCAGTGAATGATGGGAGGCAGTTTAAGAAATCCATATCCAGTAATCTAACTCCTTGAAATGATAAAGCAAACAATACATACAACTTTGAGCAAGGAAACAAGCATGAACAGATATAAGTCGTGCTTACATGTATTTTCAACATCCTTTGTGAAATTTCAAGCATCTCTCTCTCAAAGATTCAGTACTTTCCTCAGAGGATTGTATCTGATACATAAGGAACAAAAAAAAAGAAGAAATAATAGGTTGCTCCAAAAATCCACACTACAATAATTGTTAGATTACTATAAATAATATCAGAAAAAATAAAAGGAAGTTCACTTTAGAAAGACATTAAGGAAACGCAAATACTGTTGGAATTTTATCCAGACAATTCAAGTTCAAATTGACATGATTAGTAAACCAAAATGCTAGCTTGGTTAAATAAAACCTGAATTGGATTTCCTTAGATGCAACCAAAATGGATCGTTCAATTTCCAAATGCCAGGTGAGAAGCTAATCAACGGAATCAACCCATGTAACAAAAGTGTCTCCTTTCGAAGACAATTAAACCAAAATTCCAAAACTAATGCTTGGGACGCGATGACTCCAAGAGTTCAAACTTTCAGCCTACATAGTAAATGTTAGCCTTAGCAATCTCTTCGAGTAGTTATACATAGTGAATGATGGGAGGCAGTTCATTTCCTCAAAGAATAATTTCCACTCCTTGGCCATTGATTGATGCATTAGAAGAAAAGAAAGAAGTTGATAACTATTTCTTTAGTCATGCAAAAACATTTGGATCTAATCCATTCTAAGTACCCAATATAAAATTGGAAATTATTTGAAAATCTAAGAATGGAAGTAAAGGGAACAAATTCTTATCTAAGGGATTTTGAAATTTGTGAACAGTAAAAATGAATAGTAATGAAGTGAATAGTAAAATGAATAGTAATCATGAATAGTAACAGCGCGAATAGTAATGATAATAGTAAAAACGTGAATAGTAAAAAATATTGAATATGGTACTCAAAATGATCAGCAAATCGAGATGAATTGAACACTTACTTTATTGAACTTTGAAATTGGGATTCGGATACAAAAAAGATCCTTGAAATAAAACCTGAAAAACTTAAATTACAAAAGTTTGAAGTTTTGGAATGAGATTTTTGCTAGTCTGGAATACAAGGAAGGCTTTTGGAATGCTAGGATGGAATTCTGTTGATTGTATTTTGCCTATTGTGTTTGCCGATGATCTTTTGTCGATGCTTGAGTCTGTATTTATAGAGCTTTTGTTGGGCGGATAACTCCATAGGCTTGATAGCCTTTTTGACTACTGGGGCTCCTTGATAGCTTTTGGTTGATTGAATGACTTTTTGCCTCTATTTGTTTCTCACGACCATTTTGTGCCAATCTTGAATTGATTTTGACTGGAGGAATAGTGAATTTGACTTTGGCTTTACTTTGCATTATCTAAACTTGTCTTTATCACTTTGAGTCTTGAATCCTTATAACTTTGAGTCTTGAATCCTTATCTACTTCCAGCTTTTTGAATGAAGACACCTGTCTGAATACTTTTGAGGCTGATCTTATCCGCTTGGAGACTTTTGAGCTGATCTTATCTTCTTTTTGAAAAGTTGTTTGAAATTATGTGCCGACATGGGACCTACTCTTCTTTTTGGAAAGCAGAGTTTTCTGACTGCCCCCACTTCACATGCTTGAATAGCTTTAATTATCTTGCCATTTCCTACTTTTTGAATGAAGACTGTCCTTGATTGCTTCATGGCGAAGGAAGCTGATCTTCAAAGAAGTTGTCATCTGGAATGAAGGTCTTTGAGTAAAATCTATTTTGAAATGCTTTTTCAGCTACTGGAGAGGTTGAATCTACTGGAGTAGTAGAACTTGAGGCTTCTTGTATAATTTTGTCATCAAATATCTCTGAATGATGACCTTCTTGAGGGGTAAATTTGATTATTAATTTTGATCTGGAATTGATGGTGATTGAGAGTAAACCGGTGGTTCTTTTCTAAGCCTTGGAACCCAGTTTTCCATGAATTCTTGAAATTCTTGCCATTGATTATCTTCTTTGATTGTCCTTCTTAGTCTTTGAACATAGTCTCGATTTTGCTTCTTTTGAGATTCTTCACCGAAAGGGTAAATACACTTGGATAAATTGGCCGGTTGAAATGATCCAATCTCTCGATTTTGAATGGTTTGGGCAACATTGTAAATATTTGAAATTCTGGGGACTCTTTCAAGTATTCCAATCTTTGAATTTGCAGATCCTTCTAAATCTGAACATTCTGTGATTTCCCAATATACGTCTGTTTGAGTAACTTTCTTCATTGAATCCTGCAAAACAGAAAATTGTGAGTTTATAAATCAAAAGGGTCTTGAGCCAAAGGACCACCGAATGGATCTGTGGATGATCCTTCCAATGAGGCCTTGCTATTTATAGACATTGATTTTGCTTTTTCTTTATATTGCATGAACTGCATGAATTCTTGATATTGTGCCCAGCCGTCAGCAATGTCTTTATCCTTTTGGACTAATTCTACCCCGTAATGGTATCAGAGCTATACTGTTCATCTGTTTTAGGTGTTCATTAAGCATTAGTTTAAGTGCAGTTTTATATCTATCAGAAGGGTGGATTTGAATCTGCCAAAAACCAGATTTCATATCCAACTTCGAAAATATTTTTGCAGCATATAATTTTTGAAGAAGATCTTTTTTGTTGGGAATTGGATATCGAATCCACTGAAGGGCTTTGTTCAAAGCCTTGTAATTAATTACAAGTCTTGGGACACCTCTTTCTATTTCAAAATTTTTATTAACATAAAAAGCAGGACAGCTCTAAGGAGATTGACTTTTTTGTATAATCTTCTTTTTTAGAAGATCATTTATTTCTTCTTCACAATGCTGAAGAAGTTCTTGATTCATTTGGATTGCCCTAGCTTTGGTAGGAATTTGTCGTTTATCAAAATCCTTTTCATAAGGAAGGTCGTATTGATATACAATAAATTAAAGGTTGTATTGATATACAATACCTTTAATGAGAAAATTAGTAGTATAAATGAGTTGTACTTCTATTTAGTTGACCAAAAATAGAAATTTGTACATTGGTGAAACCGAACTCCATTTTTGGGACAAAAGGAGTATAACTGTATAAGTATTTACTACTTTTGTTATACATTATGTATCTAACTACATATGTACATATATTAATCACTACTTGTGTTATAATATTACATTGGTGGCTGTAATTAGTTTGAAACTATATATTTTTTATTCCTAATTTTCTTATAAAGAAATATAGTTCATAATAAATGTCAAAACTTTTGATTACCATTAATCAAAAATTTCAAGGTGTTCTAGTATAATTATTTTAAATTAAGAACCATAAAATAAATAAAAATGAATCTAAGCCCAATGAAGAATTTACTTAGTCCAATTGTTATTCTTGACCAAAGAAAGCCAACTAGCATTAACCAATGGTGTATGGTAATACAAAAAAGACTGTGTCATTAAATTACAATTATATGGACAAACAAAATTACAATTATAAATATTTTATACATCAATATTTAATAATATTATACACTAAAACTTTATATGTACAGATATGAATTAAAAAATTATAACTATTAGGATGTCCTAGTACAATTATTAGAAATTAAGAGCAATAATATAAGTAAGCTAAGTTTGGCACAAGGAAGAATATACTTAGCCCAATCATTATCCTTAGCCAAAGAAATCCAAATATAATTAATTGATAATGTATCTGAAAAAAGACTCTATGCTTGAAGTAAAATAATGTACGCAAATTCATATATATTAGGGTATTTTAGTGCAATTACTAGAAATTAAGAGCCATAAATTTAAAAAGTTAAGTTTGGTCCAATGAATAAATTACATAACCCAATCATTATCTTCAGCCAAACAAATCCAATCATTATATAAGTTGTGACCAATCAATTTAGCGCAAAATATTTTATTTAATTTATCCCAAATTATGTGGCCAAATACATATCTTGTTATTAAAATTTATAATATTTTATTTCATTACACAAAAAAAAAATTATATCTCCATGTTTAATAATAGTATACACTAAAACTTTATAAATAAATAAATAAATAAATAAATATAAATATAAATAAATATATATATATATATATATATATGAATTAAAAGATTATAACTATTTTTATTTTTATTCTGACTATTTTCTTAATTAAAAATTCTTTTATACCAGAGAATTCAATTTTATATGCCCCAATCTATGCCTAATTATATGCTAGACTACATATCTTGTTATTAAAAATTATAACATTTAATTTCATTACACAGCAAAACAAATATTTTATTCATCAATATTTAATAATATTACACACTAAAACTTTATATGTACATATATGAATTAAAAGATTATAACTATTAGGGTGTCATAGTACAATTATTAGAAATTAAGAGCAATAATATAAATAAGCTAAGTTTGGCATAAAGAAGAATATGCTTAATCCAATCATTATTCTTAGCCAAAGGAATCCAATCATAATTAATTGATAGTGTATCTTAAAAAAGATTCTATGCTTGAAGTAAAATAATGTAAGCAAATTCATATATATTAGGGTGTCTTAGTGCAATTATTAAAAATTAAGAGTCATAAATTTAAAAAGTTGAGTTTGGCCCAATAGATAAATTACATAATCCAATCATTATCCTTAGCCCAACAAGTCTAATCATTCTATAAGTTGTGGGCCATTAATGTAGGCCAAAATATTTTATTTAATCTATTTCTAATTATATAGCCCAATACATATCTTCCTGTTAAAATTTACAATATTCAGTTTCATTACACACTAAAACAAATATTTTATATCTCCATATTTAAGAAAATTATACACTAAAACTTTATATATAGAGATATGAATAAAAATATTATAAGTATTTTTATTTTTATTCTGACTATTTTCTTAATTAAAAATTCTTTTTAACTAGAAAATTCAATTTTATAATACACCAAAAATTTAAATTTCTATATTTGAATTAATGATATTTCACATATATCCGTATAATTAGGAATTTTATTGAGAATCATATATAAATAGTACAGGGTACATATATATGAAGAATTTTGTGACAATTGAAATTTTGTCACTAAAAGGCATACAAATTGGTGACGACCATAACTTCGTCACCAATGATTGAACTTTAAGATTTTAGTGACGAGAGTGGTTCTCGTTATCAAATTTTCATCACTAATTGTGCCATATTGGCGGGAAACCTTCCCACCAAATTCTTTAGTGACGAAATGGTGATGACTTTTAGTCACTCCTCACTAAAGATGGTGAGCTGATGAAAAATTGGTGACGACTAGAGTTCTTGTCACTAATGGGGTTATTTGGTGACGGAATTTTTGTTCGTCATGGTGGTTTCTGTCACCAAAGGGGGGTTTTTCTTGTTGTGCTCTTCCTTTTTGACTTCTTTTTCCTTAGAAGAGTCGACCCATGCTTTAGTTTCACTTTTCTTGTCACCCTTTTTATCTCAATTATTCTTCCACGAAGAATTGCTAGGCATGTATTTTGGTTTTGAACTTTTCTTTTTTAATTGTCTTTTCACCTTCTTAGCCATGTGAACCATCTTTGGATAACTCATTTTGAAATTCCTGTAAGAAATTATCTTGTCAAAAAATCGGGCAAACAATTCTCCTCATCTTTAATGTATTCAATATCAAAATCGAATACAGATAGGATAGCTTGCCATCTAGCAAAAATCTGTTTTGAAACTATGTTTTGAACATCTCTAGTCAACACATCTTTTGTAGATTTACAATATTTTTAAAAGAAATTTCTTGTAATACAAATCGTCTTGAAATTTTGAAATACATATGACAATAGATAAAATTTCCTTTTTTATTGTTGAATAGTTTTTTCTAGCCCCTGACCAGACTCCGCTATGAAATCTTACTAATTGTTCAGGACTAGATGATTCTATTTTTTGTTTAAATATACCTCCATATACTAAATCCGACGCATCTGTCTCTATAAGCATAAAAGCCATAGGATGCGGGATGACTAGAAATGGAAGAGACTTACTTTCTCTTTAAGTAGTCTTACCACTTGAGTATGTTGATCTATCCAAGGAGGAGGATTCTTTTGTAATCTCTAGTAAAGAGGATTACAAATCTATCTTAACTTTGGAAAAAAATCAGACACATAATTTAGACAGCTTAGAAATATTTGTAATTGGGTTTTATCCTTAATTTTATCAGGGAATTTATCCACAAATTCTAGACTTCTATTAATTGGAATAATAGTGCCTAAATGAATATTATGTCCTAAAAATCTTACCTGTGTTTGAAATAATTTCATTTTAGGTGCGGAAACTACTAATCCATTTCTCTTCACCACTTTGAAAAATAGATCGAGATGTTTAAAATGTTTATCAAGATTGTCTGAAAAGACCAAAACATCATCGATATATACAATCATACAACTGGAATAAGGATTAAAAACGTCATTTATGATATTTTGAAATTCTGAAGGAGCATTCTTTAGACCAAACGGCATAACATTCCATTCATAATGACCAAATGGAACTGTGAATGCTATTTTTTATCGATCAGATTCAGCAATCTGAATCTGCCAATATCCAGATTTGAGATCAAATTTGTAGAACACTTTAGCATAGACAAGTCTATTTAATAGATCTCGCTTATTAGGAATAGGTATCGATCCACTTAAGGACCTTATTTAATGGTTTGTAATTAATAACTAACAGGAACTCGCGTTCCATTTCTCGCTTGATTCATGACGTAGAAAGCAGGACAAGACCACCGAGACTTGGATGGATAGATAAGTTTCTTATCCAGTAAAGTTTGAATTTCTTTTTTACATGATTCAAGTAATTCATGATTCATTTGAATGTGTCTAGCTTTAGTTTAATATCTATTTTAGAGAATCATTCTTCATAAGGTAAAGTTACTTAATGACACTTTCTTTCCTAGAAAGCATTGGGAAGGTCGGAACAGAGCCGTTATTATTGAGAGTCTTAGAACATATTCTAACAATTTGTCTATCTGTTTCTATAAATCTGAATAATATCTACACAACCTAAGTTTAAGATAGGATTGGTAAACAAATTGGTGAGTTTTGTAAGTCCGTTGGTAAGCCTTAGAGTTAGGTGTTCCCAGTAGAATGCTCCTCGTGCTCCCCAATCTTAGATTTTAGAATTGTATAGTGATTATTCACTATTTATATAAACATGGCAGCACAAATTAGAAGAATATTTTCTCATACTCAAAATAGTAAGAGGCACTCTAACATTGTTCAGAGTTAGGAATTGCATCTCCATGGAGATTCATCTCAATTAGCAAATTGGACAATTCTTGAACAAAGAATTGAAACAATTTATCAAATCGGTTTTTGTGATTTCAAAATAGCTTACTCTGTTAAAACTCATGAAAGAACCAAATCTATTGATAATGAATTTCAAACTATTCCTCTTTTAAATTCAGTTTCAATTAATAAATACATTGACAAAGGTTTTCATTGCATCCACTTTGGTATGATTCAAGCAGCAGTCAAACCTCTAGTGCATAGAGGTGTAAATGCTCCTATTTATCTAGCCTTATGAGATAAAAGGCTCAAAAAGTATAAATCATCCATATTAGCTGTAATTCAAACTAATATTTGCGATGGACCCATCTATTTTAACTGTGCTCCAAACTTTGCATTAGATCTAAAGGATCCATTAATATTAGATTCATTAATTTTAAATATTCATCTTCAGAATAATGAATTCCATCAGTTTTGTAAAAACTTTGCTATTGTCTATAGAGTCTATTTTTGGTTATTAAATTCCCAAATAGATTCTAGATTCAAGTTATGTTTGCCATTTACAGATGAAACAATTTTATTACAAGTTCAGGCCAACAATCCTTAGGTTTATATTCCAAGAACTTTAAAATGAAATGAAATATTAGTTCCAGAAGAGTTTTGATTAATGAAGTTCAACCTGCTAGAAACTTAGCAAGAACTGAACTAGAAGATATAATAGAACAAGACAACGGGAAAATCCTAGTAAGATTCAATTCAGTTAAGTCTAATTCCCAAAGATTTATAGATGTTCCAAGTTCTTCTAGAAGTAGACCGCCTTCTCGAAGATCTGCATTTGATATTCCTCATTCGCTCATATCTAAAGGAACTCATAGATATATTTTTCAATCTCCTCTTCCTGAAGCAGTGGCTTCTTCACCCACTGTCTCTCCTACTAGAGCAGAAATGAGAATTAATGCAATAATTCATGATACTGATTTTCAAATTAATTTTTCTTATTTACAAGAAATATTTGATACAGATACTTCAAATCATAAAAAGTGGTTTTTACTTTAGATGTGTTTATATAAGAAAAACTCAAGCAAGAATGGATTTCTTATATGAAAACAATTAGATGTGATATGCCATTATTGTCATGGTTACCTTATTGGTTTTCACGAAATGAAGGCGTTTATGATGTTTGTCAAAAAAATATGATTAATGTACAAATTAATTTATACAAAAGATGGAAGATAGATTCAAATACTACAGTTAGTTCCGTTCATCCCTCTTTACAGCCCTTTTCTACCTTTTTTAGTAATTCTACAATAGAGGCTGCACCTTTTAAAGTAGGAAGAAATGATGATTCAACAAGTATGGCAAGGCTTGAAGATATAAAAAAAGGTTTATCAACGAATAACTATTCAAATCGATTTTACATACTATTGCTTTCCAAGAAGAATTTCAAACAATTCCTTTATTAAATAAAGTTTCAATTAAAAAATATATAGACAAAGGTTATAGATATATTCATTATGGTATGATTCAAGTAGCAATTAAACCTTTAGTACACATAGGTGTAGACGCTCCAATTTACTTAACCTTAAGAGATAAAAGATTAAAAAGATACAAAACTTCTTTATTAAGTATGATTCAAACTAATGTTTGTAATGGTCCAATTTATTTCAATTGTTGTCCAAACTTTTCTGTTGATTTAATGATCCATTAATATTACATTCATTAGTATTAGATATTCATTTACAAGGTGATGAATTTGAACAATTTTGTAATAATTTTGCAATTATCTACTCAGTTTATTTTAGATTAATGAATTCTCAAATAAATATTAGATTCAAAATCTTACCAAGTTCAAAAGAAGAAACAGCTTTATTACATGTAGAAGTGATAATCCAACAGCTTTTATTCCTAAAAGATTAAAGTGGAACAATTACAATTCTGAACAATTTGAAATTCAAAATGCTCAACCTTCTAGAAACATAATTAGAAGAGAAATTAATAATATTATAGAAAAAGAAGATGGAACAATTTTATTAAGATTTAATTCATTAAGAGAAGGAACAAGTTCTTTAAATAATTTCAATTTACCTAGAAGATCATTTTCTGAACCATCACCATCGATAGTGTCAGAAAACCCTTCAAAATATGTTTTCAAATCTCCTATTCCAGAAATAATCAATTCACCCCCTATGTCACCTACAAGGTCACAAATGGGAATTAATGTTATTACTTTTGAAAAGAAAAAATTTAAAATAAATTTAAAATATTTAAATGAAGCTTTTGAAAATGAAAATAGTAAAAAGAAATTTTGGTTTATAGCATTAAATGAAGTTATTCAAGAAAAATTAAAAGAAGAATGGATTTCATATATGAAAAAGATGAAATGTAATATTCTTTTACTTTCATGGTTAGAATACTGGTTTTCAAAAAATGAAGGTATTTCCAATGTTTTTAAAGAAAGTTATATTAATGTTCAAAGTAATTTATATAGAAAATGGAAGATTAATGATTATCAAGCTATTACTTCAATCCATCCACCCTTACAACCTATAAAAATTCAAGTTGATCAACAGGAAATAGAAGCTAGTCCTTTTAAGATAGGTAGAGAAGACGGAAATTCAAATGTTGTATTAGATGATATTAAAAAAGTTTATCAACAAAATAATTATTCAGATCAGATATTACATACTATAGCTAATCAAGTAGAACATTTGTCTACAAAGATAGATTCAATTCCTAAGGAAACCCCTAGATTTCCAACTGAAATAGCTAGTCCTCATTTCAAAACTAGAAGTGTTTCTCATGAATTAGAAGAAGACTTAATTAAAAATAAAATGCAAAATAGTTTGCTAAATAGAATAACTCAAAGTATTCAAGCTGATAAAGCTAGTACTTGAAAAATAGAATTAATTGTTTAGAAAGCAGAAAGAAAAGGATGAGAATCAATTAGATGATAATTCAAGTGAAGATTCAGATAATTCAGAAATACAAAAGATTAATAATGTAGAACAAGAATTTAGAGAAAATTCAGAAGTAGAAATTAATAGAATAAAGAGACAGAAAAATTATAGAAATTGGAATTCAATGAATACAAAAAATTATTATCCTAGACCTACTCCCCCAGATATTCAATATGAAGAAAGAAAACAATTTAAAACAAGTTCATATGATGGAAATTCTGTCTATGAATGGAACATAGATGGAAAATCAGAGTATGAAATATTAAATACATTGCAAGAAATGGGAATGGCTAAGACAGCCTACAAAACATTAGGATTAACAGAAGTAAATACTGCAACAGCATTAATTGTAGGATTTTCAGGACAATTAAAAAATTGGTGGGATAATTTATTAACTTTAGAAGAAAAACAACAAATATTAAATCATTCAACAGAAGTAGAAGTAGAAAACAAATGCGATGGAACTAAAGCGTTTGTTCTGAAAAACAATCGAATCGATAGATCAATTGATAGTTACAATTTCAGTTCATTTCATAGGTAACCCAAAAGAAACTTTAGCTAGTTCAAAAATTATGTTAAGTAATTTAAGATGTCCAACTTTGTCAGATTTTAGATGGTATAAAGATGTATTTCTCACTCAAATATTAAAAAGAAATGATGCTAATTCTCCTTTTTGGAAAGAAAAATTCATTACAGGATTACCAACTTTATTTTCGCAAAGAATAATATCTAAATTACAAAAAGAGGTAGGAAATGATTACATAAATTTCAACACAATATCTTTTGGTCAGTTATTTGCTTTTATTAAAAAAGAAGGATTAGAATTATGTACAGAATTAAAGATTCAAAATAAATATGGTAGAGAAAAACAAGAAGTAGGAAACTTTTGTGAAGTTTTTGGTATTAAAGGAATTAAAGCCCCTTCAACTCAAAATAGAAAGTTAGAAAAATATAAAAGACATTCAAAATTCAAAAAACATAAGAATTATGATAATAGTCAGTATTATAGAAAGTATAAAAAGAAGAAATACAAAGGATATAAAAATAAAGATAGTAATGAAAATAATTCAATAACTTGCTGGAAATGTGGTCGCTTCGGTCACAAGGCAAATCAATGTAAAATGAAGAAAAAGATAAATGAAATATTTCAAGAAGAAGATTTCAAAAACCGGTGTCATATACTGATTAAGCTACAGTGATTTTAAATTTTGAAAATTAATGAACAGTAAAAATGAATAGTAATGACGTGAATAGTGAAAATGAACAGTAATCATGAATAGTAATTATGAATAGTAACTGCGTGAATAGTAATCAACGTGAATAGTGAAAAATATTGAAAATGGTACTCAAAATGATCAGCAAATCGAGATGAATAAAACACTTACTTTATTGAACTTTGATTATGAAATCTGGATACAGAAAAGATCCTTGAAAGGAAAGTGGAAAAGTGAATAGTACAAGAGTTTGAAGTTGAAATGGCTTTACAGAAGTTGGACGTTGGAATATCTAAGGGAATTCTAAGGGATAGGCTACAAAGGCTTGAAAGGATTTGCAGTATTTTTGCCGATGGAATGTTGCTGATATTTTCCGATGGAATTTCTGAATGGAATGGCGTCCTTTTATAGTTGAGATTCTTGAGTCCGTCCAATTCTAGCTGTGGAAATTTGATAAAGGCTAGTGTTTGCCTTTTTGACTTTGTCTACTAGGCTTGAAGACTTTTGTGGCTTGTGGGATGACTTTTGTGTTTGCAAGACTTGTTTCTCGTGGCTTCTAATTTGCTTTTGTGCTTGCAATTTGTCTTGAATCCTTATCTCAATTTTGACTTGGTCTTTGGTCTTTGAATCCTTATCTACTTCCGGCTTTTTGAATGAAGACACTTGTCTGAATTCTTTTGAGGTTGATATTTGAGCTTATCCTTTTGAAGACTTTTGAGGCGATCTTATCCGCTTGGAATCTTTTGAGCTGAGCTGATCTGCTTTTTGAAAAGTTGTTTGTAGTTACGTGCCGACAAGGGACCTACTCTGCGTTTTGGAAAACAGAGTTTTCTGACTGTCCCTACTTCATGTGCTTGAATTGCTTTAATCATCTTGCCGTTGCCGACCTTTTGAATGAAGACTGTCTTCTTTAGGGAGAAGGCCATTGGTCTTCGACGTCAATGAGATTTAGGATAACTGGGGTGTCAGGTGAGTATGAATGCTCTTCTGATGGATGATCGGTGGAGTCGGATGAATCTGGGTCCTCGGCCGTTGGGTTGAAAGTTTCTATTATTATTGGAACTTCTGGAAATTCTCTGGGATCTTTGAGAGCGCAATACTGTTGCAATGCTTCTTGTTGTTGCGGCAGAGAAAGCTCTGGATTGTTGATTGAATCTATGAGATTTTCTTGTTGAATCTTCCAATCTAAGACTTCTTGGTAATCATCATCAATAATGAGTTGAATTACTGGTGGAGTAGGGAATAATTCCTTCTTGATTCTTGAATTCCGAACTGTTGAAATTTCTCTTTGATGAACGACTTTAGCTACATTGCCTGGACCATGAAAGAAAATTCTAGGAGCAGGAGGAAGTTTTGTTTTTGAAATAAGATATTCTGAAATATCCTCAAACAACCTTTGATTCATAATACCTGCAAAACAGAAAATCGTGAGTTTATAAAGCAAAGAATTTTTGAGCTAGTGGTCCGCCAATTGGTTTTGAAGATGATCCTTTGGATGAATGGCTGCTATTTATAGATATTGCTTGGGCTTGAGTTGTCTGTCACTTGTGACGAGGAATGGATGGATGATACTTTGAATCTTGTAGGTCAAGGGTATTTTGAGTAGGGTAAGGAATGGGGTTTGCAATATTGCATTGAATTTATTTTGAAATCCCTGTTAGAAATTCACGAGTTAAAAAATCAGGCAAACAATTCTCCTCACCTTTGATGTATTCAATGTCAAAATCGAATACAGATAGGATAGCCTGCCATCGTGCAAAAATCTGTTTTGAAACTATGTTTTGAACATCTTTTGTTAAGACATCTTTTGCAGACTTGCAATCAATACGTAATAGAAATTTTTGATAATATAAATCATCTTGAAATTTTGAAATACATAAAACAATAGATAGAATTTCTTTTTTAATAGTTGAATAATTTTTTCTGGCTCCACTCCAGACACCACTATGAAATCTCACTAGTTGTTCTGGGGAGTCTATTTCTAACTTCTGCTTGAGAATGCCTCCATATCCTCGCATCCAAGCATCGCCTCTACAATCATCTTAATTGCTTTTGGATTTGGAATAACTAGACACGGAAGACTTTTTATTTGTCTTTTAATGTCTTGAACTACCTTAGTATGGACTTCTGTCCATGCTGGAGGGGTTTTCTTGAGTCTCTGAAATAAAGGATTACATTTCTGTCTAAGTTTTGGAAAGAAATCAGAAATGTAATTTAAACATCCTAAAAATCTTTGTAATTGATTTTTATCCTTAATCTCATCTGGAAATTTTTCTGTAAATTCTAGACTTCTATTAATTGGAATAATTGTTCCTAAATGAATATTATGACCTAAGAACCTAACATTGGTTTGGAATAATTTCATTTTAGTAGCTGAGACTACTAAACCATTTCTTTTTACTACTTTGAAAAATGTTTCTAATTGTTTAAAGTGTTTATCTATATTTTCTGAAAATACTAATACATCATCAATATAGACAATCATAAAAGTTGAATAAGGATTGAATATATCATTCATAATATTTTGAAATTCTGAAGGAGCATTTTTTAATCCGAAAGGCATAACATTCCATTCATAGTGTCCAAAAGGAACTGTGAATGCAGTCTTATACCTGTCTTTTTCTGCTATTTGAATTTGCCAGTATCCTGACTTCATATCAAATTTTGAAAATACTTTAGCATTGAATAATCTATTCAATAAATCTCTTTTATTTGGAATAGGGTATCTAATCCATTTTAATACTTTATTTAATGGCTTGTAATTAATAACTAATCTAGGTACTCCTCTTTCTTTTTCAGCTTGATTCATGACATAGAAGGCTGGACAAGACCAAGGAGACTTTGAATGTCTTATTAATTTTTTTATCTAATAATGTTTTAATTTCTTGCTTACAGGTTTCTAATAATTCTTGATTCATTTGAATAGGCCTAGCTTTTGTCTTAATATCTTTTTCTAGGAATCCTTCTTCATATGGTAATTCTACCTCATGTTTCTTTCTATCCCAAAAAGCATTAGGTAGATCTGCACAAATTTCTTTTTTGAATTTATCTTCTACTTCAATAATTTTTCTTTTGATACCTTTATCTTTTAGTTGGTCTTCTATTCTAGCATATGAATGTTCTTCTTGTAGAAATTCTATTTGACTCTTAATATGACTAATATTATTTATTTGCTTAAATATTGAACACTTTTGAATTAAATCTATTTCTTTTTGTCTTTTTGGGGAAATAAAATTGAATGAAATCTTCCTACCCATGATTTTTGTATGAATACCTTCATTATCTACTTTAATAGGGTTAATTTGATGCAAAAATGGTAATCCTAAAATTAAATCTTGAGTTATATCGTCTACTACATAACATAAATTTTTAATGCAATACTCATTATTGCATACATTTAAAATGACTCTATGATTGACATGTAATCTACTTGAATTTGCTGCTAATAAACTCTCATTAGTCTTTTGACAATACTTTGTAGGGATTATTCCTGTTTTAATACAGTTTGCATCAGCACCACTATCTATCATAGCGTGTCGTGAGTTTGAAATCATTTTTTCCTATTGTAACAAAACAATACCATTTTTGATACTCTATTTTATTTATCATTTGAATATACATTTTATCTGAAACCTGTTCATTATTTATTTGGATAGAACTTAAGTCTTGAATATCAGTTGCAACTTCTTTTCCTTTTGAAGAATCTTCTGAAGTATTTCCATTCTTTATTAGACTTATTTTTGTATCTAATTCTAAATCTTTTGTTTTTAATTCTATTAAATCCTTTTGTAATTTTCTAACTTGTTCTTTTAATGTTTTAATATCTTCTTTGACTTCATCTGGCTTTCTAATTCCTAATAATCCTTCATTTGGATATTTTTCTAATAATTTTGAAATACTGAATGGTTCTTCAAACTTTTTAGGTTTTTCTTCTGCTAATATTAAATCTCTTAATTTTGTCAAATATTCTTTTCTACATTCTTTATCATCTATTTTTTCTATCATCTCAAATAATGTTTCTTTATTACTTTTTGAAATCACATTAATACACTTACATTTTTCTATGCTTTCTAAACTTGAATCTGAATCTATATCATCTTGAATATTATCTTCATCTATATCTGTTTCTTCTATTAATAAAGCTATCATTTTCTTTTTGAAATCTTCTTCTTGAAATATTTCATTTATCTTTTTCTTCATTTTACATTGATTTGCCTTGTGACCGAAGCGACCACATTTCCAGCAAGTTATTGAATTATTTTCATTACTATCTTTATTTTTATATCCTTTATATTTCTTCTTTTTATATCTTTTGTAATATTGACTATTATCATAATTCTTATGTTTCTTGAATTTTGAATGTCTTTTATATTTTTCTAACTTTCTATTTTGAGTTGAAGGGGCTTTAATTCCTTTAATACCAAAAACTTCACAAAAGTTTCCTACTTCTTGTTTTTCTCTACCATATTTATTTTGAATCTTTAATTCTGTACATAATTCTAATCCTTCTTTTTTAATAAAAGCAAATAACTGACCAAAAGATATTGTGTTGAAATTTATGTAATCATTTCCTACCTCTTTTTGTAATTTAGATATTATTCTTTGCGAAAATAAAGTTGGTAATCCTGTAATGAATTTTTCTTTCCAAAAAGGAGAATTAGCATCATTTCTTTTTAATACTTGAGTGAGAAATACATCTTTATACCATCTAAAATCTGACAAAGTTAGACATCTTAAATTACTTAACATAATTTTTGAACTAGCTAAAGTTTCTTTTGGGTTACCTATGAAATGAACTGAAATTGTAACTATCAATTGATCTATCAGATTCGATTGTTTTTCAGAACAAACGTTTTAGTTCCATCTGCATTTGTTTTCTCTACTTCTACTTCTGTTGAATGATTTAATATTTGTTGTTTTTCTTCTAAAGTTAACAAATTATCCCACCAATTTTTTAATTGTCCTGAAAATCCTACAATTAATGCTGTTGCAGTATTTACTTCTGTTAATCTTAATGTTTTATAGGCTGTCTTAGCCATTCCCATTTCTTGCAATGTATTTAATATTTCATATTCTGATTTTCCATCTATGTTCCATTCATAGACAGAATTTCCATCATATGAACTTGTTTTAAATTGTTTTCTTTCTTCATATTGAATATCTGGGGGAGTAGGTCTAGGATAATAATTTCTTGTATTCATTGAATTCCAATTTCTATAATTTTTCTGTCTCTTTATTCTATTTATTTCTACTTCTGAATTTTCTCTAAATTCTTGTTCTACATTATTAATCTTTTGTATCTCTGAATTATCTGAATCTTCACTTGAATTATCATCTAATTCTGATTCTGTCATTTTTCTTTCTGTTTCTAAACAATTAATTCTATTTTCTGAAGTACTAGCTTTATCAGCTTGAATACTTTGAGTTATTCTATTTATCAAACTATTTTTCATTTTATTTTTAATTAAATCTTCTTCTAATTCATGAGAAATACTTCTAGTTTTGAAATGAGGATTAGCTATTTCATTTGGAAATCTAGGGGTTTCCTTAGGAATTGAATCTATCTTTGTAGACAAATGTTCTACTTGATTAGCTATAGTATGTAATATCTGATTTGAATAATTATTTTGTTGATAAACTTTTTTAATGTCATCTAATACAACATTTGAATTTCCGTCTTCTCTACCTATCTTAAAAGGACTAGCTTCTATTTCTTGTTGATCAATTTGAATTTTTATTGGTTGTAAGGGTGGATGGATTGAAGTAATAGCTTGATAATCATTAATCTTCCATTTTCTATATAAATTACTTTGAACATTAATATAACTTTCTTTGAAAACATTGGAAATACCTTCATTTTTAGAAAACCAGTATTCTAACCATGAAAGTAAAAGAATATTACATTTCATCTTTTTCATATATGAAATCCATTCTTCTTTTAATTTTTCTTGAATAACTTCATTTAATGCTATAAACCAAAATTTCTTTTTGCTGTTTTCATTTTCAAAAGCTTCATTTAAATATTTTAAATTTATTTTAAATTTTCTCTTTTCAAAAGTGATAACATTAATTCCCATTTGTGACCTTGTAGGTGACATAGGGGGTGAATTGACTATTTCTGGAATAGGAGATTTGAAAACATATTTTGAAGGGTTTTCTGACACTATCGATGGTGATGGTTCAGAAAATGATCTTCTAGGTAAATTGAAATTATTTAAAGAACTTGTTCCTTCTCTTAATGAATTAAATCTTAATAAAATTGTTCCATCTTCTTTTTCAATAATATTATTAATTTCTCTTCTAATTATGTTTCTAGAAGGTTGAGCATTTTGAATTTCAAATTGTTCAGGAATTGTAATTTCGTTCCACTTTAATCTTTTAGGAATAAAAACTGTTGGATTGTCAGCTTCTACATGTAATAAAACTGTTTCTTTTTTTGAACTTGGTAACATGTTGAATCTAGTATTTATTTGAGAATTCATTAATCTAAAATAAACTCTGTAAATAATTGCAAAATTTTTACAAAATTGTTCAAATTCATCACCTTGTAAATGAATATCTAATACTAATGAATCTAATATTAATGGATCGGTTAAATCAACAGAAAAGTTTGGACAACAATTGAAATATATTGGGCCATTACAAACATTAGTTTGAATCATACTTAATAAAGAAGTTTTGTATCTTTTTAATCTTTTATCTCTTAATGCTAAGTAAATTGGAGCATCTACACCTATATGTACTAAAGGTTTAATTGCTACTTGAATCATACCATAATGAATATATCTATAACCTTTGTCTATATATTTTTTAATTGAAACTTTATTTAATAAAGGAATTGTTTGAAATTCTTCTTGTAAAGAAATTGTTTCTTCATGTAAAGAAATTGTTTCTTCATGAGTTTTAATTGAAAAAGCAGTTTTGAAATCTAAAGAACATATCTTGTTTATTGACTCTATACTTTGTTCTGGAATAGACCAATTTGAGTAATCTAAAGGCATATGCACCTCCTGACTCTGCACGGCGTCAGAGTTACCGTTTCTATCTTGAGTATTCAAAAACATTTTTCTAAATCTCGCTGCCATGTTTAATATAACATAATCTAATTGTTTACTCTTGACTTCAGACTAAGATCGGGGAACACGGGGAGCACCCTGCCTGGAACACTTCACACTCGGGCTTACCAACGGTCTTACTAGGCTCACCAAACCGCTTGCCAAACCTACCTTAATCTTAATCAAAGGTAAAGGCTTAAATTAAGGTTATGCTAAACACTTAAGCTTAATTTAAACTAATGCTTATGAACACCTAAAACAATGAACAGATGTCTCTGATACCACTTCGGGGCAGGACCGGTGTCATATACTGATTAAGCTATAGTGATTTTAAATTTTGAAAATTAATGAACAGTAAAAATGAATAGTAATGACGTGAATAGTGAAAATGAACAGTAATCATGAATAGTAATTGTGAATAGTAACTGCGTGAATAGTGACGATGAATAGTAAAATGTGAATAGTGAAAAATTATGAATATGGTACTCAAAATGATCAGCAAATCATGATGAATAAAACACTTACTTTATTAAACTTTGAAATCGTAATCTGAATACAGAAAAGCTCCTTGAAGGAAACTGGAAAAGTGAATAGTACAAGAGTTTGAAGTTGAAATGGGTTTACAGAAGTTGGACGTTGGAATATCTAAGGGAATTCTAAGGGATAGGCTACAAAGGCTTGAAAGGATTTGCAATATTTTTGCCGATGGAATGTTGCTGATATTTGCCGATGGAATTTCTGAATGGAATGGCGTCCTTTTATAGTTGAGATTCTTGAGTCCGTCCAATTCTAGCTGTGGAAATTTGATAAAGGCTAGTGTTAGCCTTTTTGACTTTGTCTACTAGGCTTGAAGACTTTTGTGGCTTGTGGGATGACTTTTGTGTTTGCAAGACTTGTTTCTCGTGGCTTCTAATTTGCTTTTGTGCTTGCAATTTGTCTTGAATCCTTATCTCAATTTTGACTTGGTCTTTGGTCTTTGAATCCTTATCTACTTCCGGCTTTTTGAATGAAGACACTTGTCTGAATTCTTTTGAGGTTGATATTTGAGCTTATCCTTTTGAAGACTTTTGAGGCGATCTTATCCGCTTGGAATCTTTTGAGCTGAGCTGATCTGCTTTTTGAAAAGTTGTTTGTAGTTACGTGCCGACAAGGGACCTACTCTGCGTTTTGGAAAACAGAGTTTTCTGACTGTCCCTACTTCACGTGCTTGAATTGCTTTAATCATCTTGCCGTTGCCGACCTTTTGAATGAAGACTGTCTTCTTTAGGGAGAAGGCCATTGGTCTTCGACGTCAATGAGATTTAGGATAACTGGGGTGTCAGGTGAGTATGAATGCTCTTCTGATGGATGATTGGTGGAGTCGGATGAATCTGGGTCCTCGGCCGTTGGGTCGAAAGTTTCTATTATTATTGGAACTTCTGAAAATTCTCTGGGATCTTTGAGAGCCCAATACTATTGCAATGCTTCTTGTTGTTGCGGCAGAGAAAGCTCTGGATTGTTGATTGAATCTATGAGTATTCTTCACCCACTGTCTCTCCTACTAGAGCAAAAATGAGAATTAATGCAACAATTCATGATACTGATTTTCAAATTAATTTTTCTTATTTACAAGAAATATTTGATACAGATACTTCAAATCATAAAAAGTGGTTTTTACTTTAGATGTGTTTATATAAGAAAAACTCAAGCAAGAATGGATTTCTTATATGCAAACAATTAGATGTGATATGCCATTATTGTCATGGTTACCTTATTGGTTTTCACGAAATGAAGGCGTTTATGATGTTTGTCAAAAAAATATGATTAATGTACAAATTAATTTATACAAAAGATGGAAGATAGATTCAAATACTACAGTTAGTTCCGTTCATCCCTCTTTACAGCCCTTTTCTACCTTTTTTAGTAATTCTACAATAGAGGCTACACCTTTTAAAGTAGGAAGAAATGATGATTCAACAAGTATGGCAAGGCTTGAAGATATAAAAAAAGGTTTATCAACAGAATAACTATTCAAATCAGATTTTACATACTATTGCTAATCACATAGAATATTTATTTGTTCAAATGGATTCTAAATCAAAAATAGAAGAGAAAATTTCTTCTCCAAAAGAAATTTATTTTCCAAAAGAATTACATACTCCTCATTTTAAACCTCGAAGTCTTCCTATTCAAGCAGAAGAACAAATTATTCAAAGTATGAGTGACAATGGTTTATTAGATAAAATTACAAAAAAATTATCTGAATTTAGTATTTCCAATAACCCTAGTATCTCTAGGATTAATATGATTGAACAAATAGGACATATAGATAGTCCAGAAGAACATTATGAATATTCTAAAAAAGATGATTCAAGTGGTTCTTTTGACATGGAATCTATTAATATGGTTGAACACGAATTTCTAGATCATAAACCAGAAGAAGATTTATATATTAATAAAATCGAAAAGAAATCCTTTAGAAAAAAGGATAAAGGATTACATTGGAATCTTAGGAATTCCAATACAAGAAATTATTATTCAAGACCTACTCCTCCTGATATTCAATTTGAAGAAAGAAGTATGTTTACTACTGTACAATGTGATGGTGTTTCCGTATATGAATGGAACATAGACGGAATGTTAGAATATGAAAATTTGAATGCATTTCAATGCATGGGTATGGCTAAAATAGCCTACCAAGCAAAAGGAATGAATCAGCAGAATGCATGTTCTGCAATTGTTTCAGGATTCACTGGACAATTAAAAAACTGGTGGGACAACTGTCTTACTGAAGACAGTCGTAACAAAATTTTATTTCATAAGTTAGAAAGATTAGTTGTTCCAACTGAGCCACCAGTTGGACAGGTAGTTAATCCTGCTCATCCTCCTCAACCAATTGTAGAGCAAGTGCCAGTGGAGTTGATTTTTTGATTGTTACCCTATCTAACAATTTTACAAGAAACCCTAAAGAAATTCTAACTAGTTCAAAAGTTCAACTTACTAATCTTAGATGTCTTACCTTATCTGATTTTCAGTGGTATAATGATGTCTTTCTAACTCAAGTTCTAAAAAGGCAAGATGCTAATTCCCTTTGTTGGAAGGAGAAATTTATTAGTGGACTTCCTCAATTATTTTCTCATCAAATTATTACTAAACTTCAAAAAGATATTGGTAGTGATTTTATTGATTTCAATGAAATTAATTATGGTCCAATATTTGCTTTTATTAAAAAAGAAGGTTTAGAAATTATGTATGGAACTCAAACTTCAAAACAAAAATGGTGGACAAAAGGAAGAAGTGGAAACTTCTATGAAGCCTTTGGAATAAAAGGAATTAAGGCACCTTC
The DNA here is from genome assembly GCA_020080225.1 of Gynochthodes officinalis. Classification (NCBI taxonomy): domain Eukaryota; kingdom Viridiplantae; phylum Streptophyta; class Magnoliopsida; order Gentianales; family Rubiaceae; genus Gynochthodes; species Gynochthodes officinalis. Next base: position 40,960,022 of record CM034618.1, on the reverse strand, counting down.
TGGTAGTAAAAAATTAAAGAATAAAAAAGATAAAAAAATCTTTCAAAAATAAAGAAGAAAATTATTCAAAGAAGAAAAAAATTTAGGAAAAATAAAAAAGATAAACAAATTACTTGTTTTAAATGTGGCAAAATAGGTGATAAAGCAGACCAATGTAAAATGAAGAAAAGGATAAGTGAAATTTTCCAAGATACTAATATGTGAGACAAAATGATTAATTTATTAATCAATGATTTTGATATCGATGAAGAAAATTATACAGATAGTTCTAGTTCTGATTCAGATACTCATTGTCATTGTATTAATATTATATCTAAAGAGCACAAAGAAACCTTATTTGATATGATTAATACAATTCAAGATGAAGAAAGTAAAAAAACAATATTTAATTAAGCTTAAAAATTTAATATTAGAAGAAGACAAACCTAGAGAATTTCATGCCTCTTTTAGTATAAGTAAATTATTAGATAAATATCCCCAACAAAATGTCTTTAATAATCATAAGCCAGATGAAATTAAAGAAGAAATTCAATTTTTAAAAATACAAGTTAAAAATCTACAACAAGATATCATTGCATTAAAAACAAAAGATTTAGAATTAGAAACTAAAATAACCTTAAAACATGAAGCTTCTATTTCAAAAGGTAAAGAAATTTTAGAAGATCTTACTAACTTAGATTCAATTCCATTAGTTAAGGAAGATAATAATATATTAGATGCTTTGCATATTCATACTATTAATAGTATTTCTTTACAAAAATGGTACTGTTTATTACAGTCAAAATTTATGATGTAAAATTAACTTTGCATGCTATGATTGATAGTGGTGCAGATGCTAATTGTATTAAAACAGGATTAATACCTACCAAATATTGCCAAAAAACTAATGAACGTTTTCTTGCTACAAATGGCAGTAGATTAAATGTTCAATATAAAGTTATATTAGATATCTGTAATAATGATTACTGTCTTAAGAATTTGTGTTATGTGGTTAAAGATATGGCACAAGATTTAATTTTAGGTTTACCATTTTTAAATCAAATTACTCATATGAAAATTGGTATTGATGGTATTCATATAAAAATTCTAGGAAAAAGGATTTCTTTCCTATTCATTTCGCCAAGACAGCAAAAAGGGTTAAATATTTTACAACAAAATTCTATTTTCAAACAGATTAATCAAATTCTGCAAGATAAACAACACAATCTTCATTCAAAAGATGAATATTCATACTCGAGAATAGAAGACAGATTGAAAGATCCAATTATTCAATCTAGAATTAAAGAATTAGAATCTTTATTTCAAAAAGAAATCTGTTCTGACCTTCCCAATGCTTTATGGGAAAGAAAGCGCCATCAAGTAACTTTACCTTATGAAGAAGGATTCTTTGAAACAGATATTAAAACTAAAGCTAGACCTATTCAAATGAATCATGAATTACTTGAAACATGTAAAAAATAAATTCTAACTTTATTGGATAAGAAACTTATCTGTCCATCCAAGTCTCAGTGGTCTTGTCTTGCTTTCTACGTCATGAATCAAGCAGAAAAAGAATGCGGAGTTCCCAAGTTAGTTATTAATTACAAACCATTAAATAAGGTGTTTAAGTGGATACGATACCCTATTCCTAATAAACGAGATCTATTAAATAGACTTGTTTATGCTAACGTTTTCTCCAAATTTGATCTCAAATTTGGATATTGTCAGATTCAGATTCCTGAATCTGATCGATATAAAACAGCATTCATGATTCCATTTGGTCATTATGAATGGAATGTTTTGTCGTTTGGTCTGAAGAATGATCCTTCATAATTTCAAAATATCATGGATGACATTTTTAATCCTTATTCCAGTTGTATGATTGTATCGATGATGTTTTAGTCTTTTCAAACAATCTTGATAAACATTTTAAACATCTCGATCTATTTTTCAAAGTGGTGAAGAGAAATGGATTAGTAGTTTCCGTACATAAAATGAAATTATTTCAAACACTGGCAAGATTTTTAGGACATAATATTCATTTAGGCACTATTATTTTCTTATAAAGAAATATAGTTCGTGATAAATGTCAAAACTTTTGATTACCAATCATTATATAAGTAGTGGCCAATCAATTGAGCCCAAAATATTTTATTTAATTTATCCCAAATTATGTGGCCCAATACATATATTGTTATTAAAATTTATAATATTTAATTTCATTACACACAAAAAAAATATTTTATATCTCCATATTTAATAATATTATACACTAAAACTTTATCTATCTATCTATCTATCTATCTATATATATATATATATATATATATATATGTATATATATGAATTAAAAGATTATAACTATTTTTATTTTTATTCTGAGTGTTTTCGTAATTAAAAATTCTTTTAGACTAGAGAATTCAATTTTATATACCGCAATCTATCGCTAATTATATGCCGGAATACATATCTTGTTATTAAAAATTATAATATTTAATTTCATTACACATCAAACAAATATTTTATACATCAATATTTAATAATATTATACACTAAAACTTTATATGTACAGATATGAATTAAAAATTATAACTATTAGGTGTCATAGTACAATTATTAGAAATTAAGAGCAATAATATAAGTAAGCTAAATTTGGCATAAGGAAGAATATGCTTAGTGCAATCATTATTCTTAGCCAAAGAAATCCAATCATAATTAATTGATAGTGTATCTTAAAAAAGATTCTATGCTTGAAGTAAAATAATGTAAGCAAATTCATATATATTAGGGTGTCTTAGTGTAATTGTTAAAAATTAAGAGTTATAAATTTAAAAAGTTGAGTTTGGTCCAATGGATAAATTACATAATCCAATCATTATCCTTAGCCCAACAAATTTAATCTTTATATAAGTTGTGACCCATCAATGTAGGCCAAAATATTTTATTTAATCTATTTCTAATTATATGGCCCAATACTTTTCTTGTCGTTAAAATTTACAATATTCAATTTCATTACACACTAAAACAAATATTTTATATCTCTATATCTAAGAAACTTATACATTAAAAATTTATATATAGAGATATGAATAAAAATATTATAAGTATTTTACTTTTATTCTGACTATTTTCTTAATTAAAAATTCTTTTAAACTTTTTTTTTTGCCAAAAGAAACTGATTATATTAACGTAGGAATTCTCGAGAAATTTGCATATATAGCATTTCTGTAAACTCAGTTTGCATATATAGCACAAGCAACAAAACCCTTGCAAATATAGCACTTTTCCTAGAGAAAAGACGCCAATGCCCCTTCATATGGAGTACTTCATCGTTCATTCAAACCTGTTTCCTTCGTCCTTCTTTGTATCCTTTCTCCGTCTTTGAATCCTTCACCTTCTTTGAATGAACAACGCCTTCATAGTGAAGTCATTGTCGTCTCACAGCTTTAACCCATGCGACGAGAAAAATTTATGAATGAACTGGACGGACCAAAAAATAATAAAAAATAACAGGCGGTATGCCCGAATTGGATGAACTGGAACTGGACATATATCCTTCATATCTAATTTGGTTTTTGTATGAAATTGGAAGGATAGTCGACCTGGTTTGAACTACAAATGAGGGAGAAAATGTCGATAAATATGTTGTCATACATGTCGACGAGTCCCGTAAAAGAAAACTATCGCCAAATATGTTGACATATATGTTGGCATATCTGACGACAGATATATATGTCGACACATATGTCGGCATATATGTCGGTATATATGTCGACATAAAGTGCTAACATATGTGTATGTCGACAAATATGTTGTCAAATATGTCGACAATTGAATTATTTGTAAATTTGGGATTTGACCACTCCATATGTTGTTCGTATTATCATCACTTGCGTTGTTTGTAAATGCTTGATTTGGTTGCATAATTATGTTACCTTGTTAATAGCGACATAATTTAATGTAAATTATGGAAATTAATAACTATAATATATAATATTGAATAATGATTATCACAAAATCTCATTACATTTTATCCCTACAAACGAATGCATTAGAGCAAGTTTGCCGGTTGTGGCCGATCTCTCCGCATCGACCACATTTCTTTGTGACTTTTTTCTCCCCTATTGACGGAAGTCTATGTTTCTTTTGCCTACCACTCTTTGCCCTTGCTTCCGGTGGTGATAGTTGTATTGCTAAAACTGATTCTGGCACATTCCAATCTTTAAGATCACCTACCAGCATAATAGATTCACCATAGGCAGCAAGAAGTGCATCTGTGTGATAAAATTGTGAGCATAGGGATCGAGAGTCAATTTGCCGTCGGCGAGCTGCGGCTAATGCATGTACACAAGGGATCTGGTCCATATCAAACACTCGACATGTGCACGTTTTTTGGAGCAAATCGACCGTTGCATTCTGATTCGCAACATCTCGTACACACTATCGGTTTATATCAACCGTCAACAATGTAGCCTTGTGCTTCTCGCATTCTTGATGAAATTTCCTCTTCAATATGGGGTTGTCGGTGTTCTTATCTCGCTAGCACCGGATTGCCTTTTGTGGTACCACCTTAGGAGTGTGTTCCTGATGTACTCGACCAAAGCATGAATAGGTAATTCACGAGCATCTTTCAGCAAGGTATTCAGACATTCCGCAATGTTGGTCGTCATTATCAGACACCATCTTCTCGCGAATGTGCCTCTCGACCACTGCTCAAACCCAACTTCCCGCAAGTACACACTGACTTGTGAATTTTGCAGCGATATTAGTAAGAACAACTGATTAAATTCTGCAACCGTGTATGCTTTTACAGCTTTAAAGTATAAAGGGATCACGTCCTTTTTTCTGAACTTCGCTCTTATGTTGTTGCTAAAATGATAAATACATGCTCCGTGAAAGGAGTTTATGAAAACATTTGCAATGCCTTTTGCAATGCTCTGATGCCAGTCTGAAACAAACACCAAGCCATCCATCTCATTGCCGATTGCCTCCTTAAGCTTTTGTAAAAACCACTCCCATGAATCATCATTCTCAGAATCGACAATACTCTATCCGACTGGATAGACTTGGTTGTTTCCATCCATACACGTTGCTACGATTAGTGACCCAGGATATCTTCCTTTCAGAAAACAAGCATCCACTGCAATCACTGGCCGCATGTGGTTGTGGAATCCACTAATTGAAGCACCAAACCCTAAAAAGAAATACCTGAATCTTCCGTCATCTTTAACACTAAGCTTACTGATTGTGCCAGGATTTATTTCTGTCATCATGTGTAAATATGATGGTAGTATCTTATATGAATCCTCATAATTCTCTTTGACTTCTTGCAAAGCGGCTTTTTTCGACCGCCAAGCCTTATTGTATGATATGTTCACACCCAACTCTGAACGTATGTTATTTATGATTTCACACGGTCTATACGGATGACAAACGTTCGTGTACTTGGACTTTATCCATGATCCAATTACTTTGCTGCATACTTGTCAATTGTCAGATTGAACTAATGAGGATTGACATGTGTGGAAGTTGATGTATTTAGTTATCTTCCATGTGGATGACTCCCCAATTGCCGATGCATTCATCATCCACTTGCAATTTCCATCCGTACACCGAAGGTACCAAGCCTTGGCATTGGCCCTTACAACCTTCCATTCAAAGAAATGTTTCACGGCAATCATGGACATCCTCATAAAAAAATGCTGCCTTGTTTTGAATACTTCCTTTACGATAACATTGACTACTGCTGATAACCCATTCGAAGAAGATGTAGTAGCATGTGATACGGGATTTGCCTCGATGTAGCGAATGCCGTCTTGCACCTTTTGCTTACTCTTCTGTGCCCTGCGAGCAATTGTTTTCCCTTCCTCCCCATTGATCGTTTCCTTATCCCCATCGTCATCCTCTTTATCTGCCTCTGGATTTCCATGATCTTCATCCGGTATTGTAAAAATATTTTCCTCCACATGCCCTGAAGGAATGACATTATTAGTCCATATTGGACTATCAGAACTCAGCCGCTTTATGAGTGAGTTGCTAGCGCCGTCTTCGTCTCGTGTTGCTCCAACCGCGCCAAGGGTTATGCATAATGGTATCCTTGCCCCATCGGACTGCCTGGTAATCTTATTCATAAAACACTGGATGTGGTGATCGTTCTTGATGGGCAAGACGGCTATGGTAGATAGATACTTTGGTAGGTACTCTATAACCAATCTATCATGTAATGCCGGATCTAAGCCCATGATTATTATGATATGTTGCACCATTTCAGAGAAGGACGCATCTTCTCAGAGCAAAATTGTTTCTATGGCCTTAAAATGCAAGAATCTATGCTCATTAGTCTTTGAATCAACTACCCACTCTCCCCCATACAAAACATGAACAGACCATACACCGCATTTCTCAGATTTGGACATGGTAAGTTCCGCTCAAATTTGGGCAGACAAGAGCGGTCGTTTAGAGAGTGTAAACAGCAACAAATGCTGGTATGAAGCTTTTTGGAGAGGATAATCATTGTGGGTGGAGTGAAATGTCTTTATATAGGAAGATTGTGTCATAAACAGGAAGACTGCCACATAATCCCGAGTAATGCCGAAATGTCAACTATAATGTCGACAATGCCTTTAATATGTCGACATTTATGTCGACATTATGTGTGAAATGTCGACAAATAAACCAAAATGTTCACACACATCCAAAATGTCGACACATACCAAATTGTCGACATTTATGTCGACATTATGTGTGAAATGTCGACACATATCCAAAATGTCAACACATTTTCAAAAAATGACTTATCTTTTTTCACTTTGTGTTCCCCAGATATAGATTGCTTTCTGCGGCCAAACTTCCAATAATATGTTTTATATAGGCGCCTATAATCATCGACATTAGCAAATTTATTTATTGACTACCCACACATTGCTTCAAAAATCAATATTTTTTTATAGGTTTTAAATGTTTGACTTCAATAATACAAATAAGGATTTTGTACGGTATTTTGTTAAAGCTGGTTGAAAATTTCCTTCAATAATACTTGCATTACAAATTTGTATGGTATGTATGCAAAACTGTATATTATTTACATTTGATCATTCGTAATATCTACACTTCACCAACTCCCTAAATCAGTATTTACTAAATCTACAAAAATTCATGAATACATGATTAAATTAAAATGTGTAATCATTTCCTTCCTCGTCGCATGGCTCGCTCCCTCTCCCTCCCCTCTTGCACCCGAGGATGTGCCTCCTTTGCATGTATGTACACTTTCGCCACCATATTTTTACGAATAATTGTGGAGCTTGCTGAAGTGATTATATGAAGTGGCTAACCATTAACAATGCATTTAGCCCACATCAATGACCAACCATTAACAATGCATTCAGCCCACATCAATGAAAAAACTCCATAATCCCCACTCCTGCAACATGGAAAAGGAACATTAGAAATTCATTCTTTCCCTTCATATGGTAGTAACTTGTACCATTACTTACTTTTCTTTTTGGGGGACCAAATTTGGCTCCAAAGTAATTGTCCATTCACCACCCACATTATGTTGCTTGGCTAGTACTTGTTGAATTCGCACGCCTCAAGTAGCTTGGGCATTGTAGCGACGAGATATTCTAACTTTGTCACTACTGATGGCCCTTGATTTGATGGATTGTAGACGTGGAATGTCTTTGCATATAAATCCAGCTTAACCAACATCCAGTGGTTCCCATCGATATGATATGGGAATAACACGATGTCCATAGTCCGACAATCACGTTCAAATGAACAATCACCAACGAATTGCATGACCACCATGTCATCGAAATTTAGGGCTCTGTCGGCGGCATGCATCTTTTTCATTTCGGACTGCACAATTTTTGGACAAGTATTAATCATCTGAACGTATCCACAAGTTCATTACAAACCTATTTTAATTACCACTTGCATCGAAATATGTCTCCATAATGGATATATCAGCGCGGCCTGCATCAATGATTCATTTCCGCAACATGGACGTATACAAATTAATTTGTCGCAAGACAATAGAAATTGTAAATAGGGGATAAGAGTCGATAATTTGTAACAAGTGTAAAACTCGGTAGATAAGTAACTTACATGATTATTTAGCCAATATCCTTTTGTCCACATTGTCCATAGCGAATCGGAGTCTAATGATAAAACCTCCATATCCAAATACAGGGTTGGGCACGCCCTCATCCACCGTTTCATCTCCAATTCCGCATCCTCCGAGTGGGCTGCAATAAGAAAGCCATTGAGGATAATGATGGGCCGCCCGCTTTTTGGGCAAGTGTTGGCCAGAGATTCTGCCTCTCCGAGATTTCAGATGACGGGGATTTTGGCTCCTTCTCCTTCATAGGTTGGGGGGCAGTATCCACTATAATTGGGGGGGGGGGGTCAAGGGGGGTATATTGCTCATCAGGGACTTGATGAACAATATCGGTGACAGGGGCGCTCTCTATAGTGATGTCCACAATATGAGCCTCATCCGCGGTTGTGTCTTCGGTCTCAGCCCCTTGCGATTGGTCGGAAGGGCCTGGCTCAGTTTCCTCTTGCTGAGGATCAATGGAGCCAGGAGTTTGTGGTATTTGATATGACGTCTCTGTATCATTTTCCCCATTTTTCTTGCCCAAAGGATCTTCTTCTTCGTGCATGGCGAGCATGTGGTGGACGTACGTGGACAAGTGACCAACTTTCCGAGTAAGTCGCTGAACGGTAGCTTCCAAATCACTTTGTTTGGCCTCCAATGTAGCCCTTCGTTCACACTCTTGCACGAGTTCTTCTTTTGTATCTTTAAGTTCCATCTCGCAGCTTTGCAAACAACCCACAATTGCCTCAAGGAAAGCTCGGCGTGCCTCACGTTTTTCTTCCTTGGTTAACCTCTGTCGTTTTTGAGGTTCCTTGACTTCGGTATCGCATTCTCTCTTCCTGTAAGAAACGTGGAATTGGTCAGCCTCCATCTCTACCGAGTCATTGTCATCCCCACCAAACCCCCCTCCTCCCCGGCCTCCTCATCCTCTTCCCAAGCCAAGAATTGTTCTGTCTCTTTGGTCGTTGGTTTTATTTGTGTTACTTTAACTTTCTGAAAAAAGAAAATAAAGTGAATCATAACTTATTATGTATGGCAAACTTAGAGCCTAAGGAACATTGGCTAATGAAAATGCTTACCTCCCCATCAATTGTTCGCCTGGACCAAACCTTCTTCTTTTCTTGATCCTTCCGTTGAGCAGTCAAACCTTTCCATTGGCACATCCTGGGCAATAATCCCGGGGTTTCGACCTTGGCGAACATATTGAACCGCTCAAGATGTGGCATGGTCTCATTTGCGAACACCTAGTACATTTGAACAACAAATTTGCAAAAATTAAAACACTACAGTGAAAATTTAGGTGTGCTTGGTTTCCTTACCCCAAATGCAACTGGGAATCCCCCAACAGTGTATGTCCTATGGTCTGGGTGGCCGGTCTGCTTCAAGGTATATCCAATTGCCTTTCTAGCACTATCTACTGTGTGCCTGTAAGATAGTTCACCCCACGGGATAGAATCAAACTCCCTCCAATCACAGGCCAAATGAAGCACCTTGTCTTCAATTTTGGTTCTCTTGGGCAACCCCATTATGGAGGTGTATATAAGCAAGAGTGTCAGGGACACGACCTCATTGTCTGGGTAAGTTGAGTTGATATGGTTATAAGCCTTGAACACTTCACCATATGTGGTCTCATCTCGTTGGCCGACATGCTGTAGGTACTTTGATATTGGAGAAATACCATCTGGCAATTTGTATTTGCCATATGCAGCGTCAAAGTCGCCCATCTTCAACCCAGTGATGATGGCGAACTCTCTCTTGCCAAATCTAACCTTCTTACCAACGAAGCTGAAGGCAATGTTGTTATCAATCTTGGACTCCTCGTCCGGCTTAAGTTGCCTCAACAACAGAGAATGGATAATTTGTTTGCACCAAAAAGGATGCTCATGGGCAAGAAAAATGTCTGCTAGTCGACTTTCGCTTCGGAGCATTTGTTGTTACGTTTCCGTCAATTTCGACCGGATTCTCTGCATATTGGCTTCGTAGTAGCAGTACTGCGAAACCTAAGCTGAGAAAAACTCCCCTTGAACTACCATTTCATCCGCGAGAAGTTCCTGCACGAAAAAACGTTTAGAAATCGAAAGGGTGGAAAAGTTCTCTTCGTTTTGTCCTAAATCCTAAACACATTGTACCCTAAAACCCTAACTTGGCTAATTTGTGGTCAATATAGTTGTCCACATGACTATCGACATATTTGGCGACATTTTAGTCTAGACAAATATGTAGTCTTATTTGTCGACGTAATTGACGACGTATTTGACGATGTAAAACTGTCGACATGAGGTTTGGTTTTGTACGAAGATCGTTATCTTCAAACAAAAATGCCGACACAAACGTCAACATATGTATGTTAGTCAAAAAACGTTTTTGTCAACATATCTCTCGACGTTTGTAGCAACATATTTGCTGACATAGTTGCCGACATATTTGCCGACAATTCTCAATTCTGTCGACATTTTCACCGATTATGAATGTTAGTCAAAAATCCTTTTTATCGACATATCTGTCTGTCGACATATTTGCTGACATATTTGCTAACATATTTAGATGAAACTCCACATTTTTGTCGACATTTCCACCCATTAACGATTGTCATGGTGACAGTTTTGGCCAAACATAGTGCAAAAATCTTAATTTGTATGCATTTCGAACCAATTCCTACATGGCAAAACCCTAACTTGGCTAATTTGTCTAACATATTCTAACATGTATGCGTCACAAAACATGTAACATTTTTTCTGTAAAAGGAACAAACCTTCTTAGTCTTCTTGTACGCCGTGTGAGATTTATGATCTTCGACCTTCATTCCGCCACGGCTTGAGATTCCACCTCGAGTTTTCGCCATTGATGCTGTTATGGATGAAGTGCTGAAAGGTTGTTTGAAGTGGGTGTTATCTTCTCTGACGAATTGAGGTAGCTTTTTGCAAGATGAACACTCAGTGAGATGTAGCGTAGTGACGAGGTTTTGTGCAAGTCTCGACGGATTTGATGCGGTTATGAGCTGAAGAGTTGCGAAACAAGTTGCTTCGTTCAGGCGCGTTTTTCAAATATAGGGGCATTGGGGTCTTTTCGTAAGGAAAATACATGTCGGCACTTTATGTCGACATATATGCCGACATATATATCTGTTGACATATATGTCGACATATTTGGTGATAGTTTTTCTTTTTCGGGATTCGTCGACATGTATGACGACATATTTATCGACATTTTCTCATACAAAAACCAAATTAAATATGAAGGATATATGTCCAGTCCAGTTCATCCAGTTTGGGCATACCGCCTATTATTTTTTGTTATTTTTTGGTCCGTCCAGTCCATTCATAAATTGTTCGCGAGCATGGGTTTCACCCGTAGACGACAATGACTTCACTCTGAAGGGGTTGTTCGATCAAAGAAGGTGAAGGATTCAAAGAAGGAGGAAGGTTACAGAGAAGGATGAATGATAGAGAGAAGGATGAATGATGAAGTACTCCATATAAACGGGCATTGGCGTCTTTTCGTTAGGAAAAGTGCTATATTTGCAAGGGTTTTGCTGCTTGTGTTATATATGCAAATTGAGTTTATAGAAATGCTATATATGCAAATTTCCAAGAATTCTTAGATTAATACAGTACATGTAGCGATCTGAAAAGGCACAGCTTTCACTGGACAGGCCCTAACATAACTAACCTAAATTCAGTAGGGATTGGTTAAGGCTATATTCCCCAAGTAAACGGAATAGGCATAACCTCACCCAAGACATAGTGGGACCAATACCTCCTAGCTACTACCTAACTAAGAGATCAAAAGAACACCCTAACTTGTCAGCCTCTGCATACACAGCTCCCCACGGCAGAATCAAAAGAAATGGATCGCAGAAATCCGTGTAGTGTAGTTCTGCGTTGGTCGATCTCTCATATCAGCTCGCAGCCTTACGCTACGTTGCATCGTGCTTGGCCCTCCTCCCAAGTTAGAACTCTATAACCCTTAGTATGGAAACCACGCTAATACAACTCAGCGTTGCCTCTCCTACCAAGGACCACTACCTCTTCATATGGAAGTCGCCCCAATACCATCCCGAACTAACCAATCGTTGATGTCCGACGACAGCAATAGCCGTCCTTGAAACTGCACAGTTCGGCCTTCCATACGAAGAACCCAAAAATCGACTAACGCCGGCCACTGAAAAAAAAACTATTCATGAACATTAAAATTTACTGTTCATGAACAGTAAAAAAGTTACTGTTCATGAACAGTAAAAATCCCACCGTTGTCGCATAAAAAATTCAATTTTATAATACACCAAAAATTTAAATTTCTGTATTTGAATTAATGATATTTCACATATATCCATATAATTATGAATTTTAGAATCATATATATAAATAGTACAGGGTACATATATATGAAAAATTTTGTGACGATCGGAATTTTGTCACTAAAAGGCATCCAAATTGGTGACGACCATAACTTCGTCACCAATGATTAAACTTTAAGATTTTAGTGACGAGAGTGGTTCTCATCACCAATTTTTCATCATTAATTGTGCCATATTGGAGGGAAACCTTCTCGCCAAATTCTTTAGTGACGAAATGGTGACGACTTTTAGTCACTCATCACTAAAGATGGTGAGCTGATGAAAAATTGGTGACGACTTGAGTTCTTGTCACCAATGGGGTTATTTGGTGATGGAATTTTTGTTCGTCACGGCGGTTTCCATCACCGAAGGGGTGTTTTTCTTGTTGTGTTCTTCTTTTTGACTTCTTTTCCCTTAGAAGAGTCGGCCCATGCTTTAGTTTCACTTTTCTTGTCACCCTTTTTATCTCAATTATTCTTTCACGGAGACTTGCTAGGCATGTATTTTGGTTTTGAACTTTTCTTTTTTAATTGTCTTTTCACCTTCTCAGCCATGTAGACCATCTTTTCAATTTCCAAATAATGGTGAAGTTCAATGACATTGGCTATTTTGGGGTTCAATATTTGCAAAAACCTAGCCATTGTAGTCTCTTTATCTTCCTCTATATTAGCTCAGATGAGTGCAGCCTCTAGTTCAATGAAGTATTAGGTGACACTCTTTGAACCTTGTTGCAAACTTTGCAGCATTTTGTACAATTCTCTATTGTAATATGATGGAATGACTCTTTTTCTCATAATTGTCTTCATCGCTTCCCATGAGTGGGCAAGGCGCTCTCCATTTATTTTCCTTGACGTTATGAGTTGATCCCACCAAATTATTGCATTATTAGTGAATTCTACCACTACTAGCTGAACCTTATTTTCTTCATAATAATGGTGACCAAGGTTGTTGAACTCGAGGTTTTAAGTAAAATCGGTGGAATGTCCACAAAATCGGATCAAAAAAATCCTAAGATTCTACAAATTATGAAAAATAATATAATAAATATATTATATATAATATATGTTAAATTTATAAATTATAAACCTGTTCAAACTTATAAAAAGTATATAAATTTCTAATAGAGAATATTATCAATCACACCTAGAAATTAATAACAATCATAATTCATTAACAACCATGCATAATAAAAGTTAATTTCCAAATGATCACACAATCATTCAAGACACACATACTTAAACAATACCACAAAAAAATAGTTCCATTATTCATGTCCTCATCACACTTATAAGTCACACATAAAAGTTACAATTTACAAAAATTAAAACATCAATATTCCAAGTGCAAACTACGATAATCAATAAAGATCATCAACGGAAAGATTTAAATCCTTATCCAAGCTCAAATAATCCTCATTTGCGGGTTTGAGAAGAAACACGTGGTTACAGAATGAGAAAGTCATAATGTCAAAAGCATGCACTATCATGATAGCTAATCAACATCAAATGGCTCGAGAGAAATAGAAATTGTAACTATGTTTGAGCATGCTGCTAATGCATAACACAACAGTTGCTGCTAGGATACATCAGTGTCCAAAGCACAAAAAGAAAATTACAGTGCATTACATGTGTTCAAAGCAAGGAAAGAATATTAAAGCTTTTTCAATCCAAATTCGACTACATTACATGTGCCAGCGTCAAAATCACAAAGGTGCTTTAATCAATGCATTAACAAAGTGATCCTTAACCACATCATTGTCATTCATTTTGGCATATGCTGTAGGAAAGCATAGCATAGACATTTCATGTGAAGATTGGATAGTCTAACGACAATTAAATACTTGAGCAATTCAAGCTAACAACAACCAAAGAAAACAGAGAATGATGAGCAGCTAAAAATGCTTGATGGGACAATAACAAAGAAGCAACCACAAAACAATCAAAAGAAATCAAATTCAAATCATGCACCCGCTATTCAAGTAAGTAAATTTCTCTCCCACCTATTCTTAATAAAATTGCCGCAAAAAGCAGCAAACAAATGTAGAGACGAAAACCTTCCGCCTAACAATAGCTTCCCTGATATGAATTCAACAAGCATTGAAGAGACTTCGAGCCCGAAGCATGATGACAATAGCGAGGTCTCAAGAACAAGCTTGGATCCACTTCAAGGTCTTGGTGGACCAATGACAAGGGCTAGAACAAAGAAAATGAAGGAAGCCTTGAATGGACTCATCCAAACGGCCCAAAAGGATGGGGAGAAGACCAAGATTGACAAGACCATGTTTATTAATGTACTAAGTGTAATTGGGTCTTGTTAATTAGACTTTGGAGCCAGATTCCAAGTTGTAACCATAATGGGTTTGGCTTGACTACTATTTTCCTTAGAACCTCTTAAGATCATTGGGCTTAGTTTTAATTATATGGTAATTAGAGTCATGTAGCCCAAAGAGTCATGTAACTCTTAGAGTCCATTTGTGAAACCCTAGCTTGTACTCCTTTAAGGAGCCGTCAGCCATCTTGAGGAGACAGATTTTGGATTTTGGATGAATGAAAATTTGGTTCTTGACATTACTTGCTTGAGAGAATTTGCTCTCTAGTTCTGTGATTACTTGCAAATTACACAAATTCGGAATTTGTGTGTTTGTTGGCTCTTAGACTTTCCTAGATTTGTTCCCTAGGAAATTCGGGTCTTCCTCCGTCGATTGATTCCAAGGTTCTTAGATACAGGTTATCTAGGGGTTGAGGAGCTCTTCCACCTTCAAGAAACATACCATCTCCAAGGAAAGATTCCAGTTGGGTTGATCCAAGGGGCAGAACGTGTGTAGTGAGTTTTTGGAACAAGTTATCCAAGGGTTCACGCCATTCCCACTGTATGATGCAAGTGCAGTGCAGTGCATTGCATAAGAAGAAGTAAAACCCAAATATGATAATTGACATCTAAATGAAAATCTAGATGAAAATGTAGACAAGCAGAATTATGCTTCCATATTCCAAAGGTGATATAATTCCTCAAAGCTCAAAAACTTCATCTAAATTAATGAAATTATAGAAATTAATAAGGAGTCCAATATTTAAGTTCCCCATTATCAAAAAATAAAACAAAAACCCACAAAACTCCTTGATAAAAGAAAGCCACAGTAATCTCATTCACTACTTGATATTCTTAATCCTGAGGAATTTCCACGTCACCATTGGCAATCTCCTGCTAAAAATCCTCAGGGTCCTTCCCGTCAACGGTGCATCCAACGGAAACACACGTCCCCAGAATCTCCTCCATGGTGCCAACCAAATCCTTAGCCATGGACCTAAGCCTCATCACCTTAGCAGTCTCGATAATGTCATCTAATGAGATGTTGCCATTGTGCTTGATGTTCTTGGTCTTCTTGCGATCCCGCTTGGATTCTTTGAGGACCTTGATCACCAGGGCAGCGGCGGAAGGGATGACAGACACCTTGGCAGAGAGAAGCAATTGTAAACGGAAATGGAAAACAATAAAAACAAGGGATATAGAAAAGGAATTTGCAGTTGTAAATGGAAATTACCTAGTTAAATTGAATCGAAAGAGCTCCAACAACAGCACCGTCACGAAAAAGAAGCAGCAGCAGGAAAGAATTATTGTGTTTCAGTATGTGTAGAGTCGAGGGAATGCAGATGAAGGAGGAGAGACTGCAGTGGAGAGGGAGAGCTACGTGAGGAGGATCCAGAGCGCTGCAAAAAAAACTCTTGACCGAAGAGCATGGTTTGTTTCTTTTAAAGTGAAAGACTGAAGCTGAAAGCTATATTAAATGCACATGGAACCCTACATTTTGGTGGAATTGGTCAGTACACATGTTTTTACCGATTTTAAGAGTCAAATCGTGATTTTACTATTTTTTTATTTTAAGCATGATCTGATTCGAACACTTGATTTTGCCTCGTAAAATCGTAAAATCATGCGAGTTGACTCACAATTTTAACAGCCTTGAAGGTGACAATCAAAGATTCCCTCAACCTTATTTTTCCAATCCAAGTATGCTTCGGGATCTC
Organism: Gynochthodes officinalis; assembly: GCA_020080225.1. Lineage (NCBI taxonomy): Eukaryota > Viridiplantae > Streptophyta > Magnoliopsida > Gentianales > Rubiaceae > Gynochthodes > Gynochthodes officinalis. Next base: position 40,943,581 of record CM034618.1, on the reverse strand, counting down.
CCCTACCTTTGAATGCTGGAATTTTCATTTTTATACTTCCCAAATTTTTGTTAATTTTGTCAAATTGACCTCAACCTTTATGAGAAGTAGACGCCCCATCAGATTCTTCACTACTATTAGAACTTGAGGGATTTTTCTTTCTAGATTTTGGCCTATTTGACAATGAGTCAATGATAGATTTCATACTTTCATAGAAAGTGTTTGCCAATTGCTCCATCCTATTATCATTGGATTGAAGCTTTAATTGTAAGGCCTCAAGTTGATCGACCAAATTCGAATGTTTTCGGTTCATGTGTTCTGTCCAATCCTTACGAGTCTTTTGGTTGATGGGATTCCAGGAGATGTTCAATCTACTCGCCAAACTTTCAATCCGTTGTGACATATTATGGGGGCCGATGACAAAAGTTAGGTCCAAACGACTTCAAAAAACCATTAAGTGGTTTAATCTTTGACATTCAAGCCCGTCAAGCATTTGGCCAAAACTTGCAAGTCATTAATGTATTGCAAGTCCAATTTGAAGAACACTAGTTTTGCCTTGGCCGAATTCTAGTGTAGTGATAGGCAAAGTTGTCTAGTTAATTTTTAGCATTATTTTTAGGTTTATGTGTGGCCAAATTTAGGTAATTAAAAGGCCATCCTTGCTGGTTTTTATTTTTGGCAGATGCTTTATAGGGTTATGGCCGAATTTTTTCCTCAATTTTAGTAGCCAAATTTGTAAGTTTGAAGGAAGTTTTAAAGGGCCAAACTTCTAAGTTCAATTGGTTTTGGGGTTTTTATTTCCTCTTTATTTTAAGAAATATTGGCCACCCCTTTAGTTATAGAGTAGGATTAAGATTTTAGTTGTTACATTTTTAAGATATCCTTGTACTCCAAAAATAGGCCATTCGGCCATAAGCATGAAGATATATGAATTTTGAAAATTTTGACATTACGTCCTTGAGAGTTTGAGTGAATCAATCTCTTCATTCTTGTAAAGAACAATAGGCTTATCAAATTTGACTAGTTTGTGGTACCTTTGATTCTTATCAATCTAGTAGAACCCTAAGTTGTGGTGACGCTTCATCCATCGGTCTCAATTCCACCAGTTCTAGCAATTTCGCAAGTTAAGTCTTGGGTCCTGTTTTGCTTGTTGTGTATTGCCTGCTCCCTATACCCGTGAGGTGCGCATCATTGGTCGATTGGAACTACTTCTTCTTTTGACATGGTTCCTGCAAAAAGGTTAGTGCAAACAAAAGAAAAAAAATAATAATATGGGAAATTTGTAGTAGGGGTGTGTATGAGTATGCTCTCAGTTTTTTTTTTTTTATGTCTCACCCCTCACTCAATCAAGCTTTCTCTAAGTGCTTGCTTAGAATAGCCCACCTTACCAATAAGGAAAGTAGGAATTCGGCCAAGGGAATAACTCAATTAGAGAAGTTTATGAATTAGAAAGTAAATACTTAAGGAAGGTTAACATATTAGGAAACTAGAAAATTTTGAAAACAAATTGGAATTAAGATACAAATATGGAAACTAAAAGGAATAGGAAATTAAGCAAACCCAACTACAAAATGGAATTGAATAAGGAGAGCTATTAAATAGGAAACCTAGACAAAATCCAAAATTAAACTAGAATTTGGAAGGAAAACAAATATGAAATCCAAAAGGAAACAATTATGAAAGCTTACAAAAGGAAGGTAACTTCAAGAAAGGAAGTATAGTCAAAATATGAAACAATTCTTGCAACCTTTTTTGTATAGAAATTTCAGCCAAGAGAGGTTACCAAAATTGCAGAATTTTCGACCAGAATAAGTTGACAAAACGTATAGAATTTAGTTAAAAAAAGTTGCCAAAAAGTGGAGAATTTTAGCAAAGTGGTGCTAGCCAATTCTAAATCCAATTGGGATGAGGAAAGTGAATCACACTTGAATTGTATTTAGGTAAGGTACACATTTCTTTGTATGCAGAATTCTATTATGATTTTTGAACATTTCTTTGTAAGGTACACATTTCTTTGTATGCACTAAAACACCTCTTAAACAAGAATTCAAGAACAAAATTGAAGAGGGCAACACAAATTTTGAGATTACAACAAGAATTCAAGAATGCAAGAAACAAGAATTCAAGAATTTCAAGAAACAAGATTGTTTTTCTCTTCTTCTTTTCTTCTTTTGTTCTTTTTCTTGGTTTTGTTGTTCTTTCTGTTTTTTTTCTCAGTTTTTCTTCTTTCTCTTTTTTTTCACCAAAAGAGAACAATTCATAGAAAAATACAAATGAAGATGAACAATTCACAGAAAAATAACAAAACAAAGATTATGGAGAGAACTCAAGGAATTCGGCTAATTCAAGAAATTAAGCAAGAAAAGTAGGCGGCTATTTTTTTCAAGGAATAACAAAAAACCAAATTAACTACACAAAAGTGGGTAGTAAGAAAAGATTTGATCAAGTCTTGAGGACTAGGGTTAAACAACTATTTTGACTACCAACTAAAAAACAAAAGTTCGACTACTAAAAGAAGAAAACAATATAAACAGAATTTTGAAGCAACAAAATTTCGTTACCTCAAATAGAAAAGTTTCAAAGTAACCTAGAGTTCTAATACCAAACTGATATGCATCTCACGGCTATAAAGAGCTAGCAATAAATGGACTTGCAATAAATTAATGAGCTGCAAGTCATACTTGACGAGCTTAGATGTCATGAATTAAACTGCTTAAGGTTTCTTGAAGTCATTTGGACCTTGCTCTCATCACCGGGCTTGTAATATGTCTTGGCGGATCAAATGTTTGGCGAATAGGTTGCATAGCTCCTTGGTTCCCATCAACTTGATGTGACGCAGATTAGGATATGAAATGCTACACAAATACCACAATTAATCAAGTAATAAAACCTAAATCCACACAACTAAATGCAAGTATGCATTTGTCATTGTATTGTTGAAATAAGGTTGATCCCTTGAGAATATTGTTACTTTGAGAGGTTTATTCTTTACTAGAAGCTAGACGGCAAATCAAATAGTTAAAAGCAACAATTATGCTATATTGAAGTGAAGAAAATAGAGTACAATTTCAAAAAGAAAATAAGGAAAATTTTCAATTTTCAATTGAATCTAAAATTTGGAACCAAGAAATTGTTTAATCCTTAAGAAGTGATTACGGTTGCCTCATATTCTCTTTAATTGCATGATTTAGCTATGGGATCATGCATTTAAAAGACAATTGTTTTTTTTTCCACTCTAACTTCTATTCCTAATCACTAGATATGGCTGTTATTCATAGTCTACTATACCATTTAATGAAGCACATTAACACTATAGAGCCTACAAATTCCCCTTATATATATTCCTATGTTGAAAGTACTATAGTTCCAATAATAAATGTCCAAGTTTAATAAAGATCAAATGATTAACTACATACAACTCATGAGGCATCCACAAATTACATGATTCTTAAATGAAAACTTGCTATTGGACATTAATATGTATGACCCATAACATATATCAACACAATAAAGAAAATATCAACAATTCATTAATTCTTAGAAATTATAAGATTTTAGCTACACATATTAATGAAAAGAAACATCAAATTAAATAAATAAAACAAATATTAGAGTTTAGAGTGAAGAAGACTCCCCTTTACAAGAAAAGGCCTAACTCCACACTTGATGCTCAACCCAATATCCAATTTCTTTCAAAATGGAGTCTTTTCTCTTCAAAACTCACAGTAATCCTAATCTAAAAATGAATGTTTATACAAAATCCTAGAGCACTTGTGAAGGTTAGGGTTTCATGATTTCTAAAATCTAGCCCCCTTTCTAAAGATCTAAAGATGAGTTTTTATAGGAGTTAAAACTATTGGGCTCATTACAAGTGGTCAAAGACTAAAAAAAAGGTTCAAGAGGGGTTAAAAGATAAAAGTTAACTTAAATAAGCTGCAAGAGTCATGCATGGTTGTTAAATTATGCCCTAAGGATCAATCATGTGATGATAGTTTAGGCATATATTGTATCATAATGTTTATAATTAATGACAATGATTATTATATTTATTTCCATATCTGTGCTTTATGAATAAATATAATAATGTCCCAAGAATTTAATTATTCTAAAATTATCTCTAATCAAGTGTTATCATTGAATGGGACAATGATAATGCATCAAGACTAGTATGTGTAGTGATTGATGAAATGTGTCATGATATGAGATATCAAGTCAACACATAGGTACATGTTAGAGAACTATTTACTGGATCGACCTGCTATGAGAAATGCTACATGGGTTATCATATGAAGTGTCATAAGCATTTTTCATAGTGATGATGATGCAAGTGATCCTTAGACTTCAGGTCACCAGAGATCCCAACATGAGAAGTTGTATGTTTTGATGCTACTAAATGTTGCCCGTAACAGGGTGCACTATAAAAGTGGCAATTGGATATGTAATGAATCATGTAGTTGGATATTGAGTGATCAATATAGGATTTGCCTCTTCTATATAGAGGAGTGATATCTTTGGGCCCCTTAATCAAGTGACACCATAAAATGCATGGTCATGCTCAAATGAGTCGATATGTGATATTGAGCTCATTTCCTTAGATGTGTCTCCTTGAGAATCAAGAAATGAAAAGATTAAACTATGTGAGTGTGACACACTCCATGGCTCATATTCAATCAAGATATCTAGGGTAAAGGGATTAAATTACATGGTAACATTTATCACAAGAAAAAATAATGTCGAATTACTAACATTCATATAACTTGAGTAGCATTGATTTGTTGATAGACATCACTCAATGCTTATGGCATAAAATAGATTTTATGTCATTGCCAACATTATAAGAACCTATTGGGTCGCACACTTAGATCGTATCCAAAAGAAGAGTAAAATTCATGTGATGATATTTTTGTTAATTTAAGAATCCTATTACGAATAGGACTCTATAGGGTTTCTAGTTTAAATCGGTATTTGGTTTTAGATTCTAAATGGTTTTGGTTTTGTGTTATTAAATTCAAAGAAGTTTTGGATTTGTTAATTTGTGAGATGGCTGAAAATTAGAAAGAAAAATAAGAATGGGATTCTTGTTTTTGCAGCCATCGAAATTTAGAAAGTTCCAAAAATGGATTAGAACTTGTAGTTCAAGTAAAACTCTTTAGAAAAAGTTTTATCCTAATCTTTTCCTATAATTTGGACATAAAGTTTCAGCAGCCTCCAACCCCAAAATGTGAGAAAACATAACGTTACTCTTGCTACAAAACAGCCACAAAATCAATTTTTTGTGAAGAAAATTCTGCAGCAAAATTGTAGCAAAAAACCGAACCATTATTCTTGTTGAGAAAAGTTCTCTTCGGATTTTCTTTTGAAGAATTAGCCACCATTATTTCCATCATATCAAGAAGCCTTTCTTATTTTATTTAGAAGAAAAATCAGCCATTTCTTTGGTGTTAAATAAGCAAGAAAAATCGAAACTTGAGAAGCTTCAACTGAAAACCGGCGTAAATATTGGCTAGCACCATCAGGTTTTGCTCTTTCTTTTCTTGGGTTAATTTTGTGAAAACCAAATTGGAAATTGGAGAAAATCATGTGGATACCATAGAGGAAAAGCTCTGTTGGGTTTTTCTATGATTTGATGAGCAAAGTCTTCACAAGAAATCCGCTACCGGTAAAGGTAAAAATCTTCACGACTGGTTTAAAATCATTTCGTAAGGATCTTTGGAGGAAATCAAAATTTTAAAATTCTACTATGTGTCATATTTAATTTCCTATAGTGGTATTAGAGCCACTTATGAAGGTTCAAATTGGTTTTATGTGAAAACATGTTTATTTTCTTAAATTGTTTATGAATAAGGATGCTGAAAATTTGGATCATGTGAAGTTGTTCATTAAATCTGAATTTGTGAAGTTGTTCATTAAACATATATGATATGTTTATATTTATTAAATCAATTTAGGGTATGCTTTAATGTGTTATTTCTGGATTTGAATAATATAAGAGATATATATATATAACCAGTGAGGAGAGGGACCCCTAAAGAAATAGAAAATTAAAAGGAGAAGTGGGTAGCAGACAGACTGCCACTAGAGGAAAGGGATAGGTGGCTTAGCCAAATATAAACAAGATATAGATAATAACATTAAATAAACAGAAATTTAAATGACAGGAAGTAAATGAACAAGAATTAAAGTAGGCAGTTTAACCAGCCATGCATCAATATCAACTTAATAAAATGAAATTGTAAGTAAACAACAATTAAAAAGGAGAACTAGCCAATCATTTGGACTAGCTAACCCCTTGGTAGTATAGAACTTGAAGTTTCTTAAACCTGGAAGAGTACAAAGGTTTATACCTTGGAGACCAAGGTTATGTTTGGGTGAGAAGTAGTACAAGAAAGGAAGAAAGAAAGAAAGAAAGAGAGAAAGAATGCAAGAAAGAAAGCTTGATCTAGTCTATGCTTGAGAGGATTTGGATACAATGTTTGTGGGTGTGAAAATTCAGCCTAAAAATTAGACAAAAGGGAATTATATAAAAATTCCCGATCACACAAAGAGTCCTGCCATGTTGTCGATGAACAAAGGAATAGTAATTTCCGTGTTTGAATAGCATCCAGTGCTACAGTGACATGAACAGTGTTTTCATGCAGCTATAGTACCATCACTATAGTATTTTGTAGAAATTTTCAAAAAATTCCATAACAGTCATCACCATTTAAATAAAATGGGTCTTCTTGATCTTCTTGGTCTTCTATGCCATCTTTTTATGAAGAAGTGGAATATTCTGGAGGTTCTTGCTTCTGAGCTTGGATTGTGGATTCCTTTTGGGCCTTTTCACATTGTTGCTGGACCTTTGGGGACTCCTGTTTGAGTTGAGAAAGCAAGCTTTTTAAATGTTTGACATAATCTTCTTTATTAGTGACTGTCGCAAATTTGGATTGGGCTAAACTTTTTTGTTGTAAAAACCTGGTGATTTGTGGATCGGTTGGAGGCAGAAATTGTGGATTGTTTGTAAACTAAGACAAAATTTGAGTAGATTGGACAGATTCAATATTGAGTTCTTCCCACCATTTTGAGTAAACTTGTCTGACAAGGAGTGAGGGAAAAAGAGTGTTTTGTTTGAGAAATTCATATTTCCATGAATAAACCCATGAAAGGGAAAAGTGAGAAAAGAAGCTGAGTAGTGTTGGAACAAAAGGTTTTGGGGATTGGAATTTTTGGTCAAAGATTTGAAAACCTTAGCTGACTATTTCTAGCAAGATTTTTTTATGTGGACCATGGATTCCCTACCATTGAATAAACCAAACTGGGAAATCGTATTTGTTAGTTTTTTAAAATAAAAGAACCAAGAGTGTTTATTTTGTGGGTTTTGAAGAGTAAAAGCATTATACCAGGCGGTTCTATAATCCCAATAATTATAACCTTGGGGTTGAAATAGTTGGGAAAAATTTCTGGGTTTATTTAAATCATTACCCCATTCTGATAGTCTAATAACTTTAAGGATTTGGACTGTAGAATGGGTAATATAAGTCTTTGTCTTATCTCGGTGATGCTTGAAAGATACTAACCCAGAGTCCAATAGGATAAACTCATAGTATCTTTGGATCTTAGAGATATAATATGGAAAGAATTGAAACCCTTTGGGGAGAATGGTTTGGGCCATTTTTAATGGACTATTTTGGAAAATATCGGGTTCCATTTAAAGAATATTTACTGGGTAGTCATTTTTGTAATATGGCTCTTGGGCTTTTGGAGAGGAGGTAGTTGGGATTACTACCTGTTTTTGCAGATTTGAAGCCACAATTGTTTGATAAGATTGAGTGGGGCTAAGAGCCACCACTTGAGATTCAGTAGGAATGGGGCTTGAAGCCGCCACCAAGGTTTAGGGAGATTTCACCAATTGAAATCCAGATTGGGCTGCCAACTGGTAGAGAGCTAACAGTTGTGTTTAGGCTTCATCCTCTTCAGCAATATCTGCCCATGATCTGGGTGCGAGGATGGAAATTGGTTTGATGTTTTTGAAAATTCAAAAGCTTGAATCTAGGTTGTTGTAAAGGCATAATTTGCAGGAGTTTGAATGTTTGTAGGGCTGTGAGTTGTTTTGTTTGAATCCGAAGATTCAGTTTTGGAGGTTTGTAACAAACTGGGTTGATTTGGAGATTGTTCTTCTTTTTTCTTTTTGGGAAGCATGTTTATCGTCCCTGCAAAAATTCAAGAGTCAAATAGTCAGGAAAAGAATTATTTTCTAATATATTCTATATCAAAATCAAAAATAGATAAGATGGCTTGCCACCTTGCAAAAATTTGTTTGGAAGCAAGATGCTTAACATCTTTTTACAAAACTTCTTTTGCAGATATACAATCAACCCGTAATAAAAAAATTTTATTGAGTAAATCAGATTGAAATTTAGAAACACATAAAACAATTGCAAGTATTTCTTTTTTAATGGTAGAATAATTCTGTTGTGAATTATTCCCATGTTTAGATGCAAATGCTACAATTTGCTCTTTACCATTTTGAACCTGCTTTAAAATACCACCACAGCCAATATCAGAGCATCAGTTTCAACAATTTTTTTGGCTGATGGATCAGATAATGTAAGACAAGGAAGTGTTTTAACTTTGGTTTTAATTTGTCTAACTACATTTGTGTGGATGTCAATCCAGGCTGGGGGAGTTTTCTTAAGCCTATCGTGCAAAGTCTTAATCAAATTACTATGTTCGAATAAAATCAAAACATAGTTTAAACAACCTAGAAACCTTTGAAGTTGTTGTTTATCTAAGATTTGATTAGGAAATTTATCGCAAATTGAATCGATCTTTCACTTAATAATAGTTCCTAAGTGAATATGATGACCTAGGAATCTAATTTTTGTTTGAAAAAGACTAATTTTTTTTGAGAAACAACCAAACCATTTGTTTTGATAAAATGCAAAAATGTATTAACATGTTTGAAATGTTGATCAATATTATCAGAGAAAAAAAAGACATCATCAATATAAACAATAATAAAATTTGAATAAGGATTAAAGTTTCATTCATAATTCTCTGAAATTCAGAAGGTGCATTTTTTAAACCAAAAGGCATTACATTCCACTTGTAATGTCCAAAAGGCACATTAAATGTAGTTTTATACCTATTAGAAGGATGGATTTGAATCTGCCAAAACCCAGATTTCATATCAAATTTCGAAAATATTTTTGTAGCATATAATTTTTTAAGAAGATCTTTTTTGTTGGGAATTGGATATCGCATCCACTGAAGGGCTTTGTTCAAAGCCTTGAAATTAATCACAAGTATTGGGACACCTCCTTCTATTTTAGAATTTTTATTAACATAAAAGGCAAGACAGCTTCAAGGAGACTGACTTTTTTTGTATAATCTTCTTTTCCAAAAGATCATTTATTTCTTCTTCACAATGCTGAAGAAGTTCTTGATTCATTTGGATTGCCCTAGCTTTAGTAGGAATTTGATGTTCATCAAAATCCTTTTCATAAGGGAAGTAAACAACATGTTGTTTTCTATTCCAAAATGCTGTTGGAATTTCAGCACAAACTTCATTTTGGATTCTAAACTCAATATCTTTAATTCTTTTTTGAATCAAAGGTTGTTGAAGTTGTTCTTCAATTCTTTTAAAAGATATTTCTTGAATAAGAAAATTAATTTGATTTTGTTTTAAAGTTAAAACATTTATTTGAGAATCATTGGAAAATAAAGTATTTAATTTTCTTTCCAAAGGTGGTTTGACAAAAGGAATACAAGAATTTGGAATATTTTGAGGGTAAATCCTTTTAAAATTAGTCAAATATGGAGTTACTTGATAAATAAATGGAGTACCTAAATAAGCTAGTCCATTTAAATCTTTTACTAAAAAGAAAGATGTTTTTACAAAACCATTTTGAAAATGAATTTCAACTTCAGGAAGTTTGTAATTTATTGGTAATTTAGAACCATTTGTAGAACAAAGTCGTTCTTTTGTTTTTTCAAAATAAATTGAAAGGATAAGTCCTTCTTGAATACAACACATATCTGCACCTGCATCCCATAAAGCAGGAATTTCAAGTCTAAAATTATCTTTTATAACTAAAGTAATCAAAATGTTACTTCTGTTGAACCAAAGAAATATGATTAAGAAATTGTTCTGTTTCTTTAAAGTTTTCGGAAGTAGAGGGATTTGAATACGAAGATTTAGAAAAAGTGGAAGTTTCTGACAACTTTCCTTTTTCAGAAATTAATGAGTCAATAACAAGATGATCTAATTCTTGTTGTGCTTTGATTTTCTTAATTTGCTCTTTCAGGAATGAGACTTCTGATTGAAGATCTTGTAAAGAAACTGGTTTAGGATTTTTTAGGAAAACAATTTAAAATATCATTGAAATTATAAATATTTGAAAATCTGGGATCTTTTAAAAAATAGTGATCATTCTCAGGCTCTTTGTCCACAAAAACTTGTTTCAATTTTTCAAAATATTTTTTTTCTTTTCAGAATCTGAAATTTCTTCAAGAAGATTAACCAAAAGATCGTGTTCTTTGGTAAGAACATTGATTGAATATTCTTGTCCAGAATCTTTTGAACTAGAACTGTAATAATCAACTTGATTTTCTAACTGATTTAGAAGATCATTTGACTCATGTTCTGAGTTATTAGAACTATCAGAATCAACAAGCAGTTTAGCTATTTGATCTAATATAGTTTCTTCTAAATTTAATTGTTGAATTTTATTTTTAAGTCTACAATACCGGGCTATATGTCCTGGCCTTTTACATTTATAGCAAACAAAATCTTTTGACTTTTGTGAAGCTGGTTTGGGTGGATGAGAATGTTTCTTAAAAAAATGTTTATTGGGCTTGTAAGGAAGACTGGGTCAATAGTTCCTAAACTTAGTTTTGGACAACCTCTTCCTATGGGTTGGATGACAACTAGGAAGACCAAATTGTTCACAAAAAGATCCTAAGTCTTCTTGTTGTTAGGCCCTCTCCTTAGCTAATTGCCTAAGAATTTTATCTTGTCTACAAATTTCTAAAGCAACATGTTGTATTTGACTTGTTAATTGACCATAAGTAATTTGTTCATAAGGAACTACGCCATTGTATTGGACTTGTAGTTCATCATGAACCATGTCACGCAAAGATTTTGGAAGACCATCCAAAAACTTTTCTTTCTAATAGGCTTGATTACCATCAGGCCGGGAATAAATTCTAGTAAAAAATGTATCTTTATACCATAAAAATCGATAATTTTTACATTTCAAATTATTAAGAGCTCGGATGATCTATCTCTAAAGATCCCCGGTCTCCTATAAAAGTTTTTGCAATTGTAAAAGGAAGAGTAGAAACAGCATCAGAAATAGTTTGACCATTAACTAAAATGGGTTCACCATCTTCATTTAATTTAACAGAATTTAAATTTTTTTCTTTATCTTCGGTTGATAGGTGTTCATCCCACCATCCTTTTAACTGACCTGTAAAACCAACAATTAAAACATGAGCTGCTAATTGGTTAGGACAATTATGAGTTGTTCAAGATGTCAGAATGACCATAGTCATTTGTTGTAGTATTGTTAAAATGTTGTATTCAGATTGACCATCAATACACCATTCATAAATACCATTTGCAGTATAGTTATTTTGAAAAACATTTGGTCTTTCTTCTAAGGCTAAGTCAGGATAAGTAACCCTGGGTAATAAAGTTTTTGTGAATTTTTCCATGTGAAAATAGCTTATCTTGACTATAGCTATGGGGTCTAAAACTCCTGAATTTGGCAATTTTAGGGTTGGATGAGTCATCTTTATCAGTATCTTTATTTAAGACACAGACTGATTGGTTGACCGAGGCCGAGGCCGGATCGTTTGATTTGGATTGATGAGCAGAAATTGAAGATGACCCCATTTCCATTTTTTGCTTAGGCTTAGGAGTCTGAAATGATTCTTCTATTTTGGCTAACCTTTTCTCAAATTCAGACAAAGGTTTTTCTTGAATAGGTTTAATCAATTGACTAAGGATTTCAAATGGTTTGAATAAAGGAACATTTGGAAAAGAAGTAGCTAAAGGAATAGTAGAAATCTATAAATTTGAAAGAGGAGGAACATAAAAGGATTGAGGAATAGCTTTATTATTTGTAATTAAATATTCTCCAATAGTTTGTAAATACTTATTGGTATAATTATTTTGTTCAAAAACACTTCGTATATCTTTACTAGTTATTGCTTCTATTTCAATCCTTTGTTTAAAAAGAATAGCTTTTAAATCAATAGATTTGTAAAAAATTGTGATTGGTTTATTTGGAGGAAATTCAGATGGAACTTCTCCTTCTGAAGTTTTCTATTTTTTCAAAATAGAAATAGTTTTATCAAAAGGAAAATCAATTGAATTTTCTTCTGCATAAATAGTGAACCATTCAAAGAAGAAAATATGTTCTTTAATCTTAGTAAGAAAATTATAGTAATCTTATTAAGAAAATTATAGTGGACTTGTTTTCGAAAATCGCCTTGGAAAGTATTCAAAAACTATGTTCTTTTAGAAAGATTTTCTTTTGAGTAAAAATCCTTTCTAAGATATTTTTTATCAATTTGAAAACCAATTTGGGTATCTAAAGTAAAAGTTCTTAATTCACTAATTGAAGTATTATCAGTAATAGTAGAGTACATTGGAGATTTTGGTAAATCTCTATGCTCTGAAGAAGATGCCTCGCTTGAATCAGATACCTTGCTTGAGGTATACTTGATGAATTGTCAAGGTGTTGAAACATAGTTGAGGATGAAGACATTGCTCTAAAGTTAGACACAGAATGTCTAGATTGGGAATAAACAGGAGTAGAAGTAGAGATCTTGTGGCTAGGAAACCTTTCAAGCTTGATCTGGACTACTCTTGTTGAAACTCAAGGATACTATACACCGTAGTATTTTTACTAGACAAAGGTGCCGATCCAAGAGCAAATCATTGTTCGAAGTGTGACTTGATTCCAGGTGATAGACTTGGGTACAATTATTTGAGATCTTACTATATTTGTCTGAAGGAGGATAGTTTCCCCCTTTTTATGGGTTTTTAAGGCCCTGATAAAGGTCAACACATGGCTTTATACCGATCCTAAACAAAATTACTACCGAAGTGTACCTGTTTTAGTTTTATAATTTTCAATTTTAATATTTAAAGTAAGAGTGTCCAAAATGTTTCTATCAAGTAAAGAAACAGTAAAGTTTGGAAAACTATCAAAATAAACTAGCCCATCACATAGATTATCAACCATTCCAAGCAATGAATCATCAAACTTTAAAAATCGATAATCTCTTAAAGTAAGTAAAAGAGATGTATCTAGACCTTCTCTATTAAGTGGTTTTGCAACCACTTGTACTAGACCAAAATCAAGATAGTTATATTTTCTTAAATATTTTCCTATAGTTTTTTTTGACAAAAGTTTAATTTCTTCATAATCAGAATGAAGAACTATAGTTTGTTCTACTGTTTTAATTGTATAATATGAAGTTAAAGACCATTTTGAATCATGGTAAACATGATTAGTTGGGTGTTTGGGAATTTTCCAATTATCTATAGTTTGACTAATGTTTTCTAAATTAATTTCTTCTTTAAGAAGAGTGTTTGAAGAAGAAGAAGAAGCTTTTGAAAAAGATCTAAAAAGAGAATACATGTTGCAAATAAAGAAGCAAGAAAGTAAGAAAACAAGTATACATACATACATACATACATATATATATTTATTTATTTATTTATTTATTTATGTTGAGCTTTGGGTTTCTCAAATGGTCTTGAGTTTTGGTTTTGATAAATTTTATTAAAACTAAAAATAATATGTGTTGAATCATATTGAGGCCAAATTATATATATGATGTATAAAATTGGTTTTGTTTTTTGATAGAAAATTTGATTAAGTCTGGTTTTGTGGTTTTGCTAGTTTTGGATTTTCAGAAAACCCTAGCTTCGGGTTTTTGTAACTCTTTTTGGGGCTAGTTCAGTTTCAATTTTAATTTTGAGGTTGAAATTAATATGTGATATATATATATATATATATATATATATATATATATATATAACATGCACATTATGTGATATTTGGGCATGGTGCATAGTTATAGCCCTAAGCCCAATAGGATTGGATAAATTTTGTATTGGTTTTTAGATATAACTCGTGTCATGCCTTGCTCTATTTCTCGTTATAAATTCTTTTCTCATCTAACTCCTCGAATGTAACTCAAGGTTTCTCTAAAGATGTAATAGTTAGATTAGAAATAGGACTAAAATAGGAATCAAGGAGGCAAGGAGTTGGTGACCATACAAGAAGAACCAAGGAGGCACTTGGAAAAGATGCCGATACCCTTAGGTTGACCTTTTGGTTCTCCCATTGGCTTGAGAGAATCAACTTAGTTTGGACTATAGCTATGTCACGTTTACTTTATTGTTAATGTATAAGATGCATGCTATTTATGTTTATTGGTTAAATGCATAATGTGATTATGATTGTAATGATTAGTTAAGCAAATTATGTGATTAATTGAACTAATAGTTACAATAACGAATTTAAATAAAATGGTAAGAATTTAACAAATCTCTCAAATGAATATTAAGTCTTAGATGCCTTCCAATGCTTAGCAGTCGTCAAGGCTTTGATTGACTGCGTGTAGGTTTGCCAAAGCAAGGTGCCGTGGTCAATCTTAATGAGACATGACAGGATAATAGTAATATCTAACTGCTAATCATTGGGTCTGACTTAACGAGGTGGACGCAATAGGATTGATACCTAGAAGCATAGAGTTGGGCCTTGACTTATTAGATAAGCTAGAACAAGAATTGTTCACCCAACTATCCAAGAGTTATATGGGATTCAATTGACAAAGTGTTGTCTACCTAAATAGTCGAGTTTTGGATGATTAGCCAAAGTTAACTCAAAATTAGGTCAAATATGGATCTTGGCCCACTAGAAAGTTAATTAGATTAAACTTTCCAAATTAATATTGAGGGTTATTAATTTGAGTAAAATAGTGGCAGTAACATTTAATAAAAGAAAATATTAAATATTTGCATTTATGATACTTATTTTGCATATTTCTCTTGTAAATAACCTTGGCTACAAACACTAACACAAGCACACTATCACTGCAATCTGTCCTTGAGAAGGACAAGTTGAATAGGACAAACTTCTTAGATTGGTACAGGACTTGAGGATAGTCCTCAAGCAAGAAAAGAAAATGTATGTCCTAAAGGAACCTTTACTTGAGGAACCTAAGGATGGCTCTCCTAAAGTTGAAAGAGATTCTAATAGGAAGCATCAAAATGATGCTCTAGACGTTTCATGCCTTATGCTTGCGACCATGAACTCTGAGCTTTAGAAGCAAAATGAGAACATGGAGGCGTACGATATGATCGAACACCTGAACCAACTATATGAAGAGCAAGCTCGTCAAGAGAGATTTGATATCTCTAAGGTGTTATTCCGATGCAGAATGGCAGAGGGAGCACCTGTTGGTGCTCATGTGCTCAAAATAATTGGGTACATTGAAAGCCTTGAAAGATTAGGTTTTCCATTAGGCTGAGAGTTGACCACAGATGTTATCTTGCAATTGTTGCCTAATAGCTATGGTCAGTTCATTCTTAATTACAATATGAATGAGATTGACAAAACTCTGCCACAGCTGCTAGGCATGTTAAGAACTACCGAAGTAAACATGAAGAAGACCAAACCGATAATGTCCTGATGATTAATAAAGGCAAGAAGAAGGGTAAGGCTAAAGCAAAAGGCAAAGGCAAGGGCAAGAAAGTCAATTCCAAGTCCTCTGCAACTGCACTGGAACCTAAAGGAAAAAGTACCTAAGGAAGGGAACTACTTCCATTGTGGTGAGACCAAACATTGGAAGAGAAATTGTAAAGTTTACCTGTAGGATCTTAAGAAGAAGAGGAAGAAAACTTCGACTTTAGGTATTAATATTATAGAAGTTAATTTATCTACTTCTTCATCAAGGGTATTAGATATTGAATGTGGTTCACACATTTGTGTAAATGTGCACAAATTGAAAAGATACAGGATTTTAGCTAAAGGCGAAGTTGACCTATGAGTGGGAAATGGAACAAGGGTTGTTGTATTAGTTGTAGGGACTTATGTCTTGAATTTGCCCTCAGTGCTTATATTAGAACTAAATAATTGTTATTATGTGCATTCTATTATGAAGAATATTATTTCCATTTCTTGTTTAGATAAGATTGGATTTTCATTTATAATAAAAGACAATTGTTGTTCATTTTATTTACATGAAATCTTCTATGGGAGTGCACAAATGGCTAATGGCCTCAATGTTCTAAATCTTGACATGCCTATCTATAATGTAAATACAAAAGAATTAAATTAGATAATTTTAATCCAACTTGTCTCTGATATTGTCTTCTGGGCCACATAAACGAGAGTCGTAATTTCAAACTCCATAAGGATGGACTTTTGGACTCATTTGATTTTGAATCGTATGAGAACATGCGAATCATGTTTATTAGGCAAGATGATTAAAGCCCCTTTCACAAAACCCCTTTCACAAAACATAGCGAAAGGGAGAGTGATTTATTGGAACTAATACATAGTGATGTATGTGGACCATTAAATACATAGGCTAGAGGTGGTTTTCAATGCTTCATTACATTTACTGATGACTTCAGTAGATATGGCTGTGTGTATCTTATGAGACACAAGTCTGAATCATTTGAAAAGTTCAAAGAGTTCAAGAATGAAATGCAAAACCAACTTGGCAAAAGTATCAAAGTACTTCGATTTGATCGAGGAGGTGAATACTTAAGCTAGAAATTCAATGACTGTCTAAAAGAGTGTGGGATAGTCTCACAATTCACTCCTTCTAGAGCACCACAATGGAATAGAGTGTTTGAGAGGTGAAATCGAACTTTGTTAGATATGGTTCAATCCATGATGAGGCATGCAGATCTTCCAAATTCCTTCTGGGGATATGCTTTATATATAGCCACTTTCACACTAAACCGAGTTCCATCTAAATAAGTTCAAAAGACACCATATGAGATGTGGACTGGGAAGCATTCTATTATGTCTTTTATGAAGATTTGGGGATGTGAGGCTTATGTTCAACGTCAAGTCTCCGACAAACTTGGACCTAAATCTGATAAGTACAATTTTGTGGGGTATCCTAAAGAAACAAAAGGATACTACTTCTATAATCTCAATGAGAACAAATTGTTTATTGTTTGGACTGGCATTTTTCTAGAAAAGAAGTTTATTTCTAGAAAATTCAGTGGGAGAAAATAAAACTTGAAGAAGCTCGAGAACCACAAAATAGCACTGAACTTGATAAGATGGAAATTGAGCAAACACCACAAAGAGTTGTGGAACAAGTACCTAGTCAAAAGACACAAGCCTCGTGTAGGTCCACTAGGATTCATCGTGAGCCACAGAGATATGGATTTTTGGTGACTTAAAAACGGTGACGTCTTGCTAATGGATTAAGATAAGCCTACGACCTATCAAGAAGCTACAATGATCCATTTATGGGTTGAAGCAACCTTCTAGAAGTTGGAATCTACAATTCGATGATGCAATCAAACAGTTTGGTTTCATCGAGAATGAAGATGAACCTTGTATCTACAAGAAGGTTAGTGGGAACACTATTGTCTTCTTGGTATTGTATGTAGATGACATACTACTTATTGGGAATGACATTCCTTCTTTACAATCTGTAAAGACGTGGTTAGAAAGTTGTTTTTCAATGAAAGACTTAGGTGTCAAGATCTATAGAGATAGATCAAGGAAATTGATTGGCCTAAGTCAAAGTACATACACAAATAAAGTGTTAAAATGGTTTAGCATGCAAGAATCTAAGAAAGAGTTTTTGCCTATGGGACATGGAGTTAGTCTCTCAAAGGAATAGTGTCATTCTAAACAAGAAGAGAGACAACACAGGACTAAGATTCCATACGCATCAACTATTGGATTTATCATGTATGCCATGTTATGTACTCGTCCCGATGTCTCGTATACTTTGAGCATGACGAGCAGATATGAAGTAGATCCCGATGACGTCACTGGATTGCTATCAAAAAAAATCCTTAAGTACTTGAGAAGGACTAATGATACATTCTTGATATATGGAGGTGAGGAAGGGTTCAATGTAATTGATTACACTAATGCAAGTTTCCAAATTGACAAGGATGATTATTGATTGCAGTCAGGTTATGTGTTTTGTCTAAATGGTGATGCTATTAGCTTGAAAAGTTCAAAGCAGGAAATAGTAGCCGATTCTACAACAAAGGTTGAGTATATTGCTGCTTCCGACATAGCAAAAGAGGTCATTTTGATCAAAAAGTTCATAACTAAACTTGGAGTTGTACCTAACATTGCCAATTGAGCTCTATTGTCACAACAATGGAGCTATTGTGCGAGCTAAAGAACCCAGATCTCACCAACGATCCAAACATATACTTCGACGCTTCCATCTGATCTAAGAGATCATTGAAAGAGGAGATGTGAAGATATGCAAAGTACCAACCAATGATGACATTGTTGTCCTATTGATAAAGCCTCTGACGCAACAGAGATATGAACATCACATTAGATCATTGGGCATTATAGAAATGACTGACTGGTCTTAGTTCAAGTGGGAGTTTGTTAGATTATGCCCTAAGGACCAATCACGTATTGTATCATAATGCTTATAATTAATGACAATGATTATTATGTTTATTTCCATATCTACGCTTTATGAATAAATATAATAATGTCCTAAGAATTTAATTATTCTAAAATTATCTCTAGTCAAGTATTATCATTAAATGGGACAATGATAATGCATCAAGACTAGTATGTGTAGTGACTGATGAAATGTGTCATGATAGGAGATATCAAGTCAACACATATGTACATGTTAGAAAACTATGTACTGGATCGACCCTCCATGAGAAATGCTATATGGGTTATTATATGAAATGTCTTAAGCATTACTCATAGTGATGATGGTGTAAGTGATCCTTAGACTTGAGGTCACTAGAGATCCCAACATGAGAAGTTGCATGTTTTGATGCTACTAAACGTTACCCGTAACAGGGTGAACTATAAAAGTGGCAATTGGATATGTAATGAATCATGTACTGGGATGTTGAGTGATCAAAATAGGATTTTCTCCTCCTATATAATAGAAGTAATATCTTTGGGCCCTTGATCAAGTGAGACCATAAAATGTATGACCGTGCTCAAAAGAGTCGATATGTGATATTAAGCTAATTTGCTTAGATGTGCCTACTTGAGAATCAAGAAATGCAAAGATTGAACTATGCAAGTGTGACACGCTGCATGGCTAATGTTCAATCAAGATATTTAGGGTAAAGGGATTGAATTACATGGTAACATTTATCACAAGAAGAAGTAATGTCGAATTACTAACATTCTTATAACTTGGGTAGCATTGATGTGTTGATAGACACCGCTCAATGCTTATGGCATAAAATAGATTTTATGTCATTGCCAACTTTATAAGAACCTATTGGGTCACACACTTAGATTGTATCCAAAAGAAGTGTAAAATTAATGTGATGAATTTTTGTTAATTTAAGAATCCTATTACGAATAGGACTCTATAAGGTTTCAAATTTAAATCAGTATTTGGTTTTAGATTCTAAATGGTTTTGGTTTTGTGTTATTAAATCAGAAGAAGTTTGGATTTATTAATTCATGAGATGGCTGAAAATTAGAAAGAAAAATAAGAATGAGATTCTTGTTTTGGCAGCCATTGAAATTTAGAAAGTTCCAAAAATCGATTAGAACTTGTAGTTCAAGTAAAACTCTTTAGAAGAAGTTTCACCCTAATATTTTTCTATATATTTGGACATAAAGTTTCAGAAACCTCCAACCCCAAAATTTTAGAAAAAAGAACGTTATTCTTGCTACCCAAAAACAGTCATGAAATCAATTTTCTTGTGAAGAAATTCTGCGGCAAAATTCTAGCCAAAAACTGAACCTATTCTTCTTGTTGAGAAAAGTTCTCTTCGGCTTTTCTTTTGAAGAATTAGTCACCATTCTTTCCAGAATATCAATAACCATTTCTTATTTTCTTTATAAGAAAAATCAGCCATTTCTTTTGTGTTAAAGAAGCAAGAAAAACCGAAACTTGAGAAGCTTCAGTAATGGAAAAACTGACGGCAGAAACTATTGGCTAGCACCATCAGGTTTTGTTGCTTCTTTTCTTGGATTAATTGTGTAGAAATTAACTTGGAACTTGGATACGATCATGTGGATACCATAGAGGCAAAGCTAAGCTGGGTTTTGCTGTGATTCGACGAGCAAAGTTTTCACAAGAAAGTTCAACCGCTACCGGTAAAGGTAAAACTGTTTATGACCGGTTCTAAATCACTTCGTAAGGATTTTTGGAGGAAATCAAAATTTTAAAATTCTGCTGCGTGTTATATTTGTTTCCTACAATGGTCACATAGGTCATGAGAGACCAAGCCCAACTCTCCCTTTTCTCTCTGTATTCTCAATTCTGTGCATCACTACTGATTTCAACTGACATTTTGAAACTTTTATTGAGAGAATTAGGTTTTGACTTCTACAAAAAATTGTAGTTCTTCATTTTATATTTCCAAGGGTTAAAGAATCATTGAATTTAAACTTTTGTAACTTTAGATATGGTCATTTTTTCAAAATGTGTCAGCTGTTAACCGATTGAACAACATTGTCCCTTTGACCTCAATTTTGACCTAGATACTGGTTGATTTAGTCGAAACTCAAACTTCAAAATTTAAGTGTATTCAAAGTGCTTTCTAAATCATCTAAGATCTCCTAATTTGGTCACATAGAAAATGAGATACACCTTGTTAAAATTTAGGCTCTTGTTGTCCATTTGCCTATTTAAGCATTATCTCCCTTTAAGTTGCACCATTGATTAAGTTTTCTCAAATTTGACATTTTTTTCTAACTTTTTGTGCCTCTAGAATGTTTTTACCTATAAAACACATAAAAATACAAAATTAGTGCCTCTTTATCTCAATAAAGGATCTAAAACTCCTTGTTTTAAAATTCATTTAAGGAGTGCTTTTGCACTCTCATCAAGTTACCCAAAGAACAAGTGCAAAGTATTATCAAGGAAGTCGATGTGCCCAATGAACTCACCCAAAAAATAAGATGATGCTAGATGCACCAGAACCTCAACAACCTAGTAAGCATAACCCATAATATAACAAACCCATTATTGGCATTATTCATGTTATATTTGGTGGTTTTCCAAAAGGCTAATCTCAAGCAATATTAAAATGAATGCTAGGAAAATATTACCACAAGAGCCTGTACAAAAAGAGGTTCAAATTGTCCAAGGTTATAAACTTTCTGGAAAAATATGTCATACCTCATATTTGCTATCATAGTGATGTGTTGGTGATCAAAACCATAATAACAAATAAGGAGGCACATTGTGTCTATGTGAACAATGGTAAGATAGTAGACATCGTGTATATTAATTGTTTTAGGAGATTAGGAATAGATTTTGCAGCATTGCACTCAACAAATATGCCTTTGGTGGGTTTTGTACATGACATTATTCGTTCTATAAGGCTCATTACTTTAGTTATTAATTACCTTAGAGATAAGACTATTATATTAGAATATGTCATAGTGAATACACTTTCACCCTTTAATGCAAAATTAGGAAACACTGGATAAATCAAGTGAAAGGAATACACTTTCCTATCACTTAGTCTTATTGTTTCCAACGGATCATGTGATATGAAACCTTAAGAAACTTGCCCTAAAAATCCACAACATGAAGGATGGCCCTAAGAAAAATTCTTCGAAGAATTGAACTTTTATTCTGAGGTGGAAAATCTCAACCTTAAGCCAAGAACGTAGATAGAAACCTTTGTATCAATAGGTGCCAAACCAACACTGCAAGTTAAGAGAACAAATCCTAATTTGATAAGTCGTAAAAGTAGCACAAGGACACTTAATGCACTCAAAAGTTCTCAAAAGAACTTATATTGTGCATACCTCACAAAATGAAAATTTTATTCTCAAAATTACATTCTATTCCAACTAGGAATCCTTGTCCAACCGAGAATCCTACTTCAACTAGGAATCCTACCCTAACTAGGATTCAGAATCCTGGTCCAACTAGGATTTTGGAATACTTTTTCTACTTGGAAGTCTCTTGTTATCCAAACCATCTTTGCTTTTGTTCTTTAAATTTATCCTTATTTTCTTTGTTTCCTTTTGTTGTTCTTTCCTTGGGTCTCAAGTGTCACACATTGCTAACTTTGGTGTACTTTTGAAGGTTCAATTAAGAACTTCAAATTGTGAATTGAGAGGTAGATGACTTGAGTGATTTCATTAAAAATATAAAAGCCAAATAAAAGAGTAAAACAGTTGGGTTGTGTATAGTTTAGGTTGGGTTGGGTGGGGAAAAAAGGATTTTGTGAAGATATTTTCCTTATCTTTTTTTCGACACTTAAAACAACCATGACAGAGGCACCTATGGAGACCCTAAATCAAGAAGCTATAAGGGAACCTCTAACAAGATTGACCTTTATGATGAAGACAATGATTGAAAGGCTATCATCCCTTAAATCTAGCAGCAAAGGAGGATCAAAGAGAGTTTCACAATCTCAACAAATACACCACAATCCCCTATTCAAAGAGGAGGAGGTTTATGGAGAAGATGAATCAGAGGCATCCCATAACACCCAAAGAAGAGAAGGTGTTCCTAGAGTTGACAAATACCTTGAGAGCATCAAGTTAAACATTCCACCCTTCCAAAGCAAGAGAGATCCAAAAGCCTACCTCGAATGACAAAGAAAGGTAAGCTTGTCTTTGATATTCATAACTACTCAGAACAGATAAAGGTTAAATTGGTTGTAGTTGAGTTCAGAGATTATGCCATTGTTTGGTGAGACTAGTTGGTTATTTGTAGAAGAAGAAATTGAGAAAGACCCACCAAGACTTGAGAGGAGATGAAGGTAGTCAAGCACAAATGATTTGTGCCACCTCATTACTATTAGGAGTTGTATAAGAGAGTTCAAGAAATCACTCAAGAGCCAAAACCATTGATGAGTACTACAAAGAGATGGAGGTTGTTGTAATTCAAACTAATGTGAAAGAAGATCATGAAGTGAACATGGCTTGATTCTTAGGAGGATTGAACTAAGAAATTGCCAATATTGTGGAGTTGTATCACTACTTGAGTATTGAAGAGAGAGTGCACATTGCTAAGAAGTTTGAGAGGCAATTTCGAAGTTAAGGTTCTTCTAAATAGAGTATATCATATCCTTTATCAACTTAGTGAACTTTTTGGCCCAAGAAGGATGCAAAGGTTGAACCTAAGAAAGCTATTACTCCTAGCACTCCTTGCATGACAAAGATTAATACTAGTATTCAAAAGTGTCCATTGCTAGTTCTAAATCCTCTCATGAGGCTACTTATATCAAATGCTTAGTTAAAGGATAAAATGCTTCTTGATGCCCTAATAAACATTTAATGATATTTCAAGAAGATGGTATATATGAAAGTAAAAGCAAACGGGAGTCCAACTATGAGGTAATGCCGCCTTTAGAAGAAGAAAGTGATGAAAAGGTGGAACTACTAGTAGAAGGTGAAGCATTGGTGATAATGAAAGTACTTAATGTGGACAATGATGAGCAAAGAACCAACATTTTTTATACTCATTGCTATATCCAAAATAAAATTGTGGATGGTGATTATTGATGGTGGTAGTTGTACTAATGTTGCTTGTAACGAAGTTGAAGTTGCTGTAACTAACCATCCATGTCCTTATCAGTTACAATGGTTGAATGAATGTTGGGAGGTTTGTGTAGGAAATCAAATATGACACGCATTAGAATTTAAAATTTTTTTATTTCCTCCAAGGATTTTTACGAAGTGACTTCAAACTGGTAGTGAAGTGTTTTACCTTATCGGTAATGATTGAACTTTCGTGACCACTTTGCTTGTCGAATTATAGCAACACCTAGCAAAGCCTTACCTCTATAGTATCCACATGATCATCTCCAAGTTCTAAGTTTATTCTCACACAATTAACCCAAGAAAAAAAGCAGCAAAATTTGAAGGTGCTAGCCAAGAATTTTGCTTTATGTGTTTTTAGGTTTGAAACTTCTAAACTTTAGTCTCTCTCTTTGTTTCTTTGACAAGGAAGTAGTCATATTTTTCTCTAAGAAAAGTCAAGTGCTTCTTATGTTTTTCTTGAAAATGGCTACTTGCTTCTTCACAAGAAATAGCAGAAATAATTTTCAAAACAAGCAAGAGAAGGATCGACTTTTCGATTTTCTATTTTGTTGTAGAATTTTTCTTCACAAGAAAAATTAATTTCGTGGCTTTTGATGCAGCAAGAATAATGTGTATAATTTCTCACGTTAGGGTTAAAAGGTTGTTGAAATTATAAGTCCAAATATATAGAAAATAGATTAGGGTAAAATTTCTTTTAAAGAGTTTTACTTGAACCCCAAGTTCTAATCTATTTTGGAACTTTCTAAATTTCAGCTTTCTAAATTTTATTGGTTGCCAAAACAAGAATCCCATTCTTATTTTGCTTCCTAATGTTTGGCCCTCACGTGAATTAATAAATCTAAAACTATTTCAAATTTATTAACACAAAACCAAAACTATTTAGAATCCAAAACCAAATACTGATTTAAACCGAAAACCTTATAGAGTCCTATTCGTAATAGGATTCTTAAATTAACAAAAAATTCATTATATGAATTTTACACTTCTTTTGGATACGATCTAAGTGTGTGAGTTAATAGGTTCTTATAACATTGGCAATGACATAAAATTTATTTTATGCCATAAGCATTGAGCTTTGTCTAGCAACACATCAATGCTACCCAAGTTATAAGAATGTTAGTAATTCGACATTACTTTTATTGTGATAAATGTTACCATGTAATTCAATTATTTTGCCCTAGATATCTTGATTGAAAATGAGCCATGGAGCATGTCACACTCACATAGTTCAATCTATGCTTTTCTTGATCTCGAAGTAGACACATCTAAACAAATGAGCTCGATATCACATATCGACTCATTTGAGCATGGCCATGCATTTTATGGTCTCACCTGATTAAGGGGCCCAAAGATATCCTCCCATTATATAGGAAGGGCAAATTCTATCTTGATCACTCAACATCTCTCTACATGATTTATTACATATCCAATTGCCACTTTTATAGTTCACCTTATTACGGGTAACGTTTAGTAACATCAAAACATGTAACTCCTCATGTTGGGATCTCTGGTGACCTCAAGTCTAAGGATGACTTCCACCATTATCACTATGAGAAATTCTTATGACACTTCATATAATAACCCATGTAGCATTTCTCATGGCGAGTCAATCCAGTACATAGTTCTCTAACATGTACATGTATGTTGACTTGATATCTCATATCATGACACATTTCATTAGTCACTACACACACTAGTCTTAATGCATTATCATTGTCCCATTTAATGATAATACTTGACTAGGGATAATTTTAGAATAATTAAATTCTTGGGACATTATTATATTTATTCATAAAATGCAGATATAGAACTTATAGAACTTCTAATCCAACCAATCATAGGATGTTTTTAACTATACTTTAGGACCCTATTCTTGTAAGAATTAGACCAACTCTTGCCCTAAAAAAACACAAGATGAGTGGTCATATTCATCATTCAATTAGAGAATAAAATTTTTATTTTCGTGAGGAATTCACAATTTAAGTCCTTTTTTGAGAACTTTTTGAGTGCATTAAGGTTGTCCTTGCACTACTCTTGCAATTTGTGAAGTTATTATGGCATTGTTTTGATCCATATTGATATCAAGTTTCAAATTCTCGTTGTTGGATTAGAGTTGTGGATTTTTCAAGCAGGGAACAAATAGTTCAGTTTTTCAGAATGTTGTTCTTGGGGCCATCCATTCACGTTGTGCGTTTTTAGGATGAGTTCCCAATGGTTCACATCAGGTTATATTAGAAGACATGGAAAGAGATATTTTTATATCTGCAACAGAAGCACTAGTTTGTGAAATTGTCAATCTTGTAGGAATTGAATGAAAATACTATGAATTTCATGCAAATCCATAATCTTTGATTTTATCTCTAAGTTTATTTAAAGGAATTCATAATCATCTAGTTGTGATCAATCTGAACTAGTCTATTATGTACGCAATTCAAGATGCCAATTATTAAACAAGTTATTAGAAATATAAGACAGGCAATCATAAATGTCACGAAATCCCCCGCTCTTTGAGGAAGCCCCTAGTGTTGAGGAACATGTACATGTGTGTATGTGCGACTCGTTTAGATCATATCATTAGTTGGCACCAAAACCATTTCTAGTATCAATTATCAATACCTAAGGAATAATATAGATTTTAAAAGAGTAATGATAGAGATAATGACAAATCATAGTAAGTTTGTATAGTGATTGATGTGGCAATCATGAAAAGACAAAATTATCCATTCATCTTCATTACAAAACACAAAATAATGATTCTACTACTTATTGTCACTTTCTCTATCATGGCTAGGAATGTGGTTTAGTTTGTTCTTATAAATCTCTGCTGGCAAACTTGAAGAAGTAGATTCCTCATGCCACAATTCGGTCAACATTATTCAATAAATTAGCCTATATGTTTACAAAATAAAATTAATTGCAAGTAACACACTCATGTACCAAAGTTCTCTATGCCTTGTCAGAAACCATCTTTCCCTTCTTCCCGGAGTAATGACAAATTTCATATTGATCAATCGCTATTGGTTCTTTTCCTTCCTTCTTTGTCTGTCAAGTATCCACAATCATACTATATGTATTAAGAAAATGCGACATCAATGTATTAGAAAAAATTAAACTTTACTAATCAAATCATTAACAATCCTAGCAATGGAGATTGACCTAATAGGCGGTGAGGTGTCATTAGCAAGACAATTCCCGCTTTTTTTGGCTAATCTCCTGGAAATGGTAGGACATGAAAAATAAATCAAATGATGGTTTTTCAAGTGTAAAAGATTGAAATAAAAAATAATATGAGAATTAATGACTAATTGACCTGGAAGTTCTCACTAGCAAATCTCTCATAAAACTTTACCCATTCATCCTCCTTCACACTTGTTGGAGGAGGCCTCATTGCCTCTTCTTTTGATGGAAACTTTTCAAAGTGAAGATGCAACATGTATTGCCTATTCCTTTGTTGGGCACTGAATTGCATACTGAAGGCTTTCTTCACTAAGTCACTCCTAGCATAATTTGAATTCTCCTAAACGTTAACAAAAATGACATTACAATTGATAAAACATCAAATACACATACCTATAAATTATTACTAATTTAACTAACAAATATTAAGCACATAATACCGTGCACTTAGCAATGCTTTCATCCGTCATCCTTCAAGTCCTATGGTTGGTGCATCCAAGTTGTGCCATCAAATTTTGCAAATTGGTGCACAATATACCCACCCTTAGTAATCACTTGCTGACTATCTACTCCCAAAAAATGTCTAGCATTGTCATTAACTTCTATGACAAGTTTTTCATTAGAACGCCACTTTCTTTTTCCATTCAAATTCTGTGTGGGTCCCCTCGTACTAGATGTGATTACATAAATTTTTTAGACTATAATGACAAGAGCCGATTATCCATTCAAGAAACTCAAACTCAAAAGATGAATTCAGAAAAAAAAAAAAAAAACTAGGTTTATCAAATTTTTATAAATAAGTTGAATACATAAAACTTAAACAATGAAGTATTTCTCAACGGTGTCTGCTATTGAGGAGCATTTGCAGTCAATTCCTGCTAATTGGAGGTGTTTCTAGACTATTTTTGTTGTACTTCTCCTGATTAGTATGTTCACCCACCATCAGGGTAAGGATCTCATCTTGGTTATGTATCTCTAACATTATAGTCAATAAGTGTGTAACTCCATTATTGTTTGCTATCCATGTGCATGATTCTCCATTCACCTCATCTCCAAGTTGAAATGGGGGATTTGGCCGCTTTGGTGAAAGTCGGGCACTTTGTGGAGAAAAATCACCTAATGGGGCATTTGCCCAATTTGGCATCATCTTGGCACTTCGTCCAAGAGAAACAAGTACTAGGGGATTTGGTAGACTTGGCATAAGTGGGGCACTTCATCGAGGAGAAACACCAAGTGGAGGATTTTGTGCATTCTTAACTTTAGATGGTATAGACGACCCCTTTGGTGTTTTTGTAGCACCAACCCTCTTTTCCAATCTTCCCTTGCCATGCCCAACCATCTGTCCATCAACAAACAAATATTAGTCACATTAAAAACTACAGATACAGTGTATAAATTGTTTAGAAGGTAACCAAATGCCTATAACAAGAAACATGCATAACCTGAGACTTTGTAGTGAGTATCACGTTGAGAAAACATAAACATCAACAATAGAAATAAAAACAATTAGAGGATATGAAGGCTTAACAAACAAAGACTATAAAAATAAGAAAATTCACAAATACAACTTTAATGTAAGATACAACTACATGTGGTGACACATCTATTTCGTACCTATTTTGAATCAAGATATCATCTTTCCCTAACTTCTCTTCTTTTCCAGAGATTTAGAGTCTATTCTATCATTTAAACCATCATCATCAATGAATGAATCGTCTATTGAATGCAATTCCTGCATGAATTGCATATTCAAATTTTAACAACCGATGCATTAACCAATGTCAAAATATCTCAGATCCTCACAAGAATGGCATGTCCATAATCAAATCAACAACAAGATTGAAACTTGGCTCTTCTTCTGACGGACTTTTCTTCTTGGACAGGTCCAAGGTCTTTTGGAATATCATGCAACTCATGAGGAGTTATACTTTGCACAACATGCCAACTATTGCCTAGTTTTAGATCTAGCACATAAAAACCTATCTAGGCTTCGGGATGTGAGTAAAGATGGTGAACTGTACCATGTTTTAGACATATTGACACTATTGAGTGCACATCCTTATCAATATGTACTGGTCACATCACTTAACCTAAAACCAATCACACCACAAAAGTACCCATAGAGATTAATAATATTGTTCCCATGTTCACCTATCTCTAACTCCACTATTTTGAGTTTTCCTATTCCTCTTTACGACCTTGGTGTGAAATCTATACCTATTTATCATGCATCTAGCAGTATCAAGTTAACTTGATTTAGTGGTCCAAATAATAAAGTCTGAATCTCATCGTGGCAAATGTTTCAGGACCATGCACTAACTCTTCATATACAAATCACGGTTGTATTAGTGCAATTCAAGAGTGAATAATTACATGCTTCTTTTAATATTGGACGTCACCGAGTAACTTACGTTCTCTAAAACCATAACCTAAATTGATTGTTGTGGATGTTGATCCACATTGTCACTATCTTCTTACTCGAAGTTTAAGCTTATGTTCTTTACAGTTATTAAAGTAGTAATAAGGAAAATATGTGTAGAATTATAGACAAAATCGGTCTAAACTAATTGTGAGAAAAATTGAGCATATATGATTGGCTCCTCTATTTCATCATAGTTGTTCAAAATGTAGGGAATGAATATCGACCAATTCTCTCTCACCTAAGAACGTAATGTTTAGGAGCTACCCAACAGCTCTAATTCCACTACCAAGAAAAAGCAGAAATGGCACCATTGCTATCTACCATCTTGTTGTTACAGTCAACCTCGGTGAAGATAGCCTCAACATCGCTCAAGTACATAGAACAAAATGTTAGACATTCTGTCTTATGTATCTCTAGCAATACACCTTTTCAATCAAGCTTTGTGCCAGATATGTAGCCCTTAAAAGTCCTCACTTTCTGAGAAAAAATTTTCATATTTATTAAAAAATAATAATTGAATAGCAATTTAATATGCCTAAACCTCTCAAATGGGAACATCCATCGATATTTTGGTGACTCAGCTATCCTGTTCATAAGTCAAGTGTGTCAAGAGATGGATCATGATGTCAAAGAATGATAGAGAGAACAATCTTTCCATCTTGCACAAAAGCATAGAAATTTTTTATCTCTTCTTTTCAAGAACATCTAAGTACGATATTCAATGCGCGAGCATAACTTCGACAAACTCAGTTAAGTTCGGGTACAAAATATGTTGGAACTTCATTTGTTAGGAGTCCTCTAATTGCCTTTGAAATAACACGCTGGATGAAAAAACATAAAAATCGTGACTTTTCTGTCAACAAATGGAACTCTCCCATTTTATGCATTGAGATATGTTTGAAGCAAAAGCCATTCAGGAGAACTTCCTGGAGGTAATGAAGTTAAGTATTTTATGTTTCATCTTTTGTGAAATGGTGGGAAACCATAGGCATGATGACAAAGTACCATGTGGCTACAAATGTAATCCCCTTTAACCCTTGATCCATCAAATCCTTACGAGATTTCTAAAGTGTTCTTACTACTTTACCCTTACTATCAAACAATGTTACTGACCAAACTATTAGTCACATTCTTCACAACATGCATGATATCTATATTGTGT